>CM070009.1:24013800-25213800 GCA_036247105.1 Cirrhinus mrigala
GCAATGAGACAGAACTGTGTATGGTATTAATAGTCAGTGTACCTCCTGCTGCGCCTGACTGTTGTCCGGTTCCAGCTCTAGAACCTTCTGTAAGCAGCGGCTAGCTGCCATAGCATTGCCAAGCAGCAGGTGGCATTTGCCTTCACGCATGTGACCCTGTGAAACAAAGCGGTAATGATTGGTGAGATACAATTTAAAACACTCAAGAGAATGCTGACTACATTTACACATTTAGCAGATAGTTTTACCCGAAGCGATGTGCATCGCATTCAAAATATGCATTTTATCTATGCACGTCTTTGAACGTCAGTGCAAGTCCAAGTCTTTTTTTGTCAGCCAAAACCCTTTAACATACATTTACGTCAAGCACCCCTTGAGATTAACCCTGTAAAGTTAACCCTGTAAAGCCTGAAATTTGAAAAAAATGGTCAAAAAATATTTTTATATGGAATGGACTTTGAGTATTGTATTTGATACATCAGACTTGCTAAATGTTGGATGGATAAATCAAAAGTAGGTCAATACACTTAAATCAAAAGGTGATATTGACTAGTGTCTGTGAATATTAAGCCATAAAAATATGTAAATATGAATCCAACAGTTTCTGCGTTTCTCTATATGAATGAGCAGCACACAGGCACAGTTTCCTTTACTACAAATATACTGTCTCTGTCGCCTCAATATACAAGTACATGAACAAAAATAATCTCAAGAACTGCTCTGAGAGCCACTTCAAGTGCGTTGTACCATTTCTTTTGAGTAAAGCCATCATCGTATACACAAACAGAGACTTAAAGGTCTTCACAGCAACCCAAAATAAAATAACTCAAAATAAAAGTGCAGTTTAATTTGAAAAAAACTGCAACAGAAATGTATTACTTAAAGTAATGACAGTATTACTACTAATAATAAATTATTATTAAATAATTTGATATTTATCAGACAATAATATTTATAAAACACAAAACGCTTTAAAATGGTATCCAGAAAATTAATGCAAAACTGAACTTGGTAAAAGATAAAACTAATAAAGCTAAAGTATTTTGGCTTTTAAAAAATTGTTGTTAAATTGTGTAAGTTTCAGGATTTCAATTAATTAGACATGCTTTTTGATTACTACTTTCTAATTTAAATAAGTTCAGAAAAATGAAAACTGACCAAAAAATACAAAATAAAATAAATAAATAAATAAATAAACAATAAAAAATAAAAATTTTATGGGGCCATAGAAAAAAGCACCTCAATTTTATTCAGCTGTCCAAACAGAAAACAATCTGCAATTTGGTGCAATTACTGATATTTATATGGCCAAAAATTCTTATAGCTTGTAATATAAATCAATGAGGTCTTTATAACTTTATAGTAGACTACTTAGATAAAAAGCATATAAATATCAGTTGTCAGTCTATATTTCCCAATAACATGCATTAGTAAGATTTAAAAGCTTGGTTTTATGATTGAAGCTCTGTAGTTTTTATTCTAGGGGTCAAAACATACAATGCAATGACAATTGAGAGATGTACCAAAAAAAAAAAAAAAAAAAAAAAAAAAAAAAAAAAAAAAAAAAAAGATAAATTATTATATATATATATATATATATATATATATATATATATATATAACCAAAAGACTGATGCATCACATTTGATCCTACCATTTTAAAGTAATTTTCCTAAAAACAATGCATAGGTAATCCAATAAACCTAAGCTGCCACAGTGCAGTACGTGTTCATCTTGAAACATTACTGTAAACATAAATTAGTTTGTAAAAATCAAAGTTTCACAGCAAAAACACACATGCACCACAACCTAAACGGGGATGTTTTTTAGATCGATACTGAAAGGTGCATCACTTGCAAAAAAAAAAAAAAAATATTATATATATATATATATATATATATATATATATATATATATTATATATATATATATATATATATATATATATATATATATATATATATATATATATATATATATATATATATATATCAATCAGACAACAGACAGCATGAAGGCATTTCCAATTTTGATCATGTTGATAATTTAAATGTCTTTGAAATCTGCACATCAAATATGATACAATAGGCTTTTAAACAAATATTTAATCTTTTTTAGTATTTTAACCATTTTAAAATGATTTAAATACTAAGATTTTAAAAAATGATTTGCTTTTTATCAATTCACAGACCCCCTGTAGTTCCCTATTGAACCACCGCTTGGGATACCCAGAGTTGAAGCATTGCACCAACTGGAACCTTTTGAGATTTTGTCATCCTAAATGCTCAGAACGTCAAAAGCGCTCACCTTCATGAAGGTGTCATCTAGTCGCACGGCCTGCTGGGAGTCCTCCAGTGCCTCTCTGTAGCGACTCAGCATCATCAATGTGGCTGCACGGTTGCCGTAGTAACTGGCATTTTTCGGGCACAGGTCTGTTGAAAGTACACAAACAAAAGATGTAGAAAGACACTTCAGTAATCAGAAAGAGAAACATCAGTGGAAAGAAAAAGGTCACCAAAACATTTCTAAAACAAGTCGTTGCTATAACAAAATCTATTGCGGAAATTATGTTACAGGCTTCAAGAAAAACACGTGGAGACGAGAAAAACAGTATTGAGAGTGAATACTGAGTCTAATGTGAGGGCAGTATGTGATTCACGAAGTGTGTAGGAACAAACCAGTGCCACAAATGCAGAATATGCCTACAGAAAGCTGGGAAAACAAACCAAATAGACAGCAAAGTACAGTTTTAAAAGAGAAGTCCACTTTCAGAACAACAGTTCACAAATAAATTTACTCACCCCCTTGTCATCCAAGATGTTCATGTCTTTCTGTCCTCAGTCGTGAAGAAATTATAGAAATGCTTTTCTGAGGAAAGCATTTCAGGATTTTTCTCCATATAACGGACTTCATTGGTGCCCCGATTTTGAACTTCCAAAACGTAGTTTAAATGTATTTCGGAAAATAAAAATTTGCATACTTTTTAAGCACAAAAGCTCATGTAGCACAGGCTCTGGGATGCACGTTCACGAAATGAACGAATTGCTCAAGAACGACCCATCACTAATTCGTAGCATCGTGGACGCACATCCCAGAACCTGTGCTACACGAGCTTTTGTGCTTAAAAAGCACACAAATTTTTATTTTTCGAAAAAAAAAAAAAAATGACTGATCGTTTCGCTAGATAAGACCTTTCTTCCAGCTGGGATTGTTTAGAGCCCTTTGAAGCTGCATTTAAACTACATTTTGGAAGATCAAAATCGGGGCACCAATGAAGTCCATTATATGAAGAAAAATCCTGAAATGTTTCTTAATGACTGAAGACAGAAAGACATGAACATCTTGGATGACAAAGAGGTGAGTACATTATTTGTAAACTGTTGTTCTGGAAGTGGACTTCTCCTTTAAGGGTTCTTACCGATGGCCTTGGTGTAGAAGTTGAATGCTTCAGCGTAGTCCTTCTTGACATAGTATGCATTTCCCTGCTCTTTGAAGCCTTCGGCTTCCCTACAGAATCAACACACAAACAAAAATGGAAATAAGCCTCCAGAAACAGAAGATCAGAACAGCTGTTAGAAAACTTGGTGAGATTTAGCAGCTCCAAAACTGAACATTGTCTTTGTGCTTTGGGACATGAATATGGCACAAGTCTTCAGAAAAAACAGATGATACAGATCAGAAAACACTGCTGGCAAATGCATATCACATTTCAAAGATGTGAGGCCACTAAAGAATGGGATGCACTGTCAGGACTCAAACACCAGAATACCTGCCTGCACCATTGTAATAAATACACCTACACACAATATTAACAGGGGCAGAAGCAAGTCAAGGTCAGTGAAAGTGTGCGTGTATTTAATGAATCCATTGTGTTCTGAACTATAGGTGTCTGGGGTAAGTGTACAGAGTTAGATTAGGCTGCTAAACATAGATCCTCCACTACCAAAGGTCTCCATTTTAAATCAGTCAAATAGCACACAGATGTATGGCATCAGGTGGGATGGAATGCTTTCTCCGAAACAACGCAGGGCGGTATATGTTCAAAGACGACTAGAGAACAAGTGTCACGTTACCAGCTTTAACTTCACCAATCTAATCTAAAGAGTAAATCATAAGAGTGGGTCTAAAGGAAACTGTTCTGCAACAGTAAAAGCCATCTGTAGAGTCGGTTAACTTTATTCCTCTGAGGCTTCAGAGCACAGCGGAACTGCGGGTAATGAGGGCAGTAGAAGCTCTTTATATCTACACGAAGATTTTTATAGCATTTTATACTTTCTCAATAAAAACATACTGGTGTCTGTGTAGCCTGTGTTATACTGATGTATATGACTGTTGTGCTCGAGTCTTTTGCAGTGACTTTACCAATTGGCTCGCGGCCATAATGGGTATTGGATTTTTCCCCATTCAAAACCATACGAGCGACACGTCTTGGGTATTCTATAGTCATCGATGTCAGTTCCAAAACAGTGGACCAATCAGAATACCATGGAGGTGGAGCAAGCGTTGTGGGCTTTTGTTTACAGTAGCAGGTTGGCATGGCAACTTTTGTATTTGACAGCAACATGGCAGAGTAGAAACAGTAACATTCTGCGCTTTTTAAACCATTCCTGAGTGCTGTGCCTAGGGCTGTTCGATTTCAAAATTTTTGGAATCAATTCCTCGTTGTTTTTGATTCTTGTTTTTTTTTTTTGTTTTTTTTTTTAAAGAGAGGAGGAACCTAATTTCGCAATGACTGCAGGAAATGAAGGTGTTAGAAAGTAGCCTACTCATAACAGGAGGCTTCATTTGTAAAAATTATGATACTTTTCTGTAGCTCTGACTGATTTTAAATTGTAATTTTGTCTGCATTGATTATGAAAATAGTCATACCCCACAGCTCAGCAGTGGACATGCATTTATTGCATGAATAAAACAAGACGAAGCGTCTAAAATACATGCGCACAGTTCAGCTGAATGATGCTTACTTAAACAGTACGCTTTAAACAAAACTAGCAAAATATACACTGAAGCAAAATAATCAGAACATTAACAACAACAACACTGATATAAGAGCTGAAGGTTTCTTTCAGAGTTATCGTTGGCTGATAGAAAGGTTAAAAAAAATAGCATTTATTTAAGATGAAAATAAGACCAAGAACCTCAATTACGTCATGATCTATTTTGTTGTGCAGTGCTCAAAACCATGGACAAGTTCCATCATGATATAACTTCTGAATCGTTTTTTGAACTAGTTCATTAAACTGATATATCCAAACAAATCTTTTCATGAAAATAAACCAGACTTCTAATCACTATTAGCGAGCAAGAGGCAAATTAACGGATGCTTCTCAAACAGAAGGCTGCATCCTCAAGCTCAGACGAGCTCACTACAGACTCATTTTTATTCAGTATATTTTCGTGAATAGACATTCAGCGACGTTTGATGACTTAGCAGCCGAGATATGCAGCCTTCTGTTTGAGAGGCACCCATAGATAAGCTTTGTTGAACTGAAAACTGATCTGAAAGAGTCAACGACTCCGAACTTCGGAATCAACTCTCGATTCCAAATGCTTTAGAAGCCATTCTTTTCGGAATCGATTCCCAGCCCTAGCTGCACCTCGCGTTTTAGATGCAAAGACATGTTCTGTGTGAATGGCTAGTAAAAACCCAGCAAGTACTTGCGCATATTTTTCTTGCAAGAGCAGGCGCAGCCATTTGTAAATTTAATGTGCCTGGCTTCCGGTCTCATCCACGTCCAGCTATTTTTAGTTGTACAAAACAGCTAATGTTGCTGCTTGATATTACAAACTGGTGCACCTTACAATATAATTTTAATGTATTTTCTTAATTATGAACACAATGGTTTGTAGTGCAAACAGTTTTAAGGCTGGGACACACCAAGCCGACTTCAAAGAACTAGTTGTGACAATAGCCGACGGTGTTGTTACCTCACGTTGGCAGTGTCTGAACCAAAAAGCTGTACTTGAACACACCGACTACGGTTGACTGCCAACAAACAGATTAGCCGTCTATAGCAGCAGCTTTTAATAGAATATATATATATATATATATATATATATATATACATATATATATATATATATATATATATTTGTGATTCAAAAGGAGAAACCGAAACAATGATATTTTCAGATATGCACAGATATACAAAACGTAAACAAAGCAGTGCTTGATTACCATTTCAAATATCAGTTGTTGATAACTTTATTTAAAGTGGCTCATGTTGTTACGAAAATTTTCGCACCTTGGAATGCTTGCGTAAGATCACGCAACATCAGAACAGCCTTCTGTTTGTGTCGCCTTCATGTACTTTAATTTTCTGGGACCGATTTATATGCTAAACTGAGCATCCAATCAGAGTTGTCACGGATGCTGAAGCAGCGATCATGAGTCAGATTCTTATCTGTAACTATGTTCATTAATCATAATCGAGCTAAAATGTTCAATTAAAGGAGAAGCCCACTTCCAAAACAAAGATTCACATATAATGTACTCACCCCCTTGTCAACAAAGATGTTCATGTCTTTCTTTAGTCGTAAAGAAATTGTTTTTTGAGGAAAACATTTCTGCATTTTTCTCCATATAATGGACTGATATAGTGCCCCGATTTTGAACTTCCAAAAGGCAGTTTAAATGCGGCTTCAAACGATCCCAAATGCGGTTGTAAACGATCCCAGCCGAGGAAGAAGGGTCTTATCTAGCAAAATGATCAGTTATTTTCATTAAAAAACAAAAAAAAACAAAATACAATTTAAATACTTTTTAATCTCAAACGCTCGTCTGGTCTTGCTCTCCCCGAACTCTGTGTATTCTGACTCAAGACAGTTAGGGTATGTCAAAAAACTCTGATCGTATTTTCTCCCTCAACTTCAAAGATCATTTCAAAATCTCCTACATCGCTGCAGAAGTTCCAACCCAGTCTTTGCAAAGTGAACATGCAAAGAAGATCAAACACCCTTAACTAAAATGTAAAACGATGATATAGGACGATTTTGAAGTTGAGGGAGAACATGAGATGGGAATTTTGAGACATACCCTAACTGTCATGAACCGGAACAAAAACAGTTCAGGCAGAGCAAGACAAGACGAGCGTTTGACATTAAAAAGTATATAAATTGTATTATTTTTCTTGAAATAACCAATCGTTTCGCTAGATGAGACCCTTCTTTCTTGGCTGGGATCGTTTACAACCACATTTGGGATCGTTTGAAGCCGCATTTAAACTGCATTTTGGAAGTTCAAAATCGGGGCACCATATCAGTCCATTATATGGAGAAAAATGCTGAAATGTTTTTCCTCAAAAAACAACTTATGACTGAAAGACATGAACATCTTGGATGCCAAGGGGGTGAGTAAATTATTTGTAAATTGTTGTTCAGGAAGTGGACTTCTCCTTTAATCGACATTTTGATTTTAGGTCATAGCGTCCAGCCCTATTAAATATATACAATCAGTAAATTAGCAGAAGTTATTACTCCACCACAATGGTGTGACGTCATTAACAATGGCACTATGCTGTTGGACCAATACGGTTCAAACTACAGAGATGCGTTGTGATTAGCTAGTCTGTTTCCACAACAATATATCACTCTATGCCGGTTAATCAGCGAGTTACATCGTTGCAGGGGAAACACACCTCAGATCAGACTTTGTGCAGCTTCCTCATGCCAAGTAAAATGTAAACACGTCACATGTTGTTTGTACAAAGCATGCTGAATGTCTTTGGAGAAACAAGACTGTTGTTGCGAAGTAAGAGTCGAGTGGAAAATAACAATATACAGCTGGTCTACACACCTTGTTGAGTTTTAAGACTAGTGGATACAGCAGCAAGGGATAAAGCTGTGCATTTCAGCTTCCTATGTTAACACAGCTTTTGACTACAGATTACAAAATCCAAATGCATTTAGAAAACACCTTTTTTTTTTTTTACATTTTCATTTCATAATGACATTGAGAGCCTTTCTAGTGAATTCTAAGTGACTCTCTAGATCATCTTCAACCTGGTTTCAGGTCAAGCTGAACAAAAGCCCAGTGACATCATGTTCAACTTATTTGCAAATCACTGACTATAAAGACACATTGACACAAATGAGACAAGCAACAAACTTAATTATTCGCACCCCTGTCACAATCGCAAGGGCAAGTCAGCTTGCTATCTACTTCTTCAAAACCTGCTTACAGATCACACTGATGAAATCTCTAGAATATTCTTGAAGTATTTTACACATTATTCAACAGCTGAGCCTACTTAATCGCACACCAACGTTCAACCTCACACTCTCCTCTGACAGAGAGCAGCTGTAGTGATGTGTTTGTCCTGTGCCACCTGTGTGGTCATGCAAATATAGAGCTTTATTCATACCTACAGCATGGCGTCACATTCACACCCTCCAGTTAATATGGCCACCAAAATCAGACTTCTGAGAGGAAATGATGTAGTGGCATGAATCATTAGTAGAGCATAAAAGGTGACACATAAAAGGTGTTTCCTATAAAGTGCATTAGTGTCTGCCAACTTTTTCTAACAGCCTCACTGAGGAAGTTGTTTTCCCATTAATTTTTCTTACCTTAAACCATGAACCAAACCAACCTACTATGAGGTGAATCACAATACAAACTTTTAACTGAAGCAAAACATTTGAAAAATCAGACAAAAAAAAAAAAAGAAGATACAAGGACTGTGTATTGAAAGGAGAAGTTTACTTCCAGAATAAAAGATAATCTACTCACCACCGTGTCATCCAAGATGTTCATGTCTGTCTTTCTTCAGTCACAAAGAAAGCTTTTTGAGGAAACCATTCCAGGATTTTTCTCCATATAGTGGACTTCAATGGGGAATCAAACAGGTTGAAGGTCCAAATTGCAGTTTCAATGCAGCTTCAAAGGGCTCTACATGATCCCCACTGAGGAATAAGGGTCTTATCTAGCAAAACAACCAATTATTTTCTCATAAAAATTAAAATGTACATACTTTTTAACCTCAAATGCTCATCTTGCAATAGCTCTGCGATGTGCGCCTATAGCCGGGTTTCCATCCAAAGTTGCGAATTTAACTTATGCGGAAAACTGAAATATCGCATAAACATTTGTGAACTAGCACCGTTTCCATCCAATGAGTCAAAAATAGTCACTCCCTGATAAACTGACACTAAATCACTAAGAAAAGTAAGAGAAGCCACTGAATATGATCATTTTCATATCTAATACATTACTTCCACCTCAGAGCGGGTGGACAAAACAAAATAAATGCGGTCATTGCTTTCGGAAGTAGACCCCTGCTGTTTGGGAACGCAGTCGTAGACAATTCTGGGGAGGCAATTACACAGAATTACTGTGATGACATACTTTGCTCGGGCATTTCAAAATGACCATAAAAATATTTCAGATGCTGTGGACGTCACATGATTTTTTGATGCGCATGGAGGAATTTATTCGGCAAATGCATTTCCATCTTTCATTATTTGCATTAAGCCTTTTTCGCACAAGTCAAAAACCACTTCAAGTGAGCGTAAAAACGTTTTTGCAAATTTTTATTCGAAAATTTGGCATTTCCATCCCTCGTTTCTGATATGATACTTCAAAATGCGCATTAAAACAGAGTGACTGAAACACAGCTTATGACTTCATGCATTGCATAATCACGTTGGAAAGGTCACGCATGGTTAGTTCTTCAGGTGGTTCAAAAACGTGATTATGTAATGCGCGAGGTTGAGCTAGTGCAAGATAAGCAATTGTGGTTAAAAAGAATATCTTTTTTTTTTTTTGTTTAAAAAAAATTACAGATCGTTTCGCTAGAGGAGACCCTTATTCCTCGGCTGGGATTGTGTAGAGCCCTTTGAAGCTGCATTGAAACTGCAATTTGACCCTTCAACCCATCAATCCCTATTGAAGCTCACTATATGGAGAAAAATCCTGGAAGGTTATCCTTAAAATTAATTTCTTTGAGACTCTTCTTGTATGACACGGGGGTGAGTAAATTATCAGGACATTTTTATTCTGGAAGTGAACTTCTTTAACAGCTTTAATAAGGGAAAGAATTACAATCCCATGAAGCTTCCTATAAATTAAAAATGATGGAGAATACAAAATAATGAAGAATACAAGAATAAAAATGATGGCGTATACAAAAGAGGTATACACAGATAGCCATTTTGATTCTCTGATTGGTGGAGATTACTCTGCAGAATCAAGGATAATTTCGTTTTTCACTAAAACGTCCACTGTTGAACGTGATTTAAAAAACAAACATTCAAATAACGCCAGCTGATGGCTTCAACAAAAGCAATTATACCATGTATTAACAACCTCATACCTCAGAGGAATGCATGTTATCATTAAAAATTCATTTTCTGTGGAGAAAACGAATGGGATTTTTACTTCCGGAGCCTTACCGTTGCACTCTTAGTCCAACTGACATTTATTTAGAGTGCATAGGAAACCATAACTAAATTATATCAGAATGTTCAAGTCAAGTAATTAAAGCTCACCAGGTACATCAGGTTTGTACTGTAACATTACAGTAGTGTGTGACTCTGACAGATAATACTCTAACTACACTTCACATGAGGAAAGTTATGTCAGACACGAGGTTAACTTTTCCCGCATCCAATTACAGTTCGGTATCCGATAGTTGCTAGTCAACTTGCAAGTTCACGTCATGCCTCCGTCCGCCCACAGAAACTTCAGACAAACAGAAGGTTCCAGAAGTGAACGACTTATTATAGATAGCTTATACATAGCCCTCTTATATAAAAATACTTCGGGGTTCAAATTCACGTCTTGACTTTAATAAGACAAACACTGAATAAATATAATCGAAACGCATATGCATTTAAAGAGACAGTGCATCGAAATTAAAATTCGGTCATCAAAGCAAGATGTCAGGCAGCCTCAGATGAGTGACTTGCAGCCTCATTCACTTTGTTTAC
Organism: Cirrhinus mrigala; assembly: GCA_036247105.1. Taxonomy (NCBI): domain Eukaryota; kingdom Metazoa; phylum Chordata; class Actinopteri; order Cypriniformes; family Cyprinidae; genus Cirrhinus; species Cirrhinus mrigala. Next base: position 24,024,730 of record CM070009.1, read on the forward strand.
ATGTAATATTTTACAACAATAAAATAGAACTGTAACGTTACTTGAGGTTGTCATTCTCCTTAAGGTGACCTAAATGAGTAATCCAGGTGTGTAAACGATGTCAAAATGTACATCTTTTGCAGTTAACTGTCCCTTTGAGAGATAATTTCTTTCAGACATAATTTTGTCCCTTTGAGAAAAAAAGCTGCGAATCTGTTCGCGTTCCAACTTGGACAAAATGTCCAAGCAAGTGTCAAAAGTAGTGGCCTGCAAATATTACGATGTATAGGAGACCCGCAGGGACAGAACGTCATTTCCTCTATACGCATGTGCGTTTTTTTCATTGTAGTCACCTACCAAGGATATCAATCAGCAACAATTATTGTTTGACATATTTAAAGCAACAACTCGTGATCGATGAATAACTAGATGTTTCGGCTGTCATGTGTGCGGGTTTAAGCGTGTCTGCATTGTGCTCTTAAGAGCAATGATGTCACGCTGCCTTCAACCTAATTCTCATCCTAAAACTGTGTCACGGCATACAGCGCAGCTGTCGTAATAACACGATGCATGACACCCTCAATCATCGCTTTAAAAGGTCAAAGCTCATTTAAAATATTTAAGAACAAAGCCAGGTTAATCGCAAGGCACCCCAACACTAAAAACAGCTGCCTGGCACACTAGGCCATAGACACCCCTTGATTTTCAAGTTATGCGGCAATCACGATCTCAGGGTCTTTGTACAACTGTGAGCCCAATCAAGGCTTCCCTGAAGCCCAGCTACCTCACGAACGGATCGACCGGCATCAAATTAAAGCGATCGCTTTTTTCGGGTACCTCTCTAACTCCTCGTCGCTGGTTAAGTCCATCTCTGGATCCGCGGACGAGTCGTAGTCAACAGTCGCCATTTTGCTGTAGAGAGGCGGAGGATGAAACGAGGCATGTGAGCCTTTCATACTGCCTTCAGCTCCGCCTTCCGCAGCCGTGCGCAATATGCCCATAGTAGGTCAACGGATACGAAAACCTACTAAAAGATAAGTGTGGAGAAAGAGTTTTCAGAAATAACAGTGCACTGAAATTGTTACTAGACCTAGTAAGCTTTCTTAAAAACTGGCCCTACACGCTTTACATTGTTTTCAAACTATAGAGACTGCACGTATCTCTCTGGACATCAGTCACTATTATAACTATGTGAAACAATCAAAAAGATTTATTTTCAATACTATGGTAAGGATTTTGATTCACTTCCGTGACGAATCTTTTGAATCAGTTCACTTTAGAGATTCGTTCAGTCATCGCAGGTGTGGTTGCGTTACACCAGTAGGTGGCGACAAATTACCGTCTTTTTGTGAGGCGGCGTATGCGGCCTAGCATCCACCTTATTTTTCAATGCGGAAGTAAGCTGTTTTCTGGTATTGTGTTAGACCTCCGGTTCATAATCCGGCATAGGGAAATAACCAGAAGAATATCGAAGTGCAGTAAACGGTAAAACAGTTTGCACTACAAACCAGTGTGTTCATAATTAAGATAATACATTAAAATAATATGGTAAGACACACCAGTTTGCAATATCAAGCAGCAAAACAAGCTTTTTGTATTTTTAATTAAAAAAATACATTTAATTAAACTTCATCCTTGAGGGCCGATGTCCTGTAGGGTTCAGCTCCAACTTGCCTCAACACACCTGCCTGGAAGTTTCAAGTATACCTATTAAGACCTTGATTAGCTGGTTCAGGTGTGTTTGATTAAGGTTGGAGCTAAACTCTGTAGGACACCGGCCCTCCAGGACTGAGTGTGGTGACCCCCGCCTTAACAGTTAAATTATGTATGAATCACCGAACCATTCATTCAATCAATCAGTTTAGTAACAATATTCAAATATTCAAATATTCAGATTTCACTTAGTCAAGGAGGCGTAAGATGCAACCAGTGCTTCTTCATAACCTCTGCACTTGAGATGTACATATAATATATATGATTTTGTATAGAGTGTTTTTCATCAATCGGCCATATTGGCAGCACTGAATGTAAGCAATGCAACTGAACCGAACAAAATTTGCATATTTTGCTGATTATTGCTGCTGAAAATGGTCAATTATTGTAATGTTTTGGCCGGACCAGATCAAACAATTGGAGTACTAAAGACTGCCAAAAGTTATAACAAATCAAGGAGAAGAGTGCAAAAAACTGTCTGAGGAACAAAAGATGTTTGTGGTTGGCCAAACTGAACCAGGATTTCCAGGGCAAGAATCTTGACAACATTCATGTTTGTTCTTATCATTTTCAGTCAGGTAGGTGAAATATTAGGCTAATATCTTAATTAATACTGCTCGTATGTATTTTTTACCATGTAATAACTTTAGTTTGTCAAAATATTGTACCCTTTCCTGCTTACTTAGTTCATCTCTATATGATTTAGCAGCTTCCACATGTTTTTTTCTGTGGTTTAGACAGTATAAAGTAGCAGAATAAATTATTCAGTAGTACATTAATCGTGCAATCCATGCTGATGTTTACATTTGAGAATCGCCAGTATGACAGCGCATCCAGGAAACTGACCAAATGTGACGTAAGCGCAAACCCTCTATAATCTACATCATGTAAAATAATTATGGATAATGACAATATTGATAACAAATAATAAGAAATGTTGCAGATAAACATTTTTAGTTATACTAATATTTAATCTACTTTCCTCCTACTTGTCAACTTTTTCACCTGATTTGATTTATTTTTCATTTATTTATAGGCAATAGTTTTTAAATAATATTGGCCTATTTTAAAAAATAGATGCATTTATAATTTTTAATAGATGTATTAAGTAGTTTGTATTGCGTTTTAGTATAGTTCGTAAGTTTTGTATCGAATATGCTCTTTAATGTTCTCCAGAATGCGTTTGTACAATATAATTTCTGTTTCTTTATTGAAAGACGTTGATCTGTATTGACTTTGAGAATATGTTGCTTTTTTCACATGCAACCCTTTGGTTTTTACATGTATTTTACATTTTGGTCTATGCATCAAGCTTGACACTGAAGAAAAATATAATGTAGTATACTGAACTGAGCAACGCATCATTTTGACATTCACCTAAGTTCATTTTTATTATTAGTTTATTTTTATGGATTGTTATACTGTACATATGAAACGTGGTTATACTGCATCTACCATGTTCGGCATGCATTGCTGTCCTCCGGACTGAAGACGGCGCACTGCAGCTCAACGGAACTGGTGTCAAATTTCGTCGAAGGCTGAAATCTGACATAAACAGGAAGAGAGTACGGTGAGTCCAGTCTTTCTTTAAACGGTTGCTTTGGTTATTTCCTTGAACGTATTTTGATATTTATTAAAGATGAATACAATGTAGTATTCAATGTACAGTAATCCGATACACTCTGACGGTTTAAAGGCGCAGCAGGTTTATGCAAACCAGTGTGTGCAGCGCTCATGTGACTGCTCCATAAAGCGATATTATAGCACAGTAACAGATTTCTAGTACAATCCACCTTACATTTTTACTTTAAAGATATACTTTAATGAATGCTGAGCAGTTGTAAGTGATCATGGGCAAGAGCTGCAAGGTGGTGGTGTGTGGCCAGGGATCAGTGGGGAAAACAGCTGTGCTGGAGCAGTTACTGTACGCCAACCATGTTGTAGGTGAGTGTTGTGACAGCAAGTACCTGACAGTAGCAATTTCTCAAACCCAAATAAATGAACAGTACAGATTCACAGAGTCCCCGTCTGGCAGGTATAGAGACCATGGAGACACTGGAGGACATTTACATCGGGTCTGTGGAAACTGACCGGGGCACCCGAGAACAGGTGCGGTTTTACGACACGCGCGGGCTGCGTGATGGTCAGGAGTTTCCGCGGCACTACTTCACTTTCGCCGACGGATTCGTGCTCGTCTACAGCATCGACAGCAAAGAGTCCTTCAAACGGGTAGAGGCACTGAAGAAAGAGATCGACCGCTGCCGTGATAAAAAAGAGGTCTGTGTGCTTGTGTAACTACCTGTTCAAAAGTTTTTTTTTATTAATGCTTTCATTCAGCAAGGATGTATTGTGACAGACAAAATTGGCAGTAAAGACATTTATAATGTTGAAAAAGTTTTCTATTTCAAATAAATGCTGTTCTTTTGAACTTTACAGTAGAGGGTTTGCGCTTATGTCACGATTTGGTCAGTTACCCGGATGCACGACCATATTGGCAATAGTCAGATGTAAACAACAGCATGGATTGCATGGTTAATGTACTACTTAATTTGTTGTTTTGCTCATTTATGCAGTCTAAACCACTGAAAAAAAAAAAACGTGTGGAAGCTGCTAAATCATATAGAGGACGTAGTGTATATGCAATATATTGACAAAGTTAATATGTGGTAAAGATTTGTATGAGCAGTATTAATTAAGATATTAGCATATTATTTCACCTACCTGACTGGAAATGATAAGAACAAACACAAATGTTGTCAAGATTCTTGCCCTGGAAATCCTGGTTCAGTTTGGCCAACCACAAACACCTTTTGTTCCTCAGTTTTTTGCACTCTTCTCCTTGATTTGTTATAACTTTTTTTTGGCAGTCTATAGTACTCCAAATGTTTTTCCCTTTTCAACCGATTAGAACAGCCCAAAACATTTCAACAGTTGACCATTTTAAGCAGCAATAATCAGCTAAATATGCAAGTTTCATTCGGTTCAGTGGCATTGTTTACATTCAGTGCCACCAGTTTGGCCGATTGCTGAGGCATCATGAAAACACTCTGTAAGGTGGATACATCACGGAACATTTTTTTTCCCTGAAACGTTTTATTTGGCCATTATCTGACATCTTTTTTAATGCTATTATTTGTTTCAGATCATTTTAAAGATCATTCAAAAGTAACATTTTCATAATGTTTGCAAAATGACAAAATAGCGTTCCCTTAACATTATCAAAAAGTTCTTTAAACATATTTCTTGAATAGCAAATCAAATATTTCTTAAATAGCAAATCAGCATATTAGAATGATTTCTAAAGGATCATGTGAAACTGAAGACTGAAAATTCAGCTTTGCCATCACAGGAATAAATGACATTTTAAAACATATTCAAATAGAAAACATATTCAAATATTTCATATTACAGTTTTACTCTATTTTTGATCAAATAAACACAGCCTTGGTGAGCATAAGAGTTATTGCAAAACATTAAAACATTTTTGCCACCCCAAATTTTTTAACTATAGTGTAAAATCATGAGGAATCAAATTTTTATTGATATTTTAGGATAACACATGGCCATTTTTTTTTTACAGGGAACCCCATGTATTAAGACTTGTATGGCTTAATATAATGTAAATGATGTCTTTTACTGAAATGTGTAGCAGAAAACCCATGAAAGACTTGCCTTATTTAAAAAATCCACATCGTTTTATACATATTTTGGACTATGGGGGCGCCATTATTTCAACAACGTGAAATGGCTGCACTCAGTGAGCTTTTGCCGTTAACTATTGTTATTTTTACTACAACACAACTCAGAAAATAAAACACTGATACCATTCCACAATGTGTGGCTTTTGGTTGTAATTTTCAGTCGAAGGGCAACAAGAGAAGCAATGTAAGTCTTCACTGCTTTTCCTAGCGATTAAGAAGTGGAGAAAAGAATGGGAAGATGCCTGTGGATGAATAAAACTTCCTAAAGACCTGCGTCTTTGTTTTCTCCACTTTAGTCCTGATGCCTTTGAGGCTTTTAGTAGAGCACAGCTACTGAAAGAGCTTACAAACGCCGGAGACAAGAAATGCTAGATGCCATCCTGGCAGGATGTAAACATGCCAGTGCTTGTCATGATGCCACAGACTCTGAAGGACTTTCTCAGTGCAGATTTCACTCGATATCTGGGGTGTTTAGACTCCTTGTGGGGAAAATCGATGGTGTAGCATTTAGGGGTGTAAGAAAATATCGATACACGTGTGTATCGCGATATTTTGTTTGCCGATACTGTATCGCTTCTCAAAAATGGAATATCGATATTTTAAAAAAAAATAAATAAAAATCATACAAGGTTCATGACAGTTGCTTCGTTTTGAGCTTATATCCTGAACGCTAGATTGCAGTCTTCTTATCTCTGAACTTAAACAGTGACAGGAAATACTAGCATAAGGGCATGCCACTAATGTTAGCGTTAATGGAGGATGAAAGAATAGTTCCTGCTCCCGTCTCGGTGTAAAGTGTGGCGTCATTTCCACTTTTGAGGTAACGTTCGCTCCAGGACGCGTCAAGCAGCGGAACCGCCGCGTGGCCGCCACCCGTGGTGCAGCAGAAGCGCCCCGGTTCATCTGCAGCTTGCTGCATCCCGTGAAAGGCCCTTCGCGCCGGGCGCAGTGGTGTAGCCGCACGGCTGCCCGCCGCTTTCTCTCGTGGTGGGGCTGTTTCTGCAGTTGAGGCGTTGCTCGCGTCGCGGTCTCGGCGATTCCACGCGGAGCATAATTACAAACTGAAAAACTTGCGAAATCCAGAACTTTTGAAATTCTCAGAACAAAAAAGTTCTCAGAATGTCCAATATCTGTACTTATTTTTTATTGTTTTACAATTCTTTTGTTTCTTTAGAAATCCTGTAAGCACTTTATTTTTTGTTGATATAAGCAGATGTAATTCTTAAGTTCAGATCAAAATGATCTGACATGGTTGCAGTTGTAAACTTATTGTAAAGCAGGGTCTAAAAATATATATGGTCTGTTTATAAAAGCTTACATTTTATACATTTAACAACTAAAGAATCTTGCAAGCACTTCATTTCCTCCCTTTACTCGTACTGCACAAAAAGTGATTCAATAACATTGAATGGTTTGCATATGGTGGTGTGTTCTTATTTACAGCTTTCCTAAAATAATGTCCTATTCATAAAATAAGAAATATCCCAATATATCGCCTTGTTTACAATATCGCAATGTATCGCAACATATCGTGATACGCACAGCCCTAGTAGCATTCGATTTAAACCTACGCTTATATTCATTACCACCTGTAAGCTCTTTAAGTAGTTGTGCTCATCGTATTAGTATTTTATTTTCTGAGTTGTGTTGCAGTGAAAATAGCAACAGGTGGTACGAGTAGCTCACCAAATATAACCATTTCACATAATGGCATAGTCCAAAATTTGTATAAAACAATGTGATTTTTTAAAATAACCGAAATATTTCATTGGTTTTCTACTACACCTTTCAGTAAGAGACATCATTTATGTTATATTAAGCCATACATGTTGTCATACTCAAGGTTCCCTTTAAGCTAAAAAAAAAATACTAACATTATAAGTAGACATCATGGAAAAAAATGTAAAGAAGCTTTCTCTTTCTGTCTCACAGGTGACTATTGTTGTTGTGGGTAACAAGTTGGACCTGCAGGATCAGAGAAGAGTGGACAGCGAGGCGGCTCAACAGTGGGCACGGCAGGAAAAGGTCAGGCTGTGGGAGGTCTCTGTGACCGACAGACGATCGCTCATCGAGCCTTTTGTCCATCTGGCCAGCAAAATGACCCAGCCTCAGAGCAAATCCACCTTCCCACTCAGCCGCAACAAGAACAAGGGCAGCGGCTCCCTGGACAGCTAGAGATCCAGAAGATGCCAATAGAGCTGACATAAAGATATGTTAGAAGAGAGATGCAAAGCAAATCTCTAATAGACCCTTGGTTTTATATCTTTCAAAACATTTGAACTTGGAGTGCCATTATGAGTTTAGCACACTGTATGAAGTTACTGCATTAATGAAGTTTTCTATTCATAAACATTCAGGATAGAATCCATATGTTGCTGTGATATTTATATATGTCTCATGCTTGTCTTGAAGCAATTGACTGACTAAACATACTGCTTTTACACTGAAATATATATACCTCTACACTGCAAAAAGTTGTTACATCTTATGTGAAATCAGCTAGGATGATTCAACTTTTCTATGACATGAACTTGACAGAAGAATGTCTTAATTTAGTTACATGGACTGCATGGATGTTTCACATTTTCAGGTGTTCATATTTTGTGTCATTCCTATAAAGTTCTGATTTATTCCATAAGAACACCTAAGTGAAGTTTTATGTTTGTTTGATTGTGAGTGAGAGCGTTCACCACTGTGCCCTTGTACTTTTTACCCTGATGACACTGCATTCTATGAGTAGTCAGTCATATTGTATAATGCTTGCTTTTAATTGTGAACGTATACTATATATTTCAGTTCTTTTTATGTGGAAAATGTATGACTTTTGAAGATTTGATTCTTATTTTTAGCTGAGACTGCTTTTCAGATACATTGACATGTTTGTTTAAAAGTATCATAAAGCATTTTTGTCTGAAAACAAATGTTGTATGAGCAGCTTTTTAAAATCTTAATAAAGCTGCTTGACTGAAATTGTTTACCGCTCATTAATCTCTTTTAATCTAAATCTAAATTAGCTCTTAATTTACACGATGGTTAAAAATAATGGTAATGTTCTATAAAGACGTTCTATGATCCGTACACAAAGTTCAAAGCTTGTCTGCTTAACAGCAGCCATCTTCCGAATGAGTGAACTAGACGTATCTGCAGTCTCTCTTCAGGGGAGTAAATGGGAGAATTGGTTTTATTTGCCCTTTATCTGTCTTTTTACAGAGTAGATATTTCATTTCGTTCATGGCTGGATCTGCAGTGACCTTATAATAGAGGGCTCTCCACTTCTGCCATTGAGTGTGTGTGTCTGTGTGTAATGAACAATGTCTGAAGTTAATGCTTGCTTTAAGCAACTCTTCATTTCATGAAGCTTGCATCAGTGTGCATCAATAGTGTTTACAGATCACAGATCAAATGCAAATTCACTTTTTACCCACTATTACACAGTACAAGACACATTGCAAACTTCACACAACATATAGTTTCAAAAATGTCACTCTCTAAAAGGGTCTGAGAACTTAATAAGTTGCATGCCTACATCCAGTGAGCTGCAGAACAGGCTGACACCCCATAAACCAAGCGAAAAGTAGCCTACATGCAAGATGTGATGGGGAAGGGGTCAGTATAGTACAATATACAAATATTTATTGATTTTCCAATAATGAAATACTAATATACTTTTGTATGGATCAGTGTATTTTGTGAATCAAAGCATGATGCAAAAAAGCACAATCCCAGTTAAGAAAATATGTTCTAAGAACGTTTTGATAACATTTCTACTAAGTTCTCTGAACGTTATACGATCTTTAAGGGGCAGATCTGGGTAGATTACTTACAAATTGTAATCTGTTACTGATTCTAAATTACATGATAAATTACATTTTAGTCAGTAACATAATCCATAACATTACACATTTTAGGTCATATAATCTGACTACTTTTAGATTACTTTTGACAGATGACGTTTATTATATTGATTTAAATAGGATAATCTTGTACCATATTGATATAAAAATACAAAGATTAAGAAAACATATTCCATTCATTGTTATTAACAACATGAAGAGCATTAAACTTTATATTATGTCAGGTTTCCCAAACTAGCGTTTGTGAAGGAACTGCAGGGCGTTCATGAGTTTGATAAAAGGCTAAAATTAATTTAAATCATAAATATGTTAAATTAAAATAAGTCATTACATAATCAATAAAAATAAGACATTTACTAAAAAATATTTTATTTTTTTCCCTGCATGCCATGTGACCATAACCAATGTCAGAAAGCCATGAACATGCAAATGTGATACTTGTAATTATTAAAATAATTATTTTAAAATCTCAGGGGTACTTCTGGACCAAGTTCTGCCAAGTAAGAAAAAAATCATGCCTTAAAAAGGTGAAATTTTCAGAAAAAAAAGTCAAAATTATGATTTAAGTCATAACTATGAGATAAAAAGTCGAAATGATGACTTAAGTCATAAATATGAGATAAAAAGCTAAAATGATGACTTAAGTCATAATTATGAGATAAAAAGTGAAAATGATTACTTAAGTCATAATTAAGAGATAAAAAGTCGAAATTATGACTTAAGTCATAATTATCAGATTTAAAAAAAAATCTAAATTATGACTTAGAAAATTAAGTACATTTCATCTTAAACCATAATTTCGACTTTTTATTGCATAATTTTCCCATAAGTCATAATTTTTACTTTATACAGTACGTCATAATTTAGATTCATCTCATAATTTCGACTTTATAAGTCATAATTTCCGCATTTTATCTCATAATTACGACTTTTAAAGTCATATTTTCTACCTTTTCCCCCAGTTTCATAGACATGGCTTAAGCCTAGTCCTAGGCTAAAATGTAAGTCTGAGCTGTTTCAGCTGAAAGAAACTTGGACTGACTGATCTTAGAATATATCAGTGCCTTTGTTTTGTCTCAAGATGCACACCAGTGATGTTTTTTCTAAGGCATGTTTATAAATATTACTTGATGTCTTACTTGAACTATGGCCTAATCCTGGCTTAGACTAAACCCCGTCTATGAAGCTGGTCCCGACTTATTAAGGCATGTTTTTTTTTTTTTTTACCTGGCGGAAATATATTAAGTAAAAAAAAGTTTGTGAATTCATGGATTTGTGTATTTTAATGTATTTGAAAGACAAAAACCTTCTAAAGACATAGAAATACATGACTGAATAACCTGTAATAATTAAAATAAAAAATTGTGTTCATCAGTAGTTGATGCAATATTTTAAAGGTTCATTTTAAACTTTTAAAGGTTTCCTGAACATTCTGAAACAAGTAAGAACATTAAAAAAACGTTAAATTTGGGTGCTAACGATTTCAGAACGTTATAAAAGACCAGATGACTTTGAATGAACACTCTATCAGTGTTACTGGAGAAATGTTTGTTGTTAACTTTGAAAAGAACCTTGCCAAAGTTCTAAAAACCGTTCCTCGGGGGCGGGACACACGATTGCTGAGCAAAATACATTTAATACCTCCATAATATCTAATTAAGTGCCAAAACACTTTGGTGGGCTTTGTGCTGAAAAATTCATTTGATTACTACAATGCGACCATTTTCATTTGTACCACTAAAATGTTCTAAATTAAATTAATGTTAGGGTTAAAACGACTTACCAGTTTGTAAAACTTGTGAAAATCTATCAGTCCCCTATTTAATTTTCTTGCCGTTCTCGTTGTAAACACAAGGTGGCGCACACTTGCTGAGGTGAACGACTGGAATGAGAAAGCCTGCTTGTGTGTATCATCGTGAATACCACTTGATAAGACTTTTTGCCTGGTTGTGCTGGATTTACATCGAACTGGGAAGTTTCGACACGTTTGTCATTGGCAAGACGCCATGACAAGCTGTCATCCTCTAGTCAATAACCAGGAGTCCCATAAGCCTCCAAAAAGAACAGCCAGAGCACTGGGATGGAAGTCTAATCGATTTATTTCTCTCTCTCTCTCTCTCTCTCTCTGCTTTATTTCGTTTTCACGCATTCATACACACCCTGTACAGAGAAAGAGCAAATGAGTCAGAAAACCAAGACGAAAATCCTATGAAAATACGTTTTCCTTTGTGTCAGCTGACAGTTCAGATCAATGTTAGATCAGTCACAGACAGAAATGTACTGAGCACAAAGAACAAACAACATATAATGTCTGTCATTATTTAAATTACGCAATACTGGCCATGTCCCTTGTAAGCGATATTGAAATCATCTCATCTTTGTTCATGCCTAAGAAACATCTAGTTGGATTGGACACAATTCACATATTTTTAAGTTTACACGCACACATGCACATTTTCACATGAGGCTTCATGATTTTCTTAAAAAACATTTATGGGAAACTGAGTTTTTTTTTTGTGCTTTCTAATCATATGAGAGTCACTCTCATAGGTTGTATGTGCAGTCTATTGGATAAAAAAAAAATCTTAAATTTGGCATTTAGGCTTTAATGAGTATATATTTTGGCACAAGGCAGGCAAACTAGTGCAGGAAGTAAAAGGGAGTGTGATTCAAATAGTCAAATTAGCCCTGAACCAACATGGAAGAAATGGGAAATGCCATCCACTGTCTTGTCACTGCTGGCAACGGATGTTTCCATGACTGTCCTGTTCCATCGGTGTAAAATAAAGGGAGAGAAATGTCATATTAAGCTTTCCAATGTCCTCCAGATTGGCAATAGGAACACTGTGCACACTACATCATTAAGAGCACTCACAACATTAAGAGAATGAGGGAAGAAACATGTACACTAAAGATAGAGAGAGAGAGAGAGAAACAAGAGTAATCTTCCATTTTCTTAAAAAGGTTCCAGTTTCTGTCATTATTGCTTAAAGATTGAATTTCACTGAACTGAAAAAAGCAACATAAAATCCCAACAAACAACCTTAAAGATATTTAGGAACCGTTACTTTCGAACAACATGTAAAATCATCCACCTACCAGAGACCGTCACAGTCATATGTATCATAACCAGCCAATATCTGCTGTATGGACCTCATGAGGACGACACAACTAGGAATGGTGTGGTTAAGTCGTCTTGTGCCTCAAGAAAGCATGAAGGTATCCACTGATGGACCGATGTTATTTCTCATTCGCTATTTATCCTTACGGAGCTTAGTTTGACGTTCGGGAGTTATCAAAACACACACGCACACACAAGCGATTTGATTCATGGAGTCCAAGCAAAGTCCTGGTTCTAAAGTGTCCTCAGGAAAAAAATGCAGAATTTGTCCATGTTGTGCCTCTTGAAGTGTCAATATGGCTGTTGTTAGTTAGCTCTGTTCAAGGCCCCAGGCTTCATCCCCTCAAGGGCAAACCGTCCTCTGAAAAGCAAGAGCCCTGAGTGGGCTTGAGACTCACCCGTGGCTCCAGGCTTTGAGGCCTAGTCTGGGCGTCCGAGTCTCGGCCCGTTTTTAGCAATATTTCTTATATCCCATCGCTTTATTTTTTTCTCAAGCACTTTGATTTACAATTTGACGTAAAAACTACATATTCTTATCTACGTCGCATTAGATTATCGCCTTATTTCAGTACGCATGTCTCTGCAGAAATGGTGACAAAGTAATAACTTCAAGTAGAGCTCGCTCTTATTATCACATTAATTACATTAACCAGATAAAGAATCTACATTAAACATCTCATAAAATTCTACATATTTACTCTAATTGTATATATTATAAATGTTAATGATTCACTTTTAAAAGCTGTGTTCATAAAATATTTACAAAAAGCTCTGTATGCTAGGGCACGTTTAAAAAAAAAATCAGACGGATGAAAAATGATACGACATATACTTAACAGCAACATCTAATTCTACAGGTCTTAAGTCAGATGATCAGTCCCAGTCCATTCAAAACCATCAGATGACAGCAATCTGGGCGAAGCGGTTTGACTTTGTTCAGGCTGACAGGAACGCTTGTATACTTTTTTAAGCGTGTGAGTTTAATATGTTGCTATTCACTCTTAAAATACTCCTGCACATTCCTTTCAACATTACGGTCATTATGTTTTGGCAATGGCTCCTCTGTGCAAATAAATCAATGATGCTTACAGAATCGAAAATGTTATTCTGAATGAAATCAGGAGTAATGAACCCATGACAGGTTTTGGATCAAACACACACACACACACACACAACAGCAAATAACATGATGAGGGTTTAGATCTTAATCAAGATGGGGCACGGACAGATTTTTGACAGGCACGCTGACCTTTGTGAGGCCGTAATGAGAGAATACTGAGAGCAAAATATGCGGACATAAAAGGCCACGTCAAACTGTGACTGAACCGTAATCATCTCATCCGAGGTTGTGTGTGTGTGTGCAATCTCAAATCATCTAATCTATGCATCAACACTGAGAAAATTGCGACACTGATTGGGAGCGAGCATGTGTTTTGCCTTGCTACCAAATTGTCACCTTCGTATATTAGACTGGCACTGTTATTCTGTGATTACCCATGACAGAAAGCCTTAGCATCTGTAAACTGACAGACCAATGAGGTTTGTTTGTAACAAAAGCCGGTCAGATGAGGTTACTTGAAATGTGTGAATACGCAGACCGACGACAATGTGGAACGACGTGAAAACAGACTAATAACAATTGAAAATACTTAAAAAAAAAGCATCAAGTAAAGGGATGTTTGCATTTCCTCACTAAACGAACAGCTAGCGCAGTTATAGGTCTCTAAAATTGGCTTTCCTCTAATAAATTATAGAATAAAAACCTGATTAATATCTGTATAATGATAAATATCTCATAAAGCAAAGCTAAATATCCTTCTTATAGCTCTTTCACTCCTTTATCAGTCTCGTCCTGTCATTCAAGCGTTCATCTGCATAGTGGGCTGGTGTTAGCAATGAGGCCCCTCCCATATTCCCATATATGGTCTTGCTCTATCTCTCTCTCTCTCTCTCTCTCTCTCTCTCACACACTCTCTCTCCCTTTGCTGCATAGTTCAAGAGTGACCCTCTCAGAGTCACAGTTTTTGAGGAGGATAGGGAACACTATGGGAGTGTGTGTTTGTGTTTATATACTTAAGTGTATACAGCTTGGAGAGAGCGGGAGCACGGACGAAGTTTGCACAGAGACCGTCAGTACTGAGAACGGATCGTAAGACTAAATCACGTGAATGTGCGCCCTTGTTGTAAGAGCGTGCTTGTTTTGTTTCGAGGTGATCAATAAGGGGAAAATATAATGGGAGTGTGTGTTGCTCGCAGAGGTCCGGGCGCTGGCCTAAAGAGGGCAGGGCCGAGGATCGGCGTCTGAATGAAAGTAGTGCCCGGCGGGTGTCGCAGCGCGAGAGGATTGGCTGCGACTGTGCAGAGGGTGGGCGGAGTTAAGGGGGTGTGAAGGAAGCTGGCGGTCAGATTTTTAGTCAATTGCTTCTGGAGAACCAGTTTAGTCTGAGAGAGAGAAAGAAAAAGAGAGAGACAGAATGATTATCACAAAGCTATTTTTAATGGTGCAGTGAAAAATTTGGTGGTATATATATATTTGGACTATGTCAGAAAATTTACAGATAATGTACTCACCCCCTTGTCATCCAAGATGTTCTTGTCTTTTTTCTTCAGTCGTAAAGAAATTATGTTTTTTGAGGAAAACATTTCAGGATTTCTCTCCATATAGTGGACTATGGTGCCCACGAGTTTGAATGTTCAAAATGCAGTTTAAATGCAGCTTCAAAGGGCTCTAAATGATCCCAGCTGAGGAAAAAGGGTCTTATCTAGCAAAACACAGTTATTTTCTAATTTTTTTTTTACAGTTTATATACTTTTTAACCTCAAATGCTCGTCTTGTCTAGTTCTGCGATGTGCATGTGTAGCCTGTGAACCTCCGGTTCAATGCAGTTAGTGTATGTCGAAAAACTTCCATCTCATTTTTTCCTCCAACTTCAAAATTGATCATCCTACAATGCTGCAGAAGTACCAACCCAGTGTTTACAAAGCAAACATGCAAAAAAGGTCAAACGGCCTTTACAAAAAAAATGTAAAACAGCGATGTAGGACGATTTTGAGCTAGACAAGACAAGCATTTGAGGTTAAAACGTATATAAATTGTCATTTTTTTTTAGAAAATAACCAATTGTTTTGCTAGATAAGACCCTTCTTCCTCATCTGGGACCATTTAGAACCATTTAAAGCTGCATTTAAACTGCATTTTGGAAGTTCAAACTCGTGGGTATCATTGAAGTCCACTATATGGAGAGAAATCCTGGAATGTTTTCTTCAAGAAACATAATTTCTTTACGACTGAAGCAAGAAAAACATAAATGTCTTGGATGACAAGGGGGTGAGTAAATTATCTATAAATTTTTGTTCTGGAAGTGAACTTCTCCTTTAGGCCACACAATTCTTAATACCCGGGGTTCCCTTTAATTTCTAAATATATAGTCCCGCCCCAAAGTCATGCCATTGTTTAATCTATTCTTGTGATATAGTGCATAAATTATGCACTACACCTTTAAGAGACTGTTAATTGTGTTTAAGGTCTGTCACTCACCTGTGAGGACAGAGAGGAGAGATTGCATTGGTTGATAACTTTCTTCATAGCAGACACTGCACCACCCGCATAACTGTTCCATCTGACACCCTGCTGGAACAGATCAGGAGAGCTGCTATAATCATGTGTGTGCAGCAGACATAAAAATTATTTTAATTATGCAAAATTACTCCCAGTATTATAATGAGCCTGTTTGCTAGCATCCTTCCCTCAGTAACTTCCTCTCCCTTTTCCCTTTCCTCTCTGTCATGCTGAGAAGAGGTATGCTTTATTATCTTGTGCTGTCAGTCATCATCAGTTCTATTGTTTAAAATTAATGTTGGGTTTTAATATGCATTTGTACCACATCAGCATACGATACGATCATATTTGATTTTTTATTTACTTCTAAGTACTCTCCACTGATTAGCTGAATGACTATTACATTTACATTTATATATCTGGCAGATGCTTTTTTCCAAAGAGACTCACATTGCATTCAAGGTGTACATTTCAGCATTTTATAAATTCTTTGGGAATTGAACTCAAGATTTTGAAGTTGCTGGCATCATGCAGGCCTACTGTTTGAGCTTTAGGAACACATGAATTTTAGCATGTAAATTACAGTGAGTGTAACCGTGCTCACCGATGCTGCTGAGGTAGGCTGGCTCTTGGTGTGAGGGTTGAACTTGGGCTTCGGGGGCTTCCCAGCCAGTCTATCCTTATGCCTTCGGCTGTTCATGTGCTAAACAAATACAGAAATAAAGGTGTATTTTTAATGGTGCATTTTCAAGCCTTACAAATATGAAAGCCCATTTCCGTTACTGAATAAAAAATAAAAAGAGGTAATTCCGATTTTTTTTATCTCTCAATTCTGACTTTTTTCTCAGAATTGTGAGACATAAACTCAAAGTTATGACTTTATAACATACAATTTGAGTTATTAAGTCAGAATTTTGGATTTGAACTCACAATTCTAAAAACAGCCTTTTTCCTCCTCAGAATTGGACTTTGTTACTTTGCAATTACGAGTTTATGTCTCATAATTCTAAGAAAAGTCAGAATTGCGAGAAACTCGCAAAGATATAAACTTGTGAGTTTATATCATGCAATTCTGAATTCATTTCTCAGAATTGCGAGTTTATATCTCACAATCCTGAGAAAAAAAGTCTGAATTGTGAGATTAAAAGTCACAATAACCTTTTTTTATTTTTTATTCAGTAATGATACATATTACAGTGTCCTAACTACACGCAACACAACAAGATTCCAGCTGCAAGCAAATTGGCTGTCCACACCAGATGCAATGAGACGTGACAGAATCACTGAAATATCACAGCCATTCAGAAGTGAGAACCGCTCTGCACACCCAATGAAATTTACATGTTTATAATTTAATTCATTAATATCAAACCCATTTAACATTAGTAAAAGTACTGAGTGACTGATACCATCTTTGTTATGTAATATGGTTGTTAGTTTCGTGTAGCCTTGCTTTGAATGGCCAAGGCCCGCCCAAGAGGCCACATGACTGACAGTTACAGCAACCGATCACGTTTTGTTTTGTCCCACATCATGTTTAGGAACGAGGAAATTAACGCACAATAACAGACCGGTGTGAAAAACTCTCTGACATATTTTAAAGATTCTACGTGGTGAACTTTAAAATGTTCACATACTTTTGAAAATCCAGCATTTAGTTGATCCTGATAAGCGCTTGTTGTCACAGTTGTAAACACGACAGCTTTCTTCTTTCGTGAGGGGGTTTGGCGCCACGGCATTTTTGTTTCCAGGCGGAACATTAAAGAACACACACACACGTCTCCCAGAAATCCTGCATAATCTAACCAATCCGATGATGACTTTGAAACTCCTGAAGTGTTTCCAGCTAAGTGTGCCTTATGCAGCAGACGTTTAGACAACGTTCTGTGGGCTTGACATCTGAGGATGAGACTACATGGTGGTTGGTTCTCATTGAGTTCATAGTTTTAACGTACATGTTTGCTTTTTTTTCAAGATCTGAGGTAAACTATCTGTTGTTACTTTTAGTATGACTATAGCGTCAAGCAAAATGATTTTTAAACTCACATTAGACACTTTTGACACTGAATAAAGCACATAATCAGTACCCGAGATTATCATTGTCATAGTTTGTATGTTGTTGCTCCAGCTGCAAAGAAATATCACGTTGTCATCGCAGCTATTTAGGACAAAAAGACTGAATAACATGGAAAAGACACCATTTTATTGCATTGCGTGTGTCGCATCACGTGTAGTTAGGACACAGTGCTACTGTTTTAATAATGAGATCAAGAGATAAAGAGATCAAGCAGTTTTTCCTAAAAAATCTTAAAGGGGTCATCGGATGCCCATTTTCCACAAGCTGATATGATTCTTTAGGGTCTTAATGAAAAGTCTATAACATACTTTGGTTAAAATTTCTCAATAGTAGTGTTAAACTACACCATTTTTACCTTGTCAAAAACAGCTCTGTTCACAGCGACTTGTTTCAGTGCATGTCCCTTTAAATGCTAATGATCTCTGCTGACCCCGCCCCTCTCTTCCATGCGGTGACAAGCAGTTCTCTGAGACTTTAGCTGTGGAACTTGCTAACTAGGATTTTTATTATTATGCAGTGTTGTGTACACACACTGCCAAGACACATTCATGTTCAAACAATGTGTAAAAGTGAATTTTGTGTCTGATGACCCCTTTAAACTTTTTAATACTTTTCACCTCTTCCCCTGCGCTCTTTCTTTCTTTTTCAAAAGGCTTCATCTTGTTTACTTTACACTTCAGAGACAGCTTAAGGGAAGCATGAAATACCATTAAATGTCATGTTCCTCAGGCCTGAGTAGACACCAGGCCAACAACACACACACACAAACTCCTCATTCAAGAAGCACATACAGAAAAAATGTGTAAAGTTTGTAAAAACATTTGAGGTAAACTGAAACAATTTACATAGGAATGGTTACGAATGATGACGAGAAATTCACTTTGATCCTGACTGTGGTGTGTGCCACAGTCTGAAGATTTTCAGAGTAGCTCCAATGTCAGTATGACATCTGAAGTCATTGAGTTACATTAACCAGCACAGACAGGGTATCAACAATTTAACATCACCCAGTCAATATGCACTGGAAAAACACATTAGATCAGTTAAAATGACTGATCTTGGACTGATTAGCATGTTCCGGGTACACTGAAACCAAATGCAAGTGTTTACTAAGTTTGAGTAACTTGCAGAGCAAAAGTTTACACAGTTTTACATTTACTCTGTTATTGTGGGAAAACAAGCTTTTTCCAACACAACTATAACTTGGCCAAGGAGACGGCCAAGGCAGACAAACCATCAATGTCAACAGAATAAACTATGTGTCTGTCATTGGTGAAGATGATTTCCAGCAGCTGTTTTGTCAGTAGATTGTCAATTTCTAGAAGGATAACATTTCTGACTAGATAAAATAACAAGCCTGCAATATAGCAACCTGCTATTAAAACACAGCTAGTTAGGCTAGGTTAGGAAGTAGAGAACACAGGAAATGTGAACAAGGCTGGATTTTATTTTTAGCCTAAATGGCAACATTCCCTGAGAGAACATGTACATCACGAAGACGTCTATTTATTGTCTGCATTCAAATCTGCAAGACGTATTTTTTAGAGTGTTTGCTCATCTGCAATACATCTATACAATGTTTCCTATCAGATGTCAAATAGACGTCTATTAGATGTCTTTAAGATGTTTATGATTTAGAATGTATGTAAAACTGACATCTTACAGACATCTGTCAGATGTTTGTACACAGCAGATGCTTCCAGATCAAGAGATCTTTAACAGACATCTTGCAGACGTATGTGTGCTATCTATGGGCTCTAAAGGTTAATGTTATTTAAACAATATTCCAGTGTGTGACATGCATGTGTGCAAATTAGTTTTGTGTTACCTGGCTGAGCTGAGTCTCAGAGTTAACATGGATCTCGCAAACTTCACAGTAGAAGCTCTTGCTGGCCACGCCCACACTCCCCTTACTGGCCAATCGCTTGCTTTTACACGAGGGGCGGGACGACAATGCCTTCCCACGTCGTCGTGGCAACACACTCTGTCCTTCCATCATTAGTTTATGCTTGGTGCCTGTGATGTGCAAAAAAGGCAAGGAATTCACTTGACGAAGGTTACTTATTATGCACAAATGAACAAAATTTCTAAGGTGAATTTGTGGAATTATACTGAAAATGAAAATGTGTAAAACTACCACTACGTTTAGGTAAATGTTAAAAACAAAGGTGTTAAATAAGTATGCATAATGGTCTATCATTATGTTTCTGGTTGCAATATTATTTATTAAAAAAACCTTTGTTTATTCATTTAAGTTAATGTTTTCTGAAATATTACAACTTCAAACAACTGTTTTCTATTTTAATCTATTTTAAAATGTAATCTTTTGTGATGTTAAAGCTGAATTTTTTTCAGAAATCATTCTAATATCATGATTTGCTTCTCAAGAAACAGTTATTATTATCAATGTTGAAAACAGTTGTGCTGCTTTATATTTCTGGAAACAGTAATACATTTTTTTCAGGATTCTTTGATGAATAGAAAGTTTAAATCATTATTTATCATAACACTTTTGATTAACTTCTTAAAAAACATTACTGAACGCAAAGCTTTGAATGGTAGTGTAAATGAAGGAAAGAAAGAAAAAGAAAAATATGCACCACTATTGTGCGCATCCATCTGAGTGGTGGAGTTGACTGTGACTTTGCAGATGGGGCAATGCAGATGTTGTTTGGTCTTTTTGGAGTCCTTCTCTGCAGGTGTGTCCCCTGTAGGGTTGTCGGGCTGAGCGGCTGTCTCGCTGGTGGCACCGGTGGGTTCCAGCAGACCGTCCGGGTTCTGGAAGTGAGGGGAGGAGACAGACAGGTCCGCAGACGACACCTCTGATATAGGTGTAAGGACCACTGAACTAGAGTGAGCATCATCCACCCTCGCGACAGGATCTGAGTCACAGGCAGCAGCTAAAGAGAGAGACAAAGTGAGTGAGTCAGACTGCTGTTCTCCTTCACATCTATTACACAGAGCTACAAGAGTGTTTCTGGATATTTGAGTTTTTTTTATTATAGGGATAGTTATTCTCACTCATGTAATTTCAAGCCTGTATGATTTATAAAGCAGAAGTTGATGAGGACTGCAGCTGTCAAACTACAAAAATGACACAAAAACCACCATAAAATCATTATAAAAGTCGTCCAAACATGCATATTTTAAGTTAAATTGCAATGCATTTCGAGAACCAATTGCTCTGATATGTAAATGAATCATTCAAACTGATTTTGTGAACTTGATTCATTAAAAAGATTTAACTCATTGATTGGAGATTGTTACTTCAATACATCAAAACTATATCCTGACCTCTAATGGACCTAGATTTGAATAATTCTCAATGGATAGCGAAATAAATTTTGGTCACGTGGAATTAAGTTTTATTTTATTTACAGTAGGAATTTTACAAAATATCTTCATGGAACATGATCTTTACTTAATTTCATAATGATTTTTGGCATAAAAGAAAAATCAATCATTTTGACCCATACAATGCATTGTTGGCTATTGCTACAAATATACCCCAGCGACTTAAGGTTTTGTGGTCCAGGGTCACATATGTAACAATAAGGCAAACACACACACACAAAAAGAATAATAACAGACCATCTGGAAGACATCTGTAAACTACATGTTGTGTGCATGTGTGTTATTTTACTTATTAGCTGAAAATCAATCTAACAATCAGCAAGTAAAGGCAAAAAGCCAGCAGTAGAGCACCACTATTCAGCATAAAAATATTCTGCTCAAACATCTGAATGTCTGCTAGCTGTAATTTAGCTGTGGGCTAGCATCCAAATTGGCAGAAATGTGCAGCGCACAGGAACACAAACGCAAATACAGACACTTTCAGACTGTTTTCAGTCATGCAACATTATTAAGGCTGTGCTTTTACAGTCTACTGCTCATGTGCTGAACTTCAGACTATTTATTTAAGCCAGCCTTTGAAACTCAAGTGCTGTGTCCTTGTATTTGATCTATTCTGTTAAAAAAAAAGAAGAAAATAAGGGCCATAGCAGCCTGGGCAGTGAGAAATCAAATGAGGTGCTCAGAAACTTTCACTGAGCACACAGAACCGTTAAAAGGATAGTTCACCCAAAAATGACATTTCTGTCATTAATTACTCATTCTCATGTCGTTCCAAACCTGTAAGACTTTGTTCATCTCCTCTAAACAAACATAAAAGTGTTTAATAGAAATAACCATTTTAAAAACCTGAAGGTAGAATTTTGCCTCAGTTTCGACCCATATTTCAAGAACCATTGGTGGCTGTTTACCTTACAGTCTGTCACATGATGCTTTAAATGAAGAGTTTATTTGCAAAAAAACAATAAACAAAAAACAAATAACAAAAAAAAAAAAAAAAAAAAAGATGAACTGAGTGCCGTGCGTTATTCTCCACATATAGCGCGATCTGAACCTTAAATACATTTTTTAAAAAAGCTGGTATTGTCCACTTTCAAGGCATCACGATTTCATCTTTTACTGCAGAAGCCGACAAGCCCCCTTGTTGTTTGTGAACAGAAGCAGAGTCCATTTTAGCGAATCAGCTCACTGTATTCAGGTCAGGTGACAAGGCTGCCAGAAGAGGTGCTAGATGAGAAGAGTTTAGTCCAAGCTGACTGAAAGTGATTGAGCATGGATAATTTCGACAAACTTGATGAACCCATGATATCTTCTTCAGGGCGTAAAAGGAAAATAAAAGCTAAAACTTTTTCACAGAATCTTGCAAAAGCAGCACGTTACAATGGTGAGAGAAAACTGCGTGTAATCACAACCATACAGTCTATGATCACAACAATAATGTTTGTCAGGCATCTACATTGTCAGCTGATGAGATTACAAAGAGAAAACAAGTGTTTTTTTTAAACTCTGAAACATGAAATGTGGAGTTATCTGCTTTTGCCCAAAACAACCGTTGGAGTTATCTGCTTTTGCTATAAAACAAACTTTTAATATATAAAAAACATACTGTCACACCCCGGACTACCTTGTATTACCTGTGTCTTAATTAAGTTCATCATAATCACCTGTCTTTATAAGTTGCATTCAGTTCAGTGTTTGTTGTCTGGTCTCATCGTTGTGTACGTCTGTTCCTGCTCTTCCTATGTGGATTTAGACTTTTCAGACTTTTCATTGCAATTCACGTATCGTGACAGAAGACCAGACCGTATAAAGTAAAGTGGCGCGTTTTTTTTTTTGTTTTGTTCAGTGCTTTATTTATTTATTGTTGTTGTTATGAATGACCCTGCCGTCCTCGTCCTCCTGCTGGAGCAGTGGGGACGCTCTCTCGAGGACCACACCGCAAACTTTGTGTTTCTGGCCAACTTAACACATTACCCGGACAGCTGCCTCTGCTAGTTCTATCACACTGGACTTAACACCGCCACACGAGCGCAGCTGTCCGGGGAAGGTCCTCAAGAGAGCCTCGCCGCATATCTCTGGTGTCTATCCCACTCATGACCCAGTGCCCAGCCCACCATCACAGCAGCAGCTAGAGCCCTCCGATGACGGAGAGCCAGAGCCAATAGCGATGGACGAGCCATCGGCGAAGGATGCGACAGAGCTGAAGATCGCACGGAGCCCGAGCCCATGACGTCAGACCAGGTGCGTGAGCCGGCTACAGAGCTTGCCACGGGAGAGAATGGCGAGGGAAGCTCCGCCCACCGTAACATCACTGAGGGTGAGCTGAGTTTGGAACTGGGACAAATGGACCTGACTGACTTTTTTACAGATATATATATGCAGACATGCCCCCTCTTATCCCATCATCAGAATTATCAGTTGATCCTGAACCCTCTGCCTGCCTGGATTTCCCAACCACCGTCCCTCTCTTGCCTCATCCACTCATCCCTGCCTCAGCCACGCCACCTCTGTCTCCTGACAGCCACTTTGCTCACATTCAGCCCATCATCTGTGCGGTGGGTTCGCCACGGGTCTGCCAGTTTCCATCAGTGTCATGGCTGGAGGATCCATCATCTCCGCCTCCAGCCTCCGAGTCCTGGACTCCACCTAGGCCCTCCGACCCAGCGGCTCCGCCCCAGTTCCTGGCTCCCTTGTCTCCACCGCCGCCCATCGGCCCACCAGCTCCACCGGGCTCCCTCGTCCCTCTGGCTCCGCCTTGGTCAGTCGTTGACCCACCATCACCTCAGGACTCCACTCCTCAGGCTGCGCCTTGTCGCTACATCCCACCGGCTCCGTTGGGCTCCTCCCTCCCTCCAGCTTCGCCTCAGTTCTCTGTCGCTCCGGCTCCACCACGGACCTCCGGATCTCCGCCTCCGCCTCGGTTGCCTGAGCCTTGTACTCTGCCTTGGCCCTCCGGATCCTCGGTGTCGCCTGGACTCGTCGGCTCTCAGTCTCCGCCTTGGGCTCCACCTCCACTTGCTCCGCCGCCGTCGGTCTGCCCCCTGGAGTCGTCAGCCCTTCCTTTACCATGGCTCCTCCCTCCATCGGCTCCACCGTGGGCTGCCATCATGGGTGCGACCAGGGTCTCGCCTGGCTCCTCCTGCTCCGGGTCCCTTCTGTCTCCACCCTGGCTCCTCCCTCTGTCTGATCCGCCCTGGACCCTTCTGTATCCCTTCTCCTCCCTCTGTCGTCACCATAATGGGCCTCCTCCCGGGAGTCCGTCCTCTGCCAGAGCCTCCTCCTGCACTGACTTCCTGTTGCCATCCCATGTCCACTTCTTTGTCCACCTCCTAAGTCCCCTCCGTCTGTCCCTTTTTTGTTTTTCTCTACGGCATGAGGTCGCGCCTTCCGGGAGGGGGGAGAACTGTCACACCCCTGGACTATTTGTATTGGTTTTATCGGACTATTTATATTGGCACCCTCTTGTGTCCATATATGGTTTTCCTGATCCTGCCCTCATTGTGTCATCATTAGTTAAACTTGTATGACCTGTGTCTTAATTAAGTTCATCGTAATCGTAGTCTTTATAAGTTGCATTCAGT
The DNA here is from genome assembly GCA_036247105.1 of Cirrhinus mrigala. NCBI lineage: Eukaryota > Metazoa > Chordata > Actinopteri > Cypriniformes > Cyprinidae > Cirrhinus > Cirrhinus mrigala. Next base: position 24,049,666 of record CM070009.1, read on the forward strand.
TCAGTGTTTGTCCGGTCTCATCGTCTTGTACGTGTGTTTCTGCTCTTCCTATGTGGATTTACCTATTGTGGATTATATTAAAGACTTTTCATTGCATTTCATCTTCGTGTTGCGCCTTTCCAATAAAATTTATTTTGTAAGTTACCTGAATTTGTTTAATTTATTATTACTTAATCAAAACAACCCAACTGCAGTTTGATTGATATTACTTGTAATGCACAATAAAAAAAAAATAAAATAAAAACATGATTTCTGAAAATAATAAAAAAGGAGTTATCTGTTTTTGCAAATAAACTCTTCAAATATTCTGTTAAATCTATGAATCACATTCGCAAAAATGTTTCCCACATAAACTATCTCTTTACAAATTGTCTTAAAACCATAAAATGGTGAATATTTATCAGGCAGGGAATGTCCAGGAAATGCATTAACTGAAAAAAATGTAAAGCCTGAATACAGTGTGAAGTGCTTTGGATAAAAGCATCTGGCAAATGCATAAATGTAAACAGCCAATTATGCAGAGTACAACATGGACAGGCTGTGACATGCTTTCCTTCTTCAAAAAAAGCATGAAAACGCAAAAGAAAATATGACCCAGGCTACGATGAATAAGTTGAAACGAGGGTAATCACACCCTGTGCTGACCACAGCGTGCTTTGAGTTATGAATTATTGCCTGCTGATGGCATAAACCAGGGGTCACCAAAGTTGATCCTGGAGAGCTGGTGTCCTGCAGAGTTAAGCTTCAACTAACCTCAACACACCTGCCTGGAAGTTTCAAGTATACCTAGTAAGACCTTAATTAGCTGGTTCAGGTGTGATTGATTAGGGTTGGAGCTAAACTCTGTAGGACACCGGCCCTCCAGGACCAAGTGTGGTGACCCCTGGCATAAACCATTGAAATTCACAAGACATTTAAAGAGATAGTTTACCAAAAATTGAAAATGCTGTCATTAATTACTCACCCTCATGTCGTTCCAAACCCGTAAGACCTTCGTTCATCTTCAGAACACAATTAAGATATTTTTGATTAAATCTGAGAGCTTTCTGACCCTGCATAGACAGCAACACAAGTCACATGTTCAAGGCCCTGAAAGGTAGTAAGGACATCGATAAAATAGTCCATTTATAACATTATGGTTGAACCATTGATGTCACATGGAGTATTTTATCAATGTCCTCACTATCTTTCTGGGGCTTGAACATGTCAGTTGCGTTGCTGTCTATGCAGGGTCAGAAAGCTCTCAGATTTAATCAAAAATATCTTAATTTGTGTTCTGAAGATGAACGAAACACTAAAATTATAAAAAAGTTTGAGATTAGTTTTTTAAAAGTTGTGTGATAATAATAATAAATGAATAAATATTTCTGATTTTAAGAGCATTTTTATTTAGTTTTCCTGCAATAAATATTTTTTTGGTATGACAACTTGATGTCCACTGGTAAATCCAGAGTATTTTAGGCAAAATCTATGTCTTCAGCATATGCACTATAGTCATTCCAGATACTTACAAAGTCTATGTAAGAGCCTCATCATAAATTCAACACCTCTGTTAGCAGGACTCCCTACTACATGACATATAATAGGTGTTTGTAGATTTAGGACCTATCAGAGAGTGGTTGGTCCTAATACCTTAGTTTTGCTAAGTAACATAGGATTTAAACAGGTGAAAGTCTTTATTTAGCAAACATGTTTGCGAGGAGCGACCAATAGAGAAGTTTACGATATGTGCAAACAGAATTCCCCCCTCTGGGGAATCAGATAGACTGATCCTTCTGTGCCACTCAGAAATTTAGATTATTCCAATTCCCCCAAAAGGGGGTTCCTTAGGGGTTATAGAGGAAGAGTTTAAGGAAAATAGAGCAGGAAATGGAAAAGGAAGGTTGTGTGTGACCATGTGTGTGTGTGTTTGAGTGTATGTGTGTGTGAGTGGGAGGTTTGCTTTCACACCTGAAAAATGTGCGAAAGTTAATGAAATGGAGAGAATTGCCTTGGGTAACACTTGGTGTCTATCTCCCTGTGGGAGTGTGTGTGTGTGTGTCTTGCAGTGGGCTTGTACAACTGATCTTCAAAGGCTAATATGTTCTGAGTCACTCTTTTTTAATCTTTCCATTTTGGACAGCTCACTCTTCGCAAAGACACGCAATGTGAAAGATGCGGGGACGGATGTTGAAGAATGGAGTGACGGATAGCGAAGAGAACAGGATAGAGCATGATGGCTATATTTAACTCTCTCTTTGTAAGAAAACATAAAAATTCAGCAAATGTAAAATACTCCACTTGTTCATACTACATCAGCAAGCTCATGATGAAAACGATCTGCGACATCTGACAGCAAGAGCATTCAAAGTGTTTCAATAGCTGTTATAAAATGGACCCCTTCCACTAGAAATTTCCAGAACCCCCCTCCCATCCTCCCTTTCCATTTCCAGCGTCTTATGGCTGTTAATAACAGCTGACATGCTTGTAGAGTTGTGATTGGCCCCTGCAGCTGCAAGCTTAATGACAGAACAGTGCTAATTTCATCAGGCAATCAGCTCAATTTGTGTGTGTGTCTGTGTGTGTGCGTTAGCATAAGAGCATTTCAAAATCCACCGAGTGATTAGCTCTCGTATGTTTGAACGTGTGTGAAATGACACTGGGTTTAAGAGTGCGTTATCTGTTAAATGAGAGTGTTAACCCATCAGTAACCAAAATACTGCATTGTGACTGACTGATGCACTGAATGCACACTGTGTCAACTAGTTAAGTGACGCTAACTAGTGTATCTACATTTTGAACTAGTTTTATCTACGTTAAATATATATAACAAACGTATAAATAAATTAATGTAAACATTGTTGATGTGTTGTTACAAAAAAATCACATTATAATTACTTTAATATACATTTTTATAAATTTATACATATATAAAATGTTAAATATATATAACAAATGTATAAATAAATAAATGTGAACATTTGCTGTCGATGTTCCAAAATGTTAATTAAAATGCAATATATATATATATATATATATATATATGCACACACACATATATATAATTAAATAAATAAATGGAAACTTATGTAAATTATATGTTTGTTACAAAATGGTAAATAAAATAAAAAGTTTTCAGTTTAAATAAATCTTAATAAAATATTATTTATATTATTTATTTTGGCAAAATATTGTTTTTATATACATTACAAATGCACAAAACATAAAAATATTTAAATATGTTTGTTACAAAATGGTTAATAAAATAAAAAACACATATAAGCATACCAAGTTTACAGTTTAAATAAATCTTAATAAAATATTCTTATTTATCATTTGTTTTAAATATTGTTGTGGCATGTATATTTATGTTGGTATTGTTTTGTATTTTGTTACTTTTGTGGATATGGACCTAAGAGTCTGAAATAATGGAATGATGTTACCAAATATTATTTTTTTTTATGTAGATTACAAATACATAAATAATGTTAAATATATATAAAACAAAATACATATATACATAGGCACATATACATAAAATATATAATCATTTAATGATTATTTGTATTGTACCTCATGATAATACATCATAAAATGAATTACAATAACGACTGAAATAAATATACTTCAAGTGGTATCATTGACACCTTTTTACCTTATTATATATGAAATGTTGTAAGTTACTTAAATCCAGTAAATATTCATTATGAAACATTATTGGCAATATTTCAAAGAGTTAACCTTTGAAAGTTCTTCTAATTCCTCAAGAGCATAGATAATCCACCAGGGGGCAGAAGACATTTGGTAAATTATATACAAAAAGAAAAACAACTACTGTTAATGATGTGGAAGCCTTAGAAAGAAACATAATAAATGTAATACATATGACATCATAACACTGTCACTCCAGATGCATTTGACGCAGTGTCAGGTTAACACTAAAAAATGCATTCTGTTCCAGCGATACTACTAGCAGTTGTGTGACTTACATAAACACACCCTACAAATGGCTCAGATTGGGGTCAGGTGAACCCATATATCTTCCTTATAAGAGCAATTAGATGTTCCGGCAAGACATCAGTAAGTCACCATTTTGAAAATGCGTATTTTTGCAAATAGCTGGTGTGAATAATGCTTTGGCATGTGCATGAGAGCTAATCCAAACACAAAGGCTTTGAGACAAAATTGCACTAGCTAATCTTCTCATTCTCCATCTCTGTAGCTCTTTTTAAACTCTCTCTCGCTCTCTCTGTTCTTTCTTATCTAATCTCTCCTTTTCTTTCCTTCTGATTGTGCGCTCCCTCTCACCGTTGTGTTGCCATGAATGGGGCCGAATATTAAAATGTGATTTGATGAGCTTGGTGTTCTTGCTTTCTATCTTTTTGCCCTATCCATCCACTTTCATTTGCTCTCTCTCTCTCTCTTTCACTTTCACTTGCTTTTTTATACCGTAGGTCGTGTAGCAGAAGAATGTGAAGTTTCTGACTCCCTCCCTCTCCATTTTTTTCCCCTTTATCGTATCCCTTGGGCCGATATTCGGGTTGGCTTTCAAATCATATTCTATAGAGTTTGGGCAGAGGAGAAGAAAGAAAGAGTTTAAAAAGGGATGAAAAGGTAGAGATTATTGGAGAGGGATGGCTCAAAGCTCTCTGTCGGCTTGTTGTTCTGCTCTTTCTGTCACAGTACTTCCCCATAACAAGAGGAAAGTCAAGTCCTTCAGTCAGAAATGAAATCCCCTTAATATACAGGACAGATCACGGAGAGCAGGACTGAAGGATATTCACGGCAGTGAAGGAACTACAGACAAGCTAAATGCATGTTCTTCTAAAATGCATAATAAAATAAAATGACAAAAGTAGCAAAAAAAATCTTGATGATAACAAAGAGATGTCTTTGTTTTCTCCAGACATTCTCCAGAGGCAGTCACAAACTAACACTTGCATATTTGCCCCAGATTTTGACTCTCTGCATTTAATGTTATCAACTTGTTAAACAGTAGAGTAGTATATAATACCATACAATAAGAAGTGAAAACAGTAAGAAAATCTAAAAGCTGAATTTTTATCATCATTACTCCAGTGTTCAGTATGACATGATCCTTTAGAAATCATTCTAATATGCTGATTTGCGGCTTCAGAAAAAATTCTGATTATTATCAATGTTGAAAACAGATTTTGTTGCTTATGATGTTTGTGAAAAGCATTAAACACAACCATTCAAAAGTGTGAGCTAAGTATGTTTTTTTTTAAAGAAAAAAATGTATACATTTATTTAGCAAGAACATATTAATCAGATCAAAAGTGACAGTGAAATCATTAATATCTAATGTGTAATGTTACAAGTTTGTGGATCAACTATTACTATTAACTTTTACCAGATGACTACTGCCTCAAGCTACTCATTTGCTGCTTATTAATAGTTAGTAAGGTAGTTGTTAAATTTAGGTATGGGATTAAAATATGATCATGCAGAATATGTGCTTTACTAATAAACAGCAATATGCTAGTCATACGCATGTTAATAAGCAACTAGTTAATAGTGGCAATTGGTTCCCAAACTAAAGTGTTACTAAGATTTCAAATAAATGCTGTTCTTATAAACTTTCTGTTTTCACAAAAATATTATGAAAAATGATAAAAAAAAAAAAAAAAAAAAACATTATTATTTGAGCACCAAATAAGCATATTAAAATGATTTCTGAATGATCATGGGACACTGAAGACTGGAGTAATGGGACACAGAAACAAATTATATTTTAAATTATATTAAAATAGACGTTTGTTTTTTTTTAATTGTAATAATATTTCACAATATTACTCTTTTTACCGTATTTTTACTCAAATAAATGCAGTGATAAATGCATTGGTATATATATATACTGCACGATTTCAAGCTGAATATTCTCGACACATTCAGAGAGACGTCAAATTAGAGAAGTCAAATATGTTGCAAATGTCTTTCATGTTGTCTGTAACACATTTTAATCACATCACAGCATGTTTCATGCAGTAACAAAAACGCCCACTAACGTGGTTAATCGTGTGTGAGTTCACTTACTTTCCTCCATGGCGGTGTCATCCAGCAGGGCAGGAAGTGGATCCGGAGCGCTCGTTTTCACTCTGCTGCTGTCTCTCTCCCTGTCCCTCTCTCGGTCCTTCTCTCTGTCTCGGTTGTGATGCGCGTTGTCGAGTTGTCGTCTCTGCTGTTTGTTCTTCTGAGCTTCTAATGCCTTCAGCTTACGAGCATGTTTATGGCCTTTATAATGAGCCTCAGCCTGATTCTAGAGAAACACAAATAGAAAACTGAGTTAAAGGAATGCAAAACCATTACGGAGCACATTAACACTACCGGTCATGAGATTCACCAAATTGATTCTGTTTTTTTCAATGTCCTAACAACACTTAACTTTAACAATTAACCTAACCTAACCTAACCTAACAATTTTTTTTGTATATTTAAGTACCATGCATACATGAGATTTTAAAAACATCTAACAATGCACCTTACAAAGTTGAAGAGAAGGCCAGAGTGTGAAGAACTGTTATTAAAAAGCATTTTTGGTTCTTTTTTTTTGGTCATTACATTATTTCCATATTGCAATTTATGTTATTTCAAGGTTTTGGTTTCTTCTCAATTATTCTTAAATCTGGAAAATATAATTTGTGTGGGTCCAAAAACCTGACTCATAGTTTATATGACTACAGGTATGCATATGCACAAAACACAAACGTGCATATGTTTGAGTGTCTATGCACGCACATACACAGTGAGTATAGACAGTCTGCATTAGGGTGATAAGAATAAATGCCCAGTAGGGTGCCCGAATTACAACTGCAGGCGTCAAGTGAAACACACTTTATAATTACCCTGTTGATAAATGTAGTGTGTGAGTGTGAGAGATAGTGATTGGCATTGTGATGTATTCAAAGACACACACATGTTGACTAACAGCACAACACCTCTTCAAGACTCCAGCAATCATCTAGAGTCATAATCCAGATTTCTGTACAGTAATAATTCAGCATGTAATTAAAGTGAGCATGAGCTGTCGACATGCTGAGCTGTGAGAATCCCTTATTGCATACCGAAGTAATTTTAAGAACTGAAATTGATTTGAATATGCCACTAACACTGTTTAAAAAGCATAGAAATAACATTTAAAATTGCAAATGGAATGGCAGTTGGTTAAAGTTTTTCGACTTGCAAATCAAAGCTAACACCCAGTTCATCAAGCAAATCTTGAGCTAATATCAGCGCAGAAATGAGTCTGTGGGCCCAAAGGGAGTAATCAACCCGCTCCAATCCTCTTAAGTACTTAGCAAATGACCCTCATCCGGGGATGGAGGGGACAACGCTGTCTCTGGACAGATGAGGAGGAAGAATGTTTATACACACTCCTGCACACTCACACACACACAACTATGCGTGCATACCACCAGTCAAAAGTTTTTGAAAAGTAAGATTTTTAATGTTTTTTTAAAGACTTTCTGCTCACCAAGCCTGCATTTCTTTGTTTCAAACAAAGTAAAAAACAGTAAAATTTTAAAAATATTTTTACTATTTTGAATAACTGTTTTCTATTTGAATATATTTTAAAATGTAATTTATTCCTGTGATTTCAAAGCTGAATTTTTGGCATCATTACTCCAGACACATGATCCTTCAGAAATCATTCTGATTATTCTGATTTGCTGCTCAGAATACATTTATTATTATTAGGTTGAAAACAGCTGATTTTTTTTTGAGGTTCAGAAGAACAGCATTTTTTTAAGATTGAAACCTTTTTTACATTAGAAATGTCTTTATCATCACTTTTAATCAATTTAAAGGAGAAGTCCACTTCCAGAACAACAATTTACGAATAATGTACTCACCCCCTTGTCATCCACGATGTTCATGTCTTTCTTTCTTTAGTCGTAAAGAAATTATGGTTTTTGAGGAAAACATTTCAGCTTTTTTCTTCATATAATGGACCGATATGGTGCTCCGATTTTGAACTTCCAAAAGTCAGTTTAAATGAACAGTTCAATGATCCCAAATACGGTTGTAAACGATCCCAGCTGAGGAAGAAGGGTCTTATCTAGCGAAACGATTGGTTATTTTAATAAAAATAAAACAATTTATAAACTTTTTAATGTCAAACGCTCGTCTTGTCTCACTCTGCCTGAACTGTTTTTGTTCCGGTTCATGACAGTTAGGGTTTGTCAAAAAACTCCCATCTCATGTTCTCCCTCAACTTCAAAATCGTCTTATATCGCTGTTTTACCTTTTTTGTTAAGGGTGTTTGATCTTCTTTGCATGTTTACTTTGCAAAGACTGGGTCGGTACTTCTGCAGTGATGTAGGATGATTCTGAAATGATTTTTGAAGTTGAGGGAGAAAATACGATTGGAGTTTTTCGACATACCCTAACTGTCATGAGTCAGAATACACAGAGTTCAGGGAGAGCAAGACAAGACGAGCGTTTGACATTAAAAAGTACTTAAATTGTATTTCTTTTAAATGAAAATAACAGATCGTTTCGCTAGATAAGACCCTTTTTCCTCAGCTTCCTTCATTTTTTGAAGCCGCATTTAAACTGCCTTTTAGAAGTTCAAACTCGGGGCACCATATCAGTCCATTATATGGAGAAAATGCAGAAATGTTTTCTCTTTAAAAAACATTAAAAATCTTTTGACTGGTGGTGTATACACATACATATACTGTATACATGGTACTGTTCAAAAGTTTGTTGTCAGTATAAACGTTATGAAAGATTTCCATTTCAAACAAATGCTGTTCTGTTGAACTTTTTACTTGTCAAAATGATAATCAATTACCACAGTTTCACAGGATTTTCAACACTGATAATAAATGTTTCTTGAACACCAAATCAGCATATTAGGATGATTTCTAAAGGATCATGTGACACTGAAGACTGGAGTAATGATGCTGAAAATTCAGCTTTGCATCACAGGAGTAAACAACATTTTATATAACAATAGAACAGTTTTGTGAAACTGTTCTTTTTTTTTTGTGAAATTGTAATACTCTTTCACTACACACACACAGAGTTTCAAACAGCTATTTAATATTTCTACCAGCTAATAAATCAAATCTGTAGAAAATGTTATAATAGAGAGAGTAAAATGAGACAAGAAGAAACAGACAGAGAGGCAAACAGACAAACTGAAAGACAGGGAGACAGACAGAGAGACAGAGTGTTGTATGGTGAACCACAAGCAGTGGGAAACTAATGAGGAATTGATAGACTTTCAGACGTCTAACTGAGCAAACACTGTTGGGTTTCTCTCTCAGAATATATCTGGGCTAAAAATGCCCCTAACAGCAGTGAAAACTGAACAGCAGAACTACAAATGACGTTCCTATTCAATAATTTTTCAACAGCTTGTCAGAAAGATACAAATTCACAACGATTAGGTGCACATGTTCATTTTCATGGCTAAAATATTGATGTGACCCACATATGACACTTAGAAGCATTTTGTTAAAAGCATTTTGATACCTTGCAAATGTGAGATACTCTTGTGATTATCCGGTTACAAACAGTGAATGTTACCAGTTATAATTTTGTACCCACTTGAGTACAATATTCTGTGTGAATGTGTGAACTTTGAGGGACAAAATAGCAGAAAAAAAGTCATCAGACGTTAGCTAAATCTGAAATATATATAAAAACAAAACAGAAACAGTAGAGTGACAGAATAGTAGCCCCCAAAATGAAAACAGTCATCAGAATTCTTGCAAACCGCCCTGAAACTGATCAAGTGTCGCCCAGAGGCTGACAGACACTATAAGCGAGTGGGACATAACTCTTTATGACAACACAAGCAGCGTGAATCTGGCAATGGAGATAAGCGTGCTTTCATTTTTCATGCACATCATCTCAGTTGCGAGGATCTTCTTTCCACTCAAACACGCTGTCCAACACAGCACTGGACTTGCCAGAAACAACAAAGACTGTTAAAGCTGCCCGGATCAAGTTATTTACATATAATAAACATACATAAAAAGCAGTAATCTAAACCAGTATGATTTTTTTTTGTTTGTTTGGTGTGGAACACAAAAAAATGGATCTGGGATGAGCGATTTTGACTGTTAAGACAGTTTTCTCGTCAGACAATAACCAAGAAAGTAGTTCTTATGACACATTATATTGCAAGTCTTCCTACACTCTAAAAAATGCTGGGTTACTTTTTTTAATCCAAATGCTGGGTTCAGCCTGTTGGGTCATTTTATTGGGTTGTTTTTAACATTTTTACCCAGGTGCCGACGAAACAACCCAGCGGCCTTTTGCATTTTCTACAGGAGAGAGCGGTTCTCAGTGCTGATGATTTGGTGCACTTCTTCAGCGAAATAAAGATTTGTATACATTTTATTTAATTTATAAAGTCTGTTCAAAGAAGAACCTTTTTTGTGTAAATGGTTTCATAAAGAACCTTTAACATCTGAAGAACCTTTCTGCTTTACCAAAAGTTTATTGTGGTGAAAGAAGGTTCTTCAGATTATATAAAGGTAAGAAAGAGATGGTTCTTTGAAGAACCTTTGACTGAATGGTTCTTTGTGGAGCCAAAAATGGTTCTTCTATGGCATCGCTTGAAGAACCTTTTAAAGCACCTTTATTTTTAAAAGTGTACAAGGACAAGACGTCAGTCAGCTGCTTCTGCAGTGGTAGTTTCGCATGATAGAAACGCATTTTGCCTTGAGTAACATAAATGCATGACATAAACAGATTTTATTTGTTAAAAAACTGAACTTAATTTAATTTGATGTTAAAATATGTTCTCTGATCTCAGTACTGTTTGCTGGTCAGGTTATGGAGTCAGTCACGATGTCTTTCAGCTACGAGAAACGCAAGGAGGAGGTCTGGGTTTCGCAGTTCCCCTGCCAGACAGCAGCCCATCACCGGCTCACATTTCGGCGACACACAGGCAAAAGAAAAATTACCACTATTTAGGTAAAAAGAGATTACAGAGAATGGTATTAAAATGCTACTTTTAAATTTTACATTTTTTTTATTTCTAAAAATCTTGTTAAATGAGTTTAAATGTATGGAATATTGTAAACTATGCTGTATTCACCCAAATAATTTCAATTTGTCCTATATTTTTATCCATGGATGTTCTTGCTAAATAATAAATGTTCATCTTTTGATTATTGCTGTTGCCTCTATAATTCTGTGTGTGATTTTAAATTTCCAGCCCATTTTAAGCCAGCAATATAATACTTTTTAAACAATAGTTGCCTTAAATAAAACAACCCAGCAAGTTGGGTAAAAACGTTTAACCCAACCAACTTGGGTCAATTTTTTTTTTTTTACAATATTTACCCAAGTTGGGTTGTTTTTAACCCAGCAGTTTTTAGAGTGTAACTAATACAATAGCTTTGATTGAGGAACAGGCTAAAATTTTGGTCGTTATGCATTATTAACCTGAACCTCTGAACTTTCATTGACACATCTTTAGATCCCGTTGTGTGTTGCAACTAAAGCTGCAGCAGAAAGGAAGATTTCATTTTGGTCACACATATGGCACATGGGTCATATGAACCACTTTTGGTGAACCATTTGGTCCTTAACATCCATGATCACCATGAAATGTTGTTGTATGTAATTGCAGTAAGATTCTTCAAAAATTACTTTGTGCTCAATGGGAAAAGAGCAGCATGCGGGTTGGGAATGGCTTAGAAATAAAAATGATGACAGAATTTTCATTTTGGGGTGAACATATTATTTCAAGAAAATATTTTAATGAAAATGTCTGTCCTTTATTTTATGTAGCACCAATTTTATGTAAGCAATAAGAGACTTAAGGCTGTGCTATACTGTATTCAATATAGTGCCTTATATTGCTTAATAGGGATTGGGTTACAGTAAGTTACAGTAATTATAATAATAAAACAGAAGTCAATGAGAAGTACCATTTAACTAGTTAAATGTGTGTGTGCGTGTGTGTGTGAGACAGAGAGAGAGAAAGAGAGAGAGATGTTAGAGGGACTGTGATAATTTCACATTATCAAAGACAAAGTGATAAAACCACAGAAAGAAAGACAAAGAAAGAAAGAAAGAAAGAAAGAAAGAAAGAAAGAAAGCGGATAAATGCTGTAGGGGATGAAACAGCTTTTACCCGTCCAGCGTGATGTTCACTGTCTGTCATCACAACTGCGGAGGGTAAAACACACACACACTACACACTAACCGTGGAGTTGAAGCGCAGGTGGCAGATATTGCATGAGATGACCTGTTTTTTCTTCAGGGACTGAGGAACACCAAACGTATGGTTTATCACAGCCTTCTGCACAGGGTCCATCTGAAGGAGGGGTGAGAAAATGAAGTTAAAATGGACTGAAAAAAAAAAAATTATACAAATCACTTACTTTGAATCAACAGACTCAATCTCTGCTCATTCAAACACATTCCATCTATCCCAGCGGCAACCCTAAACCTGACGCCTGGGTCCGAGGGACTTTCCCCTGACACCCCTCGCCATGGGAACACACACCACATCACAATGACTCTGCAGCTGGTCACACGTCTATTTGTTTTAGAGCCTCAAGAATGTTCTTGTTGTTCATCCGCAGTCATCCCTGACCGGCTGGGACGCTGCCAGGTCAATGTGTGTGTGTGTGTCAGTGAGTGTATGTGTCTGATGAAGCCGCCTATTGTTGACTCTGAGTACTGGAGAGGGTCAGGAGATGGTGGAGCATGATATTAATGCGGGAATGAAGGAGATGATGAGATGGAATGAGACAAGAGATGACACCATAGAGAAGAGATGAGAGAAGAGAGGAGAAAAGATGAGATGAGCAGAGCACAAGACAAAAGCAACAGTGAAAAGATGAGATGAGGACAGATGACACAAGACAAGAGCAGAATACATGAGATGACAAGATGACAAGACAAAAGATGCAATAAAGAGATGAGAAAAGATGAGAGGATATGAGACGAAAAGGAGCAGTGGAAACAAAAGAAGAAACAAGAAGAAAAGAAGAGATGAAGACAAGAGAAAGACAAGATGCAAAGCAGTAAAATCGAGAGAAAAAAACGAGATAAGATGAAGAGTAGAAGAGTAAATGAGAGGAGGTGAGGAAAAACAAGGAGATGAGCCAAGATGAAAGATCTAGAAGTAATAAGCAAAGAAGCAAAGAAATAAACTCCAGAGAAGAAATGAGAAGAAAAGAGAAAATACAAGATGAAAAGAAGCAACACAAGATAAGAAAAGAAGGGAGGAGATGTGGAGAGAAGACAAAACCATCAGAAGATGAGACATGAGACGACACACCTTGAGACAAAAAGTTAAGAGACAATAAGAGGAAAACAGAAGCCAGAGAAGAAAATAAGAGAGACAAGATGAGACAATACAAGATGCAAAGAGAAGAGAGGAGTCTGAGAGAAGACAAAACCATCAGAAAACGACACATCATGAGACAACAAGTAAAGAGACAATAAGAAGACAATACAAGGTGAGAAAAAGCAGCGATGAAAACAAGTGAAGAAAGAAAAGAGATGAGATGAGACAATATAGAAGCAATGAGAAGACAGGAGACAGAGAGAGAAGACAGATCAGAAGACCACCAGAAGATGAGACGAGATGACACATCATGATATGACATGAGCACATATGAAAAAAGACATTACATATTATTTATCAAGCCTGTAATGATTTAAATAAATGATTTAAAAAAGCTTTTTTGGCAAATCCAGGTCATTTACCATAGAAATATGTCGTTTTTAACATGATATAACATTTTTTTGACTTTTCTAGTGGCAGCTGTGGTCCAATTTCCCTAAAAATTTGCATGCTTGTTTACAATCACCTGTCGCATGTGCTCACCAGGTTTTGTCAGGTTTTGAGTTTTCGTTTAAGCTTTGTAGGCTTTTGAGTACATTTTGATAGTATCCCAAATGGTAAATTTTAACCTTTTTTGATAATTATTGATCCAGAGAGTCCAGAAAATTGCACTGCAATATTTTTTTCCAGATTTAGCGAAAAACCTAGGACTAGTCCGCAAAAGTAGTTTTTTTTACATCTTCTCATCTTCTGACTGATAGCAGTGGTTCTACAGGCAAAGTTGTTCAGAATGAGGAGTTCTATCGTAAAATATGAATATCATATGTATGTGTGAAAAAATGTGCGACATACAATCATTTACGCCCTTGAAAAATGCGATATCACCCCCTAGTGGACGATTACTTTTAAATTTATCACAGACCTTTAGGCCTGTGACTCAAACATGCCTACCGAGTTTCATTCCGATTGACCTCCTCTAAGCTTGTCTCATTGGTGCTCAAAGTGGCCAAGCTCAGGGACTTTTTTCACGAGACCTCAGACTGAACTCTTACATACGCGCTGAGAGTTTGGCGGGGATATCTCATTCTGTTCAAAAGTTATAGCCGTTTTTGTAAAGGCGGCCCTGCCCCTTTCGAACGTTTTGTTGTCCCTTTGCGACGGAGAGTCGAAAGTTCAACATTTTTTGGATAATTATTGATATTCACTCTCCAGAGAATCTTCCTGCACTGGTTTGGTTATGATCGGGCAAAAAACCTAGGACTAGTTCACAAAAGTAGGTTTTTCAAAAAATGCAAAATACCCGAAAATTTTGCCAAGGTGATGAACAAATCTAACAACATAAGACACTCGAGCCTGTGACAAACGAGTTATGAGTGATTTTGCACTTTGAGCGCTGTAGCGCTCCCATCAGGCCAATTGGGGCGAAACTTGGTGACGTTGTAGATGGTATGAGTACTACCATCCCTCCTAGTTTCAAGTCTCTACGACTTATGGTTTGGTCTGCACAATCAGTTTTACATGAAGATTGCTGATCTGTGACCATTCTAACAATTACAATAGGGTTTCAGCGCTATGCACTTGAACCCCTAAAAATAAGAGACGAGCTGAGACAACACAAGATGGAAAAAGAACAGAAGAGACAGAGAGAGGAGACAAAACCATCAGAAAATGAGACATGAGACAAAAAGTAAAGAGAAGACAATACAAGATGAAAAGATGAGCAATAGAATCAAGAGAAGAAAATAAGACAAGATGAGACAACACAAGATGCAAAGAGAAGAGAGGAGACAGAGAGAAGAGGCAAAACCTTTAGAGACGAAAAGGAAAGAATCAATAGGGAGACAATACAAGATGAGACGAGGTGAGACAAAGCAGCTGTGAAGAGATGACAAACAGAGCAGAGGAGACTAGAAGAACAGAAGAGATGAAAATACTAAAGCAGCAGTAAAGAGGCGAGGAGAGGAGCAGTAAGGAAAGCGCAGGAAAGCAGTGGAGGATAAGAGAGGAGAGAGGTCACTGACAGCTACTTTGCTGTACAGACAGGTGCATTTATCACTCTAGCACACACACACACACACACACACACACACACACACACACACACACACACTGACCTGATCAAAAAGAGAACCCACACCTCACTATATATTATCAGTGAATATATGCGATAAAAACATGTCCCTGGTGTCTAAGATATATTATTTTTAGTTGACCAACATTGTACTCACAAACATAACATGCAGTGTGTGTGTGTGTGTGAGTCAGTCCAGAATGCAGATATCAGAAGAAAGAGAACCCTGTTACACACACAACCTCCAAAACTGTGCTCAGAGAGTCTGAAACTAAATCTAGATCCTAATCTGAGCCGCTGCTCGAGCCTTAAATCTAAAATTACTATCTAACACAATACACCTCTGTTTAGCGGACCCTTTTTGCAAAGATTCTGCACTTTTAAAAATACCCTGCAGTCTGCTGAATCGCTTCTGACATTTAGAGCTGACATTTGGGACCCATGCGATGACTTTAAAATGTTCGGAGTTAACTTTAAATGATGACACATTTGGGAAGGTGAGGTGTAGAAAATAAAACCAAGAGTGTTGATTAACTCACAGTGTTGAAGTTGGGGAACAGGCTGAGGGGTGAGGAGCCACTGAGACGGAAGGGCAGGAAGTGTTTCAGGTCCAGAGGGGTCTGCAGCGGGCGACCCTGCACCGGTAATGAGGCCAGCAGGGGGCTCCCCTGAGCAGCCGTACCTGAGAAGAGCAAAAACAACAACCAACAGGTATAAGAGAAAAATGCAGCTGTTCAGGCCAATGACAGGAGAGTATTTAAATCAAGCAATTAGTGCACAAACACCATGATCAATGAAGAGAAGGGAGATACATAATAACAGTCACACAGACCAGTGAACCAGGGTCGAATGAGTTTGAAACCATCATTATTCTGACACAAAAACACTGATCTGATTATAATTATTGTTCTGTCTATTCAGAATTAATTGTTATCTATGGAAGCCCGTTGGAAGTTGCGATTTTTATCTCACAATTCTGACTTTTTTCTTGCAATTGTGAGTTTACATCTCATAATTCCGTGATTCCGTGATATTTTTGTTTAGGAATTGTGATAAAAACTCACAAAAGTGAGTTATAAAGTCAGAATTGCAAGACATAAACTTGCAATTCT
The DNA here is from genome assembly GCA_036247105.1 of Cirrhinus mrigala. Classification (NCBI taxonomy): domain Eukaryota; kingdom Metazoa; phylum Chordata; class Actinopteri; order Cypriniformes; family Cyprinidae; genus Cirrhinus; species Cirrhinus mrigala. Next base: position 24,066,116 of record CM070009.1, read on the forward strand.
GAGAAATAAAGTCAAAATTCTGAGATATAAATAATTTTATCTGAACTATATCTCACAATTGTGCCTTTATAACTCACAATCGTGAGTTATTAACTCACCAAAAAATATATCTGACAAAAATGAGAATTGCGAGATACAAACTCGCAATTTTGATAAAATGCTAACATTGTTTCCCTCATAATTGGACTTTATAACTTGCAATTGTCAGTTTATGTCTCACAATTCTAAAAAAAAGGCAGAATTGCAAGATATAAAGAATTGCAAATTATCTCACAGTTCTAACTTCATTTATCGCAATTTTGAGTTTACATCATGCAATTCTGAGAAAAAAAGTCAGAATTGCTAGTTTATATCATGCAATTCTGTCTTTATAAAAAGTCGCAATAACCTTTTTTAATGCAATGGCGGAAATGGTCTTCCATAGTTAAAATTATAAAACGGGGAAAAAAAATATTATATTATAAAATATATTGTCGATATTATATATATATATATATATATATATATATATATATATATATATATATATATATATATTTGTATATTTTTAAACAATACATTTCAAGTAGTTTGTGATTGTTTGTTAAGGTTATAGAGAATGTTAAAGAGAAAGTAAGTAAATTAATAACTTGAAATAACTATATTCACCACCAACTTTCACATGCCTTTTTTAAAATAAATAAATAAATAAAAATAATCAAATTATATAACTCCCCTAAATATAACACTCTTTACAAATATAGTACATCATGAATGGATAGTTGACAAAACACATGTGAACCTGAACCATGAACCTTTTCTTTTCAGAATTAAGACTGTAGGTTAAAATGTATATAATTCATATATTTAATATAAATATATATATTTAATATACTTAAGATGAAAGTGTTCATTTAAGATGCATTTTGCAAAAACATTTTGCACTTTTGCAGTGAATACTTCAGACGAAAACACTTTAACAGACTTTAACACATTACAAACCAGCCAGAACATGGGCATATTAACATACTGTACCATACAGAAACAATTTTTTTAAAGAATATTATTATTATTAGCTTTGCTTGTCCTATTGCTCTTCAGATTATTCTCTAACCACATGAGGATAAATAAAGATAAATACATTGAGAAAAAGGCATTGGTCACATTAATAATACATACACATAAACACACACATACTCTTAATCTGACTTATCGAGTGTGGACTGGACCACATTGGCTATGTCTCACTCAGAGAAATGGACACCATGGGATATGGGATTTTTAATGGGGTGTGTGTGTGTCTACAGGGATATCATGTTTCTAATGGAGCAGGGATGTAGAGGTTTCTCATTTTCCAGTTGGCTGAATCTGAAATCTAGGAGCGTATAGATACTTACCCTACCACAAAGATCAATCAGTGTAGTGTACACACACACACACACACACATGCATACACACACACTCCACAGAGGCCTGACATCAGTCATTTAATTCTATGTCAAACTGTCACATTTCTGTGTGTGTGTGTGTGTGTGTGAGTGTGTGTGTGAAAGAGAGAGAGAGTACTGAAGCTTTCAACTCACAGAAGTGCAACATTAATCATAGCCCTGACAATTTATTAGAGCGAGTAAACACACAGCCGGCACCTCACCATACACACACACAAATATGCTGAAACTGTCAGGATTAGGCCTTTCTTAGTGTCATCATATAGTGCCACATGAAGTGTCATAAAAAGAATAATCCTCTGGTCAAAAATATCATCTACTCAGCCTTATGTCTTTCCAAACCTCTTTGATTTTCCGTCTTCCAGTGGACATAAAAAGAGAAGCACAATGTTCATGCTGAATAGAGACCAAGTGACTCTATTTTCCAAACCTGAGGCCATACTAAAAAAAAAAAAAAGTCCAAAATTTAAACTTAATTCACTGACAATGTCCTCTGCTCTTAAAAAGGACGTCGGATACAAAATTCGCTTTTACATGGTGTTTGCATATAAATGTGTCTTAGCAGTGTGTGGATACAACCACCCTACAATAATAAAAGTTCATTCACTCCTCTTTAAATCCCTAAAAAACCTATGGTCTCAAGCCATTTTGATTTTCTGAGCAGGGTGATGTCATATTGCTCAGGCCCCGCCCACGGCTGCTTACGGAAGCAACGCAGGTGTTTTGTGAAAATGAACATAGGAGTCTTCATTTTCTCCCAACATCAGAGACACTGAGGACGCAGTGGATTAGTTTTGTTTTTGATGGTAAAGCACCACCAAATGCACATAAAACGGAAGAGGGGGCAGAGTGAGCAGTAGCTCATTATCATTTAAAGAGACATGCACTGAAATGAGTTGTTGTGAACAGAGTTGTTTTTGACAAGGTAAAATGTTGTTTTACACGACCACTGAGGAATTTTAACCAAAGTATGTTACAGACATTTCATAAAGACCCTAAAGAATCATACCTACTAGCTGAAAATAGGCATCTGATGTCCCCTTCAAATTTCATGTTCGCACATATTAAAAAATGGCATATTAATAAAATAAAATAACACTGGTCTGATGTCACTGAAGCCAAATGTCATTGTTTCTTGCATATCTTATAACTGATCACACCACAAAATCTAGATATGTGCACTGGGATTACCAGAGAATAGAGATTATGAGTGAATAACTACTTCTTTTCGATTATGGATTATACCAATTTCTACAAGCCATTTTCCCCTTTCGTTGCATAGAAAAAAGCCTGCTAAAATCCCGGAAGCTAAAAAGTCCAATGGGTTTGAAATGATATGAAGGCGAGTAAATGATGACAGAATTTCCATTGTTAAGTGAACTCTCTCTTTAATTTCCTTTTTGCTTTAAAGCATACATACAAAGCACGTCAGAGATGTTTCAGTGAGGACGCTTCAGTCCTAAAGCCTCATGCAACCTCATTCCATCACATTTTCACGTTCCAAAGAAATGTCTGTGCGACAGTGTGTAATCTGTCTAACTCAGTGGAGCTCAAAATAAATGACCAGCACGCCCTGAAAAGGCAGACTTATTTTTCAAGTGGTCATACGCACGCAATATTCAACTAGAAATACACACAATGAACGTCACACGCATGCTCTTGGCCTCGAACAGATAAAGCTTTGAATTCAGATGGTGCCACCAGTGTATGCTGGTGTTTGAATGTAGTGGACCACAAAACACCGAGCAAAAAGAAAGACGAGATATTTTTTTCCCCTCTCTCTTTCCTGACAACATTTGAAAGGCGTAATTATGATTTCCAGAGAGCTGTAATTAGCAGAATCGGCTGCTCTTGCTTCTCTGTCTATCTCCCTCCCTCTATCGCTCTTTCTCTCTTCCTCACAAACATAGCCACACAATCAGTGCAGAGTCCAGCTGGCATCTCTCACTGTGTTTCTATGTCACATCACATATTCCTTCCTCATTTGCTCTTTTGTTTCGACACTCACATCCTCACACATCCGTTATACATATTTGAATATAAATGCTTGTGCATAGACTACCATTCAAAAGTCTGGGGTGCAAGGCTGCATTTATTTGATCAAAAATACTGTTTTAAAATGACTGTTTTCTATTTTAATATAATGTTAAAATCTAATTTATTCATGTGATATCAAAGCTGAGTTTTCAGCATCATTACTCCAGTCTTCAGTGTCACATGATCCAGAAATTATTCTAATATGCTGATTTGATGCTCAGTGTTTTACCAATGGGGATTTAAAATGTGCTGCCTAATATTTTTGTGGAAATTTAAATGAATATTATGTATATATAAAATATACACTAACAGTCAAACGTTTTTGATTTTTCATGTTTTTGAAAAAGTCTCTTCTGCTCACCAAGCCTGCATTTATTTGATCTGACAAATAAACAGAACAATTTTGAATTATTTTTACTATTTAAAATAACTGTTTTCTATTTGAATATATTTAGAAATGTAATTTATTCCTGTGATTTCAAAGCTGAAATTTTAGCATCATTCCTCCAGTCACATGATGCTTCAGAAATCATTGTAATATTCTGATTTATTATTATTATTATTATTATTATTATAATGTTGAAAACAGCAGAGTAGAATTTTTTCCAGTTTCTTTGATGAATAGAAAGTTCAGAAGAACAGCATTTATCTGAAATATAAATCTTTTGTAACATTATAAATTTCTTTGTCTTTTGATTAAAGCATACTTGCTAAATAAAAGTATTAATTTTAATAATTAATAATAATTATTAACAATTTAATTTAACAATTAAATAATAAGAATTAAATAATTAATAATAATTATGAATTAAATAATAAGAATTATTATTAATAATTTTATTAATAATAATAAAAATGTGTTTTTGTTTAGCAGCAAATCAGCATATTAGAATGATTTCTGAAGGATCATGTGACACTGAAGACTGGAGTAATGATGCTGAAAATTTAGCTTTGATCACAGGAATAAATTACATTTTAAAATATATTCAAATAGAAAACAGTTATTTTAAATAGCAACAATATTTCACAATATTACTGCTTTTGCTGTATTTTGGATCAAAATTGGATAAAATGGGTGAGCAGAAGAGACTTCTTTAAAAAAAAAAAAAATTCTTACTGTTCAAAAACTTTTGACTGATAGTGTACATCTTAAATATTTTTACTGTCACTTCTAATCTATTTAATGTGTCCTTACTGAATAAAGATATCAATTTCTTCTTGAACTTGCACTTGAAATGCATGAACTCCACATATTAGTGACAAATCCGATGATCATGTTCTCCAACATGTTGAGCTTCAATAAAAGCAATAACATCTGTACAAAGTATCACATGATCAATGTCACAAATCTACTTTAATTACTGACAGAAATAGGGCAAAATCTAAAATATGCTTGGTTTCATTTTACACTAAAACACTTTTTTCTCGAAATCTTAACAGTTTTGTTTATTTCCAGGTTGAATCCCAAATGTGGCTTTTGGACCTCGCTGCACATGTTTTTTAATATGTTTACATGTGAAAGTGTGTATGAGTGTGTGTGTGTTTGGGAATTTGGATGAAGGCATTGCCGACATCCCTTTTTCCATTTACATAACGCACAAGCCTACGGCATGTACCGCACACACAACCTAAGTTCAATGTCTCACACACACTCACAAACAAACCCTGCGGCAGCAGACCCTGCCTGAGTCCATCTTGAGATGAAACCGAGGGTGACAGGCATGTGCGTGTGTGTTTGTGCGTATGCACATGTATATCTCGTTTTATTTGTGCTTGCCTATTTGTATGTGTCTGTGATGCGAGAGAATGTGACAAAGAGAGAGCTGCGTTCTGTGCTGTTGAGACGAGCGCATAGTGTTTAGCTGCAGTGTGTGTGTGTGTGTGTGTGTGTGTGTGTTCGATTGCACCGGAGCCTTTTAAAAAGCACACAAAAATTCAGCTCGGGCCTGGTCAGTCCAGCAGAACCAACTCAGATGGTGCAGGGCTGGACCAGAGATCCGCAGATGTTTGGCTCCTCAGTGGTGGCCAGATGGTTACAAGACAAAGAACCACATTAGGATAATATCTTGGTGGGTTTCTAAACTGCTGATGATAAAGTATATAAGTGGCAAACCAATATATTGGCTAAGATAATTATGTGCCAATAATTACCATTTAGACAGTCTCAACACTTGCTTGCTTGCCAAGTGTACCCTGCAAACATTTTTTAAATGGCGTTAAAAGTTGGACAAACAGCGCAAGCGTGGTTGGCAGAATTTAACCATAAAAATACGCTTGCACATTTTAGGTTTTAAGATTTAACTTGAATTTAAAAAATTTATTTTATTAACTGATACAACTGTTTATACACCAACGAAGTACTGAAATCTGTTTAGTACCTTTGTAATACACTGATAGTCACCAAAAGGTGGTGATGAGAAAGTCACACGATGAACCCAAGCTCATCACAAGCCACTTTTCCACAAGCTGAGAAAGAAAATTCCAGTATACAGTATATGGAAGGTGCACAATGTCATTCACACAAACACTAAGAACCATCAAGGCAACACACATAATACTGAAATGCACTAAACATTAATTTAACAACATTAGATGCAGTGTTGCCAAGTCTGCGGTTTTCCCACAGAATTGGGCTGCTTTAACACAGTTGCCGCGGGTTGTTTTTTATGTCTGCGGGGTTGAAGCGACCCCAATAATGTGAGATTTACCCCCCGGAATGCGATTTTTACCGGAGGACTCCCTCGAAATGCGATTGGGCTAGTTTTGAATAGCAATTAGATGTAACATACAACCCTAATGAACATAACTGGTAAGAAAAAACAGATATTTAAAAAAAAAAAAAAAAAAAAAATCAAATGTGAAATGTAACAGGGAATCCTTTTGTTAGTTTTTTTTTTTTTTTTTTTGTAAATTATATGTTCTTTTTCACTTACAAAAATGGTATTTTACCATAAAATTACATGAAATGACCATTACAGTTTTTTACTATGTATAGTATGGGAATTTATCGTTGACCAGCCAACAGGTTTTGACTGTAGCATTTTTACAGTCTTTTACCGTTAAAATCATGATCATTTTTAACGGTGTACATTTGATGTTTACAATTTCTTTGTGAGCGAATTTTGAGCAAATAACATTTTATTGCATTTATAATAATTTCAAAATATATAATATTTATTATCATACACGTTAAGATATATATAATATTAAGATGTAAATAGATTTGTTTTTATTTAAAAATGGGAAAAATTAATACTTTTATACTGCAAGGATCAATTAAATTGATCAAAAGTGACAATAAAGACATTTGTAATGTCACATGTTCTTTTGAACTTTCTCTTGAACTCTCTGTTCATCAAAAATCCACGAAAAAAACAATCACAGTTTCCATTAAAAAAATATTAAGCCACACAACTGTTTTTGCCATTGATGATAATAATAAATGTTTCTTGAGCAGCAAATCAGCATATCAGAGAGATTTCTGAAGGATCATGTGACACTGAAGACTGGAGTAATGATGCTGAAAGTTCAGCTTTGCATCACAGGAATAAATTACACTTTAAAATATAAAAATAAAAAAAAACTTATTTACACTTTTTTAACACTACCTTTTTTTTTTTTTTTTTTTTTACTGTACTTTTCTAAATTAAAAACACGCAGCCTTTGTGAGCACAAGATACTTTTTCAAAAACATTTAAAAAATCTTAGAGACTCCAAACATTTGAACAGTAGAAACTCATTCATTTATTTCAGCAATTTGTGTTTGTTTGATATTTATTTTCTTGTCTTACTATTTATATATATATATATATATATATATGAAGAGTTCAGATGCAAAAGCCTCTAAATCCACCTGATGTATTTCTTTAAAATGAGCATTTCTTTCTGACTACTTTGTATAGGTTTCTATGTAAGTACTGGCACTTCTGATTGCGCTGAGAGTATTTGATGGACGTATACTATGTGTCAGGAGCATTCACTCAGTATGATTATCTCATTTTTGACCGAGATGGCTTTTAGCTGGTTTTGCATCTGAACTCTTCATATATATATATATATATATATATATATATGTATGTATATATACCGCACAGTACTTCAAGTCAACTTTTACTGTTTTTAAACATTATATAGACCTTTTTCCTGAGTAAACGATAAGCGCCGCCATTACGAATTCTAACTTCCGATTGGATGCTTTTCTGTTCCGGTCTCCATAGGAACCCATTCAAATAGCGCCCATCTGTTTTTAATGTAGCTAACGTTGGCAGCTTTGTGTCATCTACACTCTCATTAAACTTTAAGGAGTAAGGCACTGACAAATGACGTTCATTGCGACATTGCAAAGTGATGGCGCTATGTAGCCGTGTGCTTTTTAAAAACATTTTAATAGGTTTAACATTAGATTATCAGCTTGGAATATACGCTAATTTGACTAGAAACACTGGAGACCAGAAATGCGAAGAATCCTTCCAGATAAGTGTCAGGCATGACTTCTGCATTCAGGAAAAACATCTATAAATAAGCAATGACTTAAAGGTATAGTTCACCCAAAAATGAAATCTCAATCTCTTAGTTCTTCGTTTATCATCTCTCAAATAAGTAAGGCTGAGCAAAAAATTGCAAGTCATCTTCAATCTTCAGAAACGTTTACGAAGTTTTATGTACAGTGTGCATCTTCTTCTGCTTGTAAACAAAGCACAGTACATCCAGGTTCTACGTCAGAACACCAGATACTGCGTCGGCAGCACCACACATGCTGTATGCATTAGCCGTTGATCCTAAAAATTAATATCAGTCGACAAGAGAGAGTGTAAAGAATGCTGAACACACTGTAGCTTAAGCAGTACAAATAGAGAAATAAAGTGGGCTTAATAGTTAATTAAGTGTGAGCGGTTGTAAATCTTGTTTGCTGGTATCAGGGGATTGACTATTGGCTGCATTCAGATACAGTGAGGGAACATGAGCCCTAACACTACATGACAGGAAGCATCCCTGTGTGCATCTTTCCATTCCTCAGGCCTGTCAGACGCCTCCTTCTTTAAAAAAAAAAAAGTAAAAATAAATAAATAAATAAATAATCTGCAGTCAGGTGCTCTCTCGTTCTGTAAGGCTGCACAAAAAACACATTTCAATCAAATCCCCACTCTGTCTTTCTTCTCTGCACCGGTCTGTCGAAACCCTTCAGCAACCATAATCAGGACTCACTCCCAAATCTCTTCAATTCACTCTCCCTCTCTTTCCATCCACCTCTCTCTGACCTGCACGTCTTTCTTTCTCTCTTTCCGTCCTTCCCTACATCACTTCTTCTCTCTGTTCCCTTCAAGAGAACAATCCTAAAGGACGAGTATGCCGGTTTTGATTAGACGTAACAGCGCATGAAGAACATAATGAGAGAGGAAATGATGGAATGATTGTAGGCTCCACTGAAGCCGCGTGTCAGAGAGGGACAGAAACAAGCAGAATTAATTAGTTGCAGCAGGAAGACCCTTCCAGAACACAGAGGTCAACCAACGCTGACCTTTAAAACCAGGGGATCTGATTGGATGATTATGCACATGTAATACGGTAAGCATAATAAGCAAAGATTTTATCAATTAAGCAACAGAGTGAAAAAATAGAGCCATTCTCTCGATCCTTTTTTTTTTTGCTTTCCTTTCCTCCTTTGTTGTTATTTTGTGTGTCCCTGTTCATTTTGCAGTTCACCTGCCAGCTTACATGGAATCAAGTACGTAATTAGGGGTCTCTGGCTGCGCGCGTGTGTGCGTGTTGGTGTGTGCGTGTCCAGACTCACATGTGAGTGAATAATAATGGCTAATGAAACATCATGATGTGTTCACTCATGCCGAATTGAATCTACCCAGAAATCTCAATTTAATGAAGTGCTTTTGTGTGCGTGTGTGAATGTACAAATCTGCCAGTCTCAAAATAACATTTTATATTTGTGCGTGCTCCAAATGGCCGCCCCATAAATCATTTACCTTCTGCCGGGATCGAAAATTCTAATGTTTGGGATCAGAAAGATTTTTTGCTTTTTAAAAATGTCTCATGTTCAACAAGGATGCAATTACTTAATCATAAATACAGTAACACCATAACATTGCAATTTAAATGAACTGCTTTATTTGAATATACACCAGTTAAAAGTTTTTGAACAGTAAGATTCACCAAGCCTGCATTTATTTGATCCAAAAAAAAAACAAAAACATTAAAATGGTGAAATATTTTTACTATTTAAAATAACTGTTTTCTATTTGAATATATTTTAAAATTAATTTATTCCTGTGATCAAAGCTACATTTTCAGCATTATTATTTTAGCCTTCAGTGCCACATGATCCTTCAGAAATCATTCTAATATGCTGATTTGCTGTTCAAGAAAAATGTCTTTATTATTATTATAAATATTTAAAACAGTACATTTGAGTATATTTTTTTCAGGATTCTTTGATGAATAGAAAGATCCAAAGATCAGCATTTATATGAAATAAAAAGGTTTTGTAACATTATACACTATACCTTTCAAAAGCTTAGAGTCAGTATTATTATTGTTATTTTTATTTTTTTATTACATTTTTTTTAATCATAGAAATTAATACTTTTATTTAGCAAGGATACTTTAAATTGATCAAAAGTGATGATAATTTATCATTTATAGATTTATAGATTTCTATTTCAGATAAATGCAGTTCTTCTGAACTTTCTATTCATCAAAGAAACCTGAAAAAAATTCTACTCAACTGTTTTTAACATAACAATAATAAGAATAATAATAGATGTTTTTGAGCAGTAAATCAGCATATTAGAATGATTTCTGAAGGATCATGTGACTGGAATAATGATGCTAAAACTTCAGCTTTGAAATCACAACAATAAATTACATTTTGAAATATATTCAAACAGAAAACAGTTATTTAAAATAGTAAAAATATTTCAAAATTTTACTGTTTTTGCTGCACTTATTATCAAATAATTGCAGGCTTGGTGAGCAGAAGAGACTTCTTTAGAAAACATTAGAAGTCTTACTTTTCCAAAACTTTTGACTGGTAGTGTATTTTAAAATGTAAATTATTCCTGTGATCAAAGCTAAATTTTCAGCATCATTACTCCAGTCTTCAGTGTCACTTGATCCTTCAGAAATCATTCTAATATGCTGATTTGACGCTTAAGAAATATTTCTCATTATTACCAGTGTCAAAAACAGTTGAGCTGCTTCATATTATTTTGGAATTAATCATTTAATTCAGGATAATTTGAAGAATTAAAAAAAGTAAAAGAACAGCATCTTTTTAAATCAAGTTAATGGATCCTTGCTAAAAAAAATCTTTAAAAAACTGCACTGAAAGTTTGAATGGTATTCCATATTTTAATGTTTAATATTTAAATCACATTTCATTTAATGTTGCTTTAAGATCTAAATTTAAAGTCAACATGAAAGAGCACTTGCAATCCATTTTACTCATAAATACTTTAAAAACTTAAGCTACTTCTTTGAAAATAATTGAGAACTTTTTTCTCCAGGATTCTTTCATTAAAAAAAGAGTTCAAAAGAACAGCATTTATTTGAAACTGAACTCTTTTAAAACATAAATTCTAATTTTTGATCTATTTAATGCATTCTTGCTGCATAAAAAAATCTATTTCTTAAAATAAAAAAAAAACACACACTAATCTTACTGACCCCAAACTTTTAAACCTTTATGCACAACTGAATACAAATAAAATATTACTCAAACCACTTGCATAAGGATGAAATTTCTAAAAGAATGTTTGACCTTGACTGATCTACATTTATGTTCAAAGCGACTCTGAATACAAATCTCTGCTCTGCATATCTCATATCTGCATATGCAATATCATACACAAGAGATTCTGTCAGTTACATATTATCTACCTAGCTGATACATTTCCAAAAGAATAGAGAGAATGTGGGGTGCAAAAAAAAAAAAAAAAAATTGTTGTATGAGCATCTTTCCTGTTCATTATGATGGCCTATTCGCCATTCAAAATAAAAACGTCTTTTAATAACGTCTTATCATCTTCCCTGCTTGGATCCAGAAGGAGCTGACACAGTGCTTCTGCCTCAGCCGCATTAAAAAGCAGTTTACAAGACACACTTGGAATGAATTCATGTGCCTTTTGGGCATATTCAGCAAACACACGATATATAGCACAACAGAAATCAAATCTACCATGTATTTACATTATATATTCATTATATATTTTGCTTTTTTTTTCAGCTGAAAAGATCTGTTGTTCAACTCCCTTTAACTGTCACTCCCATTTTTGAACACAGACATAAAAATGCACTATCCAGACTTAAATTTTAATAAATCATGAATGAAAACATTTTGTAATATGATTATGATGTACATTTTCTGTGGTAATGCAATGTCTGATTTTTAAAATGCCTTTCAAAGGATGAATTTTGAGATTTTATGTTTTGAACTGATATATCATTTCTTATGATTTCTAAAGTGTGAAAGGGAAAAAGGAAACGAAGAAAGTCTTTCGTGACAAAGGTCAGAACTCATGTTATGATGTAGATTTTTTAAGTTGCACTCTTGACATATATTAATCTATTACTTTCCTACATAATTTGTAACACAAAAATATGGTAAAATATCTATTTAGGAGTCTTAGACCTTCCAACGATGTATAGTTTGTCATGATTAGATTAGGATTTATTTGTAATATGGTGAAGTAAACGTCCCACAGAGTGGACGGTGAAGGTTAAAAGGGTTAAACTTTAATACAAAAATGAATAGCATAATGTTATTTCCTTTACAATAAACATGCTTTAACTTCAACTGCGTTCAGTGGAAATTTAGCAGAGAGTTTATTTGTGAATTAAACAAGGCAGGTGAATATTATTCACTCGTGTCGCCTGCGTTGTGAACGTACTGCTAATGTAACCTGTATAGACCGCATCAGAATCAGAAAATAGTGTTGGTGAGCCCAAAGGAGACAATAAACGACGTGATTAAATGATAAGATCAGAAGGCAGAGCGTTTGAGCGTGACTAGGAGCCTCAAGCATAGAGTGCTGTGCGTTGAAATAACATTTAATGCCTTTCATTAATCATTAACATCATCAAATCTATTTATAATTGAAATCAACACAAAATCACAATTAAAAAAACATCCTAAAACACCCATAACTCACACAAACGCGTGCATAAAAAAACAAATAACTACTAACTTATTGTCCATTCGATAACTGGAGACCATATGGCCCCAAAAAGCACATTTTATGTACCATACTGTCAAATAAAGGCTCTTCAGTAGGTGTGCAAGCGTGTGCATTCCAGAGAGGGAGACTGAGAGGGAGAGCATCATCAAAACCAATGGTGCAAAGCGGGCAACCCATCTGCCACAAAGGAACAATAAAGCCTAAGGCTTCTGTGTGTGTGTGTGTGAGAGAGAGTGTGTGTGTGTTAAACACCCTGAGGCTGCACAGTGATAAATTACTCCTTTTTTCTTTTTCCCCCAGAGAGTCCGGCTGAAGGAAGGGAGGGTGAGAGGTTTGGTACACGGCTGCAAATATCAAATTGATAAAGAGCAGGAATTGCAGGACATAAATATAAAATCAAAGTATCACACTCATTCATCTGTTACGCTTCTGTAAACCACAGCGGCACGTGAAAAAAAAAATGCCATGCAGATGAGGAGGAAAGCAAGGAACACAAGGAAAGCAATGAGGAATAGAGAGGAAGTATGCTCTTATTTGTGAGCGTCATGACTGCAGGGTGAATATATGCAGAGGGAGAGCGCATGCTGTTTTCTTATCTCAATCACACTGTGTGTGTGTGTGCTGAGAGAGCGGACTGATAGCGACAGCGAAATCTTGCCAAAGGCTGTGCAGTTGTTACACTGATAAGACAATGTTCTTTAAAAAGGGTTTTGCTCTTTTTGTAGCATATATCTATAAAAAAAGCACTATTAAAAACTTTGAAATTAGAAGAGACGTCAAATAGAATCATTATTAATCAGCACTACTGATAGTGGAAAATATTCTTCTTCCTTTACTAATTATTTTCATTATTAACGTTAATTATATAATTACATTTAAATTAATAATGGTTAATTTTTTATTTGTTTATTATTTTATTTTTTGTTAATATTTTCATTTATTTTTAAGGGAGCTTTTAGTGTCTAAATGTGTCTAAACACTCTGGCGATCACTGTTTACCGCGTATAATAATAATAATAATAATAATAATAGTTTAAAATATTATTTTATTAATGTACTATTAACAATGTGCTTTGATAATAATGTAACAATTGTAAAAATTGGCATTGTAAAACATGCTTAGTCTACTATCATTTTTTATTATTAATATTATTCTTAATAATTATAATAATAATCAGTGTTGGGAAATGTTACAGAAGTTAATAGGGATGTAACAATATCAAAATCTCACGACAGGATAATGTCACGATATGAAATCCACGATACAAAATTATTGCAATATTTTTGAAAAAGACAAATGAAGACTAGGAAAAAATGATATATATATATATATATATATATATATATATATATATATATATATATACAGTAGTCAACATTTGAAGTGGATAAAAAAAAAGTTAATCAAAGCCATCTAAGACAAGAATAGGTATTCTTTGGATTTTAGGACAACTTTGATGAAAGGTTTTGATCCACTTCAAATGTTGACTACTATATATATATATATATATATTTTTTTTTAAATATACCGTGTGGGATTTTTTGTTTTGTTTTTTGGTTTTGACCTCTTTTGGTCTTTGTATCCTACCCGCACCCATCCATTCTCTTCAGGTGTGTGAGGATTGATTGTTAAAATTGTACATTTTAAAGTTAATTTATTCTATCTAATGCACTTTGAGAGTTCAAAATAACGAGCTCCAACCCATGCTTTAACCTAAGAAAACTTCAGTCAGAAAAAACTTTAAAGGAGACTCAACCCTTTTTTTATTTGTGATACACTGTCTCAGTCTAAACTAGATTCACACTGGTGTTTTAGGAAGCCAAACAAATTAGAATTTAATAATCAGATTTTTATATTATTGTTATTCCTATGACAGTAATAGCCATATACTGTAAATCAATTGCACTGTAATATAAATGAAAATAAATATTTCATAGGTATATTATTTTTGCTTTACACTACAGCAGGGAAATTACAATACTTATCGTTTCATACTGTCATTTGACCATGATGATATCGAGACAGTTTTGCCATCATGATAAAACGATATTGATAATATCGTATAACATCCCTACAAGTTACCCAGGGCTCTACAGTGCGACCATTTCAGCTGCATTTGCGACTAAAAACTACTGTGTGCGACTATGAAAAAATATTTAGGAGCACCAGAGCGACTGACCCGATCAGCATATTTGTGTTTGCTCTGAGGAGAGCTTCAGAGGTTTCTATGTGTTTTTGCAATGTTAAGTAATGTATCACAGACATATCTGACGAATCCTTTCATAAACAATGTGTAGAGAGAGTGTAAATAAGAGATTGATTGTGCAGTGTAGAGAGCTTCGTTGATTGTAATGGAACTTTGTGAGATCGCAATTAACTATGATGAGTGACAGCCTTTAATGATTTTAAGGGAGACTGTAAATGTGATATTGATTTAATACAACAGTTAAATAAACAAGAAGTTAATATTAATTGACTTACATTGTCTGACTAAAACACTATTGTCTGATTTTGCTCTATTTCGTCGTCGAAAATAGTTTGAAACAAAGTGACAACTGAGCCGCTGCGTATTTCCATTCAAACACAGTAGTTTCATTTATGAATGAATGTGCATTTTTAAACAAATCTAGTGAGTCAATTATTCACTTTCCTATTCATTAAGACAGTCACTTGCTTTATTCCTGAATGAATCAGCCGTTCGACCGAATCAAATGAATGAATGATTCAGTGATTAAATCAGTGACTTGCCGCCACCCACTGGCACTTTTACTTTCATTTTTAAAGTACCTTTTCAGTTTTTTAAGTCATATAATATTTCTATATTCAAAATTTTGTATAAAAAACATTAATCTCAACATGAATTAATGAATTTAATTGCAGTCATGCCACCTCTGAAAATACACCTACAAGCCACTTTTGTCTTCTTCTGTGCCACCTCTGTAGTACAAATTAATTTTGTAGTAAAAATTAATACTGATTTTATTTGATTGGTAACTTATTCTTTTTATTAAACTTGTTCTTATTCTATTGTTTTAATTAGAAATTTTAAAAAGCTTCTAAAAAATATAAATAAGGTAAAAACAAAATTCCCCTGTAAATCACTTTAAGGAGTCAAATATCACCTTGTAATGGGAAGACTAATTTTTGATCAGATTTTTTGATTATTGATTAGAAGGTGCTCCTAAAATTTTTGCTGTGCTCCTAAATGTTTTAAGTTAAATGAAAAGTAAGCGTAGAGCTCTGTTACCCTACTTAAAATGTAGTATAAGTAGTGCACCTACTTCAACTTCATTAAAGTAATGTAACTGATTGCATTTGATTACTTTTTGATTACTTTTCTAAATTTCTAACAAATGTTTTCAACTGTTTATCATTCTGAAACATTTTAAGCAGGCAGGGTTAACATTACAGTAGTGCTCAACACTGATTACTGTCAGACTTTCAAAATTCTTCATCACTTGAATTAAGACCAGAAACATTTTTGAAGCGCAGCCACCATAAAATCAGACTTTATCATCTTTTTTTACTTCATCTTTTTTACTTTCTGTTCTGAAGTTAAATACAGATTTAAAATCATAGCAAGATATAGTTTAATAGCTATGATACTGGAAACACTGGCATCTAACAATGCCTTGGAAAAAACAGTTAACCGTAAAAAATACAGCATATACATAAGTCCAAACAGGAAATGAAACATTTATCAAAAGAACTTATTCCTTGTCCTAAACTCCTGAAACATTGTTGTCTCATATTTTAGAGCAGTCAAAGTAATTTAGGAAAGAAATAAATTAAATCTGTGCATGTGAGAAAATATTCAGATGTAACCCCCATTTGTAATCGTTAACATTTTGGTAAGTAACTGTTATTTAATTACTAATTTTCTCAGTAACTGTAACAGATTACAGTAACATTTATTTATTTAATTCTTTATATAAAAGCAATATACTTATTATATAGTATATCCAGTGAGCCCAAAATATTTGGAGACACTTGGACACTTAAATCACACCTAAACAACAAATAAAAAACAGCAAAGTAAGTGCCATGTTAACATAATACCACTAGGTATGGTATTTTATAACAATGAATTTCATATACAACATAAAATGTCTGTCTGTCTCTCTCTTTTAATACACGTAGAAAATGAGTGCTCAATCACAGCCACTTATGAAGTGACGTGCACTGACAGAAGCTTAGTGGAGTTCATTTCCTGTTTGAATGAAGTCATTTCCTGTGTCAGCACCCACTTAAGAGCTGCGACCTCAAAATAAACATCACTTATTACTTGGGGTGTGACGAGACACTTATCCCAAGAGACGAGACGAGACAAGAGACTGGGTTCACTAGAACAAGACGAGACGAGATTTTTAAACTTTTTTTTAAGAAAAAATCCTCAATAATGAAATATATAGGGAAAATAGTATTTTATTCAGCTGAAAAAGACAAAATGCAAAAAAATGGAGGTGCATTTTAAGCTTTATGAAATTAAACTTCCATTCTAATGAATTATATATGCAGTAATAAATTATTCTGGACAAATTGAGAATCCCAGTTGTCTTTAATAAATTGGAGACCACGATTCTCTCACGATTCTAGAGAAAAAAGATTAGAAAACTAAACAAAATAACGTAATTTACTAGTGGTTCTGACAAAATGTTCATTGCTTAAGTCTTTTAAAAACATATATTCATTTAAATAAAAAAAAAATCAAATGAAGGAGTCGGTGTCTCAATTCATTAAGACTTGTTTAACTATTGGAATCTCCTGAATGAATGATTCAATGACATATTTTTTTTTTAAACGGGCAGTTGTCGCCACCTCCTGGCGGAAGAGGATAAGCGTTACAATACATACAAGTGTTAAAATACTTTCGCTTTGATCGCTACTGTAGACAATACGTGTTTATACCTAAACTATAAACATTTATGCCAGTACTTTTATTATTTAAATGTCTGTAACACAGAAATAATGATTATAATGTGGTTGAAAAGACTGTTTGTGTTGCTATTTGTGGATCAGTAGCAGTATGAATGCAGATTTCAAAGTCTTTTAACACCTGTTTCACGTCGTAAGCCTCAGTGGAGCGTGAGCAGCGCGTTTGTTGTTTGTTGTTGAATCAGATTAGACCGTTAGATCGAAGGAGATGCTAACGGTGGAGTGTTCCTTTAATAGACATAGCTAACTCGTTGTCATTCAGGAATAAGATCGCATCGGTGTTTGAATCGACATCTCCATCTTTTAAGGATTAATCGTGCAGCTCTAATGTAAACACCGCAAAATGTATTGCGAGGATATCCTCACGAGATCTCGCGAGGTCCGACTGGTCTCCCGAGACAAATCGGATCTCATCACATCCCTACTTATTACACCATTAAACACCTTACTGACAAAAAGCACAACATATATCCACACCCCCAGACTTGGCGAGTAGGATTAAACGTGCCTGATGTTAATGCAGTGGGAGACTGCAACAGCAAGATAAGGAAAAGTGTTTTTAAAATCTCATTATTCAACCTGTATAGTGCTGCTGAGAGCGTGGACGTAAATGCAAATGAACGGCGAAAATGGCGGAAAATGTGTCACGCAGATGGAGGGCTAAACATATAGGGATATCTAGTATCTGCACCCGTCATTTTGTCGCTCTCCATCTATCCCTGCGGTTCATTAGTAAGCAGGTGTTCAGTTTTATCTTTTTGCATATCTATTTACTGCTTCAATAGATGCAGCACCTCTTGAAGGACATAATGTCATTGAAATGTCCCTTCCCACTCGCCCTATTTCCTGCGTGTGAATGTGTCTTTTTTAGACCGCTTTCGCATTTTATCGAAGAGCCTGGCAAATGAGTTGGGAGCTGAATTTGGCAGCAGTGGTCTGTAATTGTTTTAAATAAGCCTCATGCGTCATGCCAAATAATGGCAGCTCAATGAAGACATTAATCTACACAAGCACATCTGTGCGACTTCATTTACCGTCCTCCCCCTCGTGACATCAACCGCGCGCCGCTATAAACGGTCCCCGCGGTCCCTCTGCTAACCGAAGACATGTCGACTTATTAAACAGCCTTTTGGTCATTTAACTGAAGAACCGCACAAAGCGTAACACTTCTGACATTCATTTCGCTCTTATCTGTCCATCTCTCTGTTCTTTCTTCTCTGTTCTCTCTTCCTCTGTTCTGATCTCCCTTTCTTTTGAAACCGGAGGAACATACTGAATATTAAAGAAGGCCTTTTTCTTAGCTGTAAGTTGCATAAATGAGTAAAATTATATAACTAAAAAAATAGTTTTTTAATATTTTTCAGTCTTTAGATGACATTTGATAAATATCCCAATATGTATTTCATCTAAAATGGCATAAAGGGTCATTTTTCTCTGCTTTTAAAATCTGAGGACACCAGTGAAAGTGCATCTGTTTTGCATTTTAATACAATTCATTTTATTAGAAATTATTTTATATGCATACCAATTTAAGTAAAAGCTGTCCTTCAAGAAAGTCCAGTCTTTTGTACAAAGTTCACATGATCACTGTCACAAATTTAGTAATTAGAAACCTAGAAAAGGTCAGAATTTAAAAAGTTATTAATTTTACACTAATTAAAATGTACTTAATTTTTATTTTGCTAGTTTCTGCACACATATTTTTAAAGTAAAATGTAAGTATGGAATGAAGTAAAATCTACTAAACTAAGTTATGTAAAATTAGCAAAAGAAATAAGCCAATTAAATGTGCCAGTTAGAGTTTTATAAGTAATTTCTACTTAATTATTTTAAGTTTACTCTGCAATACTCAAGTAAATTTAATTCAGTCAGTTTGTAAACTTTACACAACCAATGTAGCACTAAAAAAAAACGTTATTAAAGGATGTGGTTCACTTACAAACATTTAAGTAAGTAAGTAGACACTTTGTTATCCTTTTTAAGATACCATGTCTACTCAATATAGAAACCTCAATACTTAGTACATTATACATAATGATGGCAACAATCAGTGGATAGTGTTTGAGTAAGAATGGGTTATTTTGAATAGAAAATGAACTCCAGGTGTCACAAAACATGCAAGTTACTAAACCTTACAAAAAAAGCAACCTTAAAACAGTGTAAATACAACTCGAAAACGGTGAAAAAAAATCTCATTTTCTCATCCAACTTTAAAATCATTAAAGGGTGTTTGATCTTCTTTGCATGTTCACTTTGTAAACACTGGGTCTGTACTTCTGCAGCGATGTAGGGCGATTTTGAAGTTGGAGGAGAAAATGAGATGGGAGTTTTTCGACATACCCTAACTGTCATAAACAGGAATACATAGAGTTCACACAGAGCTAGACCAACTGCATTTTGGAAGTTCAAACTCAGGGGCACCATAGAAATCCATATTATGGAGAGAAATCCTGAAATGTTTTCCTTAAAAAACACAATTTCTTTACGAAGAAATAAAGACATGAACATCTTGGATGACAGTTGTGTGAGTACATTATCTGTAAATTTTTGTTCTGGAAGTGGACTTCTCCTTTGAGTACTAATATAGAATTATTTAATGTAGAATTTACATATGTTTTCCGTAGTATTTACTTCACCACAAAATGATTTTTATCAGTGTATGTTATAGATTCTTTTTGGTTATTTTTTATTTAAAGATTTAGAGGTTTTTTTTTTTTTTTCAATTTGAATAAAAATAATGCTTTTCATTTTAATTTTAAGATTTCCAATATGGTCTCAAACATTTAGACTCCATTATATATTATCAATAAAACATCTGAAACAATTTCTAACACAGAAAATAACACAGAAAAATCTATTCAATTCAGTGAAATGATCATAACAAATCATTAAAGCGCATTAAAATCATCCTGATGTTCTCAAACACAATAGCACCAGCAAGATCACTCTGAATATTTGCTATATCACCCAACCCTAGTGATAATAATGCATACACACACACACACACATCCACTGACTGGCCTGTGAGTGCTATGGTGTTAGATAGTGTGTAGCTTTTGCATTATGCATTATTCATCCAGGCAAACAGGTAAAAGCCCTCAGCAGGACAACACAGCAGAGAGGAATACAGAGAGACTCAAATCCACACTTACACACTCATTTATATGTCTGCCATTATCTACTGGTAATAAAGTAATCTGCCAATCATAGTGCTGATTAATCATCAGTTACTCAATTTTGGGGTCAAATTACTCTTAAAGAAAAACCATGTTACATTACAACTAGCCAAAAATGAAAATTCTGTCATTCATTATTCACCCTCATGTCATTTTTTTTTCTTTGCACACAAAATGTATTTTTGTAACTTCATAAAATTAAGGTTGAACCACTGATGTCACATGGACTATTTTAACAATGTCCTTACTATCTTTCTGGGCCTTGAATGTGTTACTTATGTTGCTGTCTATGCAGGGTCAGAGAGCTCTCATATTTCATCAAAAATATCTTAATTTGTGTTTTGCAGATGAACGAAGGTCTTACGGGTTCAGAACGACATGAGGGTGAGTAATAAGTGACAGAATTTTCATTTTTGAGTGAGTTATCTCTTTATGTTTTGATTAGGTTAGAGGAATCTGAAGTGAAAATAAGCTGATCTATTGTTTTTATTTTATATGTACATCACATCTGGGACCTATGGAAGCTCATTTCTGCCACAGAAATAAAAAAAATGTAAAAACGTAATTGCAACTTTTTATCTCACAATTCATACTTTGTTTTTCCCATTCTGACTCCTTTCTCAGAATTCTGATTTACATCTTGCAATTGTTTCTGCCACAGAATAAAAAAGAAAAAATGTTATTGCAAATTTTTATCTCACAATTCTGAATTTTTAACATCTCGCAGTTTAAAAGTCAGAAATAAACTCAGAATTGTAAGATAAAAAGCTGCAACTACCTTTTTATTTATTTATCCTTTTTTATTCCCTGGCAGAAATGGCTTCCACAGGGACCTCAAACATAAAAACAGCAAAAGTCAAGCTCATGAACATGAAGGTTAAACATGTACATAGATCTACAGAAACACACGTGCATATGTGTGCACATTCACGCACACACAAACACTGTCAAGGTGATGCATTGACTTCACCTTCAGGCAGTAGATTTGGGCAGACAGAGCGCATCAGAGCCAATACAATGCTCACTACTGATAGAAGATGCTGTGTGTGTCTCTCTCTCTCACACACACACAACATCACAGTTTCCTTTTCACCCTCTCTATTCTTCTGTAGCCTTGGTGTTTCTCACAGGAAATATATTCCCCAGCACGTTAAGTGAAATGACCTTCCATGTAACGGACTCGGATGGATTTAAGCGGTTGTATTCTTCATCTCTTTCTTTTGCTCTCTCTCGCTCATAAGCATGCATTTAAACACATTAAAAACACTGATAATATCATATTTGACTGTGTAACTAGGACAGACTGATTTTGATCTGTTGTATCAGATCCAAAACTAAGCCAATCAAGCCATCTCCAGACTAAGAGGCTTAGAGGCTTAGCTGACTTAAACCAGATATTAAACTAGACTACATCCTAAGTGACTAGCTGGCTAATTACTTTTCTGTCTTAAAGCCTTAGTCATGCTTCTCAAGAGCAAAGACTTTGGGAATAAAGGATAACCAGTTAACCCTTTAAGGGTTAGTTCCACCAGAAATCAAACATTTGCAGTAGGACTTTTCTCTGTGGAAAATTAAAGGAGACATTTTAAAGAATGTTCACACTGAATGTTTATTCAATGAAAGCTGAAATGGCCCACCAAGCTCCAAAGAGACAAAAATGTGTGTGTGTTTTTCTTTGGACGTCAGTTTAGATTTTAAGTTTCACTATATAATTGTTTTAATTTTTTAAGTTCAGTACACAGTACTGTTAAAAAGTTTGGGGCTGATAACTGCTCTTTATTTATTTGAGTCTTTTATGCTCAGCAATGCTGTGTGAAATAATAAAGCACCAAAATGTATTTAATCAAAAATACAGTAAAACACTAATATTGTGAAATACTACAATTTAAAATAACAGTTTTCTATTTTATACACTGCTGTTCAAAAGTTTGGGATCAGTAAGATTTTTAATATATTTTTTAAAGAAGTCGCTTGTGCTCATCAAATCCCCCCCCCCCCCCCCCCCCAAAAAAAAAAGAAAGAAAAAGGAATATTATTAAATATTCTTGCAATTTAAAAATAACAATTTTCTATTTTAATATACCTTAAAATATAATTTATTTCTGTGAGGCAAAGCTGAATTTTCAGCATCATTACTCCAGTCTTCAGTGTCACATGATCCTTCAGAAATCATTCTAATATGCTGATTTATTATGAATTTCAAAAACAGTTGTGCTGCTTAATTTTTTTTTTTTTTTGGAACCTGAGATATTTTTTTTTCAGGATTCTTTTATGATAAAAAGTTAAAAAGAACAGCATTTATTCCAAATAGAAATCTTTTCTACCAATCTAAGTCTTTACTATCACATTTTTTTACACATCCTTGCTAAATAAAAGGTTTTTTTTTTTTTTTTAAAGAAAAAAATGTACTGACCCCAAATTTTGAACGGTAGTGTATATTGCTGCAAAAGACTTCTATTTTAAATAAAAGCTGTTCTTTTTACTGTTTTATGCATCAAATAATCCTAAAAAAACTATCATAGGTACCAAAAAAATAAATTAAATAAATGAAAATAAGCAGCACATCTGTTTCCAACATTGATAATTAGGATGATTTCTGAAGGATCATATGACACTGAAGACTGCAGTAATGATGCTGAAAATTCAGCTTTGCATCACAGGAATAAATTCTATTTTAAAGTATAATAACATAGAAAACCACTATTTTAAATTGCAATAATATTTCACAATATTACAGTTTTACATTATTTACATTATTCCAGTCTTCAGCGTCACATGATCTTTCAGAAATTATTCTAATATGCTGATTTGGTCCTCAAAAATCATTATAATTAATTCTGAAAACACTTGTGTTGTTTAATATTTTTATGGAAACCATGATACATTTTTTGGGACTCTTTGATGAATATAAAGTTTAAAAGAACAGCATTTATTTGAAAGAAATCTTTTCTAACATTTTATCAATTGAATGCATCCTTGCTGAATGTAAGCATTCATTTCTAATAATACATTTCTCAGTCTCAGTTGAATTCTCCTCAGTCTAATGTTGTTGCCATCTAGTGGCATTTTCAAATTTTAGGTTTTATAATATACAGTGTTTTTAAAATGAAAATCAATTTGTGGCCATTTAGTTTTAGAATCAGGAAAAAGTATTTAAATTTACTTTTATGATAGATTTGCATAGAAAAAGAGCAGCGTGAACATTCGTTCAAGCATCTCATTTTGTGTTCCACAGAAGCAAGAAACCCATATGGGTTTGGAACAACATGATGAGGAGAGGAGAGGAGAGGACGGGCCCATGGGCAGTACTGACCTTCTTTGTAAGAGCCTAAAGACAGGATTACCTCTCCAGACCCCCCTCTCCCTCCTGTCCGGAGCCACGGGTGTGATGATGTTTCTAGGCCACCGCACACACCTCCAGCATCCCACGGTGCACCCATGTATCAATGTGGCCAACACAACCAAACAATGCTGTGTGTGTGCACGCACATGACAGAGCGCGAGTGTGTGCGTGTTATCCCTGTTGTTCCCTCCCCCCCTCCTCCCCTCTTTCTCTCCAGGGACATTTGTAGTCGAAATAGCTGCCCTTCCAAAATCCCCAAATTACCCCCAATCAACCCTACCCTTCCACTTTCTGATCCTTGTGTGTGTGTGTACGCAGTGTGCATACGTGGGCTATTAGCACTCAAGGAGAACTGGTTGGACTCAGTACCCCCACTTTGAAGGGCCTTTCGAGAACACTGGCACCACTGGGTCCGGTAGGGGGGCAGTTAGACCTCTTCCTGCCCTTAATGACCTCCATGATCACTATGAGTCAAAGCAGAGCAGAGATAACAGTGGCTGCCCGCCAAAGTCACCTTCCCGTCAGCGACGAGAGGAACCAAAAAGGCCAGTTGGCCTGGAGGACGGGGACGGGGGGTACTATTTTTGTTACGCTGGCTCGAGCTGGTCCTGCGGTTTCTCTGTTGTCCCCTCTGGGCTCAGTTACTACAGCGAAACTGTGGCACCAAAATGGCTCCCACTGCAGAGACGATGTGAAGGGATAAATGATTTGGCGCTACTGCGAGGACTTGCTCACTTGTGTGAGGAAGAAAGAACTGACAAGGTGACAAAAAACTACTGGCGGGAACCGCTCTTAAATGTGTCAATATAATTGAGAACAGTTTGACGTGACTACTGGGACAACAAACTGACATTATAATACACAATCCATTTGCTTTCGCACACACACAAAAAGCATGAAATATGCATTTACTGTATTTAGTTTCATAATGCACATTTCTATACATTTTTCCAAAGGGAAAACCTGTTTTCATTATGTTTCATCAAATTCAAAACAAAACGTTTTTTACTTCTAAAAGATGTACCTTTTCAAAATGTTAACCAATAGCCAATTATCTATTTGAACAAGCTAAGCAAGCCTTTCCAAAAACCTGTCAACAGTCAGCGCGGTAATTTAATGCAGATTAACATTAACGCAATAAAGGCGACGGCAATAATAGCAAATTATAGATGCTCTCGAGGGAGAACTTGACCTTCAGCCTCCACGTCTCACAGCCACCATCTCGGGTCCCAGCAGGTAGAGGCTTACGTAAATATGGCCTGATTCTTGGGACATTTTTCCTCTTTACAACTCACTGCAACCCTACTTTTGGGTTTTAGGTCTTGCTTTTTTTCTGGTATGAAACAACAACTTTGCAGGATCGAATTATTCCAGATAGATAAAATCAGGTCTCGCTCTATATTTGTAGTATAAATTGGAAATCCAGCACATTAGCATTCAGGAATTAAAATGGGTTGCAAATGCAATTTCATGCTGGCATTAAATTTAAATATTAAAACAACATCAAATGAAATGTGATTTCAAGATTAAACAAAAAATACTCTACCATTCAAACTTTGGAGTCATAAAATTTGGTAACGCTTTACATTAAATTTGTTATTTGTTAACATTAGTTAATGTATTGATTAACACGAACAAACAATGAACAGTACATTTATTACACTGTTTATTAATCTTTGCTAATGTTAGTTAATAAAAATAGTTGTCCATTGATTGTTTAGTGCTTTAACTAATGTTAACAATCACAATTTTAATGATGATTTTAATAATGCATTAGTAAATGCTGAAATTAACATGAACTAAGATTAGTAATGAATACTGTAGAAGTGTTGTTCATTCTTTGTTCATGTTAACTGATGCAGTTAACTAATGTTAAATAATGAACTATAGTGTTACCTAAAATTTTTATTTAAGATGCATTAAATTGATTTATATTAATTTATATTTATTGTGGATGCATTAAATTGATCAAAAGTAAAAGCATAAGGTTCACATTGTTACAAAAACGTATATATTTTTAATTAAATGCTGTTCTGAACTTCTTATTCGTTATATAACTGTGAAAAAATGTACCACTCTTTCCACAATAATATAAAGTAGCTCAACTGTATTTAAAATTGCTAATAATATGATTATTGTTTCTATGTTTCTTAATCATCATATGTGACCCTGGATCACAAAACCAGTCATAAGTAGCACAGGTATATTTGTAGCAATAGCCAACAATACATTGTATGGGTCAAAATTATTATGCCAAAAATCATTAGGATATTAAGTAAAGATCATGCTCCATGAAGATATTTTGTAAGTTTCCTACCGTAAATATTAGTAATATGCATTAAGAACTTCATTTAGACAACTTTAAAGGCGATTTTCAAATAGTTGTATCTCAAACAAATATTGTCCTATTGTAATAAACCATACATCAATGGAAAGCTTATTTCTTCAGCCTCCAGTTGTATAAATCTCAATTTCAAAAAATTGACCCTTATGACTGGTTTTGTGGTCCGGTGTCGAATATTAGAATGATTTCTGAAGGATCATGTGACACTGAAGACTGGAGTAATGATGCTGAAAATTCAGATTTGACATCACATGAATAAATTCATTTTTACAATATATTAAATGGAACATATTTATTTTAAATAATACATTATTAAACAGTATTAATGTTTTACTGCAAAGGAGATTTTTTTATATTTTTTATATTTAAAAATCGTACCAGCCCCAAACTTTTGAACGTTAGGTAAGGAATTCAATATTTTATATAAATGTCCTATTATGCATGATCTATTAGCACGCATTAGCACAACTTCTAAAATTGATATTTTTTGTTGATGCAACCAAGGCCATGCAGACTATGAACCAAAAATATCATTAAAATACAACTGCAATCAATTTCAATTTTTTTAAAAATCACGCTCAAATAATTTTTCGCCAAATATTCTGTTGGACTAGGAAATATGTCATATTACAGAATTGAAATGAATTTCTGATGCTGTCTTTTATGGCTAATTCAACATCTTATTTAATTCAGCCACTCTATTTTAAAACATGATGATCTTTCTAGCAAGTGCAAGCTAAATTTCGACCCTCTCCATTATAGCAGCTCCACATATAAAGTTTAGACGTAGACACTGAAGACAAAAACACAAAACATACATAGACAGACACTATTGTTGTGGCTGGGGTACAGGAAAAACTTAATCCTAAAATCACTGTGCACATGGGCGTACACACACACACATTCTCTTAAGCTGGGATGGAAGAAGCCGATCTACTGTGGATGAAAGACATTCCTTATCAGCTTCCTCATAAAGGAACGGGAATAGAAGGTATTTACTCAGCGAGAGACAGACAGAGAGAGAGAGACCGAAGCTAAAGAAAAGCAAGTTGTGTGGGTAGAAAGATTATGGGTGGGTTGCGGCACCACTGAGCTGCTTCAAAGACTGTCACACTCTAATCAGAGAGAGAGAAAGGAAGAGAGCAAATTTCTGTCCATTTCAGGTGAACACAGACTCGACAATCCCTGTTTCATCCCGCATCTCTTTCTCTTTCTGGGTCATGAAGTCAAGTGCAGGGTGAGTCGGTGTTTAGAACAACAGCTCGGCGCATTGACCATGTACACATGCACTCGCTCTCAGCCTGTTTTGATAAACAGTCACAAACAAACATTCATAGCTGGTCATTTTTCGTCTTGTAACCCCTGCTGAGAGCATATGCCTTACCCTCTTGTCATTGTCACACACACACATACACACGAGCACATCAGACTACTGACAGGCCAATCAAGCCCATGCCGTCATTTCATTTTAATGACTCACCCTGTCACTCATTCGCCGTTCTACGGGGAGCAGACGCACACTCACTGCGTCACTAAATAGATGAGTTGAATATAACCACCATTACCGAAAGGAGAGGCTCCGGCGAGCCGAAACGCAGAGTCTTACAAAGGAACGTGGCTTTCAGACCGTTCGGTCTGGACGCCGATATAATAAGATGCATCAGTGCACTGCGTCATGGGGTGATAAATGCAGGGCGGTAAATATTTGGAGGCCATGCCGAAGGCCAGAATGTAAAAAAATCAGAAAATAAAAAGGTGACGCAGTGTCTGAATTTCCAAGGTGGTGACTGAGGGATGCAATGGCAAAACATCTGCAGTGAATCACAAGAACGATGGAAGAATTTGGATCAAATCTCTAATATAATGCAGATTAATCAAATTCTAAATTCTGATTGGACAAGCCACATTCTAAACCTCTGCAAAACGATTTTGAAAACACATGTGAGGTCACATTTAATATAAATGTTGTAAGTTTCTGCCTCCGTCACTGTAAATGGTCTAATATTAGCATAATAAACTACATTAGATTAAAAAAATTATTACAGTAATTATTCACAATAAATGTACCCATCTAACATGCACTGGAAAAACAATATATTTTTAAATAATTCAGGAACATTAGTTATAAAAATGAAATTCCTAACAATTTCATGTTTGCAGATATGTTCTGCAAATCTAAAAAACATGATTTGTGAATAAAATATCTTACATTGAGTTTGCAGTGTTTCCGTGTGGCCTTCCTAAAGAGTGCTGTAGTAATATGCGGCTGGCAAAGAGCATTCGCTTAAAGGATGGTATTACCGCATTCCCCACGCTTACAAACACGCGGGCTGGGGCGCTGCCACGACAACTGAAACCATGACAGTGAGAGGGGGGTTGAGAAAACACAGCCAAAAAATTCAATGATCACGGTGTGACTTCGGCCCGGAGAACAGCACACACTTACATTCAAACACCTCTGCAAATACAGGGAAGAATGTTCGAGACAGAAACTGTCAGCTGATTTATGCAAAGCACTCGGACATGTAAAAAAAATCATATGCCAAAAGCACAAAAAATAAAACACTATGGTAACACACACACAAAAAAATGAAGGTCAAGGTTTAGTCAGTGCATGCAACTTAGGCTGTTAAAGAATGTCAAGGGCATGACCTTTGTCCCTATAACCTGTGCTATTCAGGTCTTCACATTAGCAGGTAATTCACGCCTGAGTGTAAGGTGATGGATAATTAACATACACGCATGTACACTTAATGTTGATCGCCAAAGTGCTGATTTCAGACTAACGCTGAAGCCATTTCATGCTGCAGCTTTCTATCCGTTTTCCTCCTCTCTTTGTCTTTTCCTCCATTTCCTTGGATTTAATCTGAGCGTCTTTATTTAAACAGCTTTGTGGTTTCTGTAACTTTGTCTAGCTGTGTAACATCTGTGTGTCCTTTTGTCTGTGTTGCTAAGCTGAAAGAGCACTGGTATCTAGCTAATAATGAGGGAAATTGAGAGGCAAGGAGGGTGCAAGGACATTTAAATATTTCCTGGTTTCTTTTATATTATTTACAATGTATTTTAAAAGCCTTAGAAAATCTAAATAATGCTTTCTAAAATTAAAAATGATATTTAGAACAAATATAATAAAACACAGCAATTCTAATAACAAAAACCTGAAAAAAAGAAAAACCTCCAACAGAATTAGAACACATTTTTACAAAAGAAACTAAAAATAGGTTATATTTTTAAATATTTTATATAAATGTCTATATTAAGCACACAGTTTATTAAAAACCGTTAAGATCAGAAACACCTCAAAAATTGTGCGAAATGGAAACGCAAAAAGGAAAAAGCACCGTGATGAAATGTATAAGCATACGGCTTCGATCCCAACGAAATTCATGAGCTAAGAAAAATAGAAAACTCAAACGATTTCCTTAAATGAGGTGCGTTATTGATGAAGCATTTTCGGCGCGTCCAGGATCAATCCTTTATCATTTTTAATTTTCCGCTCCGCTGCTTTGAGCTCTTGTGAGGAACACCAGGTGTTTTGAGGAGACAAGATGCCTTTAAAAGCAGGCTTTAAAGAATAAATTCTTTAATAGAAGAAAAACATTTTTTTAGCATGAATTAAATAGAAAGGATTTTTAAAAATAAATAATTTGCACGCAGTACACAATTTGAAACAGTGCCGGCATATGAATGACGTTTAATCTGGGCGTTTTTTTGTTATTTTTTTTTAATAACAAACGCGTGTTCGTTCATAAAACGTGCAGAATAAAATCTCACTCATTTTTACCATGCGTAAACGAATAAAGAGAATTTCTGCATTGCTGTAGACACCTCACTGTCTTTCTATAAAGACCAGTGAGCAAGCGAGAGTGGGGGGTGAGAGAGAAAAAGAAAGAGAGAGAGCACGAAAGTTTTTTTAATGTCATTCCAATGCGCTCGGCCGTGTCATTTACAAGATTAACAAAAATACACACCGTTCTTTTTATCGTCTCTCGTTCCTTCTGTTTTTTTTTTTTTTTTTTTTTTTTTTTTTTGTCTCTGTCCATTGGTCTACCGTACTACAGAGGTCAACGTAAAAACGTGCGTTTTAAACACTATGGCACCTGCTAGCGATTAAACGGGGATTACGGATCCAAAAAAATCTTTCAGGCTGGACTTGTAAAATTAAGTCCAGCCTTTTGCAGGTGTTGGCTGAACCAAACGTCATCCTAGTTAATCGGTTGACACACTGAGGGCCGTTTGATGGCACGCGTGTGAGTCGGACGCGCATCTGCAAGCGTTGCGAGCAACCAAATCTGTCACACACACACACAGACACACAGAATCACTTCTTGAGCATCTCTGCTTCTGGAAAATTCTTCATCGTTTGGGTTATGTTTTCTGGAAAGTTTTCGTTTCTGCCTCACCACGAGTGAACGTATAGACTAAAGAGCTGTGCGTGTGCGTGTGCCGGTGCGCAGAGCGCGAGGAGTTTGGGCAGCTCAGCGTGACAATATTAGCACATTTAAGACTTTTAAACAGCATATACCACAAACACAAATACAACAACATCTCTATCAAAACTGGCTTACCGATCAGCATGTTGTGAAAGGTATCCTGGTTTCCAAAAAGAAACCAACCGAAAGCGCTGGAAAATCAGATCGCTTGACAAATACTCTCCGACTGTTTGAAATATGTCTTTTCCCCTCAGATTTCTCACTCTTCGATGAGTCTCACTCTTGTTTCTGCTCCTGGAGTTGATGTGTCAGAAGAAGCGTTACACACGCTCGCCACTCACGCGCGCAGTGCTCCGCTGATCTGCGCGCCCTCGACGGGGAACGGGAGGAGGAGGAGGAGGAGGGAGCGCGTATGATCGACAGTCTTTTACCCCGTCTGCTTCCCCCACCACCACTACCACCTCCTCTCTCGCTCTTTTTGCTGCCTGCCGCTTAACCTGAACGAACGGCACAGATGGGGAAATTAGCTGGTGCTATTTTCTCCTTTCATGGTCCTTGATTTCGACTAAATAATTCTGTGTGCGTCTGTAAAAGGGGGAGGGGGGTATTTTTTTTTCCCACCTGCAACAATTCTAGATAATTTAGCACACATACTCTTAATGAGACATTTACTGTTCTAGAATGAAACAATATGATGCAGCAAAAATGCTTGTTTTCTTTTTTCATACAAAAAACTGGACAGTCAGGGCCCTTTGCACCGAGAACGATAACTAAAGCGTCAACACCAACACATGATAACATTATATCGTCTGCCGCTTTAGAAGAAGTTAACCTCCAGATTGAAAATTTCCTTACAATTTACTCACCCCCCAGGTGATCCAAGATGTTTATGTTTCTTCATTCAGTCACAAAAAAAAAGATTTTTGAGGAAAACATTCCAGGAATTTTCTCCATATTATTCACTTCACTTTGGATCAACGGGTTGAAGGTCCAAACTACAGTTTTAATGCAACTTCATAGATCCCAGCTGATGAATAAGGATCTTATCTAGCGAAATGATCGGTCATTTTTTTTTTTAAATTACACTTTATATATTTTTTAACCACAAATGCTCATATGACTTCACGCATTACGTAATCACGTTGGAAAGGTCACACACGGTTAATTCTTCATCTGTGTACTTCAGTTCAAAATCGTCTGACATGGGCCGTAGCTAGGGTTTGCGGGGCCCCGGTGCAGGTTATGACCATTGACACCTGTTTGAAATTGTGTAAATAGCACAAATAAATAAATAGCACAAAGATACAAATTAAACAAAGTTTAAGTTTTTTCAAGTTTGTAAGTGTCCAGGTACAGAAACCAAATAATTAAATGTAAAATATCATTGCATTCACTGTCTAAATAATTATTAATTCTTATTAAAACTACAAAGTAATTCAGTCAAGAGCAGTGAATGATTTTCTCTCATTTAATTTCTTGGATTAACATTAAGGATGCTGACAGCAGCTAGTAAATTAGGCATTGTTGCTTTAAGAGACAGTACATCCAATATAATGATACACATACAATTTCTTTCTTAACTGTTTACGTTCACTTACACTCCTAAAAAAAAAGGTCCTTCACAATGCCATAGAAGACCCTTTTTTGTTTAAATGGTTCCATAAAGAACATTTAACATCTAAAGAACCTTTCTGTCTCACAAAAGGTTCTTTGTGGCAAAAGAAGGTTCTTTAAACAACCTTTGATGGAATGGTTCTTTGTGAAACCAAAAATGGTTCTTCTATGGCATCACTGTGAAGAACCTTTTAAAGCACCTTTATTTTTTATTTTTAAGAATGTAAGACATAACCGACATTTTTTTTTAGGTTACTTGCCAAGACAGGTATTTTGACATAATTTTGTATGTATTTGTCAGTTCAAAAGCATGAGCATGATGAAGCTTAAGTGTCTTTTTAGGCTGGCCTCGGCCACTTGGTTGAAATCGCCATGGGCCCCCCACAGCCGTGGGCCCCTATAAATGTCACCACCTTTCACATCACTAGCAAACCGCCCTGGTTGGTACTTCCGCCTACATCACGCATGACCTTTCCAATGTGATTATGTAAAACGTGAAGTTGAGCTAGTGCAAGACGAGCATTTGTAGTTAAAAAATATATTAATTTGTTTTTTTGTTTTTTTAAAAATGACCAATTGTTTGCTAGATAAGACCCTTATTCCTAGGCTGGGATCTTGTAGAGCCATTTGAAGCTGCATTTAAACTGCTATTTGGACCTTCAGCCTGTTGATCCCCATTAAAGTCCACTATACAGAGAAAAACCATGGAATGTTTTCCTCAAAAACCTTAATTTCTTAAGGTGAGTGTAATTATAAGGAAATTTCCATTCTGGAAGTAAACTTCTCCTTTAAGGCCCGTTCGCACCAAAAACTATATCTATATTTGCGTCAACACCAACTCACAATAACAATATATCATCTGCCGCTTTAAATGCACCAGCTCTTTAAAGTCAGGTGGATTCTGATTGGCTGCCAATGTTTTTATTGTTTATCAGCTGGGGAAAAAAAAATCACTCTGGGGTGTGTTTCCCAAAAGCAACTATGGTCACAAGTTCTGTCGTTACCAATAGTTAAATTGAACTTGTGACCATGGTTAGCTATAGTTAGCTAATGATGCTTTTGGAAACGCACTTCTGAAAGTGATTACAACCATAACCCGTGGGTATGTGTGACCTTACTTTTATAGTAAACTTCGTAGTTGTGATGGGTGGTTTAACCAAAAATCTGTATCACGTTTTTTTTTAGGCTTCTGGCAGGTTTTATCACAGTTTTTAACCTGACTGTACCTTTATATTAATCAGAATGCATGAAACAGTTGCAGAACCACTGCATTTTGATCATAATCCACACAAACCTGCTGCATTTACCATGAGCAGTTTTTGATGTAAATTAGATTGTATAATTTCAAAATTTAATGCAAAAACAGAATGGTCTGACCGTAGCTTTGTGATATTATGCTACACAAAACATATCTGAACAAAACAAAAACAGAAGACCAGCTGAATGAGATGCAAATTCACTCTCTGACAGCAGGTGGCGCTTATGGAACAGCGGCAATAAAGCGTTTCCTTGGTTAACGCTGTAAACAAAGCAGTGCAGTGCTTTTAAATACTACATTAATATTAAACAGAGGTAAAATGAAAAGAAAATACCATCTAAATTTTCTGAAGACAGATACATTTATATAAACCCCCACCCACAATTCAGTATTCAGGATTTTCTTCTGATATTTCATGCATGGTAAAGAGAGTTTTTGCTCTGTCTGGTACAGTCTTTTCTCCTCTTTGCGGCTTCTTTTTACAGCCGTTTACAGTTGGTTTATTCGCCCATTTAAATTGTTGTGTGTTATTAATAGTTCTAAAAGTTCTCCAACCACTAATCAGAAGTGTATGCAGTTAACAGGGATCTCCTCTCAATTCACAATGCTGTCTAAATTGTTTAGCCATTTGTACCGGCATGCTGTTTATACCATGTGTGTAATTCAAACTGGTTTACAGTTTGAACGATATATCGCCCAGCACTACTTCATAACTACTTCCTTGATTTGAAGGGCCTTCAGTTTGTATTTTTTTCTCCATCAACAAATATAGTTTCAAAAGAAGCCAAAGCATAAAGCTAAAAAGCCAGCTAGTGAAGCATCTAAGTAAAGCAGTAAAGATTCACTGCTTCCTTAAAATGATCAACTATCAGAGCAGGTATTACATTTAATGATTAACCTACTTTGCAATCATTAAAACAAAATGTGTTTAGTATGAATACATTCAAGGGATATTCACCATGTTGCTACTGACGTGAGCATTTACAAAATTCACCTAAACTCACACGATGATGTATGTTCACCTACTGTTTTATAAAAACTGCAAATTCAGACACAGTGCTCATGTCACATCTTTTTGCATGCTACACAGTATGGAAGTAGGTACTTTTAGACACAGGCATATTCTCCCATCTCAAATCATTCTGTAAGCACTTGGCTCCGGCTCCAGATTTTACATTTACCATAGAAAAACCTCAAGCAAACTTCTACAACTCAGGAAAACTCAACATCCTTTTCTGCACTTACATACTTATGGGTTACTGTGAACACTGACAAGCGAAGAGTGAAACAATACCCACCTGCCTGATTGAAAAATAAAAAAAATCATCAGCGTAGTCTGTGGATGATTAGGAGAGATTAGAAACTGAACAGAACATTTTGGTGGAAATATTTAAGCCCATAAATCTGTTGGCTGGCACTTATTACAGCATGGCACTGTATCTCCATCAATGCTCTGGGGCATTTGGATCCCAGCCTGGGGACCCCCTACTGGTGCCATAAACACCTCTCCCTCACCCATCTAGAATTTCCCCTGGAGGTCTTTGTGCATCAGCGGGGGTTTGCAGTGGTCACTTGTTGTTTCAGTACTGCAGAGTGGGCTGTG
This sequence comes from Cirrhinus mrigala, assembly GCA_036247105.1. NCBI lineage: Eukaryota > Metazoa > Chordata > Actinopteri > Cypriniformes > Cyprinidae > Cirrhinus > Cirrhinus mrigala. The sequence continues at coordinate 24,101,475 of CM070009.1, forward strand.
TGTGACAGGTTACTAGAAGGAAAATAAGTGCTCTAAATCTTTGTAAAGGTTATTCAATTCTTCAACAAATTGTTTTTTGAAAAATGTGTTACATCTTTGCTTATTTTTAAGACAACATTATTAACCAAAATGGAATTCCATCACTTCCAGGTACTGTATGTACTGTGATCATGAGTCGCCTTTCGTAGCATATGTTACGTAATATTGTAGATATAGCACAAACTGTGATCAGATGCCGGTTCTGTGTGCATGTGTGTGTATGTGTTACAGTTTGTTCAGCCTGAAGCTCTGAACACTGAGACATTAGTGATGACAGGAGAGACAGCTGTGCCCTCTTCCTGCCAAAATACTTCCGCCATCCATCCATCCACACACACAGATTTGTGTTTGTCTGTGTTGTGCTCAAGTAAAAGAACTACAACATACAATAAATGATTCAAACTTTGTAACAGCATCAAAATAGAATTTTTATCTCTCAGTTTAGATAAACAACTAGTTTGGCCAAAATAAAATCTGTCATTATTTACTGTATGTTCACTCTCATGTTGTTTCAAACCTGTAAGCTGATATTTTACAGGAACTAACACATATAATAAATAAATAAATAAATAAATATATTAGATAAAGTAGATATGTATGATTATCAATTGTTTACTATTATTTAGTTTAGTTACTAAGTTATTAAAAATTTAGTTTTGTTACGAAAAAGAAATGATCATACACATAACAAAGGTATTTAATTTGTATTTATTTATTTGTGTCATGCACCATGTAAAAAACGATTTAAAAGAACTGTAAAATATAATAAATTATAATAATATTAATATTAATAATAATACATTTAGATCTTTAGATCAAAATTAGAGAACAATCTATAAACACTTGATAAAATCTATCAAATCTTGATCAAATCTATAAACACTTCCCTGAAAAACTGTTAATTTTCATCACTCAAAATTTGATGGAATATTAGCTGTAGGCGTATCACTGTTCTACTAACATGTTTGACAAAATATCCGAGGTATTTCAACAAAAAACAAAAAAAACACAGTTGAGCAAAATTAGAGAACAGTAACCAAAGAAGATTACAACTAAAATTTTGGAGGGTTACAGCTGTCAGAAATTAGTAGGAAGTGTTGAGGCCCTTGCTTTGAATGACTTCAGCAAATCTGCGGTCACAGGACATCACTAGTTTCTCAGACTGCACTTGTGTGATCTTGGCCCACTCTTCTTCCACTCTTTTTCATAGTTTGGTAACTGTAGTGCATTTCTTAGCCATAACTTTGTCACCAAGGATTTTCCAGAAATTTTCAATCGGGTTTAGATCAGGAGTCTGGCTCGGCCATTTCATTATTTCAGTGTTCTTAACTTCACTTCAATTAACATAACTTAACTTCAAGGAACTGCTTTACATGTTTTGCAGTGTGACTTTGTCTTGCATGAAAATTGCAGGCTGATTGGGAGATGAATGAAGGGAAGGAACTGCATGTTGCTTAAAGAGTTTCTGATAAACATTTGCATTCACCTGTATCTGTATAAGGGGCCCAACTCCTGCTGCAGAAAACATCCGCCAAACCATGACACATCCTCCTCCACCTTTCACTGACTTCTGTACGCACTTGGACTTCAGTCTTTCCTCAGTTTGAAGTCAAACAAAATGTTTCCCATCAGACACAAGTTTAATAAATTAAACTCGCTCTCATCACTAAAGTGAACTTTGGACTAGTTCTCCTCTCTATGCTCTGCTGATGAGAGGTTTGGTCACTGCAGAGTGCACTTTCAGTCTGACTTCTCTTAAACATGCCTTAGACAGATCCTTACCCTGTTCAGCAGTGAACTGGCAAGCAATTCCAGCTGCAGTGTTGAACCGATTTCCCATTATCCTGTCTTCTCATGCGTTTGTCTTACGTGGATGACCAGCCTTTTGGGGGGACTTGAATGAATTAATGTCATTGTAAACCTGCAATATTCCAAAAATCACAGATCTGAAATGACCAACTTCTCTTGCAGTGGCTGAAAGGGTCATCCCTTTGGCCTTCATCTGGACAACCTCCTGTCGTAGGGTTTTAGTCACCTTAGAGTGGCCTACCATCTTGCAATAGGGTTTGTCATATAATTAAGGAAATTAGCACCAAGTGTCAGATTAACACAAATAACTTGGAGGTATCTGTAAGTGTTCTCTAATTTTGATCAGAAGTTTTTTTATACTGTGCTTCAGAATACAATTAATTTATAAAATATGCTTAAAAACGACCTTTCTACACTGTAAAAAACAAAAAAAACACAATTTGTTGAGTCAACTTAAAATAATTTGTTACCCTGCAGCCTTAAAATTTTAAGCTCATCCAACTCAAATAAGTTTAGTCAACTTGAAATGTTGTTATACTAAGTGAAAATTTAAATATTTGAGTTGACAAAACAAACAATTTGGTTTGTTAAACTTCAAGGCTAAGCTTGCTACCCAGCTGCCTTAAAAAGTTGAATGAACTCAAATATCTAAGTTGTCACTTAATACTTCTTAACATTTCAAGTTGACTAAACTTGTTTGAGGCAGCCAGGTAACAAATTATTTTAAGTTGAATCAACAAATTGTTTTTAACAGTGTACTCCTGGTAGAATAACTTCAAATAGGACAAAGCAGTGAGCATGAAATTAAGGAAATTATAAGCTGTTGTCTAATTTTGATCTCTACGGTAGGTCCATTTCATACAACAACAGCTTATAGTGATCATGGACTGTCAAGTCAAACAAAAACAAAAAACAGTGATTTTCATGAGAACATTTGAGTTTCCTGACATCCATATTTAATTTGTAAGATGCAGTGCATGACTTCATAAGAATTGGAATATACTGCAGTAGTTCTAGACTATTGTTGGTGGTGTTGTAGGCTATTTTTATGGTGTTGTAATACTGTTTTTAGTTACCTGTTAAAGCTTGTCTTTACTATGAATAATCATTGTATGGAAATGCTTTTTAAAATATCTTTGCGTGTGTGTGTTCCACAGGGGGAAAAAGGATAGCAAAAGGATTTGGAATGACATGAGGTTAAGCAAATAATTACAAAATATTAATTCTTTGGGTGAACTATGCCTTTAAACTACAACCACAGTCAAAAAGAAACTTTATACTGTACATGCCTTAAAGGGATAGTTCACCCAAAAATGAAAATTCTGTCATTAATTACTCACCCTCATGTCGTTCCAAACCCGTAAGACCTTCATTCAGAACACAAATTAAGACATTTATGATGAAATCCAAGAGCTCTTTGACCCTCCATAGACAGCAAGGGCACTACCACGCCCTCAATTGTGATTTTATGAAGCTACGAGAATACTTTTTGTGCGCAAAGAAAACAAAAATAAGGACTTTATTCAACGATTCTTCTCCTCTCTGACAGCATAATGCCATTTTGGAGAGTATCACAAAGGTCTTACGGGTTTGGAACAACATGAGGGTGAGTAATTAAGGACAGAATTTTCATTTTCGGGTGAACGTTCACTTTAAGACCTGCAGCCACACAATTACATAAGCAAAATGTAGAGAATAGTGAATACTTTTCAAAAGTGGTCAAAACTGTTCCTGAATAATTTGAATAATTCAGCAATTAGTCTTCAAGCCTTCAGTATTCCAGAGTGCAGCAGGGCGTATTACAAGAGGTGATGGGCAGGTGAAGGAGAAAGTGATTTACTCCTCCAGTAGCGTAAAGAGTCTATTACAGCTGCAGACAGACATTTAGAACGGTATCATGACCTTAGCGTAGCGCTCAGTGGAAATCCGTTCAGCTGAAAACATCGCTGATGTAAATAAAGCAGCCTGCCAATCAATCCCATCATTCAGAACAATCAAAACACACCTGCAATGCGGTTGCTTTACGCTGCATTTGAATAGTACAGTGAGCATTTCAATTCTAAGGATCTCACTGGTGTCTTTGTTATCTTGTTTCCTTTCATCATTTACTTGCAACTTTTAATCCAAACGGCTGGTACGAGCACATGGTAGCATCACACTGCCTGGTCATGCTAGTCTGCTAGTCCATCTGCCTTCTCTACACTCGCACAGGTCCAAGCGAGTCTAAACGGTAAGGCAGACTGTCAGATAGAAAAACTGTGGATGAAGTCAAGAGAGAGAAACTGGCAGCTTGAGATTTTTGAGATTAACAATATCTCAATTTTTTATTTATTTATTTTTTGACTGCCATTCATCAGAAGCAGTGACTATTACTGTTGTAGCTGTTGTAGCTAAACAACAAATAAATACACAAGATTTTTATTCCTCTTTATGCCATTTTGTGTTACACTAAGGTGAGGTGTTTGTAGAACTAAAAAATAATAATAATAATTCAGTTTGCATGGATATTTTTAAACTTAAATTCATCTATTTAATATTTAATGTAAAATAGATAATATTATGAGACTAAAATTACATTATATGACTATTAATTTGCTGTTTTTTAAAATAAAACATTGGGCTACACTACCAGTCAAAACTTTTTGAACAGTACGATTTTTGATGTTTTTTTAAGTCTCTTCTGCTCACCAAGCGTGCATTTATTTGATCCAAAGTACAGCAAAAACAGAAAAATATAAAATATTTTTACTATTTAAAATAACTGCTTTCTATTTGTATATATTTTAAAATGTAATTTATTCCTGTGATTTCCAAGCTGAATTTTTAGCATCATTACTCCAGTCACATGATCCTTCAGAAATCATTCTAATATTCTAATTTGCTGTTAAAAAACATTTATTATTATTATTATTATTATGTTGAAAACAGCTGAGTATAATTTTTTCAGGTTTCTTTGATGAATAGAAAGTTCAGAAGAACAGCATTTATCTGAAATAGAAATCTTTTGTAACATTATAAATGACTTTATCATCACTTTTTAAAGCATCCTTGCTAAATAAAAATATTAATTTCTATTCCACCCCCCCAAAAAAATCATACTGACTATAACATACTGTATAATGTTACACAATCTTTTTATTTCAGATTAATGTGGATCTTTGGATCTCTCTATTCATCAAAAAATCTTGAAAAAAAAATGTACTCAACTGTTTTAAATAATGATGACAATAATAATAATAATAAATGTTTTTTTGAGCAGCAAATCAGCATATTAGAATGATTTCTGAAGGATCATGTACACTGAAGACTGAAGTAATGATGCTGAAAATGTATATTTAAATAGTACAAATACTTTAAAATGTTACTGTTTTTGCTGTACTTTGGATCAAATAAATGCAGGCTTGGTGAGCAGAAAAGACTTTAAAAACATTAAAAACTTTTCACTGGTACTGTATATATTGGGCTATATTTTTAAATAAAAACACTGGGCTATGTTTTACAAGAAAATACTATTTCAGTTTAATTTAATGTGTTACTTGCAGTTTCTTTGTAATTGTTAGTAAAATTTACTAGCAACTTCTGAGATAAAGTTGTTCAATGCAGATTATTTCCTTTATTCGCATTTAAGTTTAATTGATTATTATTTTCTATGAGAAACATACATGGAGATATGTGTAGATTTGAAATACCTGCCAATGAATACAAAGAATTGCTGTAATGAAGTGAATGAACATTTTGAACAAAGCACAAAAATTGGCAGATTTAGGAATTGTGAGAACAAGTGCCAATAGCAAAAGAAAAATGTGTGAGAGAAAGAGTTTTCACACACTTAACCTGGAAAATTGAAGAACAAAAAAGGCTTACAACCTAAAGCAAACAACATCCCACACTACTGGCACTCCTGCTGCATGACACTATGGAATAATGACGGGGCTGGGGGGACGACAAACAGAGCGAATACATATGTGTATTTAGAGAGAAAGAGAATGGAAAGAATGGAGTTTGAGTCTTAAGCACCTGGGAAAGAGAAACTGAGGGGAGAAAGAGAGGGAGAGACTGGAAAACCAGTAAAAAGAAGTCCATAAAGCTGAGTGTAAAGGTCGAGGAAAGGAACGACTCTTGTAAGCGTGATAAAAGCCATTCATTTTTACGAATTTCTCCTTTTGTGTTCTAGAAAGAAAGAGGTCAAACTGATTTGGCATTACATGAAAGTGAGTAAATGACAGGAATTTCATTCTTCAGTGAACTGCTCCTTTAACTTCTGAAAGAGACTATGTGTGTGTGTGCGTGTGAGAGAGCGGGAGAGAGATTTGTCACAGTCATGCGCAACATTACCCCACTTTGATTAGATGCTGAGATATATGCAACACACACAAGCACGCACACAGGCTGGTCTGCCAACATAGTGTCATATGGAGCTCGAGGTTGCTTCCTGCACATCATTTCCTGTGCGGGGCTGTCACTGCCCATCAGAGCACTGAAGAGATCTGACACTGACAAGAGCTGACAGAGGAAAAACACACACAACACAAACACTCCCTGACACCAACACACACATCAGAAACACACTGACAATTCAACGCTCTCTGACAACAACACACACATAAACAACAACACACTGAAACTATAACACACTACAACATATTCAAAAGTTATAACATACAGCATACACAAAATATTCTTAAAATGACAATACTATGACAATAAGCAACACTTACTGTACTAGCAGGTATATTTTGATTAACAAAATATGTTAGTTATGTAAATATATTTAGAAAATTAAAAACATTACATAGTTTTTTAAATAATTTGAATGCATTAAATATGTATTGTATATTACATTAATAATATTAAACATTTATAAGATTTTTAATGTTTTTTAAAGAAGTCTCTTCTGCTCACCAAGCCTGCATTTATTTGATCCAAAGTACAGCAAAACAGTAAAAATTTGAAGTATTTTTACTGTTTCAAATAACTGCTTTCTATTTTAATATGTTTTAAAATGTAATTTATTCCTGTGATTTCAAAGATGAATTTTTTAGCATCATTACTCCAGTCACATGATCCTTCACAAATCATTCTAATTCTGATTTGCTGCTCAAAAAACATTTATTATTATTATCAGGTTAAAAAAAACAGCTGAGTTGCATTTTTTCAGGTTTCTTTGATGAATAGAAAGTTCAGAAGAACAGCATTTATCTGAAATAGAAATCTTTTGTAACATTATAAATGTCTTTATCATCACTGTTGATCAATTTAAAGCATCCTTGCTAAGTATTAATTTCTATAAGTAATGTTTGAATGGTATAGTGTATAATGTTACAAAAGCTTTTTATTTCAGATAAATGCTGATCTTTGGATCTTTCTATTCATCAAAGGATCTTGAAAAAAGTACTCAACTGTTTTAAATATTGATAATAATAATAATAATAATAATAATAATAATAATGAAATGTTTCTTGAAGGATCATGTGACTGGAGTAATGATGCTGACAATTTAGCTTTGATCACAGGAATAAATGACATTTTTAAATATATTTAAATTGAAACAGTTATTTTAAAAAGTAAAAAAATATTTCAAAATTTTACTGTTTTGCTGTACTTTGGATCAAATAAATGCAGGCTTGGTGAGCAGAAGAAACTTTTTAAAAAAAAACATTACAAATCTTACTGTTCAAAAACTTTTGACTGGTAGTGTATATTAAATATATAAAGCTATAAAGATTTCTATTTCCAGTCAATGTTGTTATTTTGAACTTTCTATTTAAACTTAAAAAAAAAAATGTATGACAGTTTCCACAAAAATAATTAGCAACACAGCTGTTAATAATAATATACTTATATACACTTATAATAATAATACATGTTTTTTGAGCACTAAATCAGCATATTACAATGATTTCTGAAGGATCACTAAAGACTGGAGTAATGATGCTGAAAATTCAGCTTTGATCACAGGAACAAATTACATTTTTAAATATATTCAAATAGAAAACAGTTATTTTAAATTGCAAAAATATTTTACAAAATCACTGTATTTTTGGTCAAATAAGGTAAGAATGGTAAGAACAAGATACTTCTTTCAATAACAAACTGTTCGGAATTTTCAATAAATATAAACAAACACAATAAAATATAGAATAGAATAGAAATATGCTAGTCTTTTTGTAATATAAATATTTCTATGATGATGTAAAAAGATTAGGTGACACCTTCGTATAGGGAACAGTTCTCACTATTAAGTAGTTACATATTAGCATGCCTATTATTAACATACTGGCTGTTTATTAGTACTTATAAAGCACCTATTCTGCATGACCATATTCTACATCCCTAATCCTACCCAACACCTGAACTTAACAACTACCTTACCAACTATTAATAAGCAGCAAATTAGGAGTTTATTGAGGCAAAATCTGTAGCTAATGGTTTATTAATATCGAGAACTAGACCTTGAAATAAAGTGTGACCAAAGATTTACATCACATAATAAAATAATTAAGAATGCTACAAAAATACTGACATAATACTATAAAATAAAACAGCGAATTGTGCATTCAGAGTGTGTATGGGTATTCAAATCCTTTCTGCGACATTCAAACGAACATCCCATAATATGGGTGTCACAATGAATCCGAAGTGATTTGCTGAGAATGTAAAACGTGAATATTACACAGCAGCGTATTAGCCCGAGTCAAACACATATACTCCAGTGACCTGCGCTCAATGTCACACGCGCGCACACACGCTCACACTGGACCCCTCTTTGTTCTGGGGCAGCATCTGTTTGGTCTGATAAAGGGATTAGGACATCCATTCCCCTGACCAGCCAATAGGGTTTTACCACAATGAGAATAACAGTACGAGTTTGTGTGTGTGTGTGTATGTGCGAGATAGACGCCATCAGAAACGGAGAGGAAGACTAGAAGTGTGCTGTACACAAGACTGTTGTTTCTTCTCATGGCGTGTGTGTGTGCAAATCCAGATTGTGCCATTTTTCGCCTGAATGAGAGAAATGATGAAATCCTAATTACACGCTACAGACATCACCCCAAGCAAAGACTCGCTCAGTCAAGCGCTGCCCAACAAAACACACGCTCGCAACCTTTAGCCTTCACGACACGACTCCTCTTCCTCTTCGGCATAAAGAGAGTTGCTGCGCAGCTACAACATAAGAACAGCAGTGTATAATTGGGAAAATAATTCAACGTGTGCACACGCTGATGAACACTGATGTTGAGGAGGGCGTTCGTGATTTGTCCGCTGTCGGTTCAGGGAATCGTAGAAAGAGTTGCTGACACGACACATTACGCCCTTGTGATTTAATGCACGGTGATGACGGTGATGATGATGCTGATGACAATGGCCGTGATGCTAATGATCCAGCGCTGTGATGGCCAGTGTGTTTCTGGATTAGATATTTTAAAGTAATAAACACTCTTTCGTTCTCTCTCTTTTTCTATTTCACCCACTGTTCCTGTCGTTCTGCCATACTTTATCATTAACTGCAGCCACCCGGAGCAGCCAACCGGAAAATTTCCATCATGAAACACTAACTCATCTGCATATTACAGCCCCATTCGCTCACTCCCGTGCATAAATTAATACATGAATAACAATGAAAGACCCAGTGTCGCTCTCTGAACCAAATGTGACGTTCCTTTGGTAAAGTGTTACGCTGTGAAATATCCTCACGCTTGAATGTGCTCCAAGGTTGAACCCACACACTTTCTGTGCGTGTGTGCTGTAAATCATTTGTCTGACCTCTAGTTTTACATCTTAATATACCGCAAGAGTACATGCGGCAAAATTAAACCGGACGTGACGTCAAAGTACTGTACATTTTGTGCACGGTAATCTATTATTGAATGTCGGCAATGGCCAAACATAGCAACATTGGCTTAACCAATGGTGTGAGTTTGGGGCGGGGCTATCTGTTTGACTGACCAATTGCACATAGGAGGCAGTAGGAGTGCCTGACAACATTAATTTACAATTACTGTTTTGGTCTAAATAAAAAAAGTCACAAAGAGCAGTTTTACCAACAATTCAAACTTTCTAAAATAACAAGAAAAAAATAAGTGATTATTATTTCATTTAATTAATCATTATTTGTGACCCTGGACCACAAAACCAGTCTTAAGTAGCATGGGTATATTTGTAGCAATATCCAATACATTGTATGGGTCAAAATAATTGATTTTTCTTTTATGCCACGAATCATTAGGATATTAAGTAAAGATCATGGTCCATGAAGATATTTTGTACATTTCCTACCGTAAATATATCAAAACTTTTTTTTGATTGGTAATATGCATTGCTAAGAACTTCATTTGGACAACTTTAAAGGCGATTTTCTCAATATTTTGTTTTTTTTCACCCTCAGATTCAAGATTTTCAAACACTTGTATCCTAACAAACCATACATCATTGGAAAGCTTATTTATTCAGCTTTCAGATAATTTATAAATCTCAGTTTCACAAAATTGACCCTTACACTCTTAAAAATAAAGGTGCTTTGAAAGGTTCTTTACAGTGATGCCATAGAAGAACCATTTTTGGTTCTACAAAAAAACATTCAGTTAAATGTTCTTTAAAGAACCATTTCTTTCTAACCACAAAGAACCTTTTGTGAAACAGAAAGGTTCTTCAGATGTTAAAGGTTCTTTATGGAACCGTTTAGACAAAAAAGGTTCTTCTATGGCATCGTCAAGCACCTTTATTTTTAAGAGTGTATGACTGGTTTTGTGAGACATTTTTGTGGTATTATTATAGTGGTGCACAAATAAAATCACCTTAAAAAAAAAGGGTGGGACATAGAAAAAAACAGACTACCAAACTCTTCCATCTTCCTCTCAGGGAAGTGACAAGAGACCACGTAAAGAGTAATAGGGTGAAACGATGAAAAGAGAGAAGCTGTGAATAATCGAACGAAAAATGGTGATAAAAGAGGAAAGTCAAAGGGAGAGAGAGAGAGAGAGAGAGAGAGAGAGTACATTGGAATGGCAGAAAAACGCAGCTGTGCAGACACACTCATGCAGAAAATTTCTGCCTTTAATAAATCTCTCTCTCTCCTTCTCTCGTTCTCTCTCTCTCCCACACACACACACACAGACACAGAGTCGCTATAATCCAATACCTCACGCTGCATTAGAGGAGACCAGAGACGGACAGCATGAAAGACAGAGAAAGACAAACACAGGAGCCGAATAAACATGCAAAACACAATAATACAACACACACAGATGAAGCACTGTACCATAAAATACCAGCAACTGTTCACTAAAACAAACATTGGTATAAATGACAATACTGTACACACACTTACATACAGTAAATTTGCTATTTAGCAGCCATCTTTTATCTAAAGAGCTTTAGAATACAACATACGCTTGAAGATACTTGAGGATAAGTGGCTGGATAAAGGTCACAATTATTAGTAACTTGGTTTTAGTATTTTGTAACGACCAATGCAGATATCAATACTGAGACAACATAGTGGTCATATAATACCATGACAATATAATGGCCTTATATATGAAATTTAAAATAAATATTATAAAGGGGACATCAAATGCAAAATTCACTTCATATGGTGTTTGTATATAAATGTGTCTTAGCAGTGTGTGGACGCGACCACCCTACAACGATAAAGATCCATTCACCCTTTTTTTAATCCCCCCCAAAAAAGGAAACAGTCTCAATTATCAAGCCGTTTTGATTTTCCGAGCAGTATGATGTCATACTGTTTAGGCTCCACCCTAGACTGCTGACTGACTGTCCTTTATTAGCATATTTCCGCCCTCAGCCAGTTATACATTGTCCGCCATTTTTGCACACTCGAGCATCTGCAGCGACAACAATGTCTTGTAAGCAATGTAGGTGTTTGGTAGTTGTATGTAAAAGTGAATATAACATTTTTGATTTTCTGATCAATTTTGAATACACAAAACAACAGAAGAGAAGAGCGGAGTAAGCAGCAGCTTATTATCATTTAAAGAGATATGCACTGAAACGAGTTGTTGTGAACAGAGCTGTTTTGGTAAAAGGGGTGTTGTTTTACACGACCATTGAGAAATTTTATCCAAAGCATGTTGCAGAGATTTCATGAAGACCGTAAAGAATCATACCAACATGTGGAAAATGGGCATCTGATGTCCCCTTTTAAATGCATTTCCAATTAAGCAATGTAATATTTTTCTAGATTCAAATGTATTAATTTCATACCATAATTTGTCACTGGCCAGTATATACATCTATCAATAGTCACAATGTTACTAAGCAGCATTGTGATGTCAGAAATTCTAAAGCTGTTACCTAAGATTGAAGCTGAAACTGTGGTGTTAACAGATTGATCTCACAAACTCACAGCAGATCTACTACTGTATGTACTGCTATTTAGTGTGTGTGTGTGTCCTCGGCACCTGAGAGAAGACTGCTAATCTCAGCAGTCATATTACGTAGCATACCCATGATGCATCTGTCTGGGGATTGGGATGGTGGGAGTGTCGAGATAAGGGGAAGGACAGATAAGAACGAGGTAAAATGAAGAACGAGAGAGAAGAGTTGGAAAATAAAGAGAAAATGGTAGATGGGGAATTATATTTTTCGAGAGAAATAGATGGGGTGAAATAAAATGGTCTGTCAGCTATAGTGGACCGTTAACGAATCTGAACAAAAGCAGATGCTCTGAGGGATTTAAACATACGGAGTCTTATAGCTAATGTTCATGTATGCACACAGTCCCAAAACTGACTGATTATAATTATTCAAATGGAACAAAATAAAAGGTATAAAGATATGATATCCCTGCAAGCACATATTCATCTTACCCTCTTCGTGGCATGTGTGTATGTGTGTGTATGTGTGTGTGTGTGTGTGTGCAGTCATGCTGATTATGTGGGTTTGAGTACAGGGGCCTGGAGGAGTCAACAGAAGGTGAGCAGTGATAAGACTGTTACTTAGCGTGTGTGTGTGTGTGTGTGTGTGTGTGTGTGTGGTTGAGTGTCGCCGTAAATCAAGTTTCCAGGCTTTTGACTTTCCCTACTGACATGAAAGTGGAATACACATACACACACACACACACACACACACACACATGTACCGACACAAATGCATTTAATTCTTCTAAAATTGATTTCCAGTCTTACCATAGGCAATCTTGAATTTAGTTTTAACTGTTAAGTAGAATGATTTCTAAAATGTATAAAAAAAAGTATAATACAATGAGTTCTGGAATGCATACATAATTTATAGTATACTAATAAAATACACTTTATGGTACCCAATTAAATTTACTAATATTTTGAGTTAATTCCTTAATTACCTTATAGTATATTATACAACAGCTTCCCTGCAGTGACCCAGATAAGCTGCAAGTCACACTCCTTTTTTTTTCAGTTGACTCTTTCTGCAGGTTGCATCATACGTCACCAGTAGGTGGCGTAACAGTGAGTGTTCTTTAAAGGATTAACTCACATCTAGAATGAAAATTTCGTGATAATTTACTCCCCCCATGTCATCCAAGATGTTCATGTCTTTCTTTCTTCATTCGCAAAGAAAGAAAGAAACATTCCAGGATTTTTCTCCATATAGTGGACTGCAATGGGGATCAATGAAGGTCCAAATTGCAGTTTCATTTCAGAAGGGCTCTACACGACCCCAGCCGGGGAATAAGGGTCTTGTCTAGTGAGATGATTGGCTATTATCTAAAAAAATACAAATTTATGTACTTTTTTTTTTTAACTCTGGTTCAAAAAGGTAGGGTAGGACGAAAAACTCCATCTCATTTTCTCCTACAACTTCAAAATTATCCAACATCGTTGTTTGACCTTTTTTTGATGTTGAACGTATGACCTACAGTCTACATAATGCGCGAGGTCGAGCTAGTGTAAGACCTGGATAACTGTATTGACCTGGATTACACAGAGTACACATGCGCATGACAGAGCTAGACAAGAAGAACTTTTGAGGTTAAAAAGTATATTAATTTTTAAGTATATAAATTTTTTTTTAGAAAATGACCAATCGTTTTGCTAGATAAGACACTTTTTCCTCAGCTGGGATCATTTAGAGCCTTTTGAAGCTGCATTGAAACTGCATTTTGGCCGTTCAAACTTGGGGGCACCATAGAAGTCCACTATATGGAGGTAATTCCTGAAATGTTTACCTCAGAAAACATAATTTCTTTACGACGGAAGAAAGAAAGGCATGAACAACTTAGATGACAACAGGTTGAGGACATTATCTGTGTTTTGGAAGTGAACTACTCCTTTAATTAATATTAAATCATTCTGCTATTCCTCTAACAGCTATGTATGAGGAGTTTTTTTTTAATGCATTTCAATATATATATACAGGGGTTGGACAATGAAACTGAAACACCTGGTTTTAGATCACAATTAGTATGATATTGGGCCTCCTTTTGCAGCCAATACAACATCATTTCATCGTGGGAGTGACAAATACAAGTCCTGCAAAGCAGCCAGAGGGATTTTGAGCCATTTTCCTCTTGCAGAACAGTGGCCAGGTCACTATGTGATGCTGATGTGGGAAAACGTTTCCTGACTCGCTCCTCCAAAACACCCCAAAGTGGCTCAATAATATTCAGATCTGGTGACTATGCAGGCCATGGGAGATGTTCAACTTAATTTTCATGTTCATTAAACCAGTCTGTCGCCAGTCTTGCTGTGTGTATTGGTGCATTATTATCCTGATACAGAGCACTACCTTCAAGGTACAATGTTTGAACCATTGGGTGCACATAATGAAACTTTACACTCTGCTCTAACTGGTGTAATGTACAGTAAGTGAAGATTGGGCACCAGACAGCGCAAATATAGCCATGAAACCTCCAATACTATATTGGCGAGTGTTTCAGTTTCATGGTCCAACCCCTGTATTATATATATATATTATATATATATATATATTATATATATATATATATATATATATATAAACCACATTTGCGTTTATTGCATTTATTTATTTAATAATAAACATTAACATTACTCTGATATAAATCCACCCAATTTAGCCAAAATGGCTAATTTGAAGAGAATTCACATTTTATTTCATCCTGCTTATGTTAAAATTAAGGAAGTTTTACTAATAATACAGCAGTACTGGCTACTGAGCTGTGCTGTACAGTGCCGTCCTCTTAAAATGAGACAGACGTACACAGTACTGAAGGAGTCAGTCACTGTTTTGTGTATGTGAGGACGTGTATGCAAGCAGTTGTGTGTTATGTGTGTGCGTAGCTTCAGTTAGGCTTCAGGCATTGCTGTATGCTCATGGGAAAGGTTGTCCGGTCTAATTTGACTTCTATTATGCTGTCGACACTAGCAGAATGGCTAATCAATGAGCCTTTATGTCTTTGTGCTTGAATGCAAACACGCACACTCACACATAGGCATGCATTTCAGAAGTTCTCCATAATGGAAACACAGTTTCACAATTTAAAATCATGCTTAGACCACAGCAAAAACTGCATAAAATCTAGCTGGCTCCGAGACTGTGAGTGCCTGTACCCCGTTGCTGAAGGGGGCGTCGCCACGTCGAGCATTTCCATGGTGAACATGTTCGGTTGCTATGTAATTATGGTCTATTTGTATGAGAGCCTGCACCTGAAGTGGGTCTGACTGCTGCTCATATGATTGGCCGTGCATGCGTGTGTCTTTATGTGTAAGAATCAACAGCATGGAAGTTAGCTTTAATTTCACATTTGCATTACAAGAGAAGGAAAATTATGTTTGCGGGCCTGGGATTCGAGTGTGTGCCATTTGCATGCACTCGCTGTCTGTGCAGGTTTGTGCAGAGCTCTGTCCTTGTGTGACAGCTGTGTTACCGGATTTTTCTAGTGTTGTTTAAATAAATCGACAAATTCCATCTCCAATCACATGATTCTCTTTGACTCCGCCCATTTCTGTGAAAATAACGCTGCACGACACAAAGCTGCCACCAGCTGCCTCTCTTTCTCTCTTGCAATTATCTCCAGGCCGACATGTAGACTTACAGCCCCGTCTTTACCGCCGTAACTACAACAATCAGCATCTCACGGGCCTCTCACATGCTCCTTCCTGACCTATCAGCTGGGCTTTAAAGCCGCATCACCATGGAAACATAAAAGCGAGTCGAGTCAAAATCACATATTAACTGCAGATGGACACAATGAGGTCTAAGGGTATGAATTACATGAAGATGCCTGTCAGACCCCTGCTGACAACATGAAGGTGGTATGCTATGTTATGTCCTGTGGCACTGGCAAAGATACGGATTTGTGTAGAAATTGTTTCTACACATTTAATACTAATATTAGGAAAAAAATATTAGGTGACCAAAAAAAATCAACACACAGCATTCAGAAAATACTGTGTGTGAAATGTTAGGAGATAAATAGCATGACATGATTTAGCCAAGTTGAACATGTTCCTGGATCAACTTCCTTTGTTGGTCCTGAAGCAACATTGTTATCACAATCAAAGGGGAAACACTGTTCCATCCTATACCCCTAACCTAAGGGGTTTTTACAACTGGGGTAAAAAATAAAAATACAAAAAATTAAAAAAACAATACAAAAATGAAATAAAATGTAAAAATTAAATGAAACAAAATAAAAATAAATACAATAAAATGAAATGAAATAAAGTGAAATAAAACAAAATAATATCAAATGAAATAAAATAAAATAAAATGAAATAAAACAAAGTGAAATAAAATAAAATAATATAAAATGAAATAAAATGAAATAAAATAAAATAAGATGAAAAAAAATCTAATGAAATAAAATGAAATAAAATAAAGCAAAATAAATGAAATAACAAAATAAAACAAAATAATATAAAACAAAACAAAATAAAATAAACTGGAATAAAATAAAATGAAACAAAAAAATATATAAAATAAAATAAGACAAAATAAAATTATATAAAATAAAATTAAATAAATAAAATTAAATGGAAAAAAATAAAATAAAATGACAATAAAACAAAATAATATAAATTAAATAAAGCAAAATAAAATGAAACAAAATAACATAAACTAAATAAAATAAAATAAAAATAAGGCAAAATAAAACTAAATGAAATAAAATGAAATAAAATGAAAATAAATAAAATAAAACAAAATTAAAAGGAAACAGAACAAAACAAAATGAAATAAAATAATATGAAATAAAATAAAATAAACCAAAATCAAATGAAAAGAAATAAAATTATATAAAAAGAAAAAAATTAAATTAAATAAAATTAAATAAAACAAATTAATATAAAATAAAAAAATCAAATGCTATAAAATAAAACTAAATAAAATAAAACAACAAAAATAAAAAAAATATATAAAAAGATAAAACAAATATATTTGATTGACAGCCATAGTTCGAAATATTTTCTTCAGGTTAGTACATCTAACAGTACCCTAATACTAGGCAGAAAATCATTGTCAGCTTAATAGAAACTAATATTTTACATATAACATTTTCCACAGTATAAATGTCTGGCTGTCATTTGAGTTCATTATAATATTTGGGGTCTGTAAGATCAAAACGTTACGAATGCTCCCTACTCCAACAAACCTTTGAAATCAGAGAGAAATGATGGCTGATGAAAACATAGTTGACCCAACCCTGGCTCTATGTCTAAACCCACACCTAAAATCTGATTGGTTGATAGGAATGTTATCCTGCTTGGGTAAATCATGTTAAGCAACATGCACAAGAATATACAGTACACAGTGTGATTCACCCTATTAAAACATGTTCCCAGATACACATCATTTATTGGAACCACTTCCTAGAAACAAATCAGCAGCCTAAAACTATCCCCAAAATCAGCGAGCACTGATTCGTTGCTAGACAAGCAATTCCAGGGTTGATAAAGGATGTTGATCCAAGAACATGCCCTCTTTGGGTGGATAATGTTAAGCAAGAAGCTCCAGTTTTGGAGCTCCAATTATGACAGGAACACCAGAGAAAGACACACATATCATACCTGTGCTGCTGTTGTTTATGTGTTTGAGTCTTTTCTGGTGTGTTTTGCCATTGTAGTGTATCTGTGCTTGTGCTGCGGAGTTCAGCTGAATGTTGCACACTTCACAGAGTGTGTACGACCTGTGTTTGCGCTCCCGCTTCGGACGAGAGTTTACAGGCGGGGCGTCCTGTCTCGTAAACTCCACCCCGTCAGAGGACGCGCCCTCATGCCCAGTCGGTTCAGTCAGCGGCCCGTCTTCAACAGGACTCAATGGACGCTTCATTCCTAAAGAGAGAAGAAAAGTTTGAGGTTCTTTAAAGTTCATCTAAAATATTTTGATTTCTACTGAGTTAAAAACAACCCAGCAGTTGGGTTACATGTTTAACCCAGCCTTCTTGGTAGTTTTATTTAACTTAACTATTGTTTAAAGGTTTACTATATGGCTGGCTTGAATTAGTAACCTATTTTGCGTTCATTTTAAGCAAGAAATACAGTAAATTTTAGGCAATTGGTTAGTTAAATAAAACTACCCAGGGGGTTGGGTTAAACATTTAACCCAACCACTGGGTCTAAACAACCCAATCACTGGGTTTGTCCATATTTCACCCACCTCTATTTTATATTAATACTAGGGCCCTGTGATTTCCGCAATGCGGAAAACGCGGACGGAATCGCGGAATCCAGTCATAAAAACGGAATTTGTCAAAGTTTGGATGAATTAATCAAAAGTAGGTCATAACACTTAAATCAAATCGCGATATGGACTAGTATCTCTAAATATTAAGCAAAAAGACTATTTCAATATGAAACTTTCATGTTCTGCGTGTCTCCGTGTGTGTGAATGACACAGACGCCGGTTTCGTTTACTACACAGACTGAAGTGCGCGTGACACTCGCGGTGATTTCAGTGTCTGCCGTCTCGCCAAATGAGGATATAAATACATAAACAACATTTCCAGAACTACTCTGAAGTTTCCTCGTGAGAATTGTACCATTTCTTTTGAGAGAAACGATCGTCACTTTAGGCATACATACAGAAATGTAAAGGTATTCACGGCAACCCGTCAAAATAAAAGTTCGGTTTAACTTGAAGACACAAATTACTAGTGTTTAGTAGAATGTACGTAATGTTACTACTAGTATTATTACTAAAATTGTTAAAACTTTATTTTATTAAGTAATAATCACACAATATTTCTTTCATGTTTTGATTTTAGTAGTAACTTTAAAAGATAAATTAAATTAAAATTTTATGCCTTCATTTGATAACCAGAAAAATTTAAATATTGTAAAAATAAACTTTAATAAATGAAGTTGTTTTTATGCATGTAAATGCAGAATTTGGTAACAATAAAACAGAAGGTGAGAAAAAAATAAAATATTGCATAGGGCCCTAAATGTAATTTTTGTTAAACTTTTAATAAATTGATGTTAAATTTTAAAAGTTTCATAATTGTTATTAATTAGACTTGCTTTTTGATGAATAAAATGTAATTTAATCATTTAAAAAAAAAAAAAAAAGAGTCCAGAAAAATTAAAACGGAAAAAATGGAATATGGAAAAAATAAAACGGAATTTAGGAAAAAATAAAACTTCATACTAATTGCATTTTGAACTATTAATTTGTCACACTGAAGCAGTGTTACAAATGGTGAAAAAATAAACCTGTACACACACACATGAATGTTTGGGGTTGGTAAACTGTGTTAATGTTTTTAAGTGTTGGATTTAATTAAAAAACAGAATATTATAACAGTAATGCTATTTTCCATCTTCAGGGTCACATGATCCTTCAGAAATTATTATATGCTGATTTGGTGTTCAAAAACATTTCTAATTAACATTAATAAAATAAAGATAATTTTAATGTTTTTGTACAAAGTTCAAGAGAACAGCATTTATTTAACATAAAAATCAGTTTGGATCAATTTAATACATCCTTGCTGTGTGAAAGTATTCATTTATTTCAAGGAGACCCCAAACCTTTGAATTGTAATGCATATATTATTTTCAATAACATTTTCTGTTAATCATTTTCTGACGATCTCTTGGGATTACAGCATTGCTACTGACCTCCACTAGGGGGAGATATTCATCAACAATGCCCAGAACTTACAGAAATCCTGCATGTTTTTTTTACAGTTAAATACAGTCATATGTATTAAACTTTTTTATTTTGGTTGCTTCTTAAAAAAAAAAAAATAATAAAATGTAAAAAAATCTTGCATGTATTGAATGCAAACATGAATATCATTTTGTGCACCACTACCCTACTATCGTAAACGCCATAATCTCTGGACTTGTCAGTCAAACACACACCTCACATGGACAAACATATACTAGAGCATTTCACACACGCACACAGGCCCCATTGATCCTGCACCTCCTTCTCTAAACAGCACTCCCTGACCAAGGAGCACAAACACACATCTGTCTCTGCTTCCCAAACATACTGTAAACCCACCCCACCCAACTCACAACACTCTGACTATGATTGGTTAAACATTACAACTAAAATAAAAAGCAAAAATAAGTACATCAATAAAAACACTCTTTTATTAACACATTTGTTCAGATTAAGAAGCAATGGTTGTGTAGATTTTGATTTAAAACTGAGTGAAATGGATGGTAATCAGTCAGTAATAGTCAGTTTTATAATGATACTTCTCAGAAACTGCTGTACCATTAATGACTTTATCACTGATACTGTCAGCCCTTTGAGTTCTTTACTGCAGAGATCAACAATATAGATGGCCGGGGCCAGTAGACTGAACTCACTTACCTACTGTCAGGGTTGCCAGGTTTTCACAACAAAACCCACCCAACTGCTACTCAAAACTTGCACCCATTAAAAATAGTGTTTGGCAGGCTAAATACACATTTTTTGGCAGGGTTCCCCTTGTAAAATTCACATTTTAGGGGATAAATAGCACGTTTTCGGTGCCACTTCAACCCGTGGGCATGAAACACAACCCACGGCAACAGAATTAAACGAGAAGTTAACTTTTAGAACAAAAATTTACAGATAATGTACTCACCCCCTTTTCATGCAAGATGTTCATGTCTTTCTTTCTTCAGTCGATAAGAAATTATGTTTCTTCAAAATGCAGTTTAAATGCAGCTTTAAATGGCTCTAAACGATCCCAGCCGAGGTAGAAGGGTCTTATCTAGCGAAACGATTGGTCATTTTCTAAACAAAAAGGAAAATTTATATGCTTTTAACCTCAAATCGTAGTATACGTAGTCTGTGTAAAATCCGGGTCAATACAGTTAGGGTATGTCGAAAAACTCCTGTCTCATTTTCTTCTTCAACGTCAAAATTGTCCTACATCGCTGTTTTCCCTCATTTTTTGTAAAGGTCGTTTGATGTTCTTTGCATGTTCATTTTGTAAACATTGGGTCGGTACTTCTGCAGCGATGTAGGGCGATTTTGAAGTGAGTTCACGCAGATTTAGACAAGACAAGCGTTTGAGGTTAAAAAGTATATAAATCGTCAATTTGTTTCGAAAATGACAATCGTTTTGCTAGATAAGACCCTTTTTCCTCGGCTGGGATCATTTAGAGCCATTTGAAGCTGCATTTAAACTGCATTTTGGAACTTGGGGGCACCACTGAGGTCCATTATATGAAGATTTTTTTTTTTTCTCAAGAAAAAGAAAAATTTCTTATCGACTGAAGAAAGAAAGACACGAACATCTTGGATGACAAGGGGAAGAATACATTATCTGTACATTTTTGTTCTGGAAGTGAACTTTAAAGTAGCCCAATTTCACGGGACAACCGCGGACTTGGCAACACTGCCTACTGTCTAAAGCTGTGTTGTGTAACATTTTACATTTATTGATCACCTTTATGTGTTTCTGTTATCTTGCAAACGTAAACATTTGGTTTTCTATGATAATTGAACACTGTTGTAAACTGGGCTAGTATAAAAATATCACCAAGGTAACATTATCTAAATGGCTATCAAATATTGATAGAGACAAAGATAATGTGTGTTTTGTTGAAATTGCAAGATTGTAAATAAAAATCAATGAACTGTTGAACCCTATGCTATAATTTCCCAGAAACAGTGTTTTTTTTTTTTTTTTTGGTTTTACATACATGCATACTTTCTCAAAATATTGGATGAAAAAAAATTGCAGCACAAAAATAAAACAATGCCAATATGACAAAATGTAACATTAAAAAGTCTATAAATCACTTGTTTTTTTCTAAAGTAACACTGTCCAACAGTGAGACCAGCAGGTAACGTTACAGCGGGAGTCCACGTCTCTCTCGCCTCCCTTGAGCCCATTGAGTTTTAACATACACCCTAAAGCGTGCCGTGAGTTTGGTGGGAGGTAACTGAAAATGAATGAGGAAAAGTTACATGAGAGGAGGCAATGCCTCCGTCGTCATATGATTGGATACAACAGGCTGTGATTGGTTCATGCAATAATTCCTGCCTCTTGTGTTCATGAGTGCTCACGAATCAATCTGAATGAACAACATAATGGCGTTAAGGGGAAGGCTAATTTAAAAAAGTAAGTAAACAACTCACACACTTAGACATAACCACTTTGTTAGATCAAAATAATACTTAGTGGCCTGAAAACATGATCTGTTAGAGTTTTCAGTGAGAAATCAACTTTGTGAAATTTAA
This sequence comes from Cirrhinus mrigala, assembly GCA_036247105.1. NCBI lineage: Eukaryota > Metazoa > Chordata > Actinopteri > Cypriniformes > Cyprinidae > Cirrhinus > Cirrhinus mrigala. The sequence goes on from CM070009.1 coordinate 24,123,936, forward strand.
AGCAAATCTCTGTGTCTGTGACCAATATTTATCGAGCTTTGATGACTGATCATCAGAAAAATTCAAAAATACTTAAAAGTTAACTATTAAAATGAACCCCTAAACATAAGTTAACAAATATATTGTTTAAGTCATTACCTTATTACTACCTGAGTTATTATTTTGGAATAAATGTAAAATGTTTAAAAACACTTGATGAGATTCGTAACTTGATGAGATTTATATATATATGTGTACCTGGTATTTATCACATTATGGGGACCAAATGTCCCCACAAGGATAGTAATACCAGTAAATTTTGACCTCGTGGGAACATTATTTAGGTCCCCATGAAGAAACAAGCTCATAAATCATACAAAATGAGTTTTTTTAAAAGTAAAAATGTGCACAGTCTCCTGTGAGGGCTAGGTTTAGGTGTAGGGCCATAGAAAATACAGTTTGTACAGTATAAAAACCATTACATCTATGGAATGTCCCCATAAAACATGGAAACACAACATGTATGTGTGTGTGTGTGTGTAACACACGCACACTATAGTGCAGTATAACAATAGTATACGTAATAGTATAGCATAGTATAACAATATGTTGCTAAAAATAAAATACATAGGAAATGTTAGTAGGGCGAAAGTGCAAAAATCTACATGGCCATCCAGACCAGCTGGACAAACTTCTTATTGCTAAGCTGCTGTCACTGCTGGTCATGCTGACATCATGGAGCAGTTTTAGTTTTAGTTTGTCTTAGTTAAACATCTGAAAAGAGTCCTGAGGTCACCCTGACGTCTGGACACACAGCTGAAGGAGTGGCAGCGGATCAAGGAGAGGGCTGTTGTTCTGCGCGTGTCTTGTTTCACGTCTTCTATTCACGCCTCCCCCATGAGAGCACATCAATCAGTGCTCGGATATCCTGCTGAAAGTCACTCATACAGAGACGTGTGTATTTCTGTCACTCTTGCTCACACGCAAACAAACAAATGCACAAACAGCAGGGCGGACTGTCAAGCGTTCCGAAAATACTCTCCTGAAACAAGACATGACGTGGCCAACTTCTGAACACAGCACCCTCCACAGGTCAAGAGAATATAGCAGTCCTTCAGTTTCTGTTAGGATCAGTCTCAGTAAATATAGTAAAAATATTTTTTACTATTTAGTAGTAAAACTATTTTACTAATTAGTAATAATTATTATTTTAATTTTTTTTTATTATTATTGAAATTACTTTTTACTAAATGTATAATTTTAATTTAATTTAATTAGACAAACTCACAGAAAAACAATTACCAAAGACCTATAAATTCTACACAGAAACATAAAACGTTTGCCAAGTTGCTCAGTCTCTTTCTCTTTTTCTGTTTTATTATTTTTAGCTCTTTTCTGATCTGACTTGTCATTCCAAACTCTGAAAGGTTCGTCTGACTTCGGCACCTTCATTCCAGCCAAATTGTAGATAAGTGGTCATAAGTGGCGAAAGTGAAGATAAAATCAGCTCCAGAGTGCCACAGTAATATTTACTATCAGACACAATAAAGACATGTCAGTGAAAATACAACGTCTGGCAACAGTTTTAAACTCAATCTAGCAAATGGAAGCTACGGCAGTTGTGTGGGTGACATTATTAGCCGGTGGTGTTGTATGTTCGGATGAATCTATAATTGGCTGGCTGAGCTCTGGAGTGATGAGTCTTCTGTTGTTTTTCCACTAAAGTGATGCTCTGTCTGGTTTGGAGACAGAGCCCTGTGGAACACGTTGAGTTGTGTGAACGGCTGACTGGATGCTCTCTCCCTAATAAGTTTGCTGAGGGCCGCTGGCATCACCAGTGGAGATGGGTGTGTTTGCTCAGGCCATGCTGTGTGTGTGTGTTTGTGATGGAATATGTGTGCATACAACTCAGTTGGGACGAGTAGAAATTTGCGCTGTTTCATAGCTTTGCAACATCTGCTGTGTTTCATAACGTCCATGTTTAAATGACTTTCTGTATGACGTGAGGGGTGTATGAATTACTGTGTACAGTCTTTGAATTATCTTTATTAGTGGACTTTTCCCAAAAAACCCTAATACCAATGTCAAGTTTATAATGGCCATAAGCATCAAGAAAAAGTGATTTTCAAAAGTAAAATGTTTTAAAATATCTTCCCTGCTAAAAATAATTCTTAAAGGGGTCTTTGGATGCCGATTTTCCATAAGCTGATATGATTCTTTAGGGTCTTAATGAGAAGATACATATATACATATGCAGAAGATACTAGAACATACTTCGGTTACAATTTCTAAGTTGTAGTGTAAAAACACCCTTTTTACCACGTCAAAATCCTTTTCAAAGCGAGCTTTTTTAGTGCATTTGCCTTTAAATGCTAATGAGCTCTGCTCACCCCGCCCCTCTCTTCTGTGGGGTGACGAGCCGTAATGTTTACTTTAGCCGCGTTTAGCCATGAAGTTTGCTAACTAGCACATTATTAAGAAAGGTGATTTGCAAAGATGCATAAAAACCCCCTTATACCCTCTTCTGCTGTAGGTGAAGCTGAATCCTGAATGATTCGCGCGAACATAGACGCATTTATGTAGATCGCCAGGCGCATTTCCTTCAAAAACAAAAGTAACGATAAACCTTTGCATCTTTAGTTGCTCACTCAGGCCATGGGTGGATTTTTATCATTGTAGGATGGTTGTGTACACACACTGCCAACACACATTTATGCTCAAACAACATGTAAAAATGAGTTTTGCATCCGATGACCCCTTTAACACAAGTTCTGTCATAAAACTCTAGATGGCGCAACTCAACTTAATGTGAAATAATCACATCATTATTCACATGGTGCAGTTGTTTGGTTCTAGTAGCATCAGCAGTCAATGAGTTTGCTGCTCAACATTCAAATACGTGGCCAGCACTTGTCCTCCACCTTCCTGCTACAAGGGGATTTCATGTATGCGGGGGTTTTTCATATATGTTATAGGTGCAGCAGCAGTATTTTCTTACATGTTCACAGCAGAATATTGACACACTAACACTGCCATGTTTATTACCATGCTAAACTCTACGAGTGTCGTCATGACAGAAATAACTGTATTTAACAAGGATGCATTATGATATATATATATATAAGTGACAGTAAAGACATTTATAATGTTACAAAATATTTATATTTCAAATGAAGGTTGTTCTATCATGACAGCTCTTGGAACATTTAGCATGGTAATGGATATGTTGCTGCTGCAAAGCAAGTACAGGAACGTGCAGGTGCCAATATACACAGTGAGTGCTGTGAGTATCAGACTGCTGCTTCATAAATAGCATATATATAAACATGTTGCAGATCTATACAGGTGGAGCTGGGGAAGGTGGAACTCTGAAAGCATGTCGCAAACTGCTCTAGTGAATGCTAACCAGCCATTTAAATGGCACCTATTATGCCAAATCCAAGTTTACACGGTGTTTAGACATAAATGTGTGTTGCCAGTGTGATAAAAATACACCCACTCCTTATTTTTTAATCCCCATTAAACCAAATTAGTCTCACTAAGCATGCCATTTTGATTCTCTAAGCAATATGACATCACATTGTTTAGGCCCCGCCCACAGCCGCTGACTGACAGTCCCGCAGTGCCATAGTTTCCATCCTTAGCGGGTTATGTTTGGTTGTACGGAGTAATGATGCTGGAAATTCAGCACTGCATCACAGGAATTAGGGTTGTGCCGACTGACGATCGTGCATCGACAGTAGTCAGAGATATCGTCTGTTGCTGATGCCTTTGACGATAGCAAGACGATTATTATTATAATCCGTCAAAAATAGACTAGGCACCTAACTTTAGTGATGCAGTGCAGAGAGCCGCTTCTGGGGCGCTTCAGAAACTTGCCGCGAGATGGCTGGTATAAAAACAAAGGCACAAATCACAGTGAGCGGGTATTTCGGGTGGGAAGCATGCAATCTGTAAATATGTGCAGTTGTTAACGCTTGCGAAAGCGTTTTTCCAGTTTTACTTTCACTTACGAAATCGATCCTGTTCAGCAAGGAGGGGAGAGGATGGAAAAGGGGGGCACAGTAAATCGTTTTGGGGGGAAGGACCCCCTTCGTGCCGCAGACGTGTACAGTGTAAAAAAGCAGTAAGAAATGTATTCATCATACAGTGATGTAACTATTGCAATCACTAATGGTACCAAGAGTGTTTTTTAAAGTGCATAAACTCACGCTAGATTAGACTAGGCTAGTCAGTGATGATGTTCTTTGATAACGTAAATGTTCTTTGCTCATTTTCTGTAGCTGCTTTTTGAATAACAAAGGAAATGTAAGCATTATTAGCTACAATGTTTCTATTAAATTGTTATCATGTTAAACACAAATTAAGTCATATTGAAAACATTAGGCTGCTTTTAGCCTTATGCTGCTGTTGGTTAATTTGCTGGCAATGAAACTAAGTAAGTAAATAATTAAATAAATTAGCATGATAATATTGTGTATCGGCGATCTCACAGGCCCACGACAGGACGATATGAGAATTGAGCATATCACTTAACACTAACAGGAATACATTATATTTAAATGATCAAAATTTTGAAAAGTGATGTTTACATTTACTATATCTTTGATCAAGTAAACACAGCCTTGGTAAACATTTGAGACTTCTTTCAAAAATATCTAAAAAACATCTTTTGAAGAGGAGTATATATTTTTCAGAGTAAAAAAGTATTTATGATATTTTGTGATATTTTTAATTTACAAGTGAAAAAAAAAAACATGATCAAGTCATTGTATGTATGTACTGCATGTATTTTAAACGAATAAAAAATGGAATGTCATTTCATTGAGCTTGCAATCATTTCAAATTCATTTCAATTACATCTTTGTACTGAAAAACCGCACATAAAAGAGCGAGCATGATCCAGTGAGACAATTCTGATTATGCTAACAGATGCTGTATAGATTATGGAGGTTTGTGGAGAGCACGATCTGTCCAGGTCTCCTGTCTCTGAGCTTTACAACACCACAGAACATCATTATAAATTCAGAATTATGCAGGTGAAGTCAAATCACAGCGGATGGCAAACTCACACTGAAGGAGACGGCTGGCTGATGGTATGCATTAGCATAACTAAACATCAACCTGCACAGCCACTCTTTTCTCTCTCTTTTGCTCTCTCATTGACATCGACATTGCTTTCAAAAACAGTGCCATATTTTCCACGGGGGAAGAGATTGGACCGTGCTTCACGCGTCTCAGTGATAAGTGAGCGTCCGTGAGATTGGGGAGAGGACGCCTGGGGACTGCTGAATCAAATGTGAGCATTATGAACTACAGATCACTGGGGAAAATGATCCAGAAAACCAACAGAGAGGTCAATTAACCTGCAAGAAATTACATTCAGAAGTAAACTAGGGTAGAAAAACGGTTATTCATCTCAAGAGAATGCGGTAGAAGGCACAATACTAGTGAACTGCCACTTTTTTTTACCAGTTTTACTCCTTTAAAACCTACAGAGCAGGAATATGAGTATCTGTGGAAATCAAGAGATACTAGCTATCGTACTCAGCCATAACAATCCAAAAAAATCCATACGTTTCTATGAAATAAGCCACTTTGCATGATCTACCAAGGGTGAAACTGTCGATACTTACTGGTGCACAGACAAAAATACACATTTACAATGGATGCAGGAAATTAAGACATTATGCTATATTTTATGCTATAATGAAGCTGCTGTTATAAAGTCGAGTGTAGTTTCTTTTGTTGTTCTAAGGGCTGCTAAAAGGCACAATGCTTTATGCGATTCTGGCACTCTTTCAAACACCCACACACAATTACCTAATGCTTCACGCACACAAACAAACACACACACACACTTAGCAGGTCAATCAGCTCTCTGACACCCGAGGTTGATGCACTGCATCATCAAATAAGTGTGTATGTTCAGTCAGAATATATATGAGGTACAAACACTCACACACTCAGCGGGCTGTTTTACCAAATGCATGTGCTGAAATTCAGATGGAAGAGGAGAATGAGATATGACAAAATTCTCTTATTCACGAACACAATCACATTCACGCTTTGAAAGCAGGTCATTAACAGAAAAAAGCATAAAAACCATCATTACAGAGCCATTAACCAATTATACTAGCCTTCTGAGCTGTGAGGAGCAAAAAGAACAGAGTTGTTTTGAAACTGATGTATGAAGTCAAAAAAGCAGCACAGTCTTGATGGACGCTGAATACAGAGCATCACACACACAAAACTGAGTACTAGTGAATCCTGAGACAACAAGACAATACAAAGAAAATAAACTGTGATTACACAATTTGTCTGTCTCTCTGTGTGTATGTGATTGCAGGTCTTAAAATGAAAAGAAATAGGACAGAACTGTACAGTACAGTTACTGACAAAGGCAATTTAATTTATAATGTGGCCTTATTTATTTTATTGAACTAGCTTATAGCTTAAAAAAAGTTGCACAAAAAAACCCTACTTTGAAATGGCATAAGGATGAGCAAACAATGACAATTTTTCATTTTTTGATGAACTATCCCTTTAAAGGAGAAGTCCACTTCCAGAACAACAGTTTACAAATAATTGACTCACCCCCTTCTCATCCAAGATGTTCATGTCTTTCTGCCTTCAGTCGTAAAGAAATTATGGTTTTTGAGGAAGACATTTCAGGATTCTTCTCCATATAATGGACTTCATTGGTGCCCCGATTTTGAACTTCCAAAATGCAGTTTAAATGCAGCTTCTAAACGATCTCGGGAGAGGAAAAAGGGTCTTATCTAGCAAAACGATCTGTCATTTTTTTTCGGAAAATAAAAATTTGTATACTTTTTAAGCACAAAAGCTTCTGTAGCACAGGTTCTGGGATGCGCGTCCACGATGCTACGAATTAGTGATGGGTTGTTCTTAAACGATTCGTTCATTTTGAACAAATCTTTACTGTGACTCAGTAAGAACAAGTTGTCTCGGGGAGTGATTCATTCAGTCGTGTATGCGCAACATCCTATTAGGTTCTGTACTGGAATTAGTTCACCTGTTTTGAGTCTTCGGGTTTTTCAAGTCGTTCGTTTCTATTATGGGCTGTCATGTGATGCTGAATTTGCTAAAATGAACGAAATGACTCGAAAAAAGATTCGTTCATTTTGCTGAATGAGACTTAAAGGTCTGAGACGGTAAAATGATCCGAACTTCCCATCACTACTACGAATCACATCTAAATTCATCGTCTGTGTACTCTGGCTCACAAAGGTAGAGTATGTCAAAAAACTCCATCTTATTTACTCCTACAATTTCAGAATCATCCGACATCGTTGTACCTTTTCGTTTACAAACAGCATTTGACTTCCTTGCACTTCCTTAGTCTCCGCCTACATTCCGCGTGACCTTTCGACGTGATTCAATAGTAGGTAGCGTCGCGAACGAGCATCCCTGAGTCTGTGCTACAAGAGCTTTTGTGCTTAAAAAGTATACAAATTTTTATTTTCAGAAAAAAAATTACCAATCATTTCGCTAGATAAGACCCTTCTTCCTCAGTTGGGATCGTTTAGAGCCCTTTGAAGCTGCATTTAAACTACATTTTGGAAGTTTAAAATCAGGGCACCAATGAAGTCCATTATATGGAGACAAATCCTGATCATCATACCCAGCCCAATATTCTAATTGGCTGATATAAATTTTTCAGTTGTTTATTCTCACATTTTCACACTGGAATAAAGCCTTAAAGCCTGAACCCCTGGAACATGCTATATTGATACCTATCAAGTGAATAATCCCATCTTTATACTGTACTTCAATGCCCCACAAGAGGACAAGAGAGCCCCAAAAGAGCTTGATTTTTCAAGCGAAGGGTGGCAATGTTTTGGAGAAATGCATTGCGGTATATCAGTATATTTTGCTTCAAAGGTCACAGAAATAATAGTGATGCTGTCACACATTCAATATAACATGACATTTGCATTAGAAACATTGCCTCTCCGAAGATTAGGCCTTGCGCCAATCCTGGTGGTGCCCAAATGCCAGCTGGCATTACAGTATAGAGGAAAAAATCTGGGGAGGGTTAAAAGAGGGAATCTTGGATGTGCTTTGGTCTAGGGAACTATGGCAAAAGTGCAGTGTTATATAAAGTGTTATATCCTGCCTTAAAGGCACAGTATGTAATTTTCACCGCTAGAGGGCGCATATCCAAAACAAACAAAGAAACAAAGGTGTAGTATGACGCTGTGATTGTGGAATCATGGGAGTTGTTGTCTTCATCTCCACAGCCGATGAATCGGATAGGACAAAATTATGCTCATGGATGAGCTAATTTATTAAAGATTTATTAATGTCACTGTAGTACAGAGGTTGCGTTAGACTTTAACATTTTCCGTCATTTTGACGGACAGGGTCGTAAAAATTCACTTATAATCTATTACCCGTCATTTTAATTTTCATGTTTTAATTATAATAACACATTTAATTGCTTTCATTTTTGTTCACATTTTCATTTTTAATCATGAACCTACAGGACGACAGCGCAGTGTTTAAAAACAAAAAATACGCTAGGGCTGGGTAAAAAGATTCTAATTTTAATAAATATCAATCCTTAAATCCCAATCGGTCTTTTGGTCTATGCTGTGTTCAGCTGATGAATGAACAGTAGATCGCAATAGGCTGAGCTCTGTGCTTTGTTACTTTTGCTATGAAACAACGTCTTAGATTTCAAATTCTGTCCATTTCATTAGGAAGTTCAAGCAATAAATACCTCTTTAATGTGGCGTGACAGATCGCTGTAGCTGAAGAGAGTAGGCTACTTGCCTGTGCGTAATCAAATGCATAACAAAAGATTTGTGACAGTTTCGTGTTTTTTTTTTGTTCTGAGTCCCGTGCTCTGCTGCCACACTGGAGCGCACTCACCACCAACTGGACAGGAGTGGTAATTACAGCTACAATTTACAATAGATCACCCTCAGTGTAATCTGTCAAAGTGACGGACGACCTTCAGATTTTAGACTGGTAAAATAATTCCATCAGCGACGGACAATGTTAGGTTGACACGACCTCTGCTGTAGTATGAAGCAGGGTTGGGCTGAAAGCTGTGGAAGTGAAACGAGGCCGCTGGAGTGATTATTAGAGATGCATCAATACAGTTAGTCCACGGTTCAATCCGTACCTCGGTTTTTAACCACGATTTTTGGTTCAGTTCGGTTCTGATGTCTTGCCACTTCAGTGGTTTTTTTTTTTGCAACAAATGAACAAAATACTCCCATAAACGTCTGTACACTGGAAAAAGTGTGGTTTAGTATATGTCTGCTTAATTTTTCTTTTGAGAGAGGTATTATTTTTTCGATTTTTACACAAAATAGAATGGGTTTCATTCATACTGGACGCCAGAGGGCACCCTTTGTATGGACAATAAGGACAATATAAGGACAGTATAAACAGTCATCTGCAATAATATATGGTTTATCTGTGTTCTTCAAGCAATCTTGTGTATTTTTATAAGCCATTGCTAATCGACAAACATAGAATATGAGTATAAAATTTATTGTCTGCCTCATTCTGTGATAAGAATCCAACTCAGATCACATAAGGAAGTTATTTCAAACACTCGACTGATGTTGTGAATTAAAAACAAGTCATGTTTTTGTAACTTTTGTTTTTATAACTCTTTTGTTGGACAACAGGTTTAGAAAGGCTTATCATTGCATGTCATTAGAATGGAAGATGCTCTGCGTGTGTTGCTTTTTCGAATATAAGCGGGGAAGCGTTTCCTCATTTCACTTGAAATTGCGGGCACACATACAGCAAATTCTGAGAGAAACAAAACAAGGAAGTTATTTAAATGCAAAACTGAAAAACTGCAATTCACAAGCACGTATTGAACCGTATCATACCGAACGGTTCGATATTATATTGAGAATTGTGACGTCCCTAGTGATTACTAATGAAAGACAAGAGCAACAATAAATTCAAAAATAGCGGTTCAAAAATAGCGGAGCTTTTATTATGCCACAGTCGACTGCTTCTGCTCTTTCCGGTCATGTGTATGTGGTGTAAAGCAGCGCTGTTTTATCATACTACATACATTTGTGTGTGTTGAAAGTTCTGTTATAATGTGTTCGTCAATGGTCTAATAAAATGCATAACATATTAAAGCATCTTTGGTGTTTACATGTTTTCTGCCAAATAACACTGGAAATTGAGGGTGTATGACATCATTAGCAGGCAACGCAATGACACTGTTCGTTACACTAGTTAAATTCTTATTTCTCTGGATTTAAACATTCTTAGAAACATTTGGGATAACATGCATCACCTCTTTGCAGACTGCAATAAAGCTGGATAGAATTTTCATTTTTTTAGTCCTTTAAAGGTCCACTGAAGTGCCTTGAAAGACACAGCATTATTCTAACTGTTGAGTTCGGTAAAGCTGCATTTGACAGCTTATGACAGTCACAGTCTAATAGGTCAACCCCTAGATTTAACATGAAACTCTTACCAACACAAAATAGTGATCATAATCATGCTGAGGCTGTGTAGTTTATAAGTGTTTAATATATGCCAACTCGCGCATTTGATCTGCTCCATGCTATTGCATCTCTGGACCTGAGCCAAAGTCTGAAGTAGACTGTGTGTGCTGCCGCGGTTCGCGTGACACAACGCGAAACTGGACCTCATTTGCTCCAATCGAAAGCTTACTCTGTCTGAATCGTTCCCTATCACCTACATTGTGCACTACGTGCCATTCACCATACAGAAAATACTAACACTGTGAACAAGTGACGATCTCAGCTTCAGCGTCTATTTATAGTGTAGGGGGCGGGAAGCTTTGGATTTTTCATTTGATTGGACAGAAAGTTTGATGAGAAGTTGAAGTACAGGGTGATGTCAAAATAGTTGATCCATATTGGCAGAAGTAAGAGACTCTAAGTTTTTGAATGCTTATATCTTGTAAACACAAATGTTGTCATTGTTTTGGAGCACACTAGCTTATAGATAACCTTAAGTCTAACATATTCATACTAAAAGCCAAAAAACTTTTGATTTTGATTTAATGGGAACTTTAAAGGGATAGTTCACCCAAAAATAAAAATTAGCCCATAATTTACTCACCCTCCAGGCATCCTAGGTGTATATGACTTCCTTCTTTCAGACGAAGGCAATTGGAGTTCTATTAAAAAATTTCCTGGCACTTCCAAGCTTTATCATGGCAATAGGTGGGTGTTTCTCTCCATCAGTCCAAAACAAGTCCAATAAAGTACATCCATCCATAATAAAAAGTGCCTCACACAGCTCCGGTGGGTGAATAAAGGCCTCTTGTAGTGAATCGATCCATAGGGACATCGGCGTTGCGCATGCGCCTGTGAGTCTCGCGACAACCAACGTTTGTTTACAGGAGTAAAGGTAAAGTAAAGTTTCCTTACTTTAGCAAAGGAAAACTAGTCTCCTCTTGGCAAAATCCTCCAACATTTTTTCTTTAGAAATCCTTGTTTTATATATCTGATTCCTGACTTTACCTCTCTACATAGCATATTCCCATTTGTCACTTCTGAGCGGCACATACGCAAGCCGATGTCCTACGTCATCCGCCCTGAGCTGCTTCCATGTATGGTGCAAGCTAGAGAAAAGTGATTATTACATTTTAAATATGAATATTCTTACAAAAATGCATCGATTTGCTACAGAAGTCCACTATTCACCCCCCCCCCCCCCCGCACTTTTTATTATGGATGGATGCACTTTATTGGACTTGTTTTGGACTGATGGAGAGAAACACCCACCCATTGCCATTATAAAACTTGGAAGCGCCAGGATAATTTTTAATATAACTTTGCTTGCATTCGTCTGAAAGAAGGAAGTCATATATACCTAGGATGCCTGGAGGGTGAGTAAATAATGGGCTAATTTTCATTTTTGGTTGAACTAACCCATCAAGTTCCAATTTGCCAGAATACTAATAGTCTACAATCAAAAGAAATTTAAGTGTGACCTCAAACATTTCACATTAATTTTTTTTCAATACCAAATTATCTAAGCTATGCAATCTTGAAATCAATAAACTTACACCACATGAAAGCAAAGTTTCTCTGAGGAGATCTATCAAGCAATCTTATTGAGATACATCATGTAACTAACAACACAGACAGACTACATAAATCTAAATCAAAATGTAAACAGTTTTTGTGGGTGTCAGGTTTAGGGTCTGAAGATGAAAATATCATTAGCTCTGGACAAAAATAATAGAAGTCAATGGAAAATCCCCACTGTGACAGAAACATAAATGTGAGTGTGTGTTAGTGTGTAAAATAAAAAGGAGAAACACAGAGTAGGAGGAAGGGAGGGGAATGAAAATGATGCTCCATCTCTATTAAGTGCAGGGATTTGAATGGATTTGGTAGCTGGCCACCTCCATTCCAGCACAACCCGACTAGTTTCGTAATATAATCATCAAATACTGTACTACACCTACTCAGCAGCAGCATTTTGGGTAAACTTTTACCATCAGTTGAATCCGTGAGCTCAAGGAATGCTTTTTTAAAATGTCTCCTTACACGTTGGCATGGTGTAAGTTGCTTGGATAGTGAGATGGGCTATTTGCAGCTGCACACACATTTAAACACAGCAAAGCCTTTCCAAAGCAAACAAGTAAGTTGATTCGATGTCACTAACACTAAGGGCAAACTGAAGCGGCCTTTTGAATAACCCCTCTCACTCCTTCCATCTGTACATGTGTGTGTGCGTGGAGGGCAGGAGGGTTAGATTAAACAACAGAGGGCTTAGTGTGTAACTAAAAACGTTTTCCATCACATTTGTACTCACTTTAGCCCTAATCCATCCTGATTACCCTGTCAATCATGACGAAAATACACCTGCCACGTTATGGCACACACAAACACACACTCAGACTGATGGAATGATAGATGCATACTGCTATGCACTTAATAAATCAAGCTGGACTATATCATTTCATTGGCTGAATGACACAAACATACACTGTAGGCATGGCTAAACGATAAAGACAGATGGTTGTTGATCTCTCTGTTTGCCGTTATCGTTCATAGTGGCACGTTTCGAATAAACTTTATTTAAAGCCTTTATGGATGCAGCGTGGCTTAAAGCTCAGAGACCAAACACACATTCCAGGAATGACCGGCCACATTTCCAGGCACGGGTTAACCGCAGCGCCATTTGATCATCGCACCCCATCATGAGCCCCTGTCATCTCTTAAATAGCTGTCTGTTTATTTTATGTGCATTAAGACTTATTAAGCAAACACGGCATGCCAACATACAGATCTTTCATGACATTCTGGGTCACAGAGTTCACTCTCATTAGAATACATCAGCTTAGAAACACTGAAAGGTGTTGATTTGAATTTGACTGGTTACTCAGGGGGGTTCGGACTTGTAGGCCACAGCCTGTGCAATGCAGCAGTAAATATACAAACAACACCAAGGAACAAAGCTGAATGCATTTAAACCACAAGCAGTAATGTGAGGCTGTGTGTGAGAGAATGAATAGCACAACTGCACACATTTACACAGAACTCGCTCAACGACAGAGGTGTGATTGTGAGTGGTACACCGGGAGTTCATTCTGAAAAATGACATGACTGCACAAACATGTATCACTAAAAACACCCCTGTGTGTGTGTGTTTGTGTGTGTGTGTGTGTGTGTGTGTGTGTGTGAAGGTTCTGAAGAGGTTATTGGGTATAAACCCAGCTTGTACTGTGCTAAGCTCACCAGCTGACAGCTGAATAGGGGAAACTCTCTCTTCACTTCAGTACAACTTCATCTCTTCATCAATCTATCTGTCTATCCATCTACCCGCACATCCATCTGCCTGCCCATCCATCTGGCTGTTTAACCATCTTTTAATCCATCTGTCCATCATTCTATCCACCTTTTTAGTCATCTATTAAAACACCTATTCATCCATTTATCCATCCATCCATCTACAGCCCATCCATCCTTCTACTTAGTCATTTGCCAGTACATCTATTCATCCATTTATCCATCCATCCAAATGTGTTTAGTTATCTATTTATCCATTTATTTTTCCATTCATCTATCCATCCATCTTCCTAACAGTCCATCCATCCATCCATTTGTCCCTCTATTAGTCATCTGCCAATACATCAATTCATCCATCCATCTATCCATCAAAATGTCTGTTTAGTCATCTATCCATCCATCCATCCAAATGTCTGTTTAATCATCTATCCATCTATTTATTTTTCCTTTCTTCCATCCATCTATCCATCCATCCAAGTCATCTGCCTAATACAGCCATTCACCCATTTATTTACCCATCCATCCAAATATATATTTATCATCTAATCCATTTATTTTATTATTATCCTTCTTTCCATCCATCCACCATCCATCCATCCATCCATCCGTTTCTCTATTTAGTCGTCAATACATCTATTCATCCATTTATCCATCCATCCATCTAATCATCTATACATCCATCTACCTAACAGCCAATCCATCCTTCTACTTAGTCATTTATTCATTCATCCATCCATCCATCCATCCATCCGAATGTATGTTTAGTCATCTATTTATCCATTTATTTTTCCATTTATCCATCTACCTAACAGTTCATCCATCCATCTATCCATCCATCCATCCCTCTACTTAGTCATATGCCAGTACATCTATTCATCCATCCATCCATCCATCCATCCATCCATGTATCCAAATGTCTGTTTAGTCATCTATCCATCCATTTATTTTTCTAGCCATCCATCTGTCCATATGTCCATCTGTCCGTCCATCCATCCATCCATCCCTCTAGTCATTTGTCCATACATCTATTCATCCATTTATCCATCCGCCTATTTAATAATCTATCAATACGTCTATCCATCTATATCTCAGGGTCATGTTGTCTTTGAAAATCATCTTTTTCATCTTAGTTTTTATTCAGCACTTTGTTAGCTTGTTTATTCTGCTAAATAATTTAGTACAGATCGCGAGCAAGAGTCACCTCACCTTGGAACTCTGTGTGTATGTGTGTGTGTGTGTGTGTGCGTGTTTGGCTTTGATACATACGGGATAAAGTCTGGGTCAAACTGTGGGGTGTTAATTGGACCCAGAGGGCAAAAGTAATTGTTGTTACACTCTAGCCATCCACTACGCACACACACACACTCACACACACATTATGCCATACACTTTCCACATTAAAAGAAACAGTAAAAAGTGAATGAAATGAATTAGACAAAACAGGAAAAAAGGAGGGGTAAAGAATTGTCTGCTGAGAGATGAGGGAGTTCTCCACATTCCTGTGGCCCTTAACTGCTTTGGTAGTGAGCAGACTCCCAAGAGGAGCCGTGGCAACCCAAAACAGTTTAGGAGCAAACAGGTGTCAGGATGAGACATGTGCTCGATGAGGAGACACAAGTCACCCTGACACACACACACACACACACACACAACACAACACATACTTGTCACGTCTGCCCACCTGCTTGCATTTTCCGCAACACTGAGCATCTCAAAATATTTTAATGAACCTATATTTGTGACACACTTGCACACACAAATGCACGGAGGGTGAATCCTTATAACCCTGAATAATTTTTGTCCATTTCACATGCAGGCACCCTCTCAGCATGTGTTTACATGCTCTTTCACACATTACATATTCATCAGGGTGTCTGTGTAAATTGCAGAGACGCACACAAACACACACAAAGACATTACACAGGCACTTACACACAGAGGCGAGGGTGACAATGTGGTACCGCAGAGGAAACAAAATTGCTCTCTAAGTGACAGAGGCGCTACCGATAAAACACTAAATGAAAAGAGACATTTACATGCAGACAGATCAACAAAACTGTCATAGTGGATTGACAGATTTTTAGACAGAAAGATAGATAGATAGACAGACAGATAGATAGATAGATAGATAGATAGATAGATAGATAGATAGATCATTGTGTTAACACAGAGTGTGTGATCGTTGAAGGCAAACACAGAGCAATGACCACTCATAATCACACATACTTCCTTCTGCCCAGCAGGTAACTTTGCAGGTACTTTCACTATGTATGTGTGTACAGGTCACAACAACTATGCCTGGCACGGTTACGAACCTGCAGCAACAATGTCAGTAATGAGAAATGGTACAGGAGCTATGTGTGTGTGTGTGTGTGTATGCACCCGTCTGTGAGATATTCCTCTTCAGGGAAACCAGTGGGGGGTAAACAGCAAAAGTGGCTCACTTGGCCAGGTTAAAGAGAACATTTAAAGAGAAAGGACAAAGGAGACAAGCACACGGATAGACAGAGAGCCTAAGCATAGGATGGAGGGTTGGAGGAGTCTCTCGAGGTTACAGCTATTCTACACTGTCCTCGCTGTCAACGACAACGGACAACAGTGGCAATCTGGGAATCACTGTTTTCGTGTGTGTGTGTTCAAACAACACCCACTCGTGCAGATTCTATCAATGTGTTGTGCTGCGTCATCTGCATTTTCACAGGATGATGGAGGACTGAGCTGAGACTGTGTGCCATCTTTCCATCAGCTGTGTTTGGAGTGAATCACACGTCACAATTTACTGAAGGAGATAATGTGTGCCAA
This sequence comes from Cirrhinus mrigala, assembly GCA_036247105.1. Classification (NCBI taxonomy): domain Eukaryota; kingdom Metazoa; phylum Chordata; class Actinopteri; order Cypriniformes; family Cyprinidae; genus Cirrhinus; species Cirrhinus mrigala. The sequence goes on from CM070009.1 coordinate 24,140,498, forward strand.
GGTCAAAGACAGGCAGAAAGAATAATTAAAAGAGCATTTAATGGGCCATTCTGATGCTATTTAAGTACACTGATGGATAGAATGAGAGAAGAGAAGGATGGAGAGGGAGAGAGGTAGAACAGTTGAAATTTTAGTGCAGTGCACAAAATCAGTGCATCTTGTATGGAAGTGCATACAACCAAGAAAGCCAAGAGATGTGTGTGGGTTTAGGTAGCTCTCTATGGAAAAAGCTGTCCCTCGAAGTTATTAAAATCTGACAAAACATCCCTTTGGGGATGTCTGTGGGTAACAGTAAAAGAATATATTTGTCAAACAGAAAAGAGGCCTATTACATAAAAGTCAAGTTGTAGAAATGATCGTTCAACGCTTGGTGATGTTAGTGTTAGAAATCAATAACATACATATCCCAACATTATACAGTACAGTAGGAGAAACAGATATTCATTTTGAGATTTATTTTGAGATTGAAAGATTACATTTACCAGGGCTATTAGTTTTTATACTGTGTGTCCAATGAAAATCTGACTTTTTCCATGTTTAAGTGCTATAATTGGATCCCAGATGCATCTACCAATCCAGAAAACGTGAAAAAGGACAACGCAGTAACTTTTTTTTGCTAAGCCTTTTTCTGCAAGCATGTGAAAAACAAGTGCGTCAGATTTCACTCTCCCAGTGATGTAGAAATGGGATCTTATTATAATATTACCACCCCTAAATCTGCACGTTTCCACCCACAACACGTTGTGTTTTTGTGCACCAGTTCTAACGCCATGGCAAAAGTTCGGCAAAGCATGCTAACTGTTCTGTCGTTGGCTGCACAGATGAGCAGAGAACGCTATTTAGAGTCCCAGCCTCAGAGGAGACAAGAGAGCAGTGGATTTATTGATTCATTTACTGTATATTATACTGCTGCCAACAGATCTAATATAAACATGCAGTTTCTTTCCCAGCTGTCTACCTTTACAGACATAACTGACTGTTTTTGTAATTAAATGTGTGTTTTTAATATAAACTTGTGTGTATTTGACAGTTTAAGCGCAATAAGACATGAAAGAGAACTTAGTTTAACGCTCACATGCCGTCTGACGGCCGCTTTCCGTGTGTGTGATTTGGATGTTTGCACTGAAGTTTAAACTGATATGGCTTTAAAAAGCATGATTTCAGCACAATAGACATGATAATCAAAACCTAACAGATGTTTTTTTGGCAGAGTATCTGAGGTACAAGCTGTAAAGCCAGGGTTGCCAGGTTTTCACAACAAAACCCGGCCAATTGCTACTCAAAACTAGTCCCAAACTAGCCCAATCACGTTTAGAGGGGGGTCCCCTGTTAGAACTCACATTCTGGGGGAAAAAATACACATTTTTTGTCAGGGTTCCCCTGCTTAATTCACATTTTATGGACTAAATGACGTTATTGGGGTAGCTTTAACCCGCGGACATCAAAAACAACCTGCAGCAACAGTGTTAAAGTAGTCCAATCCCGCGGGAAAACCCCAGACTTGGCAACACTGTCTAAAGGCACTGTTTTGTTCTGGAAAAAGGGGCGGGGAGCAGCAACTCATTTGCATTTAAAGAAACATGCACACAAACAGTGTGTTTATGCTTCTACTCAAAACGGGCATTTTCAAAATGATATAATAAATGATCTGTGGGGTATTTTGAGTTGAAATTCACAGACACATTCTGGGGACACCTAAGACTTATATTACATATTGTAGAAAATCCCATAATATGTCTCCTTTAAATGAGCATCAGATGACAGCAAAAGCAATCTACAGTACATGTAAAAATAAAAAGAGCATGCAAATCTAAACATCCAATATTGGCCAAGATATATCCAAAAATTCCAATAAAAATCCATGAATACTCAGCATATCACATAAAAAAATGTAAAAATGTATTGTTATTATTTCTATACTATTTTCTAGTTTTTTTTTTATTATTGTTTTTTTAATTACAAAAAGTTTTGGATTGGTAGTATATCCTCATTTTGCTAAGTATAGATGTACTTAGTGTGTGTGTGTGTGTGTGTGTGTGTGTGTGTGTGTGTGTTTGGGTAGGTACAGAGCTCCACTGTATTCCACCCCCTCATCCCCTGCACCCATACCTCCTCCGCACCAAACCCAGATCACCATCTACAACACAAACACACACACACGATCACACACACAGTGTGGTCTTGTTCTAAGTGTTGGCTCTATGTGTGTGCTACATGAGCAAAGGGAATATTTAATCATCAGGTGAAGGGAAAGTTCACTCACTGACCAAACACACGCACCAGTAACATCCCACTAAAGCAGAAACACACACACACACGCACACACAAGTACCTATTCATCCACACCTCTCATGAGCTGATGTGAACATTCAGAGCGGCTCTCCTGCTCAGAGTATGAATCACTCAGTGTTGCAGCTCAATCTTTAATCACCCACTGTGGATTCCTCATTGCTATGTACCAACATCACTAAACCCCTGCAAAAAAAGCTGATAGAAAACGCAATTTCACCTTTCTGTGAAACCCATATCCGCAGTTCTGCGTGCTCCCCTGCTAGGAACTCTGACTCAAGCCACTAGGAGAAATAGATCAGGAGATACAGAGACACAGAGAAAAGTAAAAATAGATGGAGAGAGGAAGAGAAACAGAGAGATAAGGGGATATAAAGTCAAGAGTCTGCCTCCTCAGCGTGAGTCAGCCTGGTCCAGACGTCACCATCTCCTCCAGAGCCATTCAGAGCTCCTGGACCCCAGAGGGAGTCTCGCTCTCACAGGCATGCCGCCTGAGGTGGAGATGGGAGTGGGCTGGGGTCACACAGGGAGACCTGGAGGAGCAGGGGTGTGTTTTGTTCTTGAGAGCCTCATTAATGCTTCCCACCACAGTACCTCAAATACACACACAAACACTTCAAAGTTTTGAGGTTTTCTGTGCCTCTTTGTTGTTTTCTATGATGCAGGACTTTGATTTTGTCAACAATAACAAGGCAAGATGAAAAAGTATCCTCATAAAATAATTACTATAATTTCAACAGATAATTACATAAAAAAGTCAGTCTACATTAGGGACAAATAGTCAGACTTTCTGGCAGAAGCTATTTTCACTAACTCCACCCACTACTGCTCAGACAATCTGCCCTTAGTACAAATAGCATATCAGTTCTATTTACACTTTGTGTGAATAGTATCTACTGCTATTTGCACCTAGTGTAAACAACATGGTATTTGTCGCTATTTATACAGTACTTGGTGCAAACCGTATCTACTACTGTTTAAGCACAAATAGCAGCTACATTTAGCAGCTACCAGAAAAATAACAACTCGATGTCTGAAGAAAAAGAAGAACGGTAGAAATAATATATTCAAATAATACAGTCACGGTATCATAAGGGATGCCTCTTGAACTAAAAGAACTGAAACAGTACCATTTTGCTAGCAGGCTTATGAGCTCACTTACTCACATCCTATAAATACACACACCACTAAACACATATAATGTATTTATGCATAAATACACAAATTACCATTCAAAAGTTTGGGGTTAAAAGAAAACTTATTGAGCAGGAACACATTAAACTGATCGAAAGTAACAGTACATGTTACAAAAGATTTATATTTCAAATTAACGCTGTTACTTTCTATATTCTGTTCCTCCAAGAATGGTGGGGAAAAAAATCTGTTATACAGTTTCCACACAAATATTAAGCAGCACAACCATTTTCAATTGCGATTATAAGAGAAAAAAAAATTTACTAGAGCACCAAATCACCATATCAGAATGATTTCTGAAGGGCAATGTGACACTGAAGACAAGAGTAATGGCTGCAAAAATTCAGCCTTGCCATCATATGAATAAATTACATTTTAAAAGAAAATAGCTCTTATAAATCTCAGTGGTGTGCAGTGATGTTCTGAAATTATTTTTTTCTTTTCTTTTTTTTCAAATCAGAAAAACAATTCTATTTCAGATTTTTAACAATGTAATCAATATTCTATTTATTAAAGCCAAGTTTGAATCTCATCAAGTTAGTGTTTTTAAGCATTTTACTTTTATTAGGCAGTAACAATGTAAACGATATATTTTATTCGTGAACTTATGTTTAGCCATTGTTTTTAATAGTTAATTTTCTCAGGTCATCAGTCATCAAAGCTTGGTAAATATTGGTCACAGACACTAAGATTTACTTTAATTTTTTAAAATAATTTTACCAAACTAATTACTCCCACAGATCATGTTCTCATGCCATTTTAAGTCTTATTCTGATGTAACAAAGTGGTTATATCTAAGTGTGTGAGTCGTTTACTTATTTTTCTAAATTAATCTTTCCATTAATGACATTGTATTGTTCATTCAGATTGATTCGTGAAAGCACACGAACACAAGAGGCAGGATGTATCACATAACCCAATCACAACTGAACAGTCATATCCAATCACAATGCGGTGGAGGCATTGCCTCCTCTCACGTGACTTTCCCCCATTCATTCTCAATTACCCCCCACCAAACTCACCGCACACTTTAAGGGGTCTGTCAAAACTCAGTGGGCTCAGGGGAGGCGAGAGAAACGCGGACTCCTGCTGTAACTTTACCTGCTGGTGTCACTTTTGGACAATGTGATTTAAACACTTTTTGTAATACTATAGACTTTTGTGGAGTTGTTTTATTTTGGTACTACAAATGATGCTAAATGCTACTCCAAATATGTAACTAATGTTATGCGAATACGCTGCTGCCATAACAGCCTACATTGTTTATCTATCCAAGTTTCCTTCCATCCATACAAGCACATGGATATTGTTCTATTGACATATCTGCTAGTATAGAGCAATATTAAATATGTATGTGCAGGTGAACACAGATGTAGAAAGGGTGATTACACATGCATGATGATATCAGTGAGAGTAACACTCATAGAAAGCATGGGGAGGGATTAGTGTGAGTGCAGAACACTCAGCCCCATAATCTCAGCTTTAATCAGAACAGCGCTCGCTGTAAGCCATTAGAGAGGAAGCGGGGTTAGTTTGGAGGTTCATACAGGAGGACCTGAAGATGGAAGGAAGCAACAAAACCACAGCAAATTGGGAGGTTCAAGATGCTCTTTGATCATGGCACAACTAAATCACCTCTACTGCAATCAGCCTCTGGTTTTCTGTCAGTCTCTTCCTCTCCAACACACACACATTCATCCAAACATCAGAAGAGTATTGATGCCATCAGAGAGTGCTTCGACATGCTAATACAGCTGGTTTTAAAGTTTAAATGAGAGCCTCTTAACCATGGCAGAAGCATCTTGGATCGATACTCCCAAATGACTGTGTGTGTTTGGGATAAAAATAATCCTGGCTGATGCAATTGACTAACACCTATCATTTCTCTCAATCCACAGGGATGCTGGGTATTTGTGCCAGTTTCATTTACTATGATGCATTCTTTCCATATATCTCTAACACACACACACACACATACATGTTACATACACACAAGCATTATGGCTGTCTCCAAAGCTCATTCTACTAATAGACAGTTCAAATGAAAGTTTGCCTTGCAGCTCAACATCTGCTTGCTGTTATTTAAGACAACAATGTAGCTCATTAAACATCATCTAATGCTTACACTTATTTCTGCATAGCAGTGGTGATAGAGTTACAAAGAACATCCTTATCAGTCACAAAAACACTTGAAATGTGTCATGACACTTTAGTGGCATATGCGAAACAACACATAACACAGCTTCTCTGCCACCTAAAGGCGATTATGGGTGGTAAAGTAGATGCAAGGAATAAAAGACCAATAACAATTTAATAGACAGGTGAATTCAAGAAAGCAGGCCAATTACAACACCGTGTGCAAATATTACAACAATGTCATTTCTGTTGGCTACGGTTTGAAATGTTAACATTCTAACAATGTAAGTTAAAGGGATAGTTCACCCAAAAATTTTAATTAGCCCATGATTTACTCATATCAAGCCATCCTAGGTGTATATGACTTTCTTCATTCAGACAAATACAATTGGAGTTATATTAAAAAACATCCTGGCTCTTCCAAACTTTATAATGGCACTGAATGGCTGTTGATTTTTTGAAGTCCAATAAAGTGCATCCATCCATCATAAAAAGTACTCCACAGGTTGGTTAAAGTACAGCTACAGATGGTTAATAAAGGCCTTCTGAAGTGAATCAATGTGTTTGCGTAAGAAAAAGGTGATCCTGGACCACAATACCAGTCATAAGTGTAAATTTCTCAAAATTGAGATTTATACATAATCTGAAAGCTGAATAAAAAAGCTTTCTGTCGATGTATGGTTTGGTAGGAAAGGACAATATTTGGCTGAGAATCTCGAAAAATCTCGAATCTGATGGTGCAAAAAAATCAAAATAGTGAGGAAATTGCCTTTGAAGAGTTGTCCAAATGAAGTTCATAGCAATGCACATTACTAATCAAAAATTAAGTTTTGATATATTTATGGTGGGAAATTTACAAAAAATCTTCATGGAACATTATCTTTACTTAATATTCGAATGAGTTTTGGCATAAAAGAAAAATCGATAAATTTGATCCATCCGATGTATTTTTGGCTATTGCTACAAATATACCCATGCAACATAAGACTGGTTTTGTGGTCCAGGGTCACAAATATCCATATTTATGATGTAATAAACTGTAATCTCTAGCTTAAGCCAACTGTCATACACGCATACATGATACATGGTTCGATTCATGTTCACGGTTTATAGTTTTTAATACGAATATTTTTCCTACACAAACGCATCAAATCACTGAAGGCCTTTATTAATCCCTCGGAGCTGTGTGGAGCACATTTTATGATGGATGGATGCACTTTATTGGACTTCAAAAAATCAACAGCCATTCACTAAAGCTTGAAAGAGCCAGGACATTTTAAAATATAACTCAGATTGTATTCGTCTGAAAAAAGAAAGTCATAAACACTTCGGATGGCTTGAGGGTGAGTTACTCATGGGGTAATTTTCATTTCTGGGTGAACTATCCCTTTAATAGAAGATTTTACCATAACTTCAGTTTTAAATCATTTAAAAGCGATAAAGTTTACAAAGGCCAAATTAGACAGCAGACCTGAAACGATCTGCAAAACAAAGTTTAATGCTAAGCCATTAAAGCTGAATAAATAGCAAAAAATCTGTGAGGAAGAATAATGAATATTTTAGACTAAATGTCGACTATAAAAATTGAGCAAAAGGAGGGTGCATGGTACACCTTCAGCGTTGTTAAAAGTATCTATTTTTTCATTCTGATACTCAGCTTTAGATGTGAAATCTCTCAAGGGTGAACCCCTTTTCTCCAGATATCTACTTGCGTGGTGTCTGCTTGGCATTTACAGGCTCACCTTGAAACACTTTTATGAGAAGGAGTGGCTGCTTAACACCCCACTCGTTCTTTGAGAAAAAAGCTGCTGGTACTTACACACGCATACACACACACTCAACACACACTACACCCAAATAAAAACACTCTGCTCCTTGCTAAAAGGCAAACAGTGCCCTCATTTATGTTAGACAGGCTTGAAGGTGCCTGGGAAGAAAAATGCCAACCTGTTCCTACACACTCCACCTCTGTTCACAGAGTGTTTGTTGACTCCCTGTCGACCAGCACAAAACCTCTCTCTGTGGCACTGAGCAGGCCAGCGATTCTCAATGGATTCATTGCTGGACCCAGCTTTTACACTGGACATCAAATTGTGACATAAGACAGTAAAGTAACAGAAATAAAAAGGTACCTAAAATCGAATTACCATAACTGGCAAAGACCAAATGCACATACATGTATTCACATGACACAGGCTGAATGAAAAAAATAACAAATCTGAGAAAAAAAATAAAAGAAATGTGATTTACTGTGATTTAAGTGTTTAATTTTCTATATGTCAGCTGAATGATCTTGGCAGCCTATATATGAGCAATATCACACGAGTAGCCGTGGGATATAGGCTCATTTTTGGCTTTTAAGGCTCATTTTTGGGTCACAACCAACCACAGAGAATAAGAACCTTAAACCATTAGAGCACTGAAAACAGGAGTAGTAACTAGAATCACACTGTATGTGTGTGAGTGAGTAGTTGTTGTCCCTTTGTAGGATCCAAATATTTCTCACAGTTCCTGACACTCACCATACATCTATAATCTATATGTGTAGACATCTCAAACGCTTAAATATATACAGGCTATTTCATCTGTGCCTCCACATGTATGTGTCCTGTACTGTGGGGAAGAGAAAGGCAGCGGTAGCCACCGGCTGTCAGGTGATGAGAAATGAGAGAGGTCACAATGCTGAAACATTAACCCTCGAGACCTCTGGGCCCCCGCTGAGAAGAGGCCAGTTCCCGCTGACCGCAGCCGAGAGGCGAGCACTCACCGTCGGGGAGCACAGACAGCGTGATGAGGGGGCGCTAAAGGCATGCTTCAGAAAAGGGCAGGTTGCGTGCCCTTGGGGCCTAGACAGCTGTCAGACACCATAGCATACACAGTACAGAAGCGCATGTACAAGGACGCACGCTTATACACAAGGGAAAAACGTAACAGAGGGTGAGAAGAACTGAGCTGGGGCTACGGAGAAAGAGAGAGAGAGAGAAAAGGGGAAAGAGAGCCGACAGGGGCTGTCTCACTTGACCGCTCTGTCTGCTGAAGTGATGAAAGCCACCAGGACAATGTAGCTGTAGGGATACAAGTGTGATCATACTACACCGTGTATGAACCAGATTCCAGCGACAAGCATTTCATCTGTTCACACTGAAAGAGAATACGCTGTGTGACGCAGCACGACAATCTGAATCAATCAGAACCTATTTTTAACATTCATTATCTGGAGATGGATTTTTAATATTTCACTGGAAGCAGAGCTACTGAACATGCAGTCACAAATAAAAAGGAAACAACTGCTTGTTATGGCTGGTTAGGACAAAAAAGCCCCACATATGTGACACTGGACCACAAAACCAGTCTTAAGTCGCATGGGTATATTTATAGCAATAGCCAACAATACACTGTATGGGTCAAAATTACTGATTTTTCCCTTATACCAAAAATCATTAGAATATTAATTAAAGATCATGTTCCATGAAGATATTTTGTATATTTCCTACTGTAAATATCATAAAACTTAATTTTTGATTAGTAATATGCATTGCAAGAACTTCATTTGGACAACTTTAAAGGTGATTTTCTCAGTATTTTGATTTTTTTTTTTTTTTTTTTTGCACTCTCAGAGTTCAGATTTTCAAATAGTTGTATCTCGACCAAATATTGTGCTATCCTAACAAACCATACATCAATGGAAAGCTTATGTATAAATGATGCATAAATCAATTTAAAAAAAAAACTGTCTGCTGGTTTTCTGGTCCAGAATCACATATGTCACACCTAGTTAAGACATACTGTCACATGACTCTCAGCTCATTTAAATAGGATAGCCCAGGCTGTCCAATAAACTGCCTGCTTAAAATTCTCAGTTTGGCTGGGCAAACAGCTGAGTATATTTATTGATGCTATTTGAAATGCTGTGGGAAAACAGAAATGTAAAAACTGCATCTTTAAACAAAACAAATCTGAAAGTTTGAATGACACAACAGCACATTATTAAAATATTTTAAAGGGACCATGTCCTTTACTTTCGGAGTGTTCCTTACTTTGGAGTGGTCTATACTTTTGTTTTTCCTCCTAAAAGTACATCTTTAAAGTTTGTCCAGTTTCTTTAAACCAAATACTGTCTAGGCAAATTTTTAACCTTTTTTCCTAACCTTTAGAATTAAATCACCCATTTTGACTACTGTCTATAGTGCATTAAAACTCTAACTACCTTTCTGCTCCCGTTTATGCTTAAAACTACAAATATGGTTGCCTCTTTTGACGAATTGCTTACATTGTTCCTACTTTATTTATCGCTTTGGATAAAAGAGTCTGTCAGATGACTAAACATAAAATGTAAAAATTGAAGTTGCGTTGTTTGTGCTGTAAACCTACATTGTATTCCAAATATTTAATTCTCTCGCTTTGTTTCTCACCTCTTGTCTCCCTCGGTCACCGGCTCACTCACTGCCATGAAAATAGAATGATTGAAGAGGCAATGAATGATTAAGAGAGTGTGATGAGCTGAGAAGAGTGAATGACACAGAGAGAAAATCCTATATTTAAAAGCAAAGCATTCTGCCCAACAGTTTACATTCCAGTAGAGCTATTATGCAACAGGTGTCATCACCCTCATGCCCTTCAAAGCTTAGAAACAGATCCACACAACTAAACACACATACACATACTATTGCTCTATAGTCGAAGCTCTTATTAGTCCCTCTTATTAGTGTCTAAGTAGAAATGGAAGCTTACGTGTTAATTCTACCAGGAAGACTGTAACATTAGCTACAGTGCATCAGTCATTCATCCTCTGTCAATCATGTAGTTTCCATTTGTAAAGATCCTCAAACAAACTATCATTTCACTGCTGTCAGTGGACAATTTGCATTCACTCTACACTAACATGAGTCCTGCTGGCAGAATATAACAATCCAAGCCTGACCCAATAACATTTATGATTCTTCTGAAAAGGTAATGTTACATAAAATGTAAAAAATACACAAGTTCTTGAAACTTTTTAGTCTTTTACTAAAAGGATTGTTTACTAAGTTTCTTATCTTATCAATATAAATGGGAAATTGGGTTTAATAATAAATGGTAAACACTCAAAACTCTTTGTTTCATGGTCTCTCCCATTCACTTTTGACAAAAACAACATCAGACACAGGAACTGCACTGTAATTAGAAGTTGAATGGGTTCAGAAAGAGCACTTCATTCATAGATATCACATTCAACACTGTTTTCATACCTACTGAGAAGGTAAATAGTCGAGCAGTGATACTGGCAACTTTCCCAGAGTAGATGTTGGACTAAAAAAAAAACTGGTGTAAACTGGTTTATTAATCTTTGCTCAATCGAATAAGCTAACAAAAAATAGTAAAAAGACTCTTTGTACTTATAAGCATGAATATATGTTTTAATTGATTGATAATGCTCATTACTGGACATATACCGACCAATATTTAAGACGGTGTTAAATTGCCCTAGTAAAAAAAGTAATATATTTTTTATATACAGTTATTTCATACTTAATATAGTTCAAATCTATTAACATATTTACTGACATATCACTCAAGATTTATTGATATAAAAATTATAATTAAACTTTATTGGGAATACTGCTTGTGCACAATGTACAATACACACAACTCACCCTCACGACATCCTAGGCGTACATGACTTACTTCTTTTCTTCCTTCAGACGAATCCAATCGGAGTTCTATTAAAAAATTTCCTGGCTCTTTCATGGCAATAGGTGGGTGTTTCTCTTCAGCAGGTCAAAACAAGTGCAATAAAGTGCATCCATAATAAAAAGTACCTCACATGGCTCCGGAGGGTGAATAAAGGCCTCCTGTAGTGAAGCGATGTGCTTTTGTAGGAAAAATATCCATATTTAAAATGCACTTTAATCTAGCTTGCACTCACTGTTGTAAACAGAAGCCGGTCTGGCCAGATGACGTAGGACGTCAGCGTTGCGAATGCGCCTGTGAGTCTCGTGAAAACCAACGTTTGTTTACAGGACCAAAGGAAGCATGACATCGGCCCGGAGCTGCTTCTGTGTCCAAGAGTGAGCGCAAGCTAGAATTAAGTGATTATTGCATTTTAAATATGGATATTTTTCTTACAAAAATGCATTAATTCGCTACAGGAGGCCTTCATTCACCCCCCATAGCCGTGTGAGCCATGTGACCTGTTGAAGACAAACACCTGCCTATTGTCATGATAAAGCATAAAAGAGCCAGTACATTTTTATTAACATAACTCTGATTGGATTCATCTGAAAGAAGGAAGTCATACACACCAAGGATGGCTTGAGGGTGAGTAAATAATAGGCTAATTTTTATTTTTGGGTGAACTATCCCTTTAAGTACAAATTAGTTGTTCCAGTTTAGCAGACTTTAAGTATACCAGTTTAGTGTACTAAAAGTACAATTGCAGGGTATTATTATTATACATAAACATGTGAATGAATTTGTATATTTAGCATTAAATAAATGGATTTAAAATACATTTTAGTATATTTATTTTTCTCTAGGGTGTGCATGCTCTTTCTCCTATTTTTAGATTTTCTTTGCTGTCATGTCAGTGAAAATAAAACTTTAAAAACACTAATAATTTAATAACTGTTAAATGTAAACTTTGGCAGTTCTGAATATTTTTATACAGCTCATAACATAATGTTTAATTGTGCTATAATGCATAAATTCCAAAGCATTGCAGTGTTTAGAGTAATTAATTTAGTTTTCAGTGTTGTGCTTTAGTAATTTAACACTTTAATTTATTAAGACAAAACAATACTTAAATATTAGCTATTTATATTAACATAAAAGTAACAAAAGAATGGAGAAATGAAATTTACAGTAAGCTGTATGTGAGGCAAGTATATGGCACTGGTTGCATGTCTTTTTCTATTAAAATGGTTAGAAATTAAATGTTTTCTCTAACCAATCAACCAAACATCTGTTGTCGAGAAGAAGCCATGAAACTGTGCAATGATTTACTGTCTGCAAGTAAGAGAACGATCAGTGCAGACTGTAATATTTTTTGATGCGTAGCCCCTTTTAATATTACCTGAATGAAGATAATGGTAGATGCACTGCATCTAAATCCTTTAAAAAGAGATGCAGGCAGAATGTCTAAACGTAAATAAGCATACTAATGATATATTGCCAAAATATATCAGTCTGTTATCAAATCTCCAGTGTTATACACTGATATTATGAGAAAATCAAGCCTTTCCACGAGTCTGTACTGCCAAGAGAATCAACGGCTGTCTCTTCACGCTATATCCTAATAGCTGGCATTCTCTACACAGCAGCACTTTTGTGGTCTGTATACCTATTGGAAATTGAACATCATAACCCCCTGCCAACAAATCAGTGCTTCTAAAAGCGTATTTGTGTTTAGTCCTATCAGTCCTACTTTATACCTGAGACAGGTAGCAAGACTGAATCTGCAGAAGAGGAGAAAGCAAAATGTGCGTATAGGCACGACCACTGCAAAAAAAAGGCAGTGCATCAACATCGTCCTGCCCCAGCTGAGCGCATTTCTTTCCGGTGTGATTTATCTGTTTGCGCCGCCGGCCACAGCGCCTGTTCAGAACACAAGAAGAGCACAGACATCCAGTATGTTAAGACCAACATCACTCGCCGTGGAGTGGGAAAGTGGTTTGTTTAAAAAAAATCTTTGAGAATCGATATAATAAAACCTCGAGAGTAAATTACACATTGATTATTTGAGTGTATATGCTCCACTTTAATGCAGAGCAAAGATCCTTAATCATCTTCTTAGTGTTCACCTTGAAGCAATGGCCTTGGGCCTATAGAATCAAGCACTTCCTCTCTTAGATCACAATGAGGTATTCACTAGGAGTCATGCAGCTCGAGGAGAAGAGGTGTTTTATGTTATTTAGAGTTATTGTGTTCTTCAAAAAGTCTGTGCTTGAAATAGGCCAAGCGCTGCTTTAAATTGTAAGCAGTTTCCTTCCTCACATGTAACAAAGCTATTCAAAAAGCCCTTTATTTTTAACACACCCGTGACAGACATTAAATACACTTCCCATGTTTCACACATAATGAAAGATTGGGAAAAACCAAGAAAGTAAGGCATTGAATACATTTTAAAAATGGTCTTCATTTGTCAGTATCAGAACCGTCAGAGTGGACAAATAGACTGGCTGAGTCTATGCATCATCTCTGATATTGCCTCTAGAGACAGATGAGCATCTCTGATCCGCACACCTGCTATGCGATGCAGAACGGGCTTTCACTCTCCCACTGTGAAATGCGGAAAATTGGTGTTCAGCGATTTCAAATTATGATTAAAGATAAAGAGCGAAGGAAATGTTTGAAATGCAAAGGGGATACATTAAGGCATGGGCATCTCTCTAAAAGTGAACATTTCTATGCCAAACTTATTCATCTAAATAAGATCAAATACCAAGACTGAGAGTCATTCGGCACTCAAAAACGACACTGAATACACAAGCTAACCAAAAAAAGATTACATTTAAATCCTGTTTTTGCTCTTAGAAAGCTGACAATACTGTGTATCTACCGGATGCCAATTCAACCCAAAGTAAGAAAGAAAACATGCAAGCAACAGTTCAGATTAAACGAGTGAATCAAACTTATCTCTAGAATGACCCATACTATACGTATCCTCCTAATGTATTTTTTTAGGGGTTGAGGTAGGGTTGTGAATTAGTTCCATCTTACAACCATGTTGGTGGCACATCCTGATCGATATTTCAAACAGGACAAGAAGCGCATCTCCCATTTTCAGCACATTTAATACAGTGCCTGATGAAATAATCAATTTTTAGGACAAGTGTTTTAACTGCTGGTGGGTCATCTTTTGCAAAATGACATGTAGGTCGGATTTTCAGTGCAGCAAACAAACCAATATGCCACTCTTAAGGACTGGAATGGAATGGAATTTGTTTGCTTTATGTTTAGTGTCTTTAATGTTTTCATTAAAACACACACAAGGCACCTAATATAGTTTAAATACAATAAACTACAATATGGTCAGAGAATTTAACATATAAACATACCACAGGTTATACTTTTCAAGTTATGATGGGGAAACCAAAACCCTCCTTCTATTTCCCCTTAATGTGCTTGTACTAAAATCAATGAACTGAAAAATATGATAAATGTCAAGGCACATTCATCATGACGGGGTAATACTGCTTGTCTGAAGCAATGAGCTCTCACACGGCATTTCACTGAAGTTCCATCCATTTTCAGGATGCCAGAGGAATATTGCCTGTTTTGACAGCAAAGTAAACATGACTTAGTAGCAGTGCTTTATCACAGAGCTCGGCGAAAAACGACAAAAAACTGCTTTCAAATTCAAAATAATTCTTTCTACAGTATCTCCGTTATACTTTTTATACACTCTTGCAAAATAAGTTAATTACAGCCGGTATTTGATAACAGGGATATAAATCATTTCTTCGCCTGACATTGTGTCACTCGCGCATCCAAACTTATCCTCCTTTCGGTTTGGTAAAACACCTGCCGTTTCAATCTAAACCGACAGTCATTATGGAAGTGTAGTGAATGAAAGGAGCGCTTACCGGTACCGTTTCGTTTGCGAGTCTCTCCGTGGTCCTCTGAGCCCAACATTACTAGCGTACTTCTCGCTCCCCGGTGTTTCCGAGCTGAACTGAACTGATACTGAGCACCTCGCGTAGCTCAATGGTCACCCGTGCGTCACGAACCAACGGCTCTCCAGCAAAGCTCGTGTCATTCACACTAACGGCGCGCCTCAAAGCTCTCTTCAGCTGAACTTTCCAGACTTTTCTTCTTTCTTAGAAACTACCACACAATATCTGTAGTAAGTGCACTGGTATTTCTTGGTTTTCTAAAATGAGGAGGCAAAACTCCCCCTCTTCCGTATATGAACCAGTTCCAGTTATTTTTATACATTAATGCACTATGTAAAACAGGTTACATCTACGCCTCAAGTTTAATCGTTCTTAACAGATGCTTGGCTATCATTATAGTCACCTAACCCTAATGCTTTTTGGATGGACCATTAGTCACTAATACAGCCTTTAACGCGCTTGTCGGAAGAAACGTCAATTCTGAGGTCGTAATTATGTCAAGTTCAAGTACTTTGCGGTCGGGGAGAACAGCGAGGGTTTGGTAAATGCCGCAGGCGTCATGAAGGTCTCATTACCTGTAATTTAAACGTCTGACTGATAACTAAAACCAGAATCTAATATTGAGTTAATTTCAATTCGGATGTGATCAAAGTGGTAATATAAGAGTGGGAGAGTTTAATTAGTCCGTTCATTTTCACTAGTTTGTAACTGTTCCTCACACCATAGGCGGGAATTATCCACCTTTTTCTTCCCGTAAGAGTGGTCGCGGCCATTTGTAAATTGATGAGTCTGGCTTCTGGTCTCATCCGTGTCCAACTATTTTTAGCTGTACAAATCAGCTCATTTTACTGTTTGATATTGCAAATTGGTGTCATACCATATTATTTTAATATAATATATTAATTACGACCACACTGGTTTGTAGTGCAATCAGTTTTACTGTTTACTGCACGTTGTTATTTTTCAAAAAGGAATGGTTTGTCCCATTCTCGCGTAATGGACCCTTTTCACAAGACTGTGATGACGCGTTTTAACGGTCATCATCATCATAAACCTTGAAATTTTTAAATCCTTGAAGTTTTTTTAAAACCTGTACGTACATTTGTAACACTATACTTCATATTATATCACCTTTTCATTAAGTTACAAAAAACTAGTTAACACTAATCCAAGGGTGTTTCTAATGCCACGTCTATGGGAGGGACGGTAAATTTGACATCGTTTTCTCTTCTGACTGCCGATATCAGTCTCTCTCGATTTTTTCCTTTGATTGAAAGTCGTGAAAACACCATTGGGGAGTTTTTCTTTTGTTATTTGAGCAAATGGGAACGCAAAAAAATATTTGTGGTACACTCCCATTAACTGCTCTCGGACTTTACCCAACTATGACGACTTCCGCTATGAGAAACCCGGAAATGTGAGAAAGGTCCATTTGCACAGTATGATGATATTTATAAGCACATGGATGAAACACTATCAGTTATGCTCTCTCTCTTTCCTCTAATATTGGCTAAACTTGCAAACCTGTGTCAAGAGTGGATTAATTGTCTGTCAGTGTTACACAAGTATTATTGCAGCAAATTTTAACAAGACAATTTAACTAAAACTTATGTTTTGTTTATGAAAATATATTTCTAAACATACCATATGCTCAGTAGTTCTAGGCTCTCTTATTGAGTATAGGCCCAAAACACTAAAATGTCAACTGAGTTACCTGTCAACTGTGTTACAGTAAAGGTAACATGGTGGACAGTAGCAAACATAGATGGTATTTTATGCACATATTCCTACAGATCACCTTTATTTATACAGCACTTTATACAATATAGAGTTTCAAAGCAGCTATGTAAGGTCATGCTTGGGTTTTTGGGAAAAAGGAAAACTTTTTTCTTCACATTGTCAAATTCTAAATGTACCCCTAATTACAGAATGACCCAGCGGCTAATAAACTAGAAGTCTCATCCATAATCTTACTTCCACGTTGAAGAAAAAGGTGGATATGGGCGGGAATTATCCACCTTTTTCTTCCCGTAAGAGTGGTCACGGCCATTTGTAAATTTATGGGTCTGGCTTCTGGTCTCATCCGCCCGCGTCCTGCTATTTTTAGCTGTACAAAACAGCTCATTTTACTGCTTGATATTGCAGATTGGTGCGTTTTACTATATTATTTAAATGTATTATCTTAATTACGAGCACACTGGTTTGTAGTACAATCAGTTTTACTGTTTGTTCTTCTTCTGTTATTTCCCTATAGCAGCTAATGAACCCATGGTTTGGTTTAAAACAACAGATCAGATGGACAAGTAAGAGTAAGCCAGTCATATTACAGTCTTTATAATGACATGCACTATATATATATTTTAGATTAGATTTTGACAGCTCACAACTTTCAAAACTGTTTTATGAAGTTTTTGTGTACAGAAAGTGTTTTGGAAAGATGTTTTCCCAGCTAAACATCAGACATGTTGTTAAACAACATTCAATCCATTGAACACACTGAACTTTTATCTCTCACAGCGGTTTCATGTTTCACAATGGTCACTTTTAAATATGAGGTTGAGTTAGCCAAATAAACATGTAAATAAATAAACAAGGCAGGGCTATAAATTACAACCCATCAAATGTGTCAGTACTTGAGAATGGCACCTCCTCCTGAGCTGAGTGGTCTATGCCAAACTTCCCACACGCTGACCGGTTGGTGGTCGTAAATTATGCTATGCATGCATTGTAAGCCCTATCAACACACCCTAATGCGCCTGGCGTCGGTATGGCAGGGTTTCCTCAAAGCTTCCACCTCAAGGACAGCAAGATAAGCCAGAAGAGTGTGTCGATTACATGAACTATCCCCACACATCCATAAAGGGCTTCCCCTGCACCAACTGCTGCAATGAACTGCAAGTGTGCCACTGCTTTGTCCGAGTTTAATGACCGCAGTGACAACAGTTTCAAACTGAGCTGCTGAAAATGATAGTTGTCACAACTGCTATAATCACCAACATGTCAATGTTGTCATTAATCAGAATTGGGCCATTTTGTTGAGGCCTGCTAACCATGATTAATTTCTAATCTTAATATCGTGGGTGGGCCTACTCTTAAACAATGCGTTCTGAAATTGTTATTGATTTGGTAATTAACTGATCTTATCAGAGCTCATATGGCTTTCGATTTAGCTTTGCCTTTGCAGAAATAGCTGAATAAATTCAGAGTAGTATAAAAACTGGATAAATCACAATTGGCAAATATATTGCCCTATTTATAAACAAATGAGAAAACATAATCACACATAAATGTAAGTACATACACTATAAGAAATAAATCTGTAAAATAACGTAAAAGGCAGCTCATTACCAGGATATTGTCCCTTAATTTTACAGACATTTCTGTTAACTCTAAAACACAATGCGATGAAGTTCAAAACACAGGTAAACACACCTGTAAAAAATAAATACAGAAAATTAGAACTTAAAAAATGAATTAATACAATTGATATGGATTTTGGCTTTGCCACAGGTACATCTTTTTTGGATAGATATTTTAATGCGTTTGAACAGAGGTAGAATATCGTAGCTGGTATTTGTGTGCTCATTTACTGCTTTCAGCACATGGTTGATGGATGCTCTTGTAAACACACTTAGAGCTTCACTGATCCTTTTCTCTGCTCTGATGCTCTGATCAACCAACAGCAAGCGGCCAACCAAAATAAAACCAGAGTCCCACCCCGTGGAGCCGGACGAAACAGAATACCACACCCCACCTAACTACGCACACACGCACTTTTTGTATTTCCACCCTACTGCCACCTTACTGACACACATACACACAACATACAAACACAATGTCAGCAAAATCAAAACACATCCAATCAGTCTTGGCTTTCAAACCCAATCCACAGTTTCCATTTGAATCACCTGGTTTCCATGGTAACTGGCAGTAAAGTGCACATCATGCTTTCAAACAGTAGGGACTTTCAAATTTAGAGTTGAATGGAGCCTTTTGAGGGACTGTGAAAAGATTAAATTTAATGGATTGAGGGAAAAGTGAACGAACAAGACAAAGACAATAGAAGCTGAAGTCCAACACTCTCTAGGTGTTATATTGGTCTGATATAAAAGCTCTCAGTTAAATGGTTAGAAGGAAAAAGTAAGTTCTCTTCGTCACATCTGAAAGTGGTTTTCTGTGCTTTCTGAAATTTGTTGGAACTAAAGGATTGTTATATGCAAAACTAAGGTTTGTTATGCATTCATAAACACAGTGTTGTTTTTATTGTTTGTATTATTCTGTTCCATCTTTATTCTTCTTTTTAAATTCAACAATACATACTGTCATGCAAAACATAAAATACGTATTCTATGCTGTAATAAAATATAAGCTTAGGAAAAGACTGCACTGGACAATAGTAAAATTCTGGCCTATAACATACAGGTAAGTTGCTAATTGTAAACTGACCCTTCACAAGGATTTACAATGATAGGTGATCTGACCAATCATAACACTGAATCTGCCTTTTTTGTCCAACAAACAAACCAGACAGCAGAGTAGATTAACTTAAAAAATGGTGTGCATTGACAACCTGATCTCATGGCAACGCATACATAATTTACGAGGTGGTGAATTCATACAATTTTTGCTAAATCGTACATACAGTGCTGCCGAAAAGTTTGTGAACCCTTTAGAATCTTCTATATTTCTGCATAAATATGACCAAAAAGTTAATCAGATTTCCTGAAAGTTGACAAAGAGAACCCAATCAAACAAATGAGATGAAAATATGTAGTTTGTCATTTATTTATTGTGAAAAACGTTCCAGTGTTAAATATTTGTGAGTTGCAAAAGTATGTGAATCTCTAGGATTAGCAGTTAATTTTAAGGTGAAATTAGAGTCCATTTGTTCAGATGTGTTATCAATCAGTAGGATGACTATCAGGTGCCAGTGTATGCCCTATTTTAATTAAAGAACAGGAATCTATCAAAGTCTGATCATGTTGGAAGTAAATCAAGGCACAAACAAAGGAGATCTCTGAGGACCTCAGAAAAAGAGTTGTTGTTGCTCATCTGGCTAGAAAAGTTTACAAAACCATCTCTAAAGAATTTGGACTCCACAAATTCACAGTCAGACCGACTGTTTACAAGCGGAGGAAATTCAAGACCACTATTACCCTCCCTAGGAGTGCTCAACCAACAAAGATCACTCCAAAGCAAGACTTGTAATAGTCCGCAAGGCTGCAAAGGACCTCAGGGTAACTTTTAAACACATAAAGGCCTTTCTCACATTGGTTAATAATAATGTTCATGAGTCCATCATCAGGAGAACACTGAACAACCATGGTATGAATGAGTTGCAAGGAGAAAGCCACAACTCTTCAAAAAAAAAAAAAAAAAAAAATGCTGTCAGTCTGCAGTTTGATAAAGATCACGTGGACAAGTCAGAGGGCTATTGGAGAAATGTTTTGTGGATGGATCAGACCAAAATAAAACTTTTTGGGTTTAAATGTGAAGTGTTATGTTTGGAAAAAAAAAAAACACTTCATTCCTGCATAAGAACCTTATTCCATCTGTGAAACATGGTGGTGGTAGTATCATGGTTTGGGCCTGCTTTGCTGCACCTTGGCCAGAATGGCTTGGCAACAATGGAACAATGAATTCTGAATTACACCAGCAAATTCTAAAGGAAAATGTCAGATCATCTGTCTGAGAACTGAACCTTAGAAGAAAGTGGGTCATGCAGCTAGACAATAACCACAAGCACACAAGTCATTATACTAAAAAATGGTTAAAGAAGAACAAGGTTAATGATTTGGAATGCCTGAGTCAAAATCTAGACAAATTGTACAAAATCGTACGAGTGAGGTCATAGAGATTCATACGAGTTAGCTAACTTGTAAAATATGTACAAATTGGTTGTGAGATAGCATTGGTATTGATGTCTTTCCACAGTTCATTCATGTTTATTTCATGCTATAACTAGTAAAGAGGAACAAATGATTAGTTCACGTGCTGCTTGAACTGAGTCGCTACAATAATTTGTCACGACACACTGAAGAGCCACAAAACAGTATTTATTGTTTGAAGTTCTTAAAAAATGACAAAATTTGAAAGCTGAGACTTTGTTTTATACCTAAAGTAACCTTCTCTGTCTTGTCTGTCTGCATGATGTCAGTTTCCTAAAGCTTACTCTTTATGTGAGCATTTGATGACTAAGAGAAATAAAAAATAGGAGATAAAAATATAGAATATTTATGCACAATTAAACATGTATAATCAACTGATACAGATTAACAACTAATTATTTCCCAAATTATTTATTTAGTTTGCAAGACCGGTACATCCACTTTTGGCTTCATATGCTATTAAAGTAAATAAAATACAAATTTTGTTGAGACCACAGAAAATATATGCATCCTGTCTGGCATTCCTTCATCTTATCCTTCCAATTTTCCTCCAGTCTTCACTCTCCTTCACTCCCATGTCATTTCTCAGCTTCCTTTTCAGAGGTGTAATCAACGAGAGAGCAAACTGATGGAATGTTTTTTTCACTGCACACCCTCCATTACATCTCTTAGAAAAAAGAGGGTTTAGAGAAAAAGAGAGAGAGAGAGATGATTCATTTTCCTCATATGCTTAAAGTCACTGCCAAGGATCCCTATCCCCAGCACATGGACAGGCACACAGACAACTGTTTGCTCCATTAGACCAGAATCTTTGTAAACACTTGTGCGCTCAAGGCACTATATGAAATTACTCAGGCCTCTCCGTCTAACTCTTCTTATTCTGATCTCCATCCACTCTATCCCATATTTATTTTGGACAATTATTAAATGCCTTTAGTTCGGTTCGCTATGAACTACCTCATGAAATCATCATTACTTCATAGATAGTAATTCTATTAGGGGTATTCACATATGAAACAAAACAGCTTACTTTCTCTAAATAACATGAATTGGATACATTGCCTTAGAATCAAGTCAAGACACCAAACTTTTTCAAACTAAAATTGTAACTTTTTTTTTTAACTTACTAATAATCATAGTACATTAAAGGAGAAGTTCACTTTCAGAACAAAAAATTACAGATAATGTACTCACCCCCTTGTCATCCAAGATGTTCATATCTTTATGTCTTCAGTCGTAAAGAAATTATGTTTTTTGAGGCAAACATTTCAGGATTTCTCTCCATATAGTGGACTTCTATGGTGCCCCCGAGTTTGAACTTTCAAAATGCAGTTTAAATGCAGCTTCAAAGGGTTTTATCTAGCGAAACGATTGGTTAATTTCTAAAAATAATTTACAATTTATATACTTTTTAACTTCAAATGCTCATCTTGTCTTGCTCTGCTTGAACTCTTGTATTTTGGTTCATGACAGTTAGGGAATGTTGAAAAACTCCCATCTCCTTTTGTCCTCCAACTTCAAAGTCGTCCTGGCAAATGTTTTTAGAGGTGCAGTTTCTTAACATACGCAAATAGAATAATGTCTGAGTTTGACTCAACATCTTTAGCCAACAGCAGTATCAGTAGCTCTTGTGATTGATGGACAGATGAGTTCAGAACAGGACCGGTTCCAGAATCAAATCACTAAGGGTGCTTTTGAAATGAGTGAAGGTGCTTGGCTCCCTCTAGCACCCCCATAGAACCAGACCTGGTACAGTAAACACCTCCTTGATTACATACGACGATGACGCATGTTAAGGTCGAGGGGGAAATTGTAACGACACGAATCTCCTGATTTAAAATCCAGGTGTATCAGAGGGGGAGAAAAAGAATAATTCTTAAACTTGCAGTATGTTTTTATTGAAGAGCCCTGTTGAGAAAAACAGCATATGCTGGTTAGGTATGTTTTGAAGCATGACATCTGGTTTGAGCTGGTTTAAGCTGGACTTTAGCTGGTCCTAAGCTGGTCTAAGCAATTAGCTCCTATTTGGGACCAGCTCATAGCATTGCAACTTTTCGGAAATGTTTAAATATGCAAATTATGTTCAGTCTAGTTAAATATGCAATAATTTGTATACATTTCCAGAATCGAAATCTGGACACTGGATAAAGCCAATATTTAAAACAAAAAAACAAACAAACAAAAACATATTCTTAGGAATAAAATGTTCAGGCAAAAGATATGAAACTCTATTAAAAACCTTAAGAACAGAGATAATAGAATTCAACTGTACAGTTTGATATATGTACAACTTTATAGATATGTATTGTTATTGAAATATACAGATGCTTATTTAAAGATGAAGTGTAAAAAATAAGCACTTAAATGTATTTTTTGGATGATTTCTGTTTCATGAAATGAAAGCAAAAGAGCCTAACCAGTGCATGAAAAAACGTGGTTTTGCCTGTAGTGTCTTGCCTTAAAAGTAGGCAGTCTGTGCTCCTACTGCACAGAAAATGAGGTGGAAACACATCTACACTTCTTGGCATCGTGACCTAATTACACACACATTAGAGACTCTTTCACTTTCCACTTTTCATACCACCACAAAGACTTTCTTTGGCAACACACACATGATAATAATCACCCCACTTAGGCAGGAAGTGACTGTCTGACCAACAAATTACAGTTTGTTTTGTTTTTGTTTTTGAGGGACGAGTTCATCTAAAATAAAATATGTAATGGAAAATGTACATTCATTACTTAGCTAAACTGTATATTAATAATTTTTACGCTTATATTTAATTTTATGCATAAATTATTGTTTAAAGCTTCCACTAAAAATCAATCAGAATCAAGTATAAGTTGTATAGAAAGTGACTCCTCAATCCTCACACAAAAAGACATTTGATTCGAATACAGATGTTGTACGTGTAGAGTCTACATGTGTCATGTGTATCAACGCTTTGATAGTGTAAATCCGTGTTTATCAATGTCAATAAAGCTTCTTTGAAATAGTAACCTGCTGGGATCCATTTCCCTGGTGTGAGAGACTGTAGGCAGTTAATACTTCAAACACATTCGACTCTGTTAATGAAGTAGATGAAGAGCATTTGGTTTGTAATTTGTTCTGGGGAGCTGTCCTCAAGCCCAATAGACTCCAGTCCATTCATTTCACTGACTGTGTGGCTCTTAATTATTTTGTATTTAATCAATAAACCATTAAGGTGTACAGAGTGTAATCGAAAGACCCTGGTCACCTTCACACCCCAATGAACGTCTCACGAATGAATATACAGGTCCCGCTCAGGCGATTACAGCCGCAGTTATCGCTTTCAAAAATCACATCATTATTTCTTTGATCGGCAAGATATAAGGTGCAACGCGTGTCAAAACGGTATGAAAATGCATCGATACTGCGATAATGCCAGCAGCGTTTTTGGAAAACACAGTGTAATTGCTATGTTCTGTGTCACACACAGTTTTTATTCCCTGAAATGCACTATATTATTTCTCAATTGATTTATCAGTCAGGTCACTAATTGAAAAAAGGTCACCCATCCCCAGTTCCAAGGACCCTCCTTCAGCATTTTAAGTAAGCTATACAGATTCATTAATTCAGCCACTAATTAGATGGAGTGGATTATAATGCATGGTTTTTGTTTTCTAAAACAGTGCTATCAAAATATCCGAACACGTTAACATATACTGAATATAGAGATGAATATGATAAATTACAGAGCAAACCCCTTTAGTTTGCTATACTCAGTGTTGTACCAACATGAATAGTGAGTGTGTGAAGGAGTGAGTCACTGGTGAGTGCTGATATGAGTGTGGGAGTAGAATGAGAACATTTTAATTCCACTTCTGGACACACGCGCACACACACACGTTGTGTTTCCGTGTTTTATGGGGACATTCCATTGGCGTAATGGTTTTTATACTGTACAAACCGTATTTTCTATTGCCCTACACATAAACCTAGCCCTCACAGGAGACTGTGCACACTTTTTCTTTCTCAAAAAAACTCATTCTGCATGATTTATAAGCCTGTTTCCTCATGGGGACCTAAAAAAATGTCCCCACAAGGTCAAAATTTACTGGTATTACTATCCTTGTGGGGACATTTGGTCCCCATAATGTGATAAATACCAGGTACACACACACAAACGCACACACATACACACACGCCAATGAATTACTAGCATATATTCATCCAGGTGGTCTGCCTTGATATGAGTGTTTACAAATAGTTTTAGAAATTTTAAAACTATACTATATAGGTGTCATCTGTGATTACATGAATTATGGGCTAGTTTTGAAGGTTTAGTTCACCAAAAAATTCTGTCATTAATTACTCACCTCATGTCCTTTCAAACCTGTAACCGTTCATCTTCAGAAGACAAATTAAGATATTTTAGATGAAATCCAAGAGCTTTCTGACCCTGCATAGACAACAATGAAACTGACACGTTCAAGAAAGGTAGTAAGGACACAATTTGTTTGCGCACAATAA
The DNA here is from genome assembly GCA_036247105.1 of Cirrhinus mrigala. Lineage (NCBI taxonomy): Eukaryota > Metazoa > Chordata > Actinopteri > Cypriniformes > Cyprinidae > Cirrhinus > Cirrhinus mrigala. Next base: position 24,166,093 of record CM070009.1, read on the forward strand.
GTATTCCTTTAACTTCATAAAATTAAGGTTGAACCACTGATGTCACATGGACTATTTTAATGATCTCCTTACTACCTTTTTGGGCCTTGAACGTGTCAGTTGCGTTGATGTCTATGCAGGGTCAGAAACAGGGTTGCCAGATTTCCACAACAAAACCCGCCCAATTGCTATTCAAAACTAGCCCAATCACATTTTGAGGGTTATCGCATTCAGGGGAATAAAATACACATTTTTTGTTGGGGTTCCCCTGTTAAATTTGGATTTCAGGGGCTAAATATGATGTTATTGGGGTCATTTCAACTTGCAGACATCAAAAACAACTCTCGGCAACAGTGTTAAAGGAACACTCCACTTTTTTTGAAAATAGGCTCATTTTCCAACTCCCCTAGAGTTATACAGATGTGTTTTACCATTTTTAAATCCATTCAGTCGATCTCCGGGTCTGGTGGTAGCACTTTTATCATAGCTTAGCATAAATCATTCAATCCGATTAGACCATTAGCATCTCACTATAAAATGACTAAAGAGTTTCGATATTTTCCTATTTAAAACTTTACTCTTCTGTAGTTGCATCGTGTACTAAGACTGGCAGAAAATGAAAAGTTGCTAATTTATAATCCGATATGGCTAGGAACTACACTCTCATTTCGGCGTAATAATCAAGGAACTTTGTTGCCGTATCATGGGTGCAGCAGGCGCAATGATATTACGCACGTCCTGATTCTGCTGATGGGTCAACATATTTTGTTGACCCTGGAACAACATTTTAATCCAAAATGTAATCTTGACCACATCCCTACACATAAACCTAACCTTACCCATGAGTAATCCCTAAAATCAGAGGAAATGATAGATAAATGACACTGATGTACAGGCACCAAACACTGACTGTAAGCCTAAACTTCACAAAAACTATAAACTGTTTTTTCAAATCTGATTGGTTAATCACAATGTTGTTTCAAGGTCAGCAAAGATGTTGATCCAGAAACATGTCGTACTTGGTAAAATCAGGTTCTGCATGATATTACGCAGCCGTCAACTCTGCCAGCTGCAACTCTGCATCTACACTAACTTAGTGCCGGTCACTTTCAGGCGCTGCTTAATATCATTGCGCCTGCTGCACCCATGGTACGGCAGCAAAGTTCCTTGATTGTTACGCCGAAATGAGAGTATAGTTCCTAGCCATATCGGATTATAAAATCGCAACACGATACAACTACAGAAGAGTCAAGTTTTAAATATGAAAAATATTGAAACTCTTTTTATAGTCATTTTATAGTGAGATGCTAACGGTCTAATCGGATTCAATGATTTATGCTAAGCTATGCTAAAAGTGCTACCGCCAGACCCGGCGATCAGCTGAATGGATTCAAAAATGGTAAAACACATCTGTATAACTCTAGGGGAATTGGAAAATGAACCTATTTTCAAAAAATGTGGAGTGTTCCTTTAAAGTAGCCCAATTCTTGGCAACACTGGTCAGAAAGCTCTCAGATTTCATCAAAAATATCTTCATTTGTGTTCCAAAGATGAACAAAGGTCTCGCAGGTTTGGAACGACTGAATAGCTAGAAATTAATAGCTCTGCAGTGGTTATACTATGCATTTGTTTGTAACTGCTGATCTTTTTGTTGTAACATCACTCATCTATCATTTATAGGATACTGGGAAAGAATGTTTACATTATCACAGTTTGCCCAAAAATTAACTTTGTCATTTACTCAATTTGGGTGAACTATCCCTTTTAACACTATTAAAGATTCATAGAATAGGGCTGCTTGACAATGGAAACAAATTACAATCTTTATTATTTTGCTCAATATTGAAATAAGTTTTAAATATGGATTTTTTTTAATTAAGATTATATATATATATGTTATAGAAAAGAACATTAACAATTACGCTGTAGTGTGCAAAAACTAATATAACAGAATGCTGCACAAAAGTCATTTCAACACGATTATCTTGTTTACATAGTTGCTGGAAGCCAAAACTGTAATTGAAAAAAATTGTTTAGTCGTCCAGCCCTAGATTAAAGCACAAAAATGTCTCTTCAGGCTGATTATAAGTGAAGTTTCTGAAAGATGTGATGATGGAGAGGCTCTTAAAATGACCCAGACCAGGGGAGAGGGTCTGAATGTCACCCGGGGATGATGTGCCTTTATCGAGATACTCGAATGATAAGAGTCCTTGACTGGAGGTCTGGAGAGGCACAGCTGAGTGGCTTTACCTAATCCACCCACACAAAAGCACATTTGAACTCTATAGCACATCAGCGTGAAATAAACGGACACTTACACGCACACAGACATTCACACTGTTCACACATAAAGGACATGCATGCACGAATACAATCACTCATTTATATATTATCATATATTGAGTAAATAGCTGGATGTTTAAAATTAAACACAGAGTTAGCTAAAGGCTAAAGTTTTTTAAACAACTGGATGTAAGTTTTTTCCTTAAATATCAGTTTCAAAATCATTCTAATGGCCTACTGCTAAAAAGGCGAATGGCTTCACTGCGCTGAACAAACAGCTTTCGAGGGAAATAGTTTGACAGCCTATTGGATCTTCAACATGATTGCCATTAAAGGAGAAGTCCACTTCCAGAACAAAAACTTACAGATAATGTACTCACCCCCTTGTCATCCAAGATGTTCATGTCTTCCTTTCTTCAGTCAACAAGAAATTATGTTTTTTGAGGAAAACATTTCAGGATTTTTCTCCATATAATGCACTGATATGGCAAGGGGGTGAGTACATTAAATCTTTGTTCTGGAAGTGGACTTCTCCTCTAAATATTATTTTTGGATTCATTTATTTTTAGAAGTTTGGAGATTAAACTTAAACACCACCTCCTGCTGACAACTGACTGCAATTTCACATTCTCTACTTTCGTTACTTCACAACTTTAAGTTCAGATACTACAGCATCTTTTAGGTCGGTTTTCAAAAACAGTTCATAAAGATACATCACCGCTTTCCACCAAGAGGAATGCAAACCAGTGCATAAAACATCTGCTTTTAGAATCTAAATCTGGATGAATTTTTAAATAAATGTTTATATGCCACGCACCAACATGGTAAATGCAATCAGCACCCATTCAGGCATGTAAGAGTATAATCATCTAACATTTCACCTGAATCATCCTCTTCATACACTTTCAAACTCTTAAGGACTCTTGCTAATATAGTCAACAAAACACAAAGCATTCATAGGAAATGAGCCGGGTCCAAACTCAAGGCTGATATGATCAGTGGGCCAGGGGAAAACCACTTCCTCTCACAGTGCTCCAATCACTGCGGCCACTCCTTATGGCTGGGAAATCATGCAATAATATCAGGGCTGGATCCTCCAGGCCACTTGATTGCCAACCCATTAGGAAGTGTGCCAGTATGTGGGTCTGTCATTACCTAAACTCACCGTTAAACACTGAAACGTCTAGATCCACCTGCAACACATTTACCCCATTATGCATACACCCCATAATGCTGTTTTTTGTTGCCAAAGATCCGATGCCAGTTTATGAACATTGTTTAGCATATAGCATGCAGTATCATTTCTAATTATTGCCCCACAGTAACACTGCAGCACTAGATGCACTACTAACATGCAGACAGAAACTAGTCATCCAAACCTAATTTCATCCCTTAATCCTCTCTCTCTATCATTCTCTCGTGCGTTTTTCATTTTCAATCTAAACGCCCCAGAAAAGCTGTAATCCTCCACCGCTCAGCTGATTGAAAAGCAGCAGAGGCACACTGACGTTAACGGTTTGTTGACACAAGCAGTTGCTCTGGGTCACACTTTAAACTCTGGACATAAGAGGTGAAGCAAGGTCCTTCATAGAACAAAAATGGAAGAGTAAAAGAAAAGAGAGAAATTCTGGATTACATTGCTATTTAACATATGTAAGTATTAAAGGGATAGTTCATGAAAATTCTGTCATTAACTCACCATCATTCCAAACCTGTAAGACCTTTCTTCATTTTGATGAAATCCGAGAGCTTTCTGATCCTGCATAGTAAGCAATGCAACTGACATGTTCCAGGCCCAGAAAGGTAGTAAAGATATAGATAAAATAGTCCACGAGACATCAGTGGTTCAACTGTAACATTATGATGCTACGAGAATACTTTTTGTGTGCAAAGAAAACAAAATTGAAAAAAAATTCAATAATTTCTTCTCTTCCATGTTCGGATGAATTCAAATATTTGAACTTCTGCGGCTAAACCATATGCGATCGCCCGACTGGATGTGATGTATTCTATAAGTGTAGGGTTAGAATTACCAAAAAAAATTCACTTTAAAGTTATTCTATAAACACTATTTCTGCAAAATAGCACTTTAGAATAATTATGGCAGTAATAATTATTTTATATTCATTGAATCATTATTTACATTGATTGATTAGTCCTATAAAACCTACTATGTTTTTATTTTGGGGGTCATTTGTTTTGTGTCGATACATTCATACATTAATTATATTCATTTAAATAATTTGTACCATGGTGAATATGCTGAGGTAACGGTTGTTGCACGATCAAAAGTTCTGTACGACTGCCACCAAAGACTATCCACAAGTTTCCGGGGGGCGCTACTGTAAAAAAGAACGTGGGTACAACTTCCGGTGAGGTGGCGGACGTAGTATACCAATGGTATTTTGTGTGCTAATTAGCGAAGAGGCTAAGCGTTTTTTAGACTATTGTTTGTAAAGATGCACACCTTTATGAGAGATGTCATTAGGTTCTTATGGACAACATATGCTTTTAGAATTTGTGTTCCCACATCATTAGCAAGTTTGGATCGCTAGTGACTGTCAACTAGTGAAATGACATTTGATCCGAGACATCAGAGCTTGTGTTAAAGGGCATGCCAGATGAAGCCTCGATTCGAGGCTTGTTAACGTAGAAATCCCTTTCTGTCCAGTCATGTGCGCGATTCACTTTGCGAGTCCTAATGTTCGACCCCCAGATCTAGTACATTTTCATTAGGACCTATTTAAAAATTACATTTTGAAATATCCAGTCATACAAGTAATATGAAGAATACAAATTATTTCAGGAAAATTAAATATATGCCATATGCAATTAATATATGCGTACTCTTCTATTACATCATATTGATATTCATACTGGCATTTAATGGCACTGTTCAGTGGGTAAATTAATTTATCAGAGTCAAAAATTTAACAAACAAACACACCGACGGTTAGGCTTTTATTTGTGCATATAACATGGATCGATCTATGGAAATTGTGGTGAATGCTTCTTCCGACGGAGCTTCAGAGGCTTTTGGATGCTTTATTTTTTACTAACCACCAGATCGCGCTGTTTTCGACACTCTCAAAGTTTTGAATCTTTTCCCGAAACAGTCAGAGGAAAGTCTCGGTGCTTCACGAGGCTTCATTTGCCCGTCACTCCTGTCAGCTGTTGAATAAATGAGTCTCACATCCCGGTTGTTTACTTTGAACCGGAAGACGGTCCCACTTTTGACGCAAGGCCTCATGGGGCGTAGGAAACTTGTGGATAGAATACCCAAGACTTGTCACTTGTGTAGTTTTGAATGGGGAAAGATGCAATGCTCATTATGGCCGCATAGCCCCGCCTTCTTAAGGAAAGAGCCAATCGCTGATTAGTAAAGTCATAGCATCACTGCAGCTGCCGTTAGTCCCGGTTGCTATAGAAACAGTCAGCGTTCTGAGAAGTGCGCTCACTACTGCACATTGGCTGATCTAGCCTGAAAAATAAGATTTTTTTAACGCTATTGGAGTGTAAGGAGCGCTATTTATGAGGTAGTTCTTGTCAGATTTCATTGGTGATTTCAAATATGAAACTTAATCGTAAGCTTGGTAAACAGTTTTGGAGAATTTGATGTTTCCCCATTCAAAGAGATAGGAGCTGCACTTGCCTGCCCGAGAGTCGTTTCAAAGATGGCCGCCGAGTGAAATGACTTGCCTTAAAGGGACTTTGACTGCCACTAAAGGGAGAAATGCAACAATCATATCCAAATGTCAGAAACAGTGGAAAGGCAGCTATAGTGGATGACATCCGATGCCACCACTACGACGCTTTACAATGTCACCACAGAAAGACATGTTTAATTTTTTTCCGTCAACGTTGACGAGTAGCTCCATCACATCTGTAACACTGGCCAATAGAAGCACAGAAGCACCTTCATACAAACATGCCGAAAACGAAAGACAGACAATGGTATCAGTCCTGCTATGTGGAATTTTACAATGGAGGAAATGAGTGAAAAAAGGTCAAATAAAAACTATTTTACCTCTTTGACAGTCCATACTGTACTCCATATCCCAGTTTGTCTTTTTCTGACAACAAGACGCTGTTTGCTAGCCATTGTTTGTTTACGCTCACGCAACTACTGTCTAGTCCCACGCTACGGACCATTTTCACAAGATTGTGATGATGCGTTTCAACGGTCATCATCATCATAAATCCATGAACATTTTGATTTTTAAAAAAATATATATACATTTATAACACTATACTTTGTATCATATCACCTTTTCATCAAGTTACAAAAAAACTAGTTAACGCTAATGTGAGGGTGTTTCTAATGCCGCGTCTAAAGGAGGGACGGTAAAATTGACATTGTTCTCTCTTCTGACTGCGATATCAGTCTCTCTCAATTTTTTTCCTTTGATTGAAAGTCGTGGAAATACTATCATGGAGTTTTTCTTTTGCTGCTTAAACAAATGGGAATGCAAAAAATATATTTATAAAACGGGTAGTTCCGGTCCTTGATTTTGATTGGTTGAGCCACGTTCAAAGCTGTTGTACATTACTCTACAAACAAACACCTTTGTTTACTTCTGTGTGTTGCTTGGCAACCACTTTGTTGCAACTACAACTGAGGAATTACATTGTTTGTTGGAAGAATACTGTTTTCTATTAATATCATTACACTTTATTTGCTGTGTTTTATTTTGTGAAACCTCACTACATATACGGAATAACCGTTTAATAAAAATAACCGTTTAATAAAATAACCGTTTATAAAAGCAATAAGCCTCGTGAAGCCGTGGTTTACAGTGAATTTACAACAGCTAAGGGGCTCTGCTTTGGGTTGTGCCTACAACATCTCTTAGCTGTTATAAATTCACTGTAAAATCTCTTTATTGTGGTACTTCTCTCGGATTTTACGCAACTATGATGACTTCCGCTGCTGAGAAACCCGGAAATGTGAGAAAGGTCCACTGAAGGTCCACTGAGGACAGCAGGCATGTCATTAAAAATGACAAGCGATTAAAGTGTAGTCTGACATGATTCTTGTTCACAACACGACAAGATTTTACGAGTCAAATCTCATAATATGACACAGTGACTATGATAACCGACAAAATATCGTGTAGTCTGAACCAGGCTTTACTCTCAAGGATTTGTCGTGTCACGTTGCACTGCATCCAGTGTAGACAGCGTCGCTGATTATAACGGGTTCTATAGAGTTTCGTCACGTTGTGTCGCTCGCGTCCAGTGAAGACACAGTGTTACAGATGTTTAAGTAAAAAGGACTGCAATCATTCAGAGTCCCCCTACATATCCCTTTTTTGTTTTTCCTGGCTGAGAGGACACAGATTTAAATATGGAAGCAGAATTTGCGTCGAGTGTTTGTGGAGGTGTGTAGACCGGCGGGCAGTGTGGAGTAGAGGTGGGGTGGAAGTGGGCAGCTTTGAGCCAGAAGCCACTGAAAGACACAGTAGGCTACTTGTTTAACATAAGAGTAGCAAGTTGAAATGCCCCTGCCTTTCAGAGCAACTACTTCTTTCTGTTTTTCTCTTGACAGTGGTTGAAAAACGGTTACTTTTCTCCATCCATTCATCTTCCCATCTGTCTCTCCATGGCTCTGCACAACCCCAGCACACCTTCCTTCCCCCCGTGTCACTTGTTTCTCACTTCTTTCCTGTCCTTTCGATGGCTTACATCGGCTAGTGAAGGTTACCTATGCCTGCAGGGCAGTGTGCGTTACGTGTCTCTGTGTGTGTGAGACAGAGAAAAAGCATGTGTGTGTGTCACTCCATTTGCAGCTACATAAATAGCCATTTCCCGCCAGAGCAAACCCACTTTCCCAACACCCACCTTACACACGAATCCCAGCAGATACACACACACACAAGAAACTAGACTGACTGCAGCAGACAAAAAAAAGTTATTATAATACATTATCACAGATTCCCCCAGTCTCTCTAAGGTGATCACTGTGATACATGAACGACAGCCCTCTCAAACCATACATTCACACTGTAAAAGCAAATATACGCCATTGCAACTTAACAGGGAACATCAAAGCAACAAAATGGACCCGATACATGCAATTAGACAGATAAAAAAATAGGCACAGAGAGACAGAAGACAGAGCACATAGCGCTGTTTTTGCATACTGTAATGATGAAAAATGTCATGAAAGATCTAATCCCACTGCAGAACACTCAGTGTGGCTAATTAGAAGTCATACGTCCTTTACTGTGTATTCTTAATTTTTAAAATAGCTGAATGTCTTTTAAATTACACATTACAATAAATGATGCTAAGAACTGTCAAATTAAACTTTGGACGAGCATTTGTGGTTAAAAAGTATATATATATATATTATTATTATTTTTATTTTTTTATAAAATGACCGATTGTTTCACTAGATAAGACCCTTATTCCTCGGCTGGGATTGTGTCGAGCCCTTTGAAGCTGCATTGAAACTACAATTTTGACCTTCAACCCGATGATCCCCATTGAAGTCCACTATATGGAGAAAAATCCTGGAATTTTCCTCAAAAATCTTTGACATAGAGGTGAGTAAATTATCAGGAAATTTTTATTCAGGAATTGAACTAATCCTTTAATACACAATCCTGTTCTTGTTATTGCTTGTTAATCAAAAGCAAAACGTGTTTATTTTGCAATCCTTTATCAAAATGTAATAACTTGCTCCACCACTGAAACAACTGTATTTTTTTGTCACAGGTTATGTTTTCATCCACTGGGTTCAGCTGGAAACATAATGGCACCTTTTCACAATCCAATCAACCGTGATGCATATAATCAAGTCTCGTCCTATATTTTTGAGTTGTGAAAGACATTACGTTCAATGGGTACATCTTCAACCACGACATCGAGTGAATGTGTTTGTGCAGTTTGGATTGTGCGTGTTGTCCAAACATAAATGAAACCACTGAGTGCTTTGTTTTCCAATATGACACATTGTCTCGTACTTGGCAATATCTCTCTCTCTCTCTCTCACACACACACAGTCAAAAACACACATGCTAACACACACTTGCCTGTTTGTGGAGAGCTGGCCTGCACAAAAGCCAGATAGAGGTTGATTGAACACAGCAGATGTGAAATTACCCATACCCCATTTGGGCCAATTTCCTTGTCTTTTACTGGCTGTTACTGGCTATCTGAAGAGAGTCAACACATCCATTCAGTCTCTCTTTTGCACACATTCGAATACACCGTCTACACAGACCGTTCTCTCTCTCTTGTTCGACATTGTAAAAAAAAATACAGCCCAGTCTACCTGATCATTAATACACAGCTTCTTAGAAGAGAAAATAGGAGCCTATTAACTACAGAATAGGGAGAATAAAAGAAAACAAGATTGACAGGGTGTTTTTCATACAAGCCTGAAAGAGATGGACAAAAGGAGGAGGAGGGGAGCGAGAGACAAAGAGAGCAGGACAGACAGAAAGACTGAAGGAAAGACGGATAGACAGTGTGACTGTGCCGATAATGACAGACACACACCGCACGTTGAAGACAAATGAGTGATGGCTCGAGTTTCTTCTTTCCCTTGCCTTCTTAAAGCAATATAGTCAGCTCAAAAATAATTCTGTCATTATTGACTCACCCTCATGCTGTTATTTATTCTGTAGAGCACAAAATGAGGAATTTCACGCTTCATAGTTCACTGCGCCTACAAAAAGGACAAAAAACACGCATCAAAAAGTCCATATGCACTACTGTATATTTAAAGTCTTCTGAAATCAGAAAAAGACTAAAGTTTAAGTCACTGCTCTGTGATAATCTGTCAATCTGTTAACTTGAAAAAGCCAGGGTGTGAAACTCTAGAAAAATACTATTTTATTTTTTTTTTTTTTTAGCTCTGCAAAGCAATCTTTTTTCAAAAGGTGGTATATACATCTATTTTCTATTTTTCTATTTGCCATAACCGACTCCATTTTTGTAACTTGTGTGTTTTAACATAAACTTTAGTGTATTTGACAGTTTAAGCACAATAATACATGAAAGAGAACTTAGTTTAGTACTCACATGCTGTGTAACAGCTGCTTTCTGTAGATGTGCTTTGGATGTGTGCACTCAGAAAGATGTATATCTGAAGTTTAAACTGATATGGCTTTAAAATACATGATTTCAGCATGATAGATGTGATAATCAAAACCAAACAGATGTTTTTTAGCAGAGTATCTGAGATATGAACTGTAAAAGCACAGCTCTATTCCGGAAAAGGGGGCGGGGAGCAGCAGCTCATTTGCATTTAAAGACACATACACGGAAACAGTGTTTTCGCTTACACTCAAAATAGGCATTTTCAAAATGAAATAATAAATGATCTGTGGGGTATTTTGAACTGAATCTTCGCAGACACATTCTGGGGACACCTGAGATTTATATGACATCTTACATTACATCTTTTTTGCAATGGAAAGGTTTTACAGATGTTAATGTTCTTCATGGAATCATTAAGAAACTTATTCATTCATTTAAAGGCCGGTTCACACCAAGAATGATAACGATAACTATAAATACAACGATAACTATATTTGCCTCCACACCAGTAAATGATAACTATGTTGTTGTTTTTTTGTTTTGTCTTTGTTTTTTGCATTTACACGACTTGAACCAGTAGATGTCCTCAGCACGTTTCGAGCGCATCTAAACAGTGAATCTAGCATAAACTATCTGATCTCTAACATAGTCAGTGTAGTGGAATAAAAACAAGTACTCTTTTCTACTGCAACTTCAAAGGAGGCAAGACAATGTTGTCCAAACTAGCGCTAAATTTTTGAGGTAATTTTATGATTTATGTTACTCTGTTTGCTGTGCAATGTCTGTTTACTTCTCTACAACCTTGCCTGCTATTTCAAATAAAGTCTGATTAGCTGTCAGTGTTTTATGGTTCATCAGCTGTAAATAGAATCGTTCTGAAAGTGATCCCAACGAAATTGTTCCCCTGTATCGTTATCGTTATACTGCTGTTGTGAACACTGCTATTCTCTTAAATTTGAAACGATTTTTAGAAGGTTAACTTTATAGTTATCGTTATCGTTCTTGGTGTGAACGGGCCTTTAATAAGAGTGATGATCCAGTTGAATTAACAGCTCATTACACACCTAAATTTCAGTCTGGCTTCAAAAGATTTGGAAAGTACCACGTCAGTCTTTAAGAACCAATTTATGTTGTTCTTTTAGAATCTTCGAAAATCACTGTAGTCTAAAAACGACATGTTAACATTCTTCAAAATTCACATTTTGAACTCCATGAAACAAAAGCAGAATAAGGGTTTGGAACAACATGAAGATAAGTGATAATTTCCATTTTTGGGTGAGCTATTCCTTTAATCACTCCACTGCAGTCCCTTATTGTCTTTTATATAGTAAACTATATACAGGTTCGGCATATTGTTAGTGTGGTCAGATGTTTATATATGGACTGAAAAATCTGGGTTTACAAGCATATGTTTCTGAATTGGTCAGCTTTAGCATTTGAACATGAGTAATTAAAAACCATGTTTAGCTACGATAGAATGAGGAAAGGAATTTCGGAAATATAGATTTACTTTACGAGGCAAGTCTGTATTTATATTCAAATCTGTTTTATAATCCTTTTGAAGTGACCATAACCATCCATTGGGTAGGAGCTTTCATAACACTTGGTTTCGATTACAGAGTCTTTGTTGGACTGTCTCTCGGTCTCTATATGTGCGCTGAGTCATTTGAAACTGACAGCGGGAGGAATATTTGGTTTTGCCTCTTTGGCGGAGTCCATTCATCCACCTCCATTCCTTCATCATCTCTTTTGAACCTGGGTCTCTATGAACACACACACATACAGAGGACGCGCTAGAGAGCGACTTACACAAACAGACTTAAACACACCTATGAACCCTGCTGACATGATTAATCCTGTCTGATAAAGCCAGTCCAGAGCTCAACACACGCCAACAACATCTGTGCCATTTGCGCTTATGTGGATGTTGTAGTGTTGTAGATTTCTGACCCATAGCTGTTGTTAGACTCTATTTTAAGGTCTTTCTCTGTAAACTCCCATAAAGTTTGTGGTTAAAGGGATAGTTCACTCAAAAATGAAAATTCTTTCATTAATTACTCACCCTCATTTCGTTCCAAACCCATAAGACCTTTGTTTGTCTTTGTAGCACAAATTAAGATATTTTTGATGAAATCCAAGAGCTTTGTGACCCTGCATAAACAGCAACGCAACTGACACGTTCAAGATCCAGAAAGGTAGTAGGGGCATCATTAAAATAGTCCATGTCTGGCTGCTAAAGTTACAGTCATGCACAGGTGATGGACTCACACACAGAAAGCAAAAAATATAGACATGATGAGAAAATCAATATGCTGTGTAAAGGAAGACTGTGTTAGCAGAGAAGTGAGTTAAAGGTATGTACATCTGTGGTTCAGCTCTTCTTGTCTGTCCAACAGAATTTTTTAGCTTTGACTTTGAAAGTCTTTGCTAAAGTCTGTGTAAATGAGCAGCATGTGTTTGTGTGTATGTGTGTGATTTATACTGCGGGCATTGTGTGTATGTGTGTGTGTGTGTGTAAATGTGTGCTGTGGGCGTTGCTGAGGCACTGATCCATGCAAAACCACACTGGCACAACATTACCCTTTATGTCAACCCCAGGCCTATGGCTCTGGCTCTCTTTTGCTTTAAATACATTTAACATTACATTCACACAAGACTATTTGGTCAAAGTTTGTTCATCATCTAGTTTGCAGATACTTATTTACTAATTGCCCAGAGAGCCAGTTCCACTGATTCCACTGATTGCACATTTGATTACATATACATACACTACCAGTCAGAAGTTTTTGACAAGATTTTTTTTTTTTTAAAGTAGTCTCTTCTGCTCACCAAGCCTGCATTTGTTTGATCCAAAATACAGCAAAAGCAGCAATATTGTGAAATATTTTAAAATGTAATTTATTCATGTGATCAAACTAAATTTTCATCATCATTACTCCAGTCTTCAGTGTCACATGATCCTTCAGAAATCATTCTAACATGCTGATTTGCTCTTCAAGAAACATTTATTATTATTATTATCAATATTTTAAAAAGTTGAGTACATTTTTTTTCAGGTTTCTTTGATGAACAGAAAGATACAAAGATCAGCATTTATCTGAAATAAAAAGCTTTTGTATTATTATATGCTATACCATTTTTCTTTTTTTTCTTTTTTTTACCATCTTTTATTTAGCAAGGATGGTTTATATTGATCAAAATGATAATGACATTTATAATGTTACAAAAATTTCTATTTAAGAAAAATGCTGTTCTTCTGAACATTCTATTCATCAGAGAAACCTGAAAATTTCTAATCAGCTATTTTCAACATAATAATAATAATAAATGTTTTTTGAGCAGCAAATCAGAATATTAGAATGATTTCTGAAGGATCATGTGACTGAAGTAAAGATGCTAAAATTCAACTTTGAAATCACAGGAATACATTACATCTTAAAATATATTCAAATAGAAAACAGTTATTTTAAATAATAAAGATATTTTAAAATATTAGAGTTTTTGCTGTACTTTGGATCAAATAAATGCAGGTGAGCAGAAGAGACTTCTTTCTTTTTTAAACAAAAACCTTACTGTCCAACAACTTTTGACTGGTAGTGTATATAATAAATAAAAATAATATATTTTTTCTTGCCTGAGGACCTCAACACACTCACTCAAAAATAGTTTTTCATGTAATATATATCAGCATAACGTACTTGTTATGCTCTAATTGTTCATAACATCACTAATGGTTGTCACCCTGAGGTCTTAACAAGGCTCTTTGTATTCAAATCCTGAGCAACTGCTCTCCTGGACATCCAGGTTGTTTTGAACCCATGTGGAAACTGAAAAAAACCTTTTACACTTACTTTTGACTTTTATAATAACAGGCGTCACTTTTGTTCCTTCTCAACTTACAGGTTTGACTGACAGCACAAGAACTAAAACCTAGAACGAACCAAAAAGTGTTTAAACCAGGCAAATGAGAATTAATTAACTAGTTGAAACGAACAACAATTAACACGTACGGAAAGCAAGAATGCGTGGCGCCATCTAGTGGCTAATGCTAAATACTATTTAAAAAAACAATCGATCTGAAAACTCCACATCTTGAGTTTAACTTCAACTTCTTTCTGTTGTGTCCTCATGTAATTCTATGACTGTGGTCTTTCCTCACACACTGGTTCATGACAGTAAGTATCTACCTGTGTAGCAACTATAAGGATGAAAATACATCAAATACAGTGCATAATTGTTTTATTACATATATTTTTAAAAATGATACAGTCAGGATGTAATATGCAGACTTTCATGTGGTCATGTAGAAAAGGTCAGACTTAAAAAAAAAAAGACATTCACTTTTTGTTTTGTAAAAAAAAAACATACTTAAGGGCTATAAACAAATCTGCAATCAGTCTAAATGAAGGCTTACAGATTTTAAAATGTGTTAATATTTTTCCTCATTTGTAAGTCACTTTGGATAAAACCATCTGTTAAATGAATATATGTAAATGTTCAAGCAATCTGAAAGCGACAGTCTGAGAAGACTAGAGCTCAATTAAGAGCTTCAGGTGCATTTTGAGAAATATTGCACAGTAATGTCAACACAAGCTAATAAACAGAGAGCAGCACAGTCCTGATCCCAGAGATGGACACCAGAATAATCAATGAAATATTTCAAAATAAATATGCCACCAAAGCATTTAACACACAAACACACACACACGTCTGGTTTATTATCCTTGTGGGGACTCTCCATAGGTGCAATGGTTTTTATACTGTGCACACTGTATTTTCTATCCCCTTACCCTAACCTAAACCTAACCCTTACAGAAAACTTTCTGCATTGTTACTTTCTCAAAAAAAAAAAAAAAAACCTCATTCTGTATGATTTATAAGCTTGTTTCCCCATGGGGACCTCAATTTAGGTCCCCACGGTGACACGAGTCCCCATGAGTCTGTGTGTATTCAGGTTTAGGTCCCCACCAGGATATAAAAACAAGACCACACACACACACACACACAAACACACTCCTTTCTCAGATGAAAGCAATTAAAACAAAACTCTTACACCACAAAAACTAAGTAAACACCACAATTTAAAACTATGTTTTGAGTACAAACAGATATATTTTGTGAAACAGAGGCCCAAATGTCTTTTGACATTCACAACCAGTCACAAAAGCATCTACTGCCCCCAACATCCATGAACAACCAAGATGGATAATTAGCATAACCAGGATGGATAATTTCATATTTGTGACCCTGAACCACAAAACCAGTCATAAGTAGCACGGGTATATTTGTAGCAATAGCCAAAAATACATTGTATGGGTCAAAATGATCAATTTTTCTTTTATGCCAAAAATCGTTAGGTTATTAAGTAGATCATGTTCCATGAAGATATTTTGTGAATTTCCTACTGTAAATATATCAAAACTTAATTTTTGATTAGTAATATGCATTGCTAAGAACTTTAAAGGTGATTTTCTTCTTTTTTGCACCCTCAGATTCCAGATATTGTCCTATCATAACAAACCATACATCAATGAAAAGCTTATTTATTCAGCTTTCAGATGACGTATACATCTTAATTTCCAAAAACTGACCTTCACGACTGGTTTTGTGATCCATAGTCACATCTAAATAATGCAAAGTATTTTGTGACTAACAGCAATCAAAGGCCCTTTGCAGTATCTCCATGACATACAAGCAGGAAGCCACTAGTACACAAGTACTCACTGTAGACACAGAAAACCTGACACAGTTACTGTTATAGTGTTTTGACTGAGTTTAAATGGCGTTAGTCGTCTAAGTCTAGGCCAGGGAAACGGCTGCTCATGTCTTCGAGAAAGTCGAACGGTTTAACCTGGAACTCAACATTCTTCCAATACTTGGGAGTAGCTGTGCCTTCAGGAGTCTTCAAGGAAAAGCTTTTTATTTTTAAGCAGGGGAGTATTACCACCTTCTTGAACTTAATCTCCCATCCCCAGTCCTGAGAAAGAGAGAGACGGAGGGATGAAGAAAAGTAGGTCAGTAGGCTTAAGGACCTCTTCCTGTGTTTAGTTGGATACATAACATGATTTATTGTTTGTTTGTTTTTTAAGAGTAAACTAACACAATCTGTACCTTTCCACAGTTTCTGCAGTTGATAACCCGTCCAGGCTCCCAATCTTCAAAGCTCTTCTCCAGAAAGACCTGCCCACCTGTTCTATAATGCTTCCTATGAAATACACCAATATGGACATGTTTGTTCTGATCATGGTAGGGATTATTGACTTCAGTGTTTTTATTTTGACATTTTTTAATATAGCTCTGATTGTACTGGTCTAAAAGAACAAAGTCATATGCAACTAGGATGGCTTGAGGCTGAGTAAATCATGGGCTAATTTTCATTTTTGGGTGAACTATCCAACTTTTGAATGGTAGTGTACTGTATTTCTTTACACACACTCTGCAGCTGCACTTTTTTCAGAATTATTTAATGGTCTGTGATACTGACTGTGATGTAGTCATGAACAACTCACTCAAACTCGGTGTTGATGTTGACATGGTGTGTATTTTCAATTTTTCTGAAATCTTCTCCACTGCAGACAGGCAAGAAGCATTCTCTGCATTGAAACTGAACCTGATCAGGACTATAGCGCTGCTTCTTCGCATCCTTTTTCCTCTCCGTCTGGATTCGAATCATAACAGCAATTTGTTGGAGCTCAGATACCTGACAGGAATAATAAGACAGAAATAAGACTTTATGGTACAATGTGTTGAAAGTTTTTTAGGAATTTGAAATCTGAATACTTTAAGTGTTCTATTATTTGACAGGAATTGCAAACCTTGCGTCTGAAGTCCCTGGGACTCATCTGCTGCACTTGGTCAATAGCTTTTGCAGTCAGACCTTCTAGATACTCATTGATACGTTCCCTGTGTATTTCAGGCCCACCTTCTTGAGCCACCACTGAGTAGACGCTGTTCATAGCTCGAGCCCGCCCACTGGCCTGCTGCTGAGCAATCTCATTGGTCAACAGCCCGTAACGTACAACTAAGTTGCATTCTGGAATATCAAGTCCTTCCTCAGCTACACTGGTGGAGATGAGGAGATTGAGGATTCCTTTTCTAAAATGTTGTATGGTTTCCTTCTGTCCATTCTAAGAACAAATAGAAAAAAAAAGAAGTTAAAAGATTTTTTTTTTTTTTTTTTTTAAATCAAATGTAAATTCATGCTCCAGTCACATTTTCTTGGTTACATAAACATTACTTACACTATCAGAAAAAAAAAAAAAAATCAATTTTATATTTTTTTACATTAACAATGTAATTAATATTCTATTTATTAAAGCCATCAAGCTAGTGCTTTTAAGAATTTTACATTAATTCCAAAATAATAACTCAAGACAGTAACAATTTAAACAATATATTTTATTTGTGAACTTAAGTTCAGCTGTTCTTTTTAATAGTTAACTTTAACTTATTTTTTAATTTTTCAAAGCTCTGTACATATTGGTCACAGAGAGTTACTTAAATTTTACCAAGCTGATTACTCACTTAAAGCTCCCACAGATCATGTTTTCATGCCATTTCAAGTCTTATTTTGATGAAAAAAAAAAGTGGTTATATCTAAGTATGTAAGTTGTTTACTTACTTTTTAAAATTAGTCCTCCCATTAACGCCATTATATTGTTTATTCAGACTGATTCGCAAACGCACACAAACACAAGAGGCAGGATGTATCTAAGGTGACAATACATCCTCTTTTCCCTGGACATGTCCTCTTTTTGGACCTAAAAAATGGCTTTCTGCCATCGCCATTCATTGTGTCTGTTTTTGTATTAAACCCCTATGTGGGACTGTTTTCTTGATCCCGCTCCTGCTGAATTACCACCTGCTCACGCAATCATTCTAATATTGAACATAATTGTTGCGCATCAGGGAGCCGCTATCGTATGCGGAGTATTTAAATTTGTTTTGAATGAGAGGCTATTCACTTTCGCTTTCAATTTCGCAGTCTCACGCACTCTGTATAAAGGGGGCAAATCTTACAAGATGAGCACATTATCTGCTGAGCAGCAAATCCTCCAGCATGATTTGTCAGTCATCTTTCAAATCTGATTCCTGCAGCTTGGATGCAGGGTTGCCAAATCCACATTTTGTTTTGCAAGGAATTAGGCTGATTTTAAACTGTTGTGAAGGGTTGATCTTCTCCCATGGGTTAAATGTTTGTAATATTGCATACATTATATTTGTCTAAAACCTTGTATTGAAACATTTTGCATTCTACCTGTGATAAAACTATGCAAGATGTTAAGTTTTGTGATGGCCACTGGTAGGAAACCTTTCGGGGGTGGGGGGTTAACCAGTGAGCTCACGGGAGGCAAGAGAGACGCGGACTCCAGTTGTAGCTTTGCCTGCTGGTGTTGCTGTTGGACAATGTTTCTTTCCAAAAACGAGTGATTTATACAATTTTTAATGTTATATTTTGTAACAGTTGTTTTATTTTTGTTCTATGAATTTTTTTCCCATCCAACTGCCTCGCTTGCCTCCTCCTAGGAGGAAGCGCCACTTAACTAAATTCAGATTTTTTTTCCCTCCTGTAAATACTGTATATTAGAATTCTTCAAGTAAACATGACTAACATTGCTTTTTAGGGGAACCATTTGAGACGTTTTCTTGTGTGAAAGTACCTGGGTCATGTGATTTGCACCTGTACCCGCTCCAGTGAGAATGCCAGCTCTGATGTTGACCTTCTGCAGCTCAGGGTTGGAGTTCACCCAGTCATACAGACAACGGGTGCCCCTACGGGTCTTTGAGAAGAGGATAGCGCGAGACTCTTTGTTACGGAACTCATCCAGCAATGTGCATTGTAACCGGTCCAGTTTGGGGTTTTCGTAGAAGGCAATCGATGCCAGCTGTTTAAGCTCCACGCGGTTCTCTGGACAGACACAGAGCAGAAATATTTGTCATTTCAGTGATTGGTTGAGATTTTATTAGCTGACGAAATCAACTTTTGCTGTCAATACAGACTACCAATAAAAAGAGCAGTAATCTGAATATGAAAAGGCTTGCATAATGCACACATCAAGTTAGAATTAGAATTATGGAGCTTTTTTGCACCAATAATACAATTTTGGCCACTAATTATTTTCATATTATGGTCTATAACCAATACATTCTATTAAAATTAAGTACTATTTAGTCTAAATAAATTAAAAAATAAAAATACAAACACCTAAAATCAGTGGTTTTGTGAATTTAGACATCACAAAAGTATAACGTACAGCATAAAAATATAATCCATTTTGAAATTAGATAAAGATTACATTTAACAGTGTTAATAAATTATTACTGATTTTTGAATATCAACTTTAAGTGAGTGTTAGACGACAGAAAGGTAGTCTAAATGTAACACTTTCACTGTATGGAAAAATAACATTTAAGAATTTATTTCTCTGTGTTATTATTATTTGAGTGTGTGTGTGAAAATAAAAGTCATTCAGGTTTGTAACAACACTGAGGTCAGCAAATGATGATTTTTGAGGGGTTAACTGTCCTTTTAGGAGAATCACAATAGTCAACAGCACAGTAAACAATGCACACCATCAAAAAGTCCTTGGAGTAAGATGTCTGTTCCATCCAGCAGCCTGGTTTTCTTTGAATCGTAGAACTCGTCTAGAACCCGGAAAGCGTCCACCATGCGAATGGTGTCATTAATGAGAAGAGCGTCGTTGTATTGCCGCAGGTGCAAAGCACACTGAGCAATCAGTCTGTCCTCTTTCCTTACACCTGACACACAAAAAACACCATCAAATCAAGTCTTTTTTTATTTTTGCAGGAGATTGATAATGTACAACTCAAAGTTGGTGTGACAATAACCTTCTTTCTCTAGTTCCACCACATCAGCTTCGTATTCCTGGGTGCCCATCTCTCGCAGGCTGCGGCTTACCGTTGGCGGCATAAACTCATGAATCATCAACATCATTGCCTTCAAGTGGTCACCAAATGGATCCTGTTTCACACAAGCAAACATACACACTTATTGGTCTTGAATGTTTAAAGGGATAGTTCACCCAAAAATGAAAATTCTGTCATTAATTACTCACCCCCCTGTTGTTCCAAACCCGTAAGACCTTTGTTCGTCTTCAGAAAACAAATTAAGATATTTTTGATGAAATCCAATCGCTTCGTAAAATTATGATTGAACCACTGATGTCACATGAACTATTTTGTCGATGTTCTTGGTACCTTTCTGGGCCTTGAACATGGTAGTACCCTTGCTGTTTTGGTTTTCATTAACAGTATCTTAATTTGTGTTCCGAAGTTGAACAAAGGTCTTACGGGGTTTGGAACAACATGAGGGACAGAAATTAATGACAGAATTTTCATTTTTGGGTGAAATCTATGCCTTTAAGCAGTTGTACAGTAGAATCACATCTGAATCTGAGACCGCCTAGAGGAAAGTACCTGAGCTCTTTTTTCAACAATGTCATATTGCTTTTTGGGTTTGGGAACGACTTTCTGCAGCACTGGTGTAAAATTCTTGGTGGACACAATTACTGAATCCAGATTGGCACAGATCTGAGAATGAGAGAGAAAAAGTGATTCTTTCATTAGTTCACAGCACAAAATAAACTAGTTTTTAATTGACTTAGTAATAAATAGTAATAGTAATAAATCTTAGCTGTGAATGTAGAAAACACAACTTGAATCGAACTTTACCTATTATATATATATATTTTTTTTGCTTTACTATGTATCCTAATGTTTACATTTAAACACACCTGCAGGACGTGTTCAACAGCTTTTTCCAGTGTCCTATTTCCTCCTGTACCAGGTGATGCTGTGAGGCCCAAAATCTGAGGCAGTTTCCCTTCTTTTCTCACTTTTTTTTCAACATAGCGGCCCATAATCTTATTATAGACGCTCTCCTTGTGTGTATGGTGACATTCGTCTATGACCAGCAGGGTGAAGTCTGAATAGAGACAAATGAAGGGTACGGTACAGTATATTATGTATAAAACCGCATATTAGGATGCCATCAAGTTTTCAACCCAAAACATTTACAAAACCAATTAAATGAATTAGAATGGAAGTGCTGGAGGGGATAGTTCACCCAAAAATATAAATTTTGTCAGTAATTATCGTGTCTTGGTACTCTAGTGAATGCGTGTTGAAGACTGACACGGAAGAAAAGAAAGTGTTGAATAAAGTCGTTATTTTTGTTTTCTTTGCACACAAAAAGTATTTTCGTAGCTTTATAAAACTTCAAAAACTCAACTTCAAAAATCATTTCAAAATCATCCTACATCGCTGCAGAAGTTCCGACCTGGTCTTTAAAAAGTGAACATGCAAAGAAGATCAAACACCCTTAACAAAAAAGGTAAAACAGTGATATAGGACGATTTTGAAGTTGAGGGAGAACATGAGATGGGAGTTTTGAGACATACCCTAACTGTCATGAACCGGAACAAAAACAGAATTCAGGGATAGTAAGACAAGACGAGCGTTTGACATTAAAAAGTATATAAACTGTATTATTTTTATGAAAATAACAGATCGTTTCGCAGGATAAGACCCTTCTTCCTCGGCTGGGATCGTTTACAACCACATTTGGGATCGTTTGGAGCCGCATTTAAACTGCATTTTGGAAGTTCAAATTTGGGGCACCATATCAGTCCATTATATGGCGAAAAATGCTGAAATGTTTTCCTCAAAAAACATAATTTCTTTACAACTGAAGAAAGAAAGACATGAACATCTTGGATGACAAGGGGGTGAGTAAATTATCAGTAAATTTTTGTTCTGGAAGTGGACTTCTCCTTTAACATTAATATCAAAATTAAATATACAAAATATTTATGTATAAAAAAACATAAACTATTCAAGAATGGGTCAAAATGGTTGAAGATTTAGCCTAAATTATGCTGTCACTTAGGTGCTACTTGGTTTGTTGTTACTGATGAACTTGAACTTGAACTTGGTTAATAATCAAAAACAGTAATTAATAGTTCAAATGAGTTATGAGACATGGGAATTGTTCCTCTAATACTTGGAAAATGCCAACCAAAGTGTACCGTATTCATGGAAAAAGTCAAATTTCCATTCATGCACTGTATAAAACTTGTTGTAAGGCATTATGTATCATGGTGTGTCATGCAGAAACATCTGTTACCTGTGAGCTCCACATGTTTTTCTTCCTCTGTATTGGTCAGGGCGTTCTCCAAGATCTGAGCCGTGCAAATGACCAGGTCTGATTGCTTGACTAGGTTCCCAAACAAGTCTTTCTGATTACTGTCCCCACTGATAGGTGTTATCTTGTATCTACTCCCAAGATAAGGTCTGAATTCTTTTGCAAAGTGCTGGTCTACCAGATGCACCTGAGAACAATGGATATGTATTTTTTATGTGTAAATCTAAATACAACAAGAGTATTAAAAATGTAAAACAGCTTATGCACAGAACCAGAGTGATAAAGCACTAATCTGGCTTTACCTTGTTGACGAGCACTGCCACTTTGGCATTGGCTGTGGTCTCCAGGTGGTTCTTAGTGACGTAAACCGCAGCACGGGTTTTTCCTCCACCGGTGGGAAGCCAGATGATGCTGTTCTCCCCTCTGAGCGCTACCTGCACCACCTCCTCCTGGTACGGTCTAAGATTGAAATCCATCTACGCCCAAACAGTCAGCAAAACAAGGTACGACAATGACAGCTATTTAACATTGTCAAAAATGATTAGTATTCGTGAAACACATGAATCAGTTTTGTCACTACGCATACTAAAATGGTTTGACTGAAATGGCTGACATATTTCCTGAAGCTTCAGGCACAGTAATGCATTTGATTAGTCATGTGCTGTTAAAGCCCTGTCAAAAAAGGTAATCATACATTCAGATTATTACAGATTAACCAGTGCAGTGCAAAAATGAAAATAACTGATCCAGTGCAAATCTGAAGATACAGTAAGAAACAGGTAGAATAGAAATTGTGCAAACCACAGAGAATGTTTTAGATTGTTTCATAACTTTTTAAAACTTTCTTACAAGTTAAAGGTAAAACGGTAGTGGTTGCACCATTAATCTCTGTTAAAGGGATACATGGTAACAACTGGTGGTCTCATTGTTTAGAATTAATCTTAAAACAAATATTCCATGTTAAAAATATCAAAGCTACAACTTTGCTTATGTTTTTGTACTGAAAGACTGAAGGACTATAAACTAAGATCAAATGACTATATCTGAACAGGTTAGTATTGTGTCAGTATGTTCACTCACCTGTGCCGTCACTGTAGTGGTGAAGGGTCTGTGTGTTACTTTTAAAGGCTGAACCTCGTCTGGTCTTTAAAAACGTTCTCTTTATGTGCCTGCTGAGCGGAAAAACGAAACCGAAAACAGAGAAAGGGCCCGGGAGGAGGAGATGAATGATATGCAACACAATATGGGCTAAATTCAACGACAGCAGGCATCTCTAGGCTGTTAGTATAAGAAATAAACAAAAAAGTTTCTAATTAGGGTGGTTTTTTTTTCTTTTGTTATCAGAGTTTTGTTTTTCCATTGATTGCCAGTGGCACAGCAGTGATGTGGACTGAAACAGAATTTGATTTGTAAATGTGCAAAGCAGGAGCTGGAAAGAGGGCAGAGGGAAGTAATAGAGAGACCTTGATGGGGCCCCATTTCACAGTCAGTGATGTTAGGAAATCAAAACTGAACGAAATGCCTTTGTCATTTGCCTGTTAGTCATGCTCTGATCAAAACAAACACATTATGGAAACAGACAATATTCAAATGAATTTATAAAGAAATATATATATTTTTAAAAATTTACATTACAATACAAAAAAAAAAGTATATTTTTCATGTTTTCTGTATCTTAATAACCTTATATAAATATATGAATTAAATAAATTACCTTATGTAATCAAAGGTTAGAAATGTTATTATATATATATATATATATATATATATATATATATATATATATATATATATATATATATATAATGCTTATTAATAGATTATATATATATATATATATATTCTATTAATAAGCATACATAAAATATATTGATATAAATAAATATGAGATATATATATGCATTCAGATGCAAAACCAGCTAAATCGATCTGACATCTTTCTTTAAAAAAATGCATTTTTATCATTAATGATCATTGTTTTTATGATTGTTCTACTTCCTTTTTTGTGATTATTATTTTTATTATTGTTTTTATGATTATTCTACTTCCTTTTATGTAAAGCACTTTGAATTACCTCCGTGTATGAAATGTGCTATATAAATAAACTCGCCTTGCCTTGCCTTATCAGGCTGTTTTACTTCTGATTGGGCTGAGGCTGGTATTTTTGCGAATTAGAAGAAAAAGTATTTGATGGACGTATAATGTGTGTCGAGAGCATTCACTCAGTATCATTATCTCATTTTTGACCGAGATGGCTTTTATCTGGTTTTGCATCTGAACTCTTCATATATATATATATAGACAGCATGATTATTGCACAGGATAGATATATAAATAAACATACATAAAATATAGGCATATATATAAATATAAACAAATATATCTACTTATATGTAAATATATTATATATAAAATATATACATATAAATAAACCAATATATATACTTTTTCTATGTACACAAAAGGCCTATTTCTCTCAAATATTGTTCACAAATCTGTGTTAAAGAGCACTTCTCCTTTGCCGAGATAATCCATCCACCTCACAGGTGTGGCATATCAAGATGCTGATTAGACAGCATGATTATTGCACAGGTGTGCCTTATGCTGGCCACAATAAAAGGCCACTCTAAAATGTGCAGTTTTACTGTATTGGGGGGTCCGAAAACTAGTCAATATCTGGTGTGATAACCATTTGCCTCACGCGGTGCAACACATCTCCTTTGCGTAGAGTTGATCAGGTTGTTGATTGTGGCCTGTGGAGTGTTGGTCCACTCCTCTTCAGTGGCTGTGCGAAGTTGCTGGATATTGGCAGGAACTGGAACACGCTGTCGTATACGCCGATCCAGAGCATCCCAAACAGGCGATGGTCGTGGATGAATGTCACAACAGTGCGCCTCAGGATCTCGTCACGATATCTCTGTGCATTCAAAATGCCATCAATAAAATGCACCCGTGTTCATTGTCCATAACATACGCCTGCCCATACCATAACCCCACTGCCACCATGGGCCACTCGATCCACAACGTTGACATCAGCAAACCGTTCACCCACACGACACCATACACGCTGTCTGCCATCTGCCCTGTACAGTGAAAACCGGGATTCATCCGTGAAGAGAACACCTCTCTAAAGTGCCAGACGCCATCAAATGAGAGCACTTGCCCACAAAAGTGTTGCGTTTATAATTTTGGTCAGAATATATATATATATATATATATATATATATATATATACAGGGGTTGGACAATGAAACTGAAACACCTGGTTTTAGATCACAATTAGTATGATATTGGGCCTCCTTTTGCAGCCAATACAACATCATTTCATCGTGGGAGTGACAAATACAAGTCCTGCAAAGCAGCCAGAGGGATTTTGAGCCATTTTCCTCTTGCAGAACAGTGGCCAGGTCACTATG
Organism: Cirrhinus mrigala; assembly: GCA_036247105.1. Taxonomy (NCBI): domain Eukaryota; kingdom Metazoa; phylum Chordata; class Actinopteri; order Cypriniformes; family Cyprinidae; genus Cirrhinus; species Cirrhinus mrigala. Next base: position 24,191,983 of record CM070009.1, read on the forward strand.
TGATGCTGATGTGGGAAAACGTTTCCTGACTCGCTCCTCCAAAACACCCCAAAGTGGCTCAATAATATTCAGATCTGGTGACTATGCAGGCCATGGGAGATGTTCAACTTAATTTTCATGTTCATTAAACCAGTCTGTCACCAGTCTTGCTGTGTGTATTGGTGCATTATTATCCTGATACAGAGCACTACCTTCAAGGTACAATGTTTGAACCATTGGGTGCACATAATGAAACTTTACACTCTGCTCTAACTGGTGTAATGTACAATAGGTGAAGATTGGGCACCAGACAGCGCAAATATAGCCATGAAACCTCCAATACTATATTGGCGAGTGTTTCAGTTTCATTGTCCAACCCCTGTATATACATATATATATATATATGTATGTATGTATGTATGTATGTATATGTATATATATACACATGTATAAAAATTATAACCATGTATACGCATGAACCAGAAGTGTAAAACTGAAATCTACAACACTTCTCAGCAGCAGACTTAAAAAAACTTTTTATTTTCAAAAAAAAAAAAAACAAAAACTAAAACAATTATAGCACACAGAACCATAGCAATTTACATGCATCTTCCAAATGTAACCATGTCCAACTCCTTTCTAGCACGCCCATGCGTCCTCTTCATGAGAGTTTCATCAGTGTCCCACAGTAAAACCAAAAATAAAGAACCCTGATAATACATCAACATTGCAGCAGTTAATCAAAATCATGATTCAAGTAAATGGCCATTAAAAGAGACAGAAAAATAAACCAGCTGTCCTGTTCCAAGTGCGTGAACGGTAAACTAGCAAAGAACATGCACTGTCAGAGAAAACACATACATATTTGGAAACACAGGTTTGTGCTGTTGTCCATTCTGACCATTTTAGGTAGCAGCAGAGAAAAGTGTTTTACAGTCGTGACTGAAATGGAAATAGTTGCTCCTGGTCCCAAATGGGTGTAAAAAGCAGGTTGCAAAAACTGTGAACGGTTACACCCAGGGCCATGACACGCTGAAAGCTTTTGAAGACAACAGATATTGGTTCACAAACAGAGATAAAAACTTCACAACGACACTGACAAAGCCAATTGGACAGCAGTAATGTCCCAGAACAAAAACACTGACTATTGTTACTTGAAGTGATCTGTCAAGGAATGGGCCATTTTTTCTTCCAAAAAAAAAAGAAAGAAAAGAAAATAAACACTGATGGAACTCGATTCAAAAGAAAAAAAACAACAACTAAGTTTTCCCTCATATTTTCAGATTTATACTGAATAGGCACATCCTGTGTATGACTACCCGGCTGTTTCAAACAGCTTTGGCAGAGAATGGTGGCCAAACATCGTCCGTCTTTGGCTGCAGCATTTCGGGTCAGGAAATTTCGCAGGATAAGACTTTCAGTTACACAACTGAATGTTTGTGTACAGTATGTTGAGCAACAGCTTGCGCTGTTCGTGAGTCATTCGTTTATTGGCGCATGAGAAAGAAAAACAGAACTGCTAATAGTGATTTCTGTCTGAGCTAAACACCCACATCCAACACTTTCAGCTTTCAATTTCCCTTAATGCACTGGCACAGCAGAGTCATACACACAAATATAACCTTGAGTTTTATAACTATACTGTATAAGGAAGGAAAAAAGTAACAGAAAGCAGCAACTTTTGACAAGTTTGGATGCCAGTCATCCAACGGGTATGTGATCACGCTCTCTATATTATCTAACTGGTCCCTTGTCCTAGACTAGACGCCCGTTACTTGTCAATGAGCCCGGCCTCTTTCAGTTTGAAGTAGAAAAACTTCTCCAGTGTGTTGGCACACTTGCAGTACTCGCTGTCTGGGGGGTTGTACTCTCTGCAGTTCGTGATCACTCTCTGCAGGTCGGCGATAAACAGCTTTTTTGTCACATAATACCGGTTCTTCAGACGCTCCGTCATCGTTTTCAAGTCTGAGGAGGAGGAGAGGTTTATTCAATTGGATGCAATTTGTTGTTGTTCAAAGTGTATAGAGCTTCGCTGATTAATACTGGCAGTCTCACTCCTTCGGCTAATTCAATAACGGCTCTTCAGAACAGTTAAATCTCATTATTGTATACGCAGATTGTATTAGTACCCACCAATGGGGAAGCGGATGACTTCATAATAGTCTGGAGCTTCTGATTTTTTCACTGGCTCCATGAAAGGCCAGGCGTCTGGATGTGTCTGTTCACACACACAGATGAGATGGTGAGAATATAACCGAATCTTGCATAGTCAATGTGCTGAAATGAATGCGTGGCTTACTTTAATCTGTGCGAGTAGATTCTTTAGCATGTTGTAGAGCAGATCTGGATCTTTCAGCTCTTTACTGCAGAGATAAAATAAGAGAGAATGATGGATACACACAGGGTTTCTTCAAGTAAAACAGTCACTCGTCAGTGTCTGCTAACTTAAAGCTGTAACTTTTGGCGCTTTAGAGGTTAATAAACAGACATGCATGAGCTACTTCTGTCTGTTGACGAGTCACGCAGGTCCTCTGCTACTCCGCACTGGTTCCTACCAGAACCAGTCTAAAATAGTCAGAATATAAAAGGTATTATAGGTGTACCGTAGTGATTCAGGATGCCAAAAGTCATAGTTTGGAAAATAGATTCATGATGTACTTGCTTATTATATAAATTTTGTACATTTTGAATGCAGCTTCAATTAGGAACTGCAACATAATTGCTGTTTTGCGAAGACTAACATCACCCACATAAAGTGAGCCATATAAAGTAATATGAAAAAAAAACAAAAAAAAACAAAAAAACAAACAGCTTAATCATTTTAATAAATAACACTTAAAATACATGCTTTTATAAAAAAAAAAAAAAAAAACAGCTACACAACTGTTCAAAAGTTTGTGGTCAGTACGTTTTTTTAAAGGAGAAGTCCACTTCCAGAACAAAAAAAAAATAAAAGACAGATAATGTACTCACCTATTGTCACCTAAAATGTTCACATCTTTCTTTCTTCAGTCGATAAGAAATTATGTTTTTTGACAAAAACATTTCAGGAATTATCTCCATATAATGGATTTCAATGGTGAAATTCCAAAATGCAGTTAAATTGCAGCTTTAAATGGCTCTAAATGATCCAAGCCAATGAAGAAGGGTCTTATCTAGCAAAACGATCAGTCATTTTCAAAACGAAAAACTCCTGTTTCATTTTTTTTTTTTTTATCTTCAATGTCAAAATTGCCCTACATCGCTGTTTTACCTTTTTTTGTAAAGGCCGTTTGATCTTCTTTGCATGTTCACTTTGTAAAAACTGGGTCGGTAATTCTGCAGTGATTCAGCGTGATTTTGCAGTTGAGGAAGAAAATGAGATAGGAGTTTTTCGACATACCCTAACTGTATTGGCCGGAAAAAAACAGAGTTCACGCAGACTTAGACAAGATGAGCGTTTGAGGTTAAAAAGTACAGAAATACATTTTGCTAGATAAGACCCTTCTTCATCGGCTGGGATCATTTAGAGCAGGGGTGGCGAACTCTGGTCCTGGAGAGCCACAGCTCTGCAGAGTTCAGCTCCAACCCTAATTAAAACTCACCTGGCTGTAGCTTTCTAGTAACCCTTCAGACCTTGATTAGCTTATTCATGTGCGTTTCTTTGGGTTGAAGCAAAACTCTGCAGGGCTGCGGCTCTCCAGGACTAACGTCTGCCACCCCTGGTTTAGAGCCATTTAAAGCTGCATTTAAACTGCATTTTGGAAGTTCAAACTTGGGGGCACCATTGAAATCCATTATATGGAGATAATTCCTGAAATGTTTTCCTCAATAAACATAATTTCTTATCGACTGAAGAAAGAAACACATTAACATCTTGGATGACAAGGGGGTGAGTAAATTATCTGTAAATTTTTGTTCAGTGGACTTCTCCTTTAATATTTAGAATTTAAAACAAATAACAGTGATTTCTATTGCAATATATTTTAAAACATACACTGCCGTTCAAAAATTTGGGATCAGTAAGATTTTTAATGTTTTTTAAAGAAGTCTCTCATGCTCATCAAGGCTGCATTTATTTGATCAAAAATACAGAAAAAAAAAAACAGTAATATTGTGAAATACTGTTATTTAAAATACTGTTTTTTTAACATACTTATATACTTAGATATAATTTTTTTCCTTAAATGCAAAGCTGAAATTTTTAGCATCATTACTCCAGTCTTTAGCGTCACATGATCCTTCAGAAATCATTCTAATATGCTGATTTATTATCAATGTTGGAAAAAGTTGTGATGCTTCATATTTTTTGGAACCTGTGATACTTTTTTCAGGATTTTTTTTGATGAATAAAAAGTTAAAAAGAACAGCATTTATTCAAAATATAAATATTTTCTAACAATACAAGTCTTCACTATCACTTTGTATGAATTTAACATCCTTGCTGAATAAAAGTATTTATTTCTCAAAAAAAACAAAAAAAAAAAAAAATATCTTACTGAGCCCAAACTTTTAAAGTGCACACATTGGTATCACTGTAAAATTATCGGTAAGATGCAGTTCCTCTATGATCTAATACAGACAGACAGATGGTCTAAGATTTCAGAATAAATATGCATAAATTCTTCTCTGACCTTTTCTCCTTGGCACTGGGTTTCCAACCAGTCTCTCCTCAAGAAAAAAAGAAAGAGAGACAGTGTGTGAGAATGGAAAAATTCTGTATGTGCATCACAGCTGCTATTAAGACACGAGCGCACACTTACTGATGCCTGGTATACTCTCCACAGGAATCTGCCGCACACCCTCTTTAAAGCAGGTGAGACCAGGATACACTTTCCTGATCTGATTCTGTTTCCTCTCGATCAGTTTCTTGATGATCTACAGCAGACAACAAAACCACAGGCATATAACTTTTTCTGAAACAATTCGGGATATTTTAAGGTTAAAAAAAGGAAAAAAAAAAAACTCCAAAAATCATATACACCAATAAACAATGTAATACCACTGGATAAAGCAACACAATGTAATTCCTCTCCAGCAGCAGGGTAAATTTGTGCACCCTCACCTCTTTTTGCCTCTTTATGATGTGCGAGAGTTCGGTGTAGGGTATTCTGGGATTGAGCTCGCACTCCATTAGTGTGGCTCCCTCATAGTCTTTGATGTAACCAAGGTATCGGCTCTTTGGCACTTTGATGTCTTTGGAGAAGCCCTACCGACAGAACAGGGTTCAACAGGTGAAGCTGTGCAGACAGAAAATGAAAACGTTCATGTGTGTGTCTAGAACTGTACCTGTTTCTTGAAGTAGCCGATGGCGTATTCGTCAGCATACGTGAGAAAGTACAGAATGCCGTGCTTGATGTGGTACTCCTTAAGATGGTTCATCAGGTGTGTGCCGTAGCCCTAAAGATGCACAAAATGATCAATAAATCAAGTAAAAGACATCAATTCATACATGCCATGCTACATAACGAAAGGGCTGTTTATATACATTTTAATGTCTTCCTTTCTTCAGTCTAAAAGAACTTAAGGCTTTCGAGGCAGGGCTTGACAATAAGGAGAGCCCGATGGCCCGGGGCTAGCGTGAAAGATGCTCGGGACAGTTGACGAATTTGTCACTGCTGTGTTGTCATGAAAGTTTATCATTTGCACGTGTTTTTAAGCCTTGTTAATTTAAAATTTCAAGCGATCACAGAGAAACGTGTCTCTGATGGACAAATAGCCTACAAAAGTATGTCAGAATACTCGTCTTCACAAATAATTTTAATCTATATTTAATTTATACAATGGAGTACAGATGCACTGATCGACCGGATACATTTTAGCCTTGTCGATCTCTGTTCTGGGCTTATACACCAACTGCATGGAATCATTTTTTAATGATCATTTTTTTTTTGTGTGGAAATATTATGAACTCTTTAAACATCTGTTAACAGAGGCCAGAGACGCTGAAGACGAACGCGAAGAGGAAAAAAATACTATAGCAGGCAGAGCAAGATCATGGTTCACAATGCACAAAATATTGGAAATATTATCCTAAATATTGAACCGGGGGTTTATATGAATACACCTCTAAGGGGAACTAACTGTTTTAAGAAAAGTTTCTATGGCGTTTTCTTTTCATTTGCCTCTGAATAATGCATTTAAAGGAACTCTCCACTTTTTTTGGAAATAGGTTCATTTTCCAACTCCCCTAGAGTTATACAGTTGAGTTTTACCGTTTTTGAATCCATTCAGCCGATCTCCAGGTCTGGCGATAGCATCTCGCTCAAAAATGACCAAAGATTTTTGATATTTTTCCTATTTAAAACTTGACTCTTCTGTAGTTACATTGTGTACAAAGACGGACGAAAAATTAAAAGTTGCGTCAACTCTGCCGGCTGCAGCTCTGCATCTACACTAACTTAGTGCCGGTCACTTTCAGGCGCTGCATAATATCATTGCGCCTGCTGCACCAGTGGTACGGCAGCAAAGTTCCTTGATTATTACGCCGGAATGAGAGTATAGTTCCTAGCCATATCGACCTAGAATATCGCAACTTTTCATTTTTCATCCATCTTTGTACACGATGTAACTACAGAAGAGTCAAGTTTTAAACAGGAAAAATATCGTCATTATATACGATCATTTTTGAGCGAGATGCTAAGGGTCTAATCAGATTCAATGATCTCTGCTAAGCTATGCTAAAAGTGCTACTGCCAGACCCGGAGATCGACTGAATGGATTCGAAAATGGTAAAACTCAACTGCTTAACTCTCAGGGGGGTTGGACAATGAGCCTATTTTCAAAAAAAGTGGAGTGTTCCTTTAAAGTAGTTTTCATAAGCATTGTGCTGCTTGTTTTTACAGCTGTAACCAAAGAAACTTAATATCACTGTTATTCCATAAGCGCCACTTGCTGGCAGAGACTGAGTTTGCATTCTTTCAGTCTGTCTGCTGTTTTCCCTAAAGCATTTTTTCATTCATAATTAAATATTAATAATAATAAAATAATTTTTGAACAAACAAACAAACTTTGTATTTGTTAGGCTAGTAGGTTTCGCTGGGATATCAAAATTGGAATCGAGAATTGTACAATTTAATTGGTGTGAAATATGTGTCATATAAGCTTATTTTTTCAAAAACAATGATAACAACAACTATTTTTCTTTTTTGTGGCAGGGCCAGTGAAAATTTTGACTGGGCAAGTAAAAATTTTAACTACTGGCCCAACCGGGACAGTAGAAAAATTATTGTTAGCGTTGAGCCCTGTCAGAAAAACATTTCCAGGGTTTTTCTCCATATAGTGGACTTTAATGGAGATCAGTGGGTTGAAGGACCAAGTTGCAATGGGCTCTACATGATCCCAGCCGAGGAATAAGGGTCTTATCTAGCGAAACGACTGATGATTTAAAAAAAAAAAATAATAAATTATATATATATATATATATATATATATATTGTCATCATGTTGGAAAGCTCACACAGGTGTACTATGGTTGAAAAAGGTAGTGTAAGGCGAAAAACTCTTTGCATGTTCGCTTTGTAAACAATGGGTCTGTACTTCCGCCTACGTCACGCATGACCTTTCCAATGTGATAATGCGTGAAGTTAAGGAAGCAGACCTAGTGCAAGACAAGCGGTCTTGTGGTTAAGAAAGTATCTAAATGTCAATTTTTTTTTTAAAGAAAATTATTGACTGTTTCACTAGACAAGACCCTTATTTCTCAGATGGGATCTTGTAGAGCCCTTTGAAGCTGTAGTTGTAGCTTTAAACCCACTGTCTTAGAGTGATTTAGCTTCCATGGAGTGCGTCTCCATACCTTGACCTGCTCATTTGAGGTGACCGCACAGAAGACAATCTCTGTGAATCCCTGAGTGGGGAACATCCTGAAGCAGATCCCTCCAATCACACGGCCGTCTTTAATCAGAGCCAAAGTCTTGTGCTTCCTAAGGTCACACAGAGGACACGGGGTCAAAAGAGGCTGAGTGGGAGGCTAGCGAGACATAAAGGTCAAGGAAAGTTGTGGGCGCTCTGGAAAAAGAATAGGGGGGTGGACTTACGGGTCAAATACAAGACGTGTGATGTACTCTTTGGGCATGCGGGGAAGTTGATGGGAGAAAACATTTTGCAGGCCCACGAGCCACATTAGAATCTTCTTATTGGACTTCTGAGAGAGAGAGTTACCAATCACATGGAACTCAATGATGCCTCTCCTCTCCTCCAGACGAGCCGTCTCGTCACGAGCTGCGTTTGCTGACAACAGACTAGTCTGGGAAACCAGCAAACAAATCACCATTAATGAGACTAGAATTTTTTTTTTTACTCTTCAAATGTATAATTCATAAAACACAGGATGTTTTAATGCAGAATGGAAGAACCTCATGTTATATTTAAAGGGATAGTTCACCCAGAAATGAAAATTCTGTCATAAATTACTCATCTTCATGTCGTTCCAAACCCATAAGACCTTTGTTCATCTTCAGAACACAAATTAAGATATTTTTGATGAAATCTGAGAGCTTTTTGAGGGTCATTTCATCAGAAAGCATGGAAAGATGTAGAAGAGCTTGTTTCTTCATTAGAACAGATCTGGAGATATTTAACATCACATCACATGCTCACCAGTGGATCTTCTGCAGTGAATGGGTGCTGTCAGAATGAAGGATCCATTGGTGAGCAATTGATGCAATGCTAAATTTCTCCAAATCTTTTCTGATGAAGAAACAAACTCTTCTACATCTTTGATGGCTTGTGTAAATTTCATCAAATTTTAATTTTTGGGTGAACTATACTTTGAAAGCTATTGTAAGGGTGTGATGAACTCTAACCTCTGGTCCCAGCATGGCAGCGGGGTCTGTAATTGTCTTCATGACTTCATTGACATGTAAATTGGTTGTAAGGACAATTATATGACGTTACAGAGGGGGATGAAGTAAATGTATGTCCGTAATGTTGATGGAGCAGGAGACTCAGGTTGTATATGTATCTATGAGGGTATTGGAAATGTGAGTGATTGATGGGGGGTTGAAATGATTATGTGGGTAGGGGTAAGTATAGTTTTGGAATATGTTTGTGGATATAGTTGTTGAGAATTTGGGTGATGAGATAATGTTGTATGGGGTAATGGATGAATTAGGTCATTAAGAAACAATTAGATTTAGAAATGAAATAAGTGTAGGTTGGTTAACATAATAGGTATATATAATCTTTGATTATTTTTAGTGTGGGTTGCTAATGTATTTGTAATAAATATTTGAAGGAAGTATGGTGGAAATTAAATCAAGGATGATTATTTTTGTGTGTCTGTTGGATATTTTTTATTTTTTATTGGGTTGTATTTGGGGGATGTGGTGGGGGGTAGGGTTATAAGGTTATAAGGGATTATGTGTGTATAGAATTTGATTGAAAGGTAGAGTGTGTTTATCTTAATTAGTATTTTAAATATGGGTGGTAATTTGAGGGTGAATTGAGGTTAATTGGGGTATGTAGATTTGGGTGTGTTAAAATGGGTAAGTTGAGGTGGGAATATAGAGTAAGTATATTGTTATATTGGAGGTGAGGGGTTAGAAGGTGTCTATGTAATGTAATAGGGTGGGGAGGGGGTGGGGATTTGAGTTGGGAGGGTGGTTGTTGTATAGGGTTGGGTAGGTTGTTGTAGATTGGGGTGTAAGTTTTTTTGTGGTTTTGTGTTGGGTGATGGTAGGTGATTTTTTTGGTGGGAGGATGGATTGTTATGGTTGGTTATGTTGGTGTGTATTTGATGATAAGGTTATTGATAATTTTGATTTTGTTTGTGTATATTTTTGTAAATTTTTTGTGGTGGGTTTAATGTGGTTTGGTTTAAAGGTTGTGTGATGTTTATGTATTTTAGGGTGAGTTTTAGTGTGAGTGGTGTGGTATTATGTGTTGGGTGGTATATTTATGGGTGATATTGGAAGTTATGTTAGTGGTTATTTTGAGTTGGGTTGTTTGTGTAAGATTTTGGGGGGGGTATTAGTTTTTGGATAGTTTAGATTTTATGAGAAAAGGGGGTTATGGAAGTATTTTATAAGGGGGGTTGGGAAGATTTTGTTTGGGGGGTTTAGTATGTGTGTTGTTTTGATTGTATTGGTTGTGGTATGGTGGTGGTGTGGGGTTGGGAGGTGAGTTGGGGGGGTGTTTTTATATAATTTGTTTTTATTTTGAGGAATATGGAGTTTGGGTTGGGTTGTGGATGGATATGATGATGTATGGTGGGTTTTATAGGGTGGATAGATTTGTGGGTTGTTAGAGAGGGGTGTTGAAGGGTGGATGGGGGGATGTATTGGAGGGATTTTGGGGGTGTGTATGGATGTTTAGTTTATAGAGGGGGGGTGGTAGATGATTTTTGGAGGAGGTGGAGGATTTGGGTTTGGGTAGAGATTTTGGGTATTTTTATATGTGGTTGTGGGGGGTTGTGTTTATAATTGTATGAGTGGAGTGTGGGTAGGTAAGGGGTGATGTTTTGATATGGGTTGAGATGGTGTGTGAGGGTATTTTAATGATAGAGTGATGTGGAGAGGGGCGACGTGGTGCCTGTGAGTGGGATGTGGTGTGGGTAGATTTGTCTTTGTATTTGTCATATCTCTTACAGGGTAATTTTTTTGCCCCAGTATCTTGAATTTTAGGGCATAACTGCATTTATGGAGTTGTTGCCCTGCATCATATTTGTCAACAGTCAAATATATGAAACATAAGATGATGTACAGGTCGGGGGACGAGGCTAGTGCGGTAACTGTGTTAAAATATCTTAATCACGTTATTTTTCATAACTGATTAATTAAAATCATTGTAAGTGTGATGCAGCTAAATATCTGTGAATAAAATTGTCATGCTTCTTTTTTTTTTTTTTTTTAATACATAAATTTGATTTTGAGTAAGTTGCTTGTACATAATAAATTTACTCTAAATGCTCATTCCTAATAACCACGTAAACACACACCTGTTTGATGCCCCAGCTGTGTCCCCTCTGAGGCTGGCATAGTGAAATCTGCCTCCCAAATGGGGGAGTTCTCTCCATAGATTTCTTCCTCCAACATGGAAAGAAACCTAGTACACACACACACAAACAAACATGCATGCATGCACGGTTAATTACACTACATGAGAGTGATGGTGCTGCAGTGTGCAGTGTATTGGTCTTACTTAGGAAAGTGTGTGAGGATCAGAGTGCGTTTCTCTGGTGGGAGTTTGTCTTTCTCCACTCTGAACTTCTCCAGTAACTGTCTGCGGGTGACAGTGAAGATAGACTTCAGCAGACTGCGGCCAAACACGTGACAGGTCTCGTACCGGGGCAAGCTGTCATTACTCTGAGGAACGTGACAGTAACACAGCCACCTGAAACACACACAAAAAACAAATCACAATACTTTTAGTGCATTGGTTCATACGCATCAAAATTATACTAATGAATCTATATAAATTATAAGTAGACCCAAGCTGGAGGCACTATGATACTTTAATGTTTTTGAAGGAAGTCTCTTATATTGATTAAGACTGCATTTTGTGTAATTAAAATTGCAGTAAAACAGTTATACTGTCAGTTATTACAATTTCAGTTTTAAATTTTGAAACGTAATTTATTCCTGTGATGGCAAAGCTGAATTTTCAGCAGCCATTACTCATTCATTATATCTTGTTCTGAGTCACAAAGTTGCAATTAGACATTTGTGGAGAAAAATGATTAGAATTATTACAAAATTCACAATAAATAACATTTTGGTATTTGATGTTGCGTGCCCCATACTTCAAGAGTGATTCGATCATGTTCAATATTTTTCTGACTAGTTATAGTGCAACTTACAGCACTATTTATGTATCCAACCCACAAACATACACTTATTTACAATATAATACACAGACCTAGTATAATCAACTTTGTAGGCTGCTGCATCCTCTTTCTGGGCCCTCTGACGGAACTGTGACGGAGTCTCCAGCTTCCAGTAGTTCAGACAAAGCAGAAACATCTTACTGAGCTCATACATGGTCTGCCTCTCCTTTGGAGCCAAATGACTGAACTTGTACTGGACAAAGTTCAGCACCCCCTGAGACAGACAGAAAGAGATCTTGAGTGCATTAAAAGACAGGCATTTTAAAAAGGTGTTTTACATGGATTGTGACTGGCAGAAAGCTTTCTGCCACATTTCTAATACACAAAAAACACACATACTTGTTCTATGTTGGGTTTTTCAAAGGGAGGGCTACCGAGAGAGCCTTCTACCACTGGCTTCCCCATCTGCAGAATACACTTCCTCAGCAACTAAGAAAAGAAACAGTCACCAAAACAACGCTGCATAAATGCGAAACATTCAGCTGACAGATAAACAAAAACATCTTAGAGGCCTTTTATATGTTAGTAACTCATCTTGGGTGTGTTTGCACTTAAAATAAATGAAGGAAGCAGATTTCATCTGTCCGTTTACCTTGAACAAATAAAAGTAGACTTGCTTGGTGTCCGTGTCTTCTTCTTTGTGGACAGACATGAAGAGATTCTCCACGTCCACCACCATCCCCAACAACCGGTTAATTTCCTCCTCAGACACATTCTCCAAGTGAGACACATGTTCCGCTATAAAAAAAAAAAACAAGATAATGTGAACGACAATAATGATGTGTTATATGATGTAAACTACACAGTTAATGGGATAGTTCACTTAAAATTAAAAATTCTGTCATTAAAAGGATCAAATAGCTCTCAGATTTCATTAAAAATATCTTAATTTGTTTTTCAAAGATGAATGAAGGTCTTACAGGTTCGGAACGACATGAGGGTGAGTAATTTAGTAAATTTTGGGTGAACTATCCCTTTAACACATACTAGCCTGTAAAACCACTAAGGTTATTTTGACTCTGCTTATCTCTGCATAACATATGCTTTATAAATTGTCCATTTAGGGTGATACTTGCTACACTCAACTTGCTTTCATTTCAATTTCATTTCTGTCCATATAGGCCATACAGTGCAACAGTGCAGAAGTCAAAAAAAAAATCCCATTCATTTTCACCCTAAATCAATTTAAAATAATTTATATAACCTTTTAAGACAAACCTATTAGGTTGTTAATCGGCGGTATGCTGTTGTTGACAACCCTGATGATAAACTACATTACCCATGATTCTGTAAAAAAAATGATGTTTCCCTACATATTCAAACTGCTTAAACATTTGTATTCATAATTTGCAATTAATGTAAAATATGTTGTCTTTAAAACAATAGTTTTATATTTACAGTTGAAGTCAAAAGTTTACATACACCTTCCAGAATCTTCAGGACGTTAATTATTTTACCAAAATAAGAGGGATCATACAAAACGCATGTTATTTTTATTTAGTACTGACCTGAATTAGATATTTCACATTAAAGATGTTTACATATAGTCCACAAGAAAAAAATAATAGTTGAAAATTATTCTGTTCAAAAGTTTACTCTTGATTCATAATACTGTTTTGTCACCTGAATGACTCACATCTTTTTTTTTTTGTTTATGAGTCCTGAACAGTTAAACTGCCTGCTGTTCTTCAGAAAAATCTTTCAGGTCCCACAATTTTTTTGGTTTTTCAGCATTTTTTTGTATTTGAACCCTTTCCAACAATGACTGTATGATTTTGAGATCCATCTTTTCACACTGAGGACAACTGAGGGACTCATATGCAACTATTACAGAAGATTCAAACATTCACTGATGCTCCAGAAGGAAAAACAATGCATTAAGAGCCAGGGGTGTAAACTTTTGAACAAAATGAAGATGTGTACATTTTTCATGTTTTGCCTAAATATAATTTTTTCATTTAGTATTGCCCATCAGAAGCTACAGAAGATAGTTACATGTTTCACAGAAGACAAAATAAGTTACATTCTTCAAATTCAAAAAGTTTTCATCCCCTGGTTCTTAATACATTGTGTTTCCTTCTGAAGCATCAGTGAACGTTCAAGCCTTCTGTAATAGTTGCATATGAGTCCCTCAGTTGTATTGACAGTTTAACTGTTCACTGTAACATATTCAGCTATCACTAAACAAAAAAAGCACAGCTTTGGATAATTCAGGTAACAACACAGTATTAAGAATCAAGTGCATGTAAACTTTTGAACAAAGTCATTTTTATAATTCAGCTATTATTTTCTCTTGTGGACTATATGTAAACGTCTTTTATGTGAAAAATCTTATTCAGCTCAGTGCTAAATAAAAAATAACATGCATTTTGTATGATCCCTCTTATTTTGGTAAAAAAATGAACAATTTGCAGATTCTGCAAGGTGTGTGTAAACTTTTGACTTTAACTGTAATTTTGAATTTAATTGTCTTTCGCAATGACAAATTGTAGTTCTTTGTCTCATTAAAGCCATTAACTACACAGTCTTGCCTCAAAGTATTTTTACATACTTTGCTTAAACAGTTTGTAATGTTAAAGTTCACTTTGTAGCTGGTTGGCTTGGTTCATAGTTTGTTTTAACTCTGAAGCAAGAGTTTCAAAAACCCCTACTGGAAAAATACTTCCAGAAGCAAGGAAACTGAAAAAGTGGCTGGGCAGTGTTGCACAATATCATGCTAAACCAGCTTATTTGGATACCATGTAGAGTCATGGGTGTGATATATAAATATATATACAGTATATAGTGTGATGCAATAAAACTGACTCAGAAGCAATAATGTTACCCAAAGAGTGTCCACAGCTTCGGCAGGCCTCCGTCAGACTGGCTGCCTGCTGCTGGAGCTCCATACGAGCAGCTGTCGGCGGATTGGGGTTTTTCCATCCATTACATTTGCAAGCATCATTCGCCTGTGATAAGAGAACACAGCTGTGATTTATATTTTAAAGAACTGTCAATGAGGACAGTATACAACAGGTTCATCAGGTAAATACTGTCAAAACGTTTTGATTTATAATAATGCAGTGGTGATAACAAGACATCATACAATGAGACATACTGAAAACATTGAATGTATGGTGCATGTTTTAAAAACATAAATAATATATGCATTTAATTTACCACCACAGACTAATTTCACATTATATAAGCTATTTTAAAACCTGTTAAGCTATCCATTTTAACAGCATTTCTGCAAACATATTCTGCATAGGTAAGAGTTCACTAGAAATATGAAGGAATTAGTCCATAGAGATCTTCATAATCTAGTGTTTTTGTTTCTACCTTTAAATCACATTTAAGCTTTTATAACTTAACGAAGATGCGTCTGAATTGTATCTATATCCAGGAAACAACGTGACTCGTTTGTAGGATGTTATTGAAGCACTGACACATGACAGGCCCAGGCACTCGCTCTATTGTTATGAGCCGAGCTCTCGGTTACCTTGCAGGAGGAAAACACTCCGAGTTTCTCCAGCTTTTTAGCTCGCGGAAACGAGCGGACTTGGGCTTTCTTCTGGCTGGACCACTGCTGCTGACTCAGGCCTGGTCGGGCCGGGTCGCTGCTCCCGGCTCCGGCGTTTGGGTTGGATCCTGCCGGGCCGCCGGACTGCGCTTGCTGAAGCCGGGGCTGCGCAGAGGTCTGTGCCGCCGGGTCCGCCATATCAGCAGCCTCACTTCCCCTCTTAGGATCACCGAACTCACTTCCACTCTGCGCCGCTTCAATAAAGTTTTGTGATGGTTTTCGATACACGTTCTCAGCACTGCATGCGCATGCGCATTATACAAGGATGCTGGGAAATGTAGTGTTATGGGCAGCAGCAGTACAGAATTAAACGACATTACATTCCACTGGGGGGCATTAAACATTTGAGCTACTTATTAGTGTACTATATCAATTTAAAAAGAACATATTGAGCTTATTAATATAACTTACATTCATCTAAACTTATATTTAGTAGCAAAATACCAAAAGGTATTGCTAAAAATGCTAAAACGTCAGTCAGCTAGTGTGGTGAATACATCAGCTGACGGCTGTTATTAAAAATACAATGAGGCATTTTACTACTAAATGTAAATATGTTTCTACACATTTATGACTAGGGATGGAAATTCTAAAAGACTATTCCGTTTCAGTTATTCTGCATTTACTAGCCTTGGCAGTCTGTATCTAAACGTCAAGATAATTTCAGATTTATTGAAATAAACATTTCTTTGATAAATGTTCTCTCTCGTTTTCTAAATGTTCTGAATCTTAAAAAAAATTCCCTTACCTATATATTCAACAAAGTATAAACAAAATGTATTTAAATATAATATCACTGATAAGTTAACACTTACAATAAGGTATCATTTGTTAACATTAGCTAACAAACAACGAAACGTATTAATCTTAGTTAACTTTATTTCCTAATACATTATTAAAATCAAAAGTTCTATCTTTTTATGCCTTTCCATGGATCTGAGCTAAATATGGACTAACAATGAACAGTTCAATTTGTGTTTAACTAACTTTAACAAAGATTAATGAAAACAGTAACAATTTATTGCACACTTTTGATGTTAGTTAATGCATTAAATATAGTTAACAAATAGGAACTTACTGTAAAGTGTTACCACTGATGACAAAACACTTATAGCTACCAGTCAGAACCTACATGAATTGAAGTCTCAAGAACCTTTTAAGATGCACTCAGCGATTTTTCTTATTGTTAAAAAGTTTAACTCCTAAATGAAACAGATGTACAAAAGATATTAATACACCAATCATACCTGTTACCTTATAAAAGCTGTTTTAATGCACATGGAGAGGGTCTTCTCAGGGGGGCGGCCATGTTAGGATCACATGACTAGCCAAATACAACTTGCCTAATCTCAGTAACCACCCTGTTATTGGACACTTTCACTCATGGATAAACTTAATCGTGGCTGATTTGATACAATAGCATCAGTAACTCAAAACGACTGTGAGAACAAGATAAACACCATTACTTACGAAGCTCAATCCACAGCAGCAAAATATATGTAGGGCAAGAAAAAAAAAATCTAAATAACCATCTATATTAAGAAATAAGAACACAACAAACTGAATGTATACCTTCCCCTCTTTTATTGGTAAAATTACAAGTTCTATTAGGTTTGTGTTTTTCCATTTATTTGATTTTGTCGACCGCCTCCCTCGTTCCTTAGACGTCTGGGTCACCGTTCACATTTGTTGTGCTAGGTCGCATGTGATGCTGAAAATGCTGGTCGAAAGAGACGTCCTTCGACGCAAAACAGGAGGGAACAATATCGACAGAAAATGACATGTTGTCAAAGGACAAAGAAATACCCAGTGCACTCTAAGAGACCTTAAGTACAAAAACAAGTAAATTCTTACAAAGGTGCTGAACTGAAATGGCTAATGATTGGGGTCATATTCACAGGAAAATAAAGGGAAAAAAAATATAACGAGAGTACAAGAACAACAACATCATTTGTCCCCCCCCCCCCCTCGTAATATATTTGTGATTTTGGTCAGAGGAGGCTGATTTTGCCTTGTCATTTAAATGTATTTTCTCCAAGTCTGATTTTGAAAACATTTCATTAATGCAAAGGAAAAAAAAAAATATGACAAAACATTGGAGTTATACCACCTGTTAATGCATTTAGATATACAAGTAGATATATGTAAATGATTAGAAAAGAACTCTAGCCTATTAAATCATATACTGGTTTCATCTGTGCCGGAGTAGTGGACGTCTGAGAGACTAATACAATAGAAATAATACAGGATCTACAGAACAGCCTGACATAGATGGAAACTAGCCTGTTTTCTCATTCTCCGACCTTTCCTCTCTCCGACAAAGGAGGGATGTGATCAAGGAGAGCAGGAGAAAGATGTGGTGTAACTCAATACTGGCAGTATGCATCCACCAAAAGGGAGAGCGAGTTTGAATAGTGGCGTCGCCACTAAATTTTTCATTCAAACAAGCAAATGAGAGGATAAGGAAATACAAGGGAGCGACAACTTGTTTTTCCACCACCAGCAGCAGTCTGGAATTTCTTTTGCATTAAGTGTGATTGGTTAGATCTGATCACATGTTTGTCTCCTGTTGCTTTGTATATGAGACAATTCATTTAACTCTGAAAATCATAGACGGCAGAGAAGCATGTGTTTGTATCTAAATGCGCATGTACTGTATTTGGGAGGAATAACTGGTCGAAACATTAACGTGTTGTTTTTACAAGGGTATCGACAGCCAGTTTCCAGTTCTGAAGCTGTATGGTACAGTCTAACTGGCCATGGTTTAGAGCTGGGTCATAAGTGAATGGATCTCACACTATGGATTCATACTGTGTTTGTGTGTCTGTATCAGTCCTTGGGTGCATCTGCCAGCTGATTGGTCCGATGGTTAGTTGCTGCCTCCACAGCACTGGCCGCTTCTGCCCTGAGGTGCTGTCTCCTGCAAGTCGACCCCTCCTCTGGCCCGTCCGCCGCTCCCTGCTCCGCCCTGCGGCTCGTTCTTCGGAAGCTTCTTGGCTAAAATGAGAGATCGAGAAGGAAAAAGTCTTCATAAACACACTAGATCTGAATTAAATCAGGTTTAATCAGATTAGGTGTGGCGTCTGGCTGAGCGTTTTTGCAACAAGTGAAACTGGTGTCATGTTTCTGTGTCGTGCTCCAGGCTTTAAGAGAGACAATAAGAGAGGTGAGATCGTACCGATAGCCATGAAGATCTCGTTCACGTTCATGGCGGTCTTTGCAGACGTCTCCATGAAGAGTAGGCTGTTGTCATCTGCGTATGCCTGCGCCTCCTAAAGAAAGCATGTGGATGTGTTATAAACAGATAATCCCAAGTAGAATCGCACAAAACATTGTTTTGTGTTCATGTAAACATACCTGAAAATCAACAGCTCTCTTGTTGGCCAAGTCTGCCTTGTTGCCAGCCAGAGCAATAACGATATTTGGACTCGCTTGACGCTGCAGCTCCTTCACCCAGTTCTTTGCTCTAGTGAATGTGTCCTAAGAGAAACAGCAGAGAAATTATTGTTAAACAAATGAGAAAATTACTGAATGAAACATTAAGGACTACTTCAAACTGTTATGAGTAAAGTGCTGTCAATTTAAGTTTTTAGGAAAACAACCTCTGTGTGTATATACACTACCGTTCAAAAGTTGTTGTTTTTTTTCAAGGCTGTGTTTATTTAATAAAAAACAGAACAAAATGTAATATTGTGAAATATTATTGTAATTTAAAATAGTGGTTTTCCATTTTAATGTACTTTAAAATAGAATTTATTTTTGTGATGCAAAGCTGAATTTTTGGCATCATTACTCTAGTCTTCAGTGTCACATGATCCTTCAGAAATCATTTTAATGTGCTGATTTATTTTCAATGTTGGAAACAGTTGTGCTGCTTAATTTTTCTTTTGGAAAACACTGAAAACTGGAGTAATGGCTGAAGAAAATTCAGCTTTGCATCACAGAAATAATTTATATTTTAAAGTTTTATTTTAAACCTGTTATTTTAAATTGCAATATTATTTAATCATATTACTCTTTTTTCTGTATTCTTTGATTAAATAAATGGAACTTTGATGAGCATAAGAGACTTCTTTCAAAAACACTAAAAATCTGGCAGTGTATATGTAGTGTATAATGAGAGAGAGATGTTTTTTTTTTAATTTAGAAAGAAAGTACTACTGTTATTAAGTAAGGATGCATTAAATTGATCAAAGGTGATAGTAAATGCATTTATAACGTTACAAAAGATTTCTATTTTAAAACAAATGATGTTTGTTTTAAACCAGAATTTTTTTTTGTTTATCATGGTTCCCAGAAAAATATTAAGGAGCACAACTGTTTGCAACATTAATAAAAAATAATAAGAAGAAATTGAAGCATCAAATCAGTATATTAAAATGATTTTTGAAGGATCATTTGACACTGAAGTAATGGCTGCTGAAAATTCAGCTTTGGCATAATATATTTTTAATGAATTGATATCTATATTTACTAAAAACACATGCATATGCATGTTCATTTTTAAAAGAGACTAAAAAAGATTTCACATATTACAAATAAAATAAAATACACTGCATTTTAATAAAATCACACATACGTTAGCTTAAAGGGATAGTTCACCTAAAAATTAAAATTCGGTCATTAATTATTCACCCTCATGTGGTTCAAAACCCATAAGACCTTCATTCATCTTCAGAACACAAAATGAAATATTTTTGATAAAATCCAAACGCTTTCTGACCTTGCTTATACAACTACTACCACGTCCATGGACCAGAAAGGTAGTAAGGACATCGTTAAAACAGTTCATGTGACATCAGTGGTTCAACTATAATGTTATGAAGCTACGAGAATACTGTTTGTGTGCAAAGAAAACAAAAAATATACTTGTGAACATGCATTGACACGCAAGAGAAAAAATTGCTGAATAAAGTCCAAATTTTTATTTTCTTTAAACACAAAAGTATTCTTGTAGCTTTGTAACATTACGGTTGAAACACTGATGTCACATGGACTATTTTAACGACGTCCTTACTACCTTTCTGGGCCTTGAACTTGTCTGTAGCACTGCTGTCTCTGCAGGGTCAGAAAGCTCTCAGATTTCACCAAAAATATCTTAATTTGTGTTCTGAAGAAGAACGAAGGTCTTACGGGTTTTGGAACGACATGAGGGTGAGTAATCAATGACAGAATGTCCATTTTTGGGTGAACTATCCCTTTAAGGTTGCCAAGAGGAACTGCACTGCCACTGTGACTTGCTTGACTTTGAGCAAAGGTCTGATTGTATCCTACAGAATAATAATTAACCCCAGCAGTCAGTCAGGTGAAACCTTATTATTCAGACCTTACCCTTCTGCTGAGCACAACGGCGTGAAGTCAGCCTTTATTACAGTCAATGCTTGCCCAGCAAAGTCACATTGCAGCTGAGGTGCCACGTAACCCTCAGCTGGTGAATGATTTTCTGTACAGGACACCTGTCTGATCCAAATCAGTTTTGATTTCATAATCACAGGCACTTACTGTGTTAGTAATGTCATAGACGACAATGGCCGCCTGGGCTCCTCTGTAGTACATAGGGGCCAGGCTGTGATATCGCTCCTGTCCGGCTGTGTCCCAAATCTCAAACTTTACTGTTGTATCATCCAGGCAGACTGTCTGTGTGAGGAAAGCGGCTAGAAAGGAAAGAAAAACAGAGATGTTTATGACATGACGCCAATGTGTATCAGTTCATATGATTAAAATTATCATTTTAGCACTTCCTTACTGCTGAGCTATTTAAAGCTGAACATGTTCAGAAGTGACGAAGAATAAAACGTATAAATATGCATCGTCATGATCAGGCCGTTCAGAGGTTATTTGGCATTTAATTAATCGTCAAATGACATGACAAAATGTTCTGCCGCTCATCACAGTTGATGAGGCCAAAAACACTGGTGTTGAAAAGCTTAAAACATTTGAAAGTTGCTTTCGGCAGAGACATTTCCTGAGCAGAAGGGTTAGAAATTAGATCAGGAAGTTCCCTTTTATAAAATGTATCTCATTATGTTTACATTTACCACTTGGTTTAATTAGTAATAGTGCCAAGCACTAACATTATTATTACTCATATGCTATTGTTCAAAAGTTTGGGGTCATTTTTTTTAGGATTAAAACACAAAGAATCCTTAAAAATATTGGTTTCCACAAAATATCAAGCAGCACAACATTGATGATAAAAAAAGGTGTATTGAGCAGCAAATCAACATAATAGAATGATTTCTGAAGGATCATGTAACACTGAAGACTGGAGTAGGGGAGAGTGGGGTCAGATGAGCCATTTTTTACTTATGTGGTCCTCAAGATAAGGGAAAATTACAATGAAAAGTACAATGTATCTAAAGTAATTACAGCATGTTTCCTATCATTTTTAATTATTTGAATGCATCTATGACAAAGGGTTCTAAAATCATGGCTTCTTATATAAAAGGTGTTCCTATGGCTCAATTTGGCCCAGGTTAGGGGAAAGTTGACCTGAGTCAGGGGGTAAGATGAGCCATCTGGTTAAAAACTGACCATCTGATTCAAACCCATGTGAAATTTTAAAGATAATTTACCTCTTTTAAAAAACTTAATAACTTAATCAAATTTCATTTTACAAACAGTCAAATTTCTTTTTTTAAATCTAACTTAAAATAAAATCAATCAAATGAAGTTTACATTTTTGCATTTCAAGAATAACAATATGCTGAACACCAACGATTTAACCTTCCCAAAAACAGACTAAACAGAGTTTGTTGAGTAAAATTAAATAAAAACTGAATTAGAACGCAGGAATAAATGTCACTGAAACTAATAATCATTTTAGTCAAACAATTCTTGGCATGGTAGCATTTCTGCAATGTCGAACAGACCATTAGGGACTACAGGTGGAAAGATATATTTGATTATAATGTGATGAAAAGCCTCTTCTGGTTTTCAGAGAAGGATTTGGTGCACTTGTACACTGTCCCTGTCACATAAACTACAAATAGTATGTATATATAATATATAGGATGAACTAAACCAGTTGCATTATATCACATTAAAATACTAGTTTATTCAGACTTAACTTTAGTGCCTTATGGTGGGGTAAGTTAAAATGTTGGCTCAACTTACCCCACAGCATTTGACTCACTTTGCCCCATAGCTGGCATTTTGGAAAAAACAGCTTGCTTACCAGTTCAGACTAAATGATTTGCATGGTTTCATATGTTGCTAAATGCAACATAAATATTTTTAGACCTGGATAAATATGCTTTAATATAACAGCCATTACATCTGTTATGCTTAAATTTTAATTTAACAAGCCAAAAACAGTTTTTAAAGTAAATGGGTGCCTTCCACTCCTGGATGTTTCTCCTTTTCACAGTCTGCCAGAAATTATGTGTGATTCCAGAATACATGGTCACATGACAGTAAAAGTGTACAGTTGCAAAGATACAGGGGGTGGCTCAACTTACCCCAGTTTCCCCTAATAATGCTAAAAATGCAGCTTTGCATCACAGGAATAAAAATTAAAATTTATTTAAAGGAGAAGTCCACTTCCAGAAGAATAATTTACAGATAACATACTTACCCATTGTCATCCAAAATGTTCATGTCTTTCTTTTTTCAGTCGTAAAGAAATTGTGTTTTTTGTCTTGTCTTGCTCTCTCTGAACTCTGTGTAATCTGGCTCATGACAGTTAGGGTATGTTGAAAAACTCCAACCGTATTTTCTCCCTCAACTTCAAAAATAATTTCAAAATCATCCTACATCACTGCAGAAGTACCAACCCAGTCTTTGCAAAGTGAACATGCAAAGAGGATCAAACACCCTTAACAAAAAAGGTAAAACGTGATATAGGACGATTTTGTTGAGGGAGAAAATACGATCGGCGTTTTCCAACATACCCTAACTGTCTTAAGCCAGAATACACAGAGTTCAGGGCGAGCAAGACAAGACACACGTTTGAGATTAAAAAGTATATCCATATTATTTTTTTATGGAAATAATCGATCGTTTTGCTAGATGAGACCTGTCTTCCTCGACTGGGATCGTTTACAACCGTATTTGGGCTCGTTTGAAGCCGCATTTAAACTGACTTTTGGAAGTTCAAACTCGGGGCACCATATCAGTCCATTATATGAAGAAAAATGCAGAAATGTTTTCCTCAAAAAACATAATTTCTTTATGACTGAAGACAGAAAGACACAAACATCCTGGATAACAAGGGTCACCCCCATTTACATTATATGTAAATTGTTGTTCTTGAAGTGGACTTCTCCTTTAAGGAGTTCTGTTTAAAATTCAATGCCAAACGTTTGAATGATAATTTATACGTATATAAAGATATGATGATGTGAGATGACACCCGACCAAAACAACTAGCAACATGCTAAGTTTGCTAATAACCACTAACGCCTTAGAAACCACATAGAACAACTTTGGTTACCACCCTGAACACTTTATCCATCACAGTTGTGACATTTGCACAGGCAAGCACACTAAAACGGTTTATAAAATGTAGATTTTAGAACGCACTAAAATGACACAGCCACAGGAAGCGTGCATAAGCGGAGCATAAGAAAGACCATGCCAGTTTCTAATCCCTTCAACTCCAAACTTTGTGCTGAGTCAGGTGCAATGGTCACATGTTTGCAGCTCACATTCATTTCTCCACAGCACTAAGCGTTGCGATCTTTGACCTGCTCGCTGATGACAGGATGATGGCATTGAAGGAAAATATGTAGAAGGACAAAAAAAAAAAGTGCTGAGGATTTCCTTATTGTCAGCCTTCTGTAAGCATGTGGTATCCTGCCTGTACCAAATGTCACTCCCAGCACTTTTCTTTCCTCATGCCTGACTTTATACTAGAATGGTTCTCTTGCTAAATATGAAACTGAGCTCTAATGGAACAGATCCATAATCTAATTCACTTAAATATCCCCTGAGACACTGATGACTTAAAAACGGAGGGACATGCAAGCACACACACTCAGGAAATCCCATTGTTGACCGTTTCCCTTTCCTTCTGGTCACCGTATTCCTTCCTCTCGGCTCTCTTTGTCCATGTAATTCTTTTAAAATAGTGGATAACGTCTTTTAAAATGTAAAAATGAATACCATTTCAAGCTGTATACAGCACAAACAAGTGTTTGGTTATGAGATCAGATGTGTGCACATGCATAACTGCATGTCTGTTTTATACTGCAGTATAACTCATGCAGTAGTCATGTGATTAGCGAGTAGGAACCAGCTTGTCTGCTTCTGACCGAGCCCAGCCCTCTCACCACATATCAACACAACCTCATATATGCAGAGGGTTTGCTCTATATCAAGTGTGTTCTCACTACCACTAATGTGTTGTTATAAAGACATGTCTAGGCTAGTTTGTAAAGAAGATATTGTACAGTTTTATAGAATATTTTCAATAAAGATTAACTTTAAAAGAACGTTAGACCATCTAAATGTAACAAAAGTTAGAAAAGAGCATATGTGATAACACTCAATACTGATAAATTAAAAAAAAAAAAAAACTCTAACAACGGCCCACAACCAATTAGATACCAATATATTGTGCATACCTAATGTTTTTTTCTAACCTATCACAATTAGCGTGTTAACGTAGGCGATAAATTTTTTTACCAGTTTAACGGCGTTAAAAATATTTAACACAGGGGCGGGACTAGGGTTGGCCACCCCGTCCACAACTGCTGCTTCTGTCTCTTTTTCTTGACAAGAAGTGTGTTTATTTTAGTCGCAGAACGTCTTCATGAAAGACTTTTCAGATGCGCACTCCAACTTTACTTCAGCGACAGAACATGGGAAAGGTACCGGCGATGAGGGAGCTTCAATGGGACAACAGTGAACTGCGGTCAGATGAGATGTTGTCAGGCCATGTCAGTAAAAAAAAAAAAATGTACCCGTTATACTGTGCTCGTAGTACGTGCGCTTCAATTGTGCGCTCAAATGCGGCGGTACGCTGTAGCCTGTATCAGAATGAAACTACAAGCATGCATGTCAGATCTGCGTCACATCCTTAAAGTAACAGCAGCCAAATAAGCTAATAACCCAGCTGCTGTAATGTCTATTAAAAAAAAAAAACACTGCAGAAAAAAAAAAAAAAGAGGAAATCAATTCATCAACTTTTGTAGCTTTAAAGGATTCATCTATAGACTAATTCAGTGTTTGTAAACAGTGAAGGCATTTTTTTGTGAGTGGAAGAAAATGACGGCTTTCAAACAGCAGTCTATGGAGCCATAGAATAAAAGAATTTAAAAAAAGGTAAATTTGAGTTTGTATTTCAAATTTTCATTTCTGACTTTATTCTCGCAATTTCCGAGATTAAATCTCACAATTCTGATAAGAAAAAACAACTCGACATTTTCTCTTTTCGCCTCGGCTCTGGCTCTTTTTTCCCCTGAGAATTGACAAACTCACTATTGTTGAGTTAAATCGTTATAAAAAGTCTGAGCTAGCAGATATAAACTTGCGTTTAAAAAAACGTCATAATTTTGAGATAAATAAATGTAGCGTAAATGTATGTTAATTGTAATAAGTTTAAATAATTATGTCATGCTGTAACTGTAGGGTTAATACAAAGCGTCCCCTACCAACAGCATGTTATGTAGACGTATTGTTTAAATCGAATTCATGCTTTGAAAGTTGAGTAATCATAGGAGTTTTCATCCATAGTCTGTCCATTTAAACATCTGCGTTTAACTTCAAATGGCGTCTTTGACGACAGTACTCACAAAAAATTATTTGCATTCCAATTCTGGCATCAAAAGGCACAAAAATAGTTTTTTCTCTTATTCCATGGATTTTACCCGTTTCACTTCACTTGTTAGCAGTGTTTTTCTGCCGCCACTATGCGTGCGCAGCTACAAGTGACGTAACTGTGACGCTTACTTCAAATTCATCGATATTTAATTTGGTATTTTATTCAGTTTCTCTTCTCTTCTATTTCCCACTTGCTGAAGCGCACAGGTAAATAATGGGTTTATGTGAAGATTTCTTTAAGTTTACTTAAATTAGAAGTTGATATTTTTTAAAGTGTAATAAATGTTAGAATTGATAACTAAATTACACTGTAATGTTGAATGACTATAGTCATTGATTAAATATTAGGAAAAAATGAACAATTTCCATTACATCAGTGATAATGGTATGTGGTCTCTATATTAATTTGAAGATTGAATTAATCTCAGAAATTTTTTTTTTTTAATCGGTTGCCAGCATTAATTTTTTCATGTCTGCTATCTTTCCTGTTAGGCCCATTAAGCTTGTGATAGACGATAGTATCGTGTACAGAAGATAGCCAGAGATATCGCCTGTGGCTGATGCCTTTGACGATAGCAAAACAATTATTATTATTATTATTATTATTGTTGTTATTATTAGGCTAGTAATACTATTTAATTAATATTAGGACTTATTTGTTCCATTATATTTCTTTTTCCACATTTCTACAGCGTTGCGAGTTATAACCAAATTACACACCATTATATTGAGCTTATGAACGCAATGGCCAATCAAACATATTTAGATGAGTCATTGCTGAAACCCCAGAGATCTGTTACTCGGCACGCGCTGACTGAATTCTGACTCGTGAATTCTCTCAACATTAACAACTAACTGCAGATGTACATCCCATATAAGTACAAGAGATTTCTTTTTCATACAGTGTAGATAGACACACTGATCATAATGGGAGTGTTTTTTAAAGTGCCTAAACTTTGAACTAGACTGAAGTCAATTATGATGTTGTTTGATAATGTAAATGTTCTCTGCTTATTTTCTGTAGCTGCTTTTTGAATAGCTGAGGAAATGTAAACATTATAATTAGTATCTTACAATGTTTCTTTTAAATTGTTATCACGTTAAATACAAAATCAGTCATATTAAAAACATTAGGCTGCTTTTAGCCTTACGCTGGAGTTGGTTCATTTTCCGGCAATGAAACTATGTAAATATTTAATTAAACATATTAGCACGATAATATCATGTATCGGTGATTTCACAGGCTGACGACAGGACAATATGAAAATTGAGCATATCGCCCAACACTAGGCATTTTTGTGATGCAAATTCACATTCAAATGTGTGAGGAAAATCCCCACCTTTTTCTTCCCATAAAAGTGAGTGTGGCCATTTGTGAATTTTATGGGTCTGGATTCTGGTCTCATCTGTGTCCAGCTATTTTTAGCTGTACAAAACAGCTTGTTTTGATGCCTGATATTGCAAATTGGTGTGTCCTACCATGTTTTTTTTAGTGTAGTATCTTAATTATGAACACACTGGTTTGTAGTGCAAACAGTTTTACCATTTACTGCATGCTGTTATTCTTGTTATTTCCCTAAATGAACTGGAAGTCTCACACACTTTCACGTTGAAGAAAAAGGTGGAAATAATAGAAATAATATGCTTGAACAAACACACTCTGGCTAACCTCCAATGGTGCTCTCCTGGTACTCGTGGAACTGGCCTTTGACGAAACGCAGCACCAGGCTGGACTTGCCCACGGCAGATTCGCCCAGCAAGACCAGTTTAAACTGGCATATTTTGTTCCCGACGGGGGCGGCACCGTTGGTCCGCGCTGGTCCACCTCGCCCCGCCATGCCAACAGGCCGGACAACAGGAGAGGAGAGGGCTGACTGGAGGTGAAAGGGGTCCTCGCAGGATCTGACAGGGGTCCTGAACCAGGATCAGTAGAGCTCAGGGGAGGTTGGGGTCCAGAGAGAGAGAGCGAGAGAGAATCAGGGCGAGAAAGTGAGAAAAAGTTGGAGAGATGGCCCCTACTGGATGAACAAACCTAGAGAAAAAAGAAGAAAGAAGTTGATCAACAAAACACATAAATGATCGGATATAAATGGCCATATTATAAAACACTGGACTGTGACGCTCCCGAGTTGAGCGAACGGAAAGGACGGACTCATTACAGGTCGTTAACAGCTATGACACCATTCCAGCGCACTAACCATTAACCAGCCACCCCATAATGCTCCAATAAAGCACACCACAACAAAACAGATTCCACCCACACTGTGCTGCAATTACAGTTAAAAGCATCAATACGAAAACACACACAGTAAATATCAGAGTGTCATGTCACACGTACGCTAACCTAGTTCTCCAAACAACCTACACTTATCAGGGATCCAGAATTATCTGCACCATATCAAATGTTAAGATACTGAAAACAGGCTAGGACCTGTTGTTTTTCGATGCGTATATTTGTTATTCGGAGCGCCACATAGACCCACATTCAGCTCAGCTTGGGGCAAAACAAATCATGTTACATTTTCTTTAGGCTTTCAGATTGAGAAATAAAATGGCAGCAGGGGAAAACACATATTTTCAACTCCTAAAAGATTTATTTTTGTGCAAAGTGTTACTTTTTTGTTTATTAGAAAAGCTACATTGATCCTTTGAAGCCACAGACAGTAGAGCTAAAGTAGATGACTAAAACAACTGAGAGAATAAAGATGAGAGAAAATGAATGTGATCATTATAAAAAAAAGCAATATAGGAAGAAGAAATAAGGTTATTATTTGAGCTTGTTAAAATAGAGCCAGATTTTCTTTCTGCTGGAGGTACTGTAATGGGCAGCAGGAGACCAGAAAAGACAGAGGTCAGATGGATGGATGAACCTTCATCCACTGTAGGAGAATATTCAGGCCATCAAAAGTAGTAACACAAATAACATTTTCATTTTAGCAACATTAATCTGCATATATCCTGGTAATAATTGCAGGAAAAGGCAAACTGAACTAGCAAATAGTGGGCAATGAAAAAAGCGATTATGGAGAGTGAGATGTCGCTGCCAGCATCAGGTCTTGAGGTTCAGTTTAATCCAAAGCATGTGATGGAGGTTTAGAATCGTTCTCTCTCACTCACACACACACACACACACTTCTGCAAAGTACACCTTCTCGTGCCATTCAACATGCTTTGATGGAGAAAATGGCACAACCTAAACAGCTCACCAAAACCACACCAGAGCTTCATTACACAGCAAAACATCGATTAAATAGAGTCTAAATGTTGTTTATCACACTCAATATTTGATTTTTTTTTTTTTTTTAAATTAGAGAAAGCCTCATTGGAAATTACATTTAAAGGCTAATTTATCTAATTTGACCAACAAAAAAAAAAAAATTGACAAAAAACTTTTAACTGACAGATCATGTTTTTGCTATTAAAGGAGACCTATTATTCCCCTTTTTACAAAATGTAATATAAGTCTCAGGTGTCCCCAGAATGTGTCTATGAAGTTTCAGCTCAAAATATCCCACAGATCATTTATTATATCATTTTGAAAAATGCCTATTTTGAGCGGAAGCAGAAACACGCTGTTTCGTGCATGTCTCTTTAAATGGGAACGAGCTGCTGCTCCCTGCCCCCTTTTCCACTTTTATAGCTCATACCTCAGATACTCTGCCAAAAAC
This sequence comes from Cirrhinus mrigala, assembly GCA_036247105.1. Classification (NCBI taxonomy): domain Eukaryota; kingdom Metazoa; phylum Chordata; class Actinopteri; order Cypriniformes; family Cyprinidae; genus Cirrhinus; species Cirrhinus mrigala. The sequence continues at coordinate 24,221,762 of CM070009.1, forward strand.
ATCAGTTTGGTTGTGATTATCATGTCTATCGTGCATGTGAGTACTAAACCAAGTTCTCTATCGTGTCTTATTGCGATTAAACTGTCAAATACACAAAAGTTTATGTTAAAAACAAACGGGTTACAAAAACAGTGTAATACATAGCAAATAAATCAATAAATCCACTGCTCTCTTGTCTCCTCTGAGGCTGGGACTCTAAATAGTTCACTATGCTCGTCTGCGCAGCTAAAGACAGAACAGTTAGCAAGCTTTGCTTGAACTTTTGGCATTAGAACTGGTACACCGCTGTCACTTGCAAAAAACAAAATGACAGCGCTGTGGTTAAAAATGTTAAAAATCATAAGATCCTCTTTATACATCACAGGGGGAGCGAAATCTGAGTGGCTTCTTTTTTCACATGCTTGCAGAGAAAGGCAAAACAAAGTTACTGGGTTGTGCTTTTTCACGTTTTCTGGGTTGGTAGATGCACCAGGGACATGATTATATCATTTAAACATGGAAAAAGTCAGATTTTTATGATATGTCCCCTTTAAAAACATGAGATGCAAAACAGTTACCAAAGTATGTAATAGTAACTGCAGTGTCTAGGTCTTGAGCGTGAGACATACAATGGTCAGATGTCCATCTAGTGCATGCTTACACAGAAAAACAAATAATAGCAGCGCAGCATACTGCAAACAGCTCCGACATGTTCAGACCTTGTACGTGCTCATACTGGCAATCCTATTTGTTTCCCTTTGTTCACACATAGCATCATACTGGTAATTTACCAGTAATGTTACAACTTCTCATACAGAAAACTGAGATGATTTACTGACCTTTTAAAGAAGATCCTGTTCACACATGACCTCTAAATAATAATAAAAAATTATTTGCTGAAAAGACAAAGACAATTTAACAACACAACATTTTTTTTTAAATGTTAAACATATTACAAAAACACCTGGTTTAATGCTTGCCTAACTCTAGTCTTTAATTCTAGTTTATGACTAGCTTATGACAAGAAACCTCAAGGTCAAATAAATGCTTTAGAAAATGAACTAAATAAATATCATCAGCAAAAGCACCTGGAATATATCACTCAGTTGTAAATCAGACTAGAGAATAATTCTCACAATGAGAACAATGAAGGATCAAAATATAGAAATAAATGAGTGGGTAAACAAAAAGCATGTTTATAAAATACTGATGCGATTTTCATGTTGTTTTACTGCTTTTTATAAGCAGATGGACATACTTCAAAATTAAACTTGCAGCAATACTTATAAAGTTAATAATGTCATTAAACGGATAGTTAAATTCTGTTAATTACTCACCCTCATGTTGTTTCAAACCTGTAAGGCCTTCGTTCATCTTCAGAACACAAATTAAGAGCTTTTTGACCCTGCATAGACAGCGAGGGTCCTTCCACATTGAAGGTCCAGAAAGGTACCAAAAACATCAACAAATTAGTCCAAAATCCCAAAAGATGAGCGAAGGTCTTACGTGTGGAACGACATAAGAGTGAGTAATTAATGACAGAATTTTCATTTTTGGGTGAACTGTCCCTTTAATAACATCACACACTCACTGTGGAAAGACACTTTCATCATCATAACTCTCTTCAGTTCACTGTAATGCCCCTTTGTTCTGAAACCAAAGTTGAAGTGACCAAATACCAGATAATGACACAGATAAAATTCCACACAGCACTGCTGTAATTTCCTGGAATCTCATTTTAATACCTGATACACTTCCTGTCATCTTTTCGGTAAGGCCACCTTATTGAAAGATAAGCACTGGTTGTGACACCTGCGTATACATGCGTCAACCTGAAACGCTGTCACCAGCATTCCACTGATCATAGCCCATTTCCTTTTCATGTGAAATCGCATCATACCTGCTAAAAATACAGTGCTAAGTCCAACAGCAAGGACTGCAATAATACCATCCCTCCCCCATCAAACGGTTCACTGAGAGGAGGGAATTGCAACAGTGCGGAAATAGGAAATGCTCTCCAGGAAACTGACCAGCTGGAAGGAAATCGCATCACTAACACAGGACTGCAAGCAGCCTGATCATTAAAACTGTGTCTGATAGGGTGTGTTAAAGAGGACTGTCTATCTTCTGTAAGAAGTCACTTCAGTTCTACAGAGCAAACACACAGATAACAACACACCCACACCCTGCCCAACGACTGTCTGCAAGGGCAAACTGACGCGCTCAACAGCTGCATTCATTAATAATAAAACTCAACAGATGCTATTATATGCATCTTACAATAAAGACGCTGAACGCTCCATCAGACAATGGCTTTTTCCATCTGTAAGTGTGTTTGTGCAGGCATGTCATCTAATTTGTGCTCTAATTGTTCCTGTTCATTAGAGTCACTTCAGTATCAGTTTGAAGATTTAATCTTAAAATGAGCAGATCTGGGTTATTCACATTAGGTGGCTTGGGCTTCCTAAAATTCTCTATATATCCTAACTTTCCTCTATGTGTCCAGCCTTCACCAAGACCTAAAGACTAAAAGTTGATTTGGCCATTGGCAAGCAGACCAGCATTATTTATACACTATTAAAGTGTTTATTAATATTTTAAAATGAACTTTTATTAGTATATTTTCAGTTTTAATTTGTGACCCTGGACCAGAAAACCAGTCATAAGTAGTATGGGTATATTTGTAGCAACAGATAAAAATACATTGTATTGGTCAAAATGATTGATTTTTCTTTTATGCCAAAAATCATTAGGATTTTAAAGGAGAAGTCTACTTCCAGAACAACAATTTACAGATAATGTACTCACCCCCTTGTTATCCAAGATGTTCATGTCTTTCTTTCTTCAGTCATAAAGAAATTATGTTTTTTGAGGAAAACATTTCAGCATTTTTCTCCATATAATGGACTGATATGGTGCCCCGAGTTTGAACTTCCAAAATGCAGTTTAAATGCGGCTTCAAATGATCCCAAATGCGGTTGTAAACGATCCCAGCCGAGGAAGAAGGATCTTATCTATCTTATTGGTTATTTTCATTAAAAAAATACAATTTAAATACTTTTTAATCTCAAACGCTCATCTTGTCTTGCTCTCCCTGAACTCTGTGTATTCTGGCTCAAGACAGTTAGGGCATGTCGAAAAACTTTGACCGTATTTTCTCCCTCAACTTCAAAAATCATTTCAAAATCATTTTGGAAGTTCAAACTCGGGGCACCATATCAGTCCATTATAGGGAGAAAAATCCTGAAATGTTTTCCTCAAAAAACACAATTTCTTTACGGCTGAAGCAAGAAAGACATGAACATCTTAGATGACAAGGGGGTGAGTACATTATCTGTAAATTGTTGTTCTGGAAGTGGACTTCTCCTTTAAGTAAAGATTGGGTTCCATGAACATATTTTGTATGTTCCACCGTAAATATATAAAACTTAATTCTTGATTAGTAAAATGCATTGCTAAGAACTTCATTTGGACAAACTTTAAAGGTGATTTTCTCAATATTGTTTTGCACCTTCAGATTCCAGATTTTCAAATAGTTGTATCTCAGCCAAATATTGTCTTAACAAACCACACATCAATGGAAAGCTTATGTATTCAGCTTTCTGATGTATAAATCTCAATTTAAAAAAAATTACCCTTATGACTGGTTTTGTGGTCCAGGGTCACATTTTAGTTTAAGTATGTCCAATTTTGTTATGTACTTTTGTCTTTTTTTTTTTTCAATTAAAAAGTAATGGAAAATTACAAACACTGGCTGCCAATTAACTAAAAATAAGTATATGTTGATGTGATGTAAAATAAATGAAATAAAAACAAATGCTAATGCTAAGAAATACTAGATACTAGAAATATTAAAAAAAAAAATTATAAAAATGACTTTTAAATGCAAAATTACTAAAACTTAAACATAAATGAATTAATATTAATAATGTTTATTAATATTTTAAAATTAACTTTTATTAGTATATTTTTCCTAGTTATTGGTATAGTTTTACTTTTGTCATTATTTTTAACATTTTTTATTTTGATTTAATTTATTTTATTTTAGTTTTAGTTTATTTTAGTACTTTAACTTAAACGTTTTATTTTAAATTCATTTTTTAAGTTCAATTTAGGGCTGCACGATAAATTGCACGCGATTGTCAGGCACATTTAGTCAGTAAAGCCAGTACTTTGATTAGCCGCAATTAATACACAGAGCCGTAAATCACTGAGAAGCTACGCAAAATTGCGCTCATAATCGAATGCGATTCATCTGCGATTATGAGCGTGATTTTGCGTAGCTTGCCAGCTGAATGCACGTGATGGAGATTTACTACTAATCAAAGTACCGGCTTTACTGACTAAATGCACCTGACAATCGCATGCGATTTATCGTGCAGCACTAGTTTAATTTATATTTTTTCAGCTATTATTTATATTTTATTTGATTTATTTCAATTAAGACTTTTATATAAATCGTTTTAGTCTTAGCTAACAATAACATAACTAAAGCAGACAGAAAACAAATTTAAGTAAGTTCACACATTTTTTGACTCATTTTTTTTAAATATTTTTTTCCCTGGTCATCGTGAATACTAGAATATCATGTTTTTTTTGTTTGTTTGTTTTTTTATTATTCTTGAAAGATTTTAATTATTTAAGTTTCCATTTTTAATTTTTTTTTATTGAGGGTGCTTTCCACTTTTTCCAATAATTTAGCTAAAAATAGCAAACACACAAAAAAAAAAAAAAATAATAATTAAAGAAATAATTAAATTATAATTAAATAATTAAAGACAAATCTTCTATGACTACTCTTGCAAATCTCAACTGTAATATTCACTTTGTGAACCTTGTATTTGTGTTAGTGATGTAACGCCTTGCCAGCTTCTAGCCAGCCCTGTGTAAAACAATATAACTGACAAAGTCATAATCATAAATGGAGAGAAAGTGAAAACACTTAATGGTAAAAAAATAACCTTGATCACACCCTGGTTTCTCATAAAACTCTGAATATCAACATATATACGAGTCATCTGTTATAGGCACAACATTTGGCAATGGCCATTTTAAATCCAATGAGCAAAGAAATTTTAATTTGATTGCTTTAATGGAAGAAACACAAAAACAGGCTTCTTGATGACCTAAAATGCCTCAAGCTGTCACAAAGCATGCTGGGAAAAGCCACTTTGCTCTCCGGAGCAGAACTAGGAGATGAAAGTAATATTCTGTTCCTGTTTGCTCACCTGCAGCGACAGCCAAAACAAGAAAGCCTCACACATTAACTGAAACACATTTCCATCGTAATGAAGTCTCTATCTATTTTTATTTGCATATCGTACTAGTTATGTTAAGCAATAGGCAGATCCTTGCACGTCAAAACTAACCAAACCACAAATAAGACTTAACCCTATATTGTATCTCTCAAAGACAATGGAGTTACGAGACTGTAAAACAGTGCTGAAGAAAGCAGGTTTCTGCAGTCATGTGTGCATCAAGTGCCTCTGCTGAACAAAAGTTCACTATGCGCAACAGGACAGTAAATAGGCATTATACAATATTCAAATCCTCACCCTATCAAAGGTGAACATTCATAACTGACAATAAAAGTATGAAAAGAAAGTATGAGTATGAAGAGAAATAGGCACTTATAATGTTAAAAAAAAATAAAAATCAAAGCTGAATTTTTAGCATCATTACTCCAGTCACATGATCCTTCAGAAAGCATTCATTATCTGATTTGATGCTCAAAAAGACATTTAATATTATCATTATGTTGAAAACAGCTGAGTAGAATTTTTCAGGTTTCTTAGAAATAGAAAGTTCAGAAGAACAACATTTATCTAAAACAGAAATCCTTTGTAACATTAAAAATGTCTTTATCATCACTTTTGATCAATTTAAAGCAACCTTGCTAAATAAAGGTATTAATTTCTATCATTTCTTCCCTGATCATTGGATCTTTCTATTAATCAAATAATCCTACAAAAATGTACACTGTTTTAAATATTTATAATTATAATAAAAATGTTTCTTGAACAGCAAAACAGCATATTAGAATGATTTCTGAAGGATCATGTGACACTGAAGACTGGAGTATTGATGCTGAAAATGTAGCTTTGATCACAGGAATAAATTACATTTTAAGATGCATTTGAATAGAAAGCAGTTATTTTAAATAGCAAAAATATTTCACAGTATTGCTGCTTTTGTTGTATTTTGGATCAATTAAATGCAAGCTTGGTCAGCAGAAGAGACTTCTTTAAAAACAATAAAAATATAAAATATGATTCTGCTTATCTAAACATACAGAATTGTTATTAGTTATTACATTTTCAGAATTGACAGATGCACTGTTTTAAATATTAAATTTGACTAAATAGTGTATTTGACTGCAAAATTATTTATAATAATGAATAAACATGGACAATAGACAATACTCAAACCTGTGAGGTTCCAGGTTTACCATATTTGATGTGCTTTTTGTATGTGCAATGATCACTGTTTACATGTGAATAAAAGCATAAATTAAATCTGCCTAAACTTTCATTTTGGTATTGCGACATATTGTAACACAATACATAAAAATATTGAGAAAACTGCCTTTAAAATTGTCCAAGTTCTTAGCAATGCCTATTACTAATCAAAAAGTTAAGTTTTGATATATTTACGGTAGGAAATTGACAAAATATCTTCATGGAACATGATCTTTACTTAATATCCTTATAATTTTTTGGCATAAAAGAAAAATCGATACAATGTATGCTGGCTATTGCTACAAATATACCCATGCTACTTACGGCTGGTTTTGTGGTCCAGGGTCACATATATGTATGTATGTATGTATATATATATATATATATATATATATATATATATATATATATATATATATATATATATATATATATATATATGTGTGTGTGTGTGTGTGTGTGTGTGTGTGTGACAGCGATCATGGGGTCCTGAAAAATCATAAAAGCATATTGTCTTATAGCTTTAAGCTCATATCTATGTATGTGCGATCTTAAGTGATGACTCATCTAGCTGACCTGTCAATCAAGCCTCCTCAGGCCACATTATTGACTTCCTCATGAAGTCCTACGTCTTTCACTTCTGATCTGCACCTCCCACGAGCTCTGACCACAAGCACTCAGCTGAACGCCGGTGAACCTGCTACCCTGATAAAAACGGGCAGGGCTTCAGAAAAGTTTTTGTAACAGATAAAAAGACATGTAGATGTGCGTTTGGAGAAGTATCACCTTACTAATCGCAAACAATCGGCGCTTTGCGACACCACAGTGATGCGTGTGGCTGCATCACAACGGTCAAATGATAAGCCATGAAAACAAGGAAGCCCTGCTGTAGATGGTCAAACTTCAGAGCAGCTGATCAAACACACATATGTCTACGTACACACCCATGTTAGCCGTTTCTAGTAAACTGAACTTGTGCCGTGAGATTCACATTTAGAACATGACAGATAGACATAGAGGCCCGAGTTATTCCTTTATTATGTCGCTCAGGGAAAGATCCAGAGGAGCGGCTCAGGAGCGTCATGAGCATCGGCTAACAGTCTTGACAGTTCCTCTGTATCAGCAAACTACGAGCAGCTAACAATAACCTATCAATAATGATATCAGGACCAAAACCAAACAGCGGTTACCTTGAGATAAGAGTGCGGCGCTTTTCTCTTTCTGTCAAATCCCTGGCTGTCAGAATGAGAGAAAATTCCCCTCCTGCCGCCTGAAACGTCTCCAGTCGACGGGTCTTGGCCTTCACTTCCGCTTTGAGGGACGAACTTCCGTAATCCGCCTTCTTCCGAGGAGGGAGGGGCTTGTTTTTTACATACGTTGTGGTGGCCAATAAAATCGAGGTTATATTTCTCATCCACGACAAGATTATAATAAATGTAAACTTTAAAAAAAAAAAAAAAACTTTAATTACTGTTTCTCATTTTACGCCTTTAAAGGTTAGATTTCACATTAGGGCTGCAACGAATTATTTTTAAATGTTTTGAGTACAGGTTTCTATGTGTCATTACCAAAATGTTTTTCATTTTATTAATTATTAACTGAAATAAAGTTGAAATATAAATATAAGTATAAGACAAAAAACTAGAGATAAGATAAAGATAAAAATAAAGATAAAAAATGGGAAAATTATAAACGGTGCCTGGCAACTAACTAAAAATAAGTTTATGCTGATATTCTAAAATAAATGAAATAAAAACAAGTAGAAATATGTTTAAAGAATTATAAAAGTGATTTTTTTAATGCAAAATTACTAAAACTTGAAATAAAATCTATAAAAAATAAAAAAGCTAAATAATAATAATAATAATAATAATAATAATAATAATAATAATAATAGCATACTATAAATAAATGATACTAAAATAACACTGGTGTTAGGAAGTCAAAAGGCATATCCAACATTTTCTTTAAAATTGTGACAGTGTTGATCGCGATGTATTTTATATTTATTGTTTTCCCCTTTCAGTGCCTGTTAAAAACAAATTATTTTCAATTATATTTTGATAACGTAACTAAACAAAACTGACTTTATTAATCACGTAAGTCAATTAAGATAGGGTATGTGGGCATACAGTCATTTATCATACTTAATAATAATAAGGTAATGAGATACCACAACAAAATCACATATGTCGGTCTGCTAGACTGGAACACTGGCCCTTGTTTGCTGTCATATCAAAACAAGCTCTACCTGTAAACAGCATACGTTGTAGTTTAAGGCTATGTAATAACCAGTAATCACCAAGCTGGGGCGCTACAGGCTAATTAAACTTTAAATGGATTTTTTTTTTTTTTTTTTTTTTTTTTTTTTTTTTTTTTAATTTCTTCAAACGCTGGACAAGATGGTTTTTGTCAGGTAAAGTACTGCTGTGATTCTGAACATTTTTGTTGTCCCCCAGTTGTCCAAAATAATATTCGCAACAAAAATAGACTAAGATATTTTCAGTATTATTTCTAATATTTATACTACAGTTGCGACAAAGTTGCTTGTTTTTCAAAACAATTATCAAAAGAAACAGGGAGCATTGATATATTACATTTACTTAAACACACAATTCATTTTGTGATTCCGTGAGTTAAAACCATAACCACTGAAGGTCGATCATAAGGTCTCACTTTAACATTAGTTAAAGCAATAACTAACAAAAACATCAACTAACAATAGCGATACAGTTGTTACAGTATTTAGTATTCTTTGTTAATGTTACTTGATAAAAATACAACTGTTTATTATTAGTGCACGTTAGCTCATGTCATGTCCATTAAATAATATTAACATATATTACATTTTTTTTTCATGTCTAGTTAATCTTAACTAACGTAGTTAACCATTGTAGCCTATTTTTTAAAAGGAAACCTTTTTATTTAAAAAAAAGTATTACTTTTGAATTGTTTTTGTTTTTACAGCTGTTCATTAGAGCATCAGTTTTAACATTTCTTCTTTAGATGAGCAGATTAGTTAATCAGACACATCCCTGCTGAAAAAAACAGCTGGTCTTAGCTAGTTTAAGCTGGAAGTAGCTGGTTTTAGCTCACCTCTCAGCCTGGGTAGGCTGGTCAAGCTTGTTTTAGCTGGTTGTTGCTGACCAACTAAGGAAGTGGCCTAAACCCCTCTAAACCAGCCTGCTGACCAGCTATCACCAGCTAAGACTAGACTGGATGACCATCTAAAACCAGCCAACCAGCTTAGGCTGGTTTTATCTGTTTTTTCGTTTTTGTTTTTTTTTTCAGCAGGGATGTGGTGTTTCAGATTATTTTAAATTATTAATAAAAATGTATTAATTTAAAAATGTGTGGCATTCTACATATTCTCAGAAAAAAAAATGTACAAAAGTGGGGTGGTACCTTTTCAAAAGGTACACTTTGTACCTTATTTACCCATTAGGAGTGCATTTTAATCATTTTACGGTACATATTAGTTCCTTAGGTATACATATGTGTCTAAATGGTACATATTAGTATTTTAAAAGGGTACCACCCCAATGACGGCTTTTGTTCTGAGTGTACCTTAGAAATTTGATGAAGCCCCTGGTTGAAAAACACTGAAGTAAGGATGCCCTAAAATAGTTTTGTTACACATATCTGATGCTGTATGTTTCAATAGCCTACAAACTTCCCTTATTTATAGTTGCTCACATATTGCTGTCAAATTAAATCAGATCTTTTCTACAGTGCGTTAGATGCAACAAAACCTGCTAATTACTGCCCAGTGGTATATGTAGAACAATCAGTGAGCAGCGTGTCATTAAAGTTGTGCGTAGGTGGCGAATACACATATGCTGCCATAATCTCAACAACTGCTTTATGCCATTAATAACCGTGCTAAATTTTACTCAGACACGCAGCAACCGTTCCTACTCATTATCCGAGAAATATTGTGCATTCAATATATGAATTAAAAAAAAAAAGCACATTTCTTTCTTTTCTGGCCAAAAGATTGGCACTCTGTAGACAAAATAGGCTTACTATATACCTTATTTGACCGCATACCAGCCCTATCAGTCAATGTTCCAGCTACATTTCAAATAAAAACAGCAGAAAACGATGCATATAGGTATATATAGAATTAGAAATAGATATCTTTTATGAAATGTTGACATGAGGCATACTTCGGCCTGGGGAGGAGCTGAGAGATAACAGGTTGTTAGTAAGATTATCCCACAAGCAAGCAGCATGTGTGGGTAGCCTCCTGCGGCTAATGATGTGTCTGGAACCCTGATGTAGACAGAAAGAGCGAGATGGTGGGCGTCTAAAGAAACATCTCTTTGGAGAAGATCAGTGCAGCATAGCCGCCTCAGTATGCGTTGTTTAAACTAGATTTTTCTTTACTTAGATGTGAGGTTAAGCCTATTCTGATGTTGCAGTCACATCAGCTGGATAATACAACAACAGTTACCATGTCGATTTTGGATTGTTTCACATAATAGTCTCTTCGTGTGGCAGTTTCCTATACATACCAGTAAATAAAGGTTAGATTTTTGTGAATATGAATGAAAGACTGAATGTTTTGCTTATTTTTATCAAGGGTGCCAGTATTAGTGGACAGCACTGTTCTGTATTGATTTTTTTATAAGAATTGATCAGCCTAAAAAAGTACTGAGGAGCTAAAAATATTGCTGCTATCGACCACAAAGCAGCCTAATTAACTGCCAATACAATGTTTTTGCTTTTTTATTATATTTAAGGAAGGACAGCCTGGTTTCGCATGTAATGGACCAATCAAAACTACTCATTAAATGAGGAATGGTTGGCAAACAGATTTGTGGTTTATTCCCCGAAGAGTACATTTTCAACAGGCAAATGTGTTTTTTACAATTCCAAGTCATTTAATTTAGTCAGGCGCAGTCAAGAGGTAAGGAAATGGAAGATTTATTTAACAATACAGGTATGAAAGAGGACCAGAAAAGATATATGAACAGAAATAAATTTTAAAAGTTCTTTCAATATTCTTTCCAACAACGAAAAAATAAAGAAAAGAGGCTGAGCAACAAAAATAAATTTACATGCTTTGCACATGCTTCTGTAAATATTCTGTGTGAGACCATAATTCAAAGAAATAGTTCACTTTAAAAATAAAAGTTCTGCCATTATTTACTTTTGTTTTAGGCTACGTTTACAGTAGTGCATTTTCATTTTAAAATGCATGACACTTGTCTTTTACACCACTCTGGTGTTTTCAACCCTCGAAAACAGACCAAAACGGACCAAGACTTTTGAAAACGATGGCGTGGCTGCCCACATTCGCTCTCTCTATGTATCTTTGACAATAACGCCATGCCCATTATGAATGGTCATGTTACATGCGTTTTCAGTAGTGTAGTGTGGACGGAGATAGTGTCTGAAATGCTGTAAAAAAATGCTGCTCCAGTGGGCAGCTACGCCATCGTTTTCAAAAGTCTCCATTTTGGTCGGTTTACTCTGAAATGCAACCCTGGAGTTTTCAAACTAAAGGACTGCAGCGTTTTTGAAAGTCTCTGTTTTTGAGGGTCATAACCATAGTACAACTTAGGGGCCATTTTTAGCCAAAAACAGTAAACTTTTTATGCGTGTTGCCTGTTCGTTTACACAACAACAGCGTTTTGGGGACTGAAAACGCATAATTTTGAAAACGGGTTTCAAAGTGCAAGTTTACACCGTGGTGTAAACACCCAATATGGAAACTTTGAAAACGGTGACGTCATGCGCATGCGTAGTACATGTTAGGTATGTAGACATGTGCATTACGTGTCGATTTTAAAGGCAAGTGCAAACAAACAGCATACCAACTACTGGCCTGGCATACGTTTTCACGGTTATGTGTAAACGTGAATTGGTTTGAAAATGTGTAGTGACATTTTTTAAATACGCAAGGGAAAAACGTTTCCTTTTTTGACTACATCGTTGTCGTGTAAACATAACGCAGTGAACCCAGTGTAGTGTGCAGTAGTGTAAACGACAGCTCTAGCCACAGCATAACTTAGGATTTTAAAATGAAAATGCACTAGTGTAAATGTAGCCTCAGGCCCTGTTTACACTAGTCCATTTTCATTTTAAAACTGCGTTTTTGGCTACGTCTACATTAATCTGGATACATTTGAAAATGGCGTTTTCATTTTAAAACGGTATCCACACTAGCATTTTCAAGCGTTTCCAAAAGTTTCTCATCTACACTGAAATGTCAGAAAACGTTGAATTCGCTTTACTGCCCTGGTGAAAAAACCAGCATATGCTGGTAGGTATGTTTTGAAGCTGGGATGCTGGTTAGGTAGGTTTTGATGCTGGTTTAAGCTGGTCCTTTGCTGGTTCATGCTGGTCCTTGACCAGCAACATGACCAGCAAAACCAGCAAAGGACCAGCTTAAACCAGCTAAGGACCAGCAAAAACCAGCATCAAAACCTACCTAACCAGCATTCCAGCATCAAAACATACCTACCAGCATATGCTGGTTTTTTCACCAGGGTGCACATGCGCACAGCCTCAAAAAAGCACGAGACAATACAGATGTAACAGACATGAAATGTTTTCATGCAGTTCTTCTGGCATTTTATTTAGGAAAGTATCTCACCATTTATTGACGTGTCCAGGTCGCACTTGCACCTGATTGTAAGTCTGAACTAAAACGCAACTGCCCTCATGTTTTGCTGCTAACAGCAATCGCGAGTACATATTTTGTCATCTTTGCAGGACTATGATATGAGAAGTGTAGAAAGTAACACATCTGTAGCAATAGTGTGAAAGTGAATAGCGCATAACAGGCACAGTATGGGTATAGAAACACAGACATCTGCTGCAACAATGTGTCACATGACTAAACATGCGTCATCGTTTTCCAAAAATGCCTCAGTTTTCACAGTCCACACTACAATGCGAATACGGCGTTTTCAAATGTATCCACTTGAAGAGCGTTTTCAAAAAGCTCAATTTTCTTTGACAAAAACGCCATCTCAGTGTGGACGGAAGGCCAAAACGCGGAGAAAAAGATGCGTTTTCAATGAAAACGTTTTCGTGTCATCAGTCGGCCATATTGGCAGCTTTGAACGTAAATAATGCCACTGAACCAAACGGAACTTGCAAATTTAGTTGATTACTGCTGCTGAAAATGGTGAATTATTGTCATGTTTTGGGCTGTACTAATTGGTCGGACTGGAAAAACATTTTGAGTAATATAGACTGTCAAATCAAGGAGAAGAGTGCAAAAAACTGTCTGAGGAACAAAAGGCGTTGGTGGTTGGCCAATCTGAACCAGAATTTCCAGGGCAAGAATCTTGACAACATCCATGCTTGTTTTTATCATTTCCAGTCAGGTAGGTAAAATATTAGGCTAATACCTTAATACTGCTCGTACATATCTTTACCACCTATTAACTTTAGTTTGTCAAAATATTGCGCCATTTTCTGCTTACTAAGTCCTTCTCTATATGATTTAGCAGCTTCCAAATGTTTTTTTCAGTGGTTTAGACAGCATAAATTAGCAGAAAAATGTATTCAGTAGTACATTAACCATGCAATCCATGCTGTTGTTTACATTCGAGTATCTCCAATATGGCCGCACACCCGGGTAACTGACCAAATTTTGACATAAGCGCAAACCCTCTATCACAAACCCTCTACAAGCCCTCAGATGTTATGTTGAAGAATGTTGGTAACCAAAGAGTTTTGTTAACCACTGACTTTGTATGAGAAAAAAAACAAAACAAAACAAAACAAAAAACACTGAGACATTTCTCAAAATATCTTCTTTTATGGTCTACAGAAGAAAGACGCTCGTACAACTTTGCTACGACAATGAATGTGAGTAAACGATGACAGAATTTAGATTTTTGTGTGAACTATCCCTTTAACACACTTGAAAATGTCAGGGAAATAAAATGCAATGAATGTTTTGTTATTTAATCATGACATTAGGTACAAGTGTTTAAAAATGAGGCTTTGAAAAAGATGGGAGTGTGATAACAGCCTGTAAATTCTGGCTCTTTGTAATCTATGACTCAGTCCTAAGGGACACCGTCTTATACAAAACCTACATGGTGAAACTGCCAATGTAAAATCAAGCCATATGGAATAAAACAAAACCAACCAGTGGAAACAGATTTAACCTAAATACGATTCAGCATGACTCACAGACCTCTAAGTCCTACTTGAATCGAAAAAGAGGCGATTTTGAAACAATAGGCACGGTTTTGCACATTATCGTGCGTGTCTAGCATAACCCACATACACGGCTCCCACAATGCATTGCATTTGGCTAAAATGGGGGCATTATCCATGCAGTAGATAAAGAGTATGTTAGAATACTCTTAATATGTCCATCACTCCTGCTCAGCGACGGCTTAGTCATTGTGTCGCTCCTCAGCAAGTCCTGGTTTCCCCTGTTTCTCTCCATTGGATGATACAATGGGCTCAAGCGTGTGAACAGGACTTGATCCCACCAGGTCATTCTGTCTCTGACCTGTGGGGAAATGCAATAGGCTGGAACTACAAATCCCAGAATGCAAAAGCGAACTGACTGCTATAAGAGGCTCTGATGGGCCGGTTGGTGTAACCGATAAATGAATGGGTGTGGGCGCCCCGGTGTGCAGGTCAGAGGTCATCTGTGCGTTTAAAGATGGATGCGACTGACTCTGGATGTTATGGGTGCACAGAGATAATGTGTTTCCAGGACTCCCACTCCTAACCTGAGGAACCAAACCATTTGACGGAAATGCCGCCAAGCCTAAAAGTGACCCGCTATTGCGAGGAACATGGTGTCCTAGATAAGGAGAGTTGGGTGTGGTTTTAGAAGTCTGATATGAGGTTTGTTGACTCTCTATGCCTAAGGTGGCGACCCTTTCCTGGTCAGGGCAGCATGGAAAATAAGTTGGGTGAGGACTGGGAGCTTGATGGACCAGCTCTATGTCCCCTTCCTGCCCCAAGACGGAGCCTCTTTCTTGGGTATGGCTCCCGCTGCAAATGCACGTGTGCCTGGATCCTAAAGAATCTCTCAGAGACGCCTCTGGTTGCAGGCAGGGACCGGCAGACATGTTAAAGGCCAGCCTAGATGGCCAGTCGGCGGTCGAGGAGGCCACGTTGGAACAGTTGGATGGTGTATGACAACTGAAAGAGCTGAAGGGACTGAAAGAGGAAGCGAAGTGAGGTGGGGTCACGTGCGTATGCAGGAATTGCATCATTTCGTGGAGCTCCTTGGTCAGTGAGGACACTTCTTGGTTCAGGTGGTTCATCTGAAACAGAATCAAACATCAATGACAACTAATGGTGATGACTGTCATAAATACTATTTAATATAAAGAAAAACTATTATTTATAAGTATTGTTTCTTTTGATTAACAGCAGGTTTATCCTGATACCTCTGTATTGAGTTGACGGAGGCTCTGTCTGACCTCCTCTGTCTCAAGGAGAAGGTTTGCGCCAACCTGAAACGGATCTAAAAGAACCAAAAGACAATGTTTTATGCACAATGTACAATTTTCTGTTATAATTATTGCTTTCATTATTATCTGAAATGACTGAATTTGTAGCAGCTATTCTCAGCTATTTTGCAGTGGAAGTGAACCAAAAGCAATTATATATTTGTGTTTGTCAGTGACAGTAGGAGTACAATTAACGGTGACCTAAATGTGCATAATGAGAGTGTTTACTGTACATGTACATCAGTAACTATCGAAAATAATGTGCAAACTGAATAAGCTGCTAGAATGCCAATAAAGGTGTTTACCTCCAAAGGAACACTGGCGAACTGGCTAAACAATTTTTTTTACCTTTATTTAATAAAAGAACACTATTTTACGTGTGCACATGACCTCACAAGTTGTCAGGTCATTAAGAATAATAGGTGTATGATTGTGCATGCAATTACCTTAATAATGTAATAATACACTGAACACTGATACACTAAACAGCATGCTGACATGTTTAGCAAAATGGTCAGTTTGACAGACCTGGGATTTATGATTCTTGATTGGCTGATATTGCATTCTTGTTTTACCTCATTTGTGACCCTAAACCACACAACCAGTCATAAGGGTCAATTTTTAAAAAAATAAGATATATACATCATCTGAAAGCTGAATATAATAAGTTAATCCACTGATGTATGGTTTGTTAGGATAGGACAATATTTGGCCGAGATACAACTATTTGAAAATCTGGAATCTGATGGTGCAAAAAAAAAAAAAAAAATCAAAATTTTGAAAAAACTCACCTTTAAGGTTGCCCAAAGGAAGTTCTTAGCAATGCATATTACTAATCAATTAGGTTTTGATATATTTATGGAAGGATATTTGCAAAATATCTTCTTGGAAGGTGATTTTTACTTAATATCCTAATGATTTTTGGCATAAAAGAAAACTCGATAATTTTGACCCATACAGTGTGTTTTTGGCTATTGCTACTTAGGACTGGTTTTGTGGTCCAGGGACACATTTGCTAAATCCTGGAAGGACTTATACTTAAGATGCATTTGTCTAAAACATTTCATTTAATTAATATAATTTAATAAGAGAATATGACCCATTTATCATTATTAGTCTAAAAACCTGCACAGTGTTTTACACAACAATACTTATACAGTAAATCTAAACCAATCGCTCTCAACCAGGGATTCTCAACAAATTTAGATGAAAATACATTTTTCTAGTTATGTTAAACTCAAAAATCTTTTTGTGTGTGTGTGTGTGTAGGGGGGGGGGGGTTGTTTTAGACAACGAGGGGACTTAGAGTCAAAAAGGTTGAGAACCACTGATCTAAACCATAATGCACTAGTCCAAAGGCAAATGAAACCCAAGGCATAGATCACCCACAAATGAAAATTCTGTCATTAATTACTCACCCTCATGTCTTTCCAAACCTGTAAGACCTTCATTCATCTTCAGAACACAAATTAAGATATTTTTGATAAAATCTGACAGCTTTCTGACCCTGCATAGACAGCAACACAACTGACACATTCAAGACCCAGAAAGGTAGTAAGGACATCGATAAAATAGTCCATGTGACATCAGTGGTTCAACCAAAAATTTCATCAAAAATATCTTAATTTGTGTTCTGAAGATGAACAAAGGTCTGATGGGTTTGGAACGACATGAGGGTGAGTAATTAATGACAGAATTTTCATTTTTGGGTGAACTATTCGTTTAAGAGAGAGTCCACCTCACCTTTGACCTCTGTGTTAGGAGATGGCTCACTGTGCTCAACATTGAAGTGAAAAGCATGTTCGTTATCCTCAATGCCATCGACAACCCTACAGGACAGACAAGAGAATATTATTGCATTAATAATCAATATTATCTTCTCCCAGTATCAATAATATTTTTATATGGATGTTTCCTGTTTCTAGAAGTAATACCATTGTAAATATAGTTAAAGCAAAGACTTACCGGGGGCTCAGGTCCAGCGGGCTGACACAATTCAGGGTGGGAATGAGCAGTTTGGCTGGTCTGTGGCAGGAGCTCTTGTCTATTCTTGGGGCGGGAACGGCAGCTGGAGACAGATCCTCATGCGAAGGCATCAGAGGAGAGGGGTTTTGTACCCGGGAGCTTTGAATAGGCGATCTGCAGAGGCGAAGCATGCTAAGGTGCCGAAACTCCTCCCCTAACATGGCGCTCAGATTAGGCTGAGATGAAGGACCGCCCAAACCAGAGAGCAGGGGCTTCCTGCCCAGGTCCTGTCCAGCATCCTCCTCCTGGTCAGACTCTACGATAAACGGCAGCTTGGAATCATCAAAGCGATCCTAGATGTAATAGAAATGGGTAGAGAAAAGAGCCTAAATGTGGTGTAGGTGCTTGCTATGTTATTACTTCTTTGTTATATTACCAGTCCAGAATATATTTGAATGCAATTAGACATAATTACAGCCTTGAGGCTTAAAGTTGATAGCTTTTAGTTCATTTGTAGAGCACAGGAAATGCATGAATTTGGGAAATATAAATACTACCTCTTGAATACTGCACTGTTGTTGTTGACTTTGTTGTCATATTTTATAACATGCTGTCTTGTGAAATCAGGATGAGTTTATTTATCAAAATGATTGCTTAGATATATTTATGGAAGCCAATTTCCACCTCCAAATAAAAAATAAAAAAATCTGATTGCAACTTTTTCTTACAATTGATTTTTTTTCCTCAAAATTGTGAGATGTGAACTTGTAATTGTGAGCTATAAAGTAAGAATTACGTGACAAACTCACAATTCTTTATTTTTTTGCAAGTGCGAGTTTATATCTCACAATTCAGATTTTTTTCTTACAATTCTGACTTTTTTCCCAAAATTGTGAGATATAAACTCGCATATGCACGTTATAAAGTCAGAATTGCGTGACAAACTCGCAATGCTGACTTTTTTCTTACAAATTCTGACTTTTTTTTCTCAAAATTGTGAGATATAAACTCGCAATTGCAAGTTATAAAGTCAGAATTGTGTGACACAAACTCGCAATTCTGACTTTTCTCAAAATTGTGAGATATAAAGTCGCAATTGCAAGTTATATAGTCAGAATTGCATGACACAAACTCACAATTCTGACTTTTTTCTTACAATTCTGACTTTTTTTTTCAAAAATTTGAGACATAAAGTCGCAAATGCAAGTTAATGAAGTCAGAATTGTGTGACAAACTTGCAATTCTGATTTTTTTTTGCCAATGCAAACTCACAATTCAGAATTGCGTGGAAAACTGAGAAAAAAGTCAGAATTGCGAGATATAAACTCACAATTGCAAGTTACAAAGTCCAATTTTGGACTAATTAAGATAGTTTAAGCACTTTGCTCTCCATGACATGAACACTACTTCTGAACTTTCTGTACATCAAAAAATATAAGATAATATACAGTTTTAACAAAATATTAATCAGCACAACATTCAACATTTATAATAATAATACATTTTTCTTGAGCAGCAAATGAGCATATCAGTACGATTTCTGAAGGATCATGTGACAAAAGACGGGAGTAATGATGCTGAAAATGAAGCTTTGATCACAGGAATGAATGACATTTTAAGATATTTTCAAATAGAAAACAGTTATTTTAAATAGTAAAAATATTTTACAATTACTGTTTCTATTGTATTTTTTGATCAAACAAATGCAGCTGTCATAAGAGACTTCACAATGGAAAACATCTGCGCAGAACTCTGTCATTAGAGCTATCTCATCTAAATAGATAATTGTTACAATAATGGCAACTTGTAAGTCATGGCAACCTGACATCTAAAATGTACTCAAATGATCTAATTAATTAAATAGTTGAACTGAACTCCAAAAAGCCATGAAAATGCTTGCCTTCTATTTCTAAATATCTATGAAGCACTCACTTTTTACAGTGTGGGGGTTCATGCTCTATGCTTTTGGGAAAGAACACTTAAAAATTATTTATGAGTCACTGCTGTGTGCATGTCATCGTGTTCTTCTGTGTGTGTGACTCTGTATCCTTCCTGTGGTTTGTGTGTGTGTGGCTGTTCTGATCATTAAGACAGCTGGCACAGCAATAAGACAGAGGGTCAGTGCCACAAACAGATTGCCAATTCACCTGATTCAGGCACATCCAGATGAGTTGCTGTCTGCCAACTCTGATGTCGCACACACACATACACATCTGGAGTTCAGAGAGACTAATAATTGGGAGCTTATGTAAGGTGGCCTTTTGATAAGTGTGGGTATGGCGGCGCATGTGTGCAAGCATGAGAGTGTGAATGGAAAGGTTAAAAAAAACAGGGAAAAAGTCACAATTTTAGACAGCACTGTAGAAGTGCGTGATAAATCTGCTTGTTACCTGTGGGAGTCGAGCTAAGCGAGAGAATCTGGCTTGGCCCTGTTGAGATAAAAGAAAATCCTGAGTACCATAATGACTCAAGCTCAAACAGAACACAAATACACACTTGCCACAAAACTGTTTTTTATTTTTTTAGGCTGGCTTATTGTTGATTGTGTTATTCATTGTTGATTTATTATTTGATTTTATTTTTTCCTGTATTTTTACTCTGTAAAGTTGAGAACCTAAGTATATATTCAAGTATTATACAGTTGAGCTCAAAAGTTTACATACATATTGCACAATCTGCGAAATGTTAGTTATCTTACCAAAACAAGAGGGATCATACAAAATGCATGTTATTTTTTTATGTAGTACCGACCTGAATAAGATATTTCACATAAAAGATTTACATATAGTCCACAAGATAAAATAATAGTTGAATTTATAAAAATGACCCTGTTCAAAAGTTTACATACGCTTGATTCTTAATACTAGTTGTTCATGAGATCATTTGTTTTTCGGCATTTTTGTGTATTTGAACCCTTTCCAACAATGACTGTATGATTTGAGCCTGTATGATTTTGACTTTTGAACAGAAAGATGTGTACATTTTTCTTATTTTACCTAAATATCATGTTTGTTTCACATAGTACTACCCTTCAGAAGATACTTACATGTTTCCAAGAAGCACAAAATAAGTTCAATTTACTCCCCTGGCTCTTATGGCATAGTTTTTTTCTTCTGAAGCATCAGTGAGTGTTTGAACCTTCTGTAATAGTTGCATATGAGTCCCTCAGTGTGAAAAGATGGATCTCAAAATCATACAGTCAATGTTGGAAAGGGTTCAAATACACAAAAATGCTGAAAAACCAAAGACTCTGGGACCTGAAGGACTTTTCTGGAGAATGGCGGGCAGTTTAACTGTTCAGGACAAACAAGGGACTCATGAACAACTATCACTAAACAACAAAACACAGCTGTGGATCATTCAGGTAACAACACAGTATTAAGAATCAAGTGTATGTAAACTTTTGAACAGGGTCATTTTCAACTATAAATTCAACTATGATTTTCTCTTGTGGACTATATGTAAACATCTTTTATGTGAAATATCTTATTCAGACCAGTACTAAACACAGAATAACATGCATTTTATATGACTGTCCATTTATACTGTGTGTTTATGTAAGTCACTTTACCTCTCTGAGGTTGTAGGTGAGGTTGTGGTGTATGTCCTCATTAAAGCGGCTGCCGTATTCTGGGTAGAGCTCTAGAACCTCCTGCAGCGCTCTGACACTGATGTACTGTAGATCACAGTAGGTCAGAGCCTTTACATCTGCATTAGCTTTGATCACCTGATCCTTCCCGGGCAGGTCAGCACCAATCAGGTCTCCCTTACCTGTACACCAGACAAACATGTTAGTACACACAAGTCAAGCTGTTGTTTGAATTAACTGCGCTAAGATAAACAGAACACTTGCAGAACCGAGCTTATCACTTTAATTAATTATCTATCAATCTCTCGGTTCAACTGCCAGATGCTTATTTATTTGGTTTGAGCTGAAAACAGCTGCATCAACAGCTGGCACTAACATTTAATTATTTTAATATATTGATTTAGTGAGATCTAGCCTGCTGGATCTAAATGGACTGAAAGCACTGCCTGCAAGAAACTGGTTGGATTTGTGTCACAAAATGCGACCCTTTAAAGTGTTAGTGCACCCAAAAATTAAAATTATGCCATTAATTATTCACCCTCATGTCGTTCCAAACCCGTAAGACCTTCATGTTCAGAACACAAATTAAGATTTTTTTGATGAAATCCGAGAGCTTTCTGACCCTGCATAGGCAGCAACACAACTGACACGTTCAAGGCCCAGAAAGGTAGTAAGGACATCATTAAAATAGTCCAAGTGATATCAGTGCTTCAACCGTAATGTTACGAAGCTACGAGAACACTTTTTGTGTGCAAAGAAAACAAAAATTATGACTTTATTCAACAATGTCTTCTCTTCCATGTCAGTCTTCAACATACATTCACAAGAGTACAACGTAACGCTTAATTTGTGTTTTGAAGATGAACAAAGGTCTTATGGGTTTGGAATGACATGAGGGTGAGTAATTAATGACACAATTTTCAGTTTTGGGTGAACTATGCCGGTAAGGTCAGTCAGTTCACATCCCTAAACAGCCTTTTCTAGGCACTGATCTATACTGTTTGTGGAACATACCCAGTATGGCAAGCACCATGCCATCTTTGAGGACCTCTAAAGACCCTGAGCAGACGAAGTGTTGAGCATGCAGGGCATCTCCATGCCGAATGAGGTACTCTCCAGGTGCACAGAAGGAGGTCTTAATGTGCAAGGATAGAGAACGCAGGCACCCCCTACTGGCGGAGGAGAAGAGTGGCAGCTGCAAAATGTCTTTGTTCAGGTGCATGGCGATGTCCGCCCGCAGCTCGTCTGGGAAGTCGTGTAAAAGCTAGCAGACAGGAAGAAAGTTGGACATTACCCACAATGCTATGGGGTGATGTAAAGATCATGGCTGCATCTTAAAGCTAAAAAATGCAGGACACGGCGATAGGAAGTTAACAAGATGTTCGATGTGTCACAGCCTGTCTTCAGAGATTACTTTCATCTGATTAATTTTTGCAGGCAACGTAGATGCGAAGGTGTTGCTAATGATATGCCACTATTCTGTGCATTCAATTCAGTGACAGCTGAGATAAAAACAAAAAACAAAGATGACCTCTAATAGCTGGTCGTTTGGTGTGTAAATGCATGTCTTTTCAAATTGCGTGTCTTTAAATTATTATGCTAACCCAGATACCTTTGTACGTAAATAGACCAGTTTGTAGTAGACGTCACAGTTCCATCATTTGCAGCTGCACACACATTGTGGTGGCAGAAAAACATTGGTAACAAGTGGAGGGAAATGGGTAAAATACATTGGAATAAGAGAAAACATCTAAACGCAGATGTTTAAACAGACAGACTATGGCTGAAACCTGCTATGATTACTCTACTTTTAAAGCATAAGTTTGATTTAAACAATAGGTCTACATAATATTCACATACGTGACCCTGCGCCTCAAAAACAGTCAAAAGGGTCAGTTTTCTGAAATTGAGATTTATACATCTTATGAAAGCTGAATAAATAGGTTCTCTACTGATGTATGGTTTGTTAGGATAAGACAATATTTGGCTGAGATACAACTTTTTGAATATCTGGAATCTGAAGGTGCAAAAAAAAAAAAAAAAAAAAAAGAGAAATCACCTTTAAAGTTGCCCAAATGAAGCTTAACAGTAAAAAATTAACAGTAGGAAATGTACAGTAGGAAATTTACAAAATATCTCCATGAAACATGTTCTTTACTTAAAATCCTTATGATTTTTGAAAAATCGACAATTTTGACCCCTAAAATGTATTGTTGGCTATTGCTACAAATACACCCGTGATACTTATGACTGGTTTTGTAGTCCAGGGTCACATATGCAGTTCATAGGGGACATACTGTATTAGCCCTACAGTTACAGTATGAAATACTATTCATAACATTTTACATAACATTTACCTATTTTATCTATTACAATTCTTACCATTTTTCTCGCAAATAATAGCGAGTTTGTCAATTCTGTGGAAAAAAAGCCAGAAGTGTGGGATATAAACTTATGACCCAAGGGGAAAATAGAGAATGACGAGTTGATTTTTCTTATCAGAATTGTGAGATGTAGTCTCAGAGTTGCAAGAAAAAAGTCAAAATTTTAAAATAAAAACTCATATTTACTTTTTTTTATTCTTTTATTCCATGGCTTCCATAGACTGCTACTTGAAAACTGTCACCATTTTCTGCCACCAGATAGGCTCTGCCCACAAAAAATGTCATCACTGTTTGCAAACACCAAATTGGTCTATACTGCCTACAAAGTTACTGCCTGAGAGGGCAACGAGGCCCAACTAGTCAGCTAAGTATTGGGACACAGTCCATTTTTACAGTTTTTAAAAAACAAAACAAAAAAAAAACAAAAAAAAAGAGGTTACTGTAATAGAACACTGTCATTATGCTCTAGTCATATTCTTTCACTGAAGTATAAGATGAGGTAATCCCTCTTATAAATCAGAATCTGTTTTTCAGTATGATCTCAACACGAGGCAATAACAGCAGAGTACAGTAGCTGTTTGAAGGGTGTTCCTGTGAACCGTTTGCAGTGTTTTTTTTTTTGGTGTTTTCAATCACTGCATAAATTAGTAGCATGACAGATTAGAGTGTAAATGAGCTTGGGCACACTTCAGTTGTTTTTTCTTCCCACAAATACACAGTGCTGGGAGTAACTGAAAAAGTAGCTGTGCTACTAACTAAACTTCATTTTTAGTGGTGTGACTGTAGCTGATAATGTAGCTTTTACAGCAACATGCTAATTTTGCCTTAATACTGGTTTACACGCAAGGCTTTACAGCCGAGCAAGCTGAAGAAATAATTAAACATACTTTTTAATTATTATAAACATAATAATTAAATGATCCTTTCTCATGTTTAGTCCTGGAAAACTCAGATTCGTTTTCAGTCAATTAGTTCATTTAAATCAGGGGTGCCCAAACTCGGTTCTGGAGGGCCGGTGTCCAGCAGAGTTTAGCTCCAACCCCAATTAAACACACCTGAACCAGTTAATCAAGCTTTTATTAGGTGTACTAGAAACTTCCCAGCAGGTGCGTAGAGGCAAGCTGGAGCTAAACTCTGCAGGACACCGGCCCTCCAGGATCGAGTTTGGGCACCCCTAATTTTAATCATTTTGAAAGAACAATAATTTTTGTACTTTTTGTACCAAAATGCTGCTGTTTACCAACTTACCAAATTAGATCGTTTTTTCTGTTTTTATAAGTTATATTTAGGGCTGGGCGATTTTTCAGATTTTACCAATTAATTTTATTTTAATGTTTTGCTTTGAATAGAAATATTACCAAACATTAGAATTAGACACTTTGATATTATGCCTATGATAACAATAAAGAAAAAAGAACGATCCAACCACGTGTCATTGCACATATGATTAATTGCTAAGTGCCATTCACACAGAATGCGCTTTTGTGTTGACGAAGATGCGACGCGGGCAGTGGAATATGGAAAACACACAAGAAGATGGAAGTGAACTTCTTTTAACTTGAGAGCGGCGTTTTTATACTGCCGTTTCATGCATGAGATGCTGCAAGAGATGCGAGTGCAACAGTCAAACGTGTCCATGTTTACCCAGAAAAACAATGGATAAGCAGCCCAATCGAATAAAAAAACCTGTGAAGAACGACTATTGTATGTCTGATATCTCATATGGCATTTTTGCATCATGATGACAGGCTAAAAAGCTGCTGTTCATTGTTTTTACAGAACATTTATAGTTAATAATAGTCTACTGGTGTTATACCTTCAGACATTTTGAATTTGAACCTTTTGAGATTGTCTTTAAAGCATTTTCCTCAAATTATTTCTTCACATATAATATGTATAAGACAAGTTTGTTCAAGATATAGTTGTAGTTCATGCATCTTTTCTGCGAAGATAATTAACAAATGATTTGTACATTTACATCATGTTGACAACTTCATTTGTGGTGCACTTGGAATAGAATCTTCTTTGAATACAGGGTTAATAAAGAAAAAGTTATGTGAATCATGTAGTTACTTTTTCAAGCTGACTAGTTTAAAATTGAGAATCAGACAAACATTCTGAAAAAAATTGAGATGTATTTTTTTTGCCGTATCACCCAGCCCTAGTTATATTTAATCTGTATTAATCTCATTTAAATTATTTTTACCTTATAAAGAACTACTCTGATTACAAAAAATATATATTTTATTTCTTTATATACACTATTATTTAAAAGTTTAGGGTCAGTATGGATTTTTTAATGTTAAAGCTCAAAATACAGCAAGAGCCAGTAATATTGTGGAATATTATTACATTTTAAAATAACTGTTTTCTATTTGAATATATTTTAAAATGTCATTTTAATTTAATCCAGTCTTCAGTGTCACATGATCCTTCAGAAATCATTATAATATGCTAATTTGCTGCTCATGAATCATTTCTTATTACTATGAATGTTGAAAACAGTTGTACTGCTTAATATTTTTGTTGAAACAATTTCTTTAGAATATTTTGATGAATATAAAGTTAAACAGAAAAACATTCATCAATTTAATACATCCTTGCTTAATAAAATGAGAAAAAAACTATCGATTGGTCAACAGATAGATAGATAAGGGATTTTTAAAAGAACATCTTTAACTTTAGTTTAAATACTTTAAATTAATAGCTTATAACCTTTTACATTTTAAAAGTAGCTTCCCCAACACTGCACTCAAGATCATCTTGTTTCTGTTTTAATTAGATATGGGTCTTTTCATTGTGGGCAATCCAATTACCACCGCTATAACAATGACAGTATTCAGCATTGGTGTAAGTCTCAGAAAGCCATAATTAGCCCATTGAAAGTAGATGTGACCCAGATCTGTGCTTGTGAATTTTCCTCCATTTGATGATACTAGTATGTTATCAAACTCTGATGGAGGCTTTTACACCCTTAAAAAAAATACTTAATTGAGGTTCTATATATAACCCTTTATATTGTGCTGTACTGAACGCCATAGAACACTTAATTCAAAAACGAGCCTCCACTCGATTAAATGTTGAAGAAAAAGCAAGTGAATTAAACAAGTGTCATGTCATCGTGTAAACACTGCAGTCATATGCTCCACAGCCCCCGCTCAAGTACCACATCATGGCTCGGTTTGTAGGGTCTCACCTCGTTGGCATTGATGCCATTGTTGACGGACCAAGTGGTCTGGAAGTACTCCAGCATGCGCTGCTTCAGCTGCTGGGGCAGGCGATGCACACGGATAAAGTCCTTCAGATCTTTCATGCGTGTGTGGTAGAGCGAACGGCGGGAGTACATGCGCTGGATGATGGCTGTCACGTTTCCAAACACCACCGCGTGCATCAGGGCTGTGAGAAGAATGCGAGTTAGCGAGGGAGTCTTGAATAATTGGCTGTCTGAATCATCTCAGTGAACAGTATGTTCTACATCTTAAATTAGATACTAAACTTTCTGAAATGAAACTATATGGTTACCAAAATGAGGCTCTCTTGACCTACAAACAAGCTAATTATACATTAGGCCTGAAATGAGCTGGTGAACACACCCCCGATAAGCATGGTACAGATGGAGAAGATCTTCTCAGCGTCTGTGTTGGCACAGACGTTTCCGAACCCGACGCTAGTCAGACTGCTCAATGTGAAGTAGAGCGAAGCGATGTAGGCGCTGCGCAAAGACGGACCGCCAACTGTACCATTCGTGTAAGGAGTCTCCAGACGCTTGCCCAACTCCTGGAGCCAACCTACAGAGGACAGGAACAGTGGAAATAGGCGAAAAAAAAAAATAGGGGATTGAAACATCAACTTCATATTGACTAAAACATTCTGTGATCTAAAAAAAGAGCATCAAATCAGCATATTAGAATGATTTCTGAATGATCATATGACACTTAAGACTGGAGTAATGATGCTGAAAATTCAGCGTTGCCATTACAGGAATAAATATAATTTTTTAATATACACTAAAAAATGCTGGGTTATTTTTTTTTTTTTTACCCAAATGCTGAATTTTTAATATTTTTTACCCAGGTGCTAGGAAGTTTTTACTGTAACTGAACTGCTGGGTAATTTTCAATGCTGGGTTATTTTTTTTACCCAACCGCTGGGTTGAGCCTGTCTCTGACGAAAAAACCCAGCTGCTGAGTTAAGGTCTGAAATTTTTGTATGCGTTTTTTTTTTTTTTTTTTGGTATTCGTCATCCTTTCCTATCGAAATGATTGCTACAGATGTGAAAATGCAGAAAATTGAACCTGATCCAAATTTTTTTTATGACGGACGAAAGTTTCGGAGACAGTGTGTAAATGTGATAGACACAACATGAGGTCGTATTTATTTTTTAACGTGCGAAAACTTCGGACAAGAATTTCGGATTCAGTGTGCAAAGACCAGAGCGCAGTCTTTTTGCGTCCTCTACAAGATAAAGCAGTTCTCAGCACCACTGTGCACTTCTTCAGCGAAATTATGGTTTGTATACATTTTATTTAATTTATAAAGTCTTTACTGTGCTCTAAATTATATTATTTAATGCAATGCAACATAAAAGGACGAGATGTCAGTCAGCTGCATCAGCAGCGGTCATTTCACATGATGGAAACGCTTTTTGCCTTGCATAATATAAATTGATTTTATTCGTTATAATACTTAATTTAATTTAATTTGATGTTAAAATATGTTCTCTAATGTCAGTACTGTTTGTTTATGAGCAGGTTATGGAGTCAGTCACAGTATCTTTCAGCTACGAATGAAACACAATGCGGTGGTCTGAGGTTCGTAATTTGTAATTTCGGCAACATGCCAACATGAGAATTAGCACTATTTTGATAAAAAAAAGTGATTACAGAGAATGACTGAATACACTTAAATTAAAATGCTACTTTAAAATGTTACTTTTTTTTGAGTTTAGTGAGTTTAATGGAATATAATATTGTAAACTATGGGGTATTCACAGAAATAAATTAAATTTGTCTTATATTTTTGTTCATGGGGGTTCTTGCTTAATAATAAATGTTCCTCTTTTGATTATTGCTGTTGCCTCTATAATTCTGTGATTTTTAATTTCCAGCCCATTTTAAGCTAGCAACATAATGATTTTTAAACAATAATTGACTTAAATAAAACAACCCAGCATGCTGGGTAAAAACAGTTAACAGTTAGCTGGGTCAAAATAACCCAGCATGTGTTCTGTCCAATATTTACCCAGCGCTGGGTTGCCAAATAACCCAAGTTGGAATGTTTTTAACCCAGCATTTTTTTAGAGTGTATATTTAAATAAAAAAAGTGTTATGTTAAATTGTGATAATATTTTACAATATTACAGTTTCATTATATTTTTGATCAGAATTAGAGAACATTTGAATGGTAGTGTATTTAACTGCCATCTTAATACATAGAGAAACCACACAGCCCCTCACCGATGTCCCAGGTCAGGGGGTCATTGCTGGCAAGCTCTTTGCGTCCAATGACGTACCAAACGCAGGCCAACCAGTGTGCCAGCAGAGCAAATACAGACATTAGTAGTGTCAGGACCACAGCGCTGTACTGAGAATAACCATCCAGCTTCTGCAGCAAGCGCAGGAGACGCAGCAAACGCACAGTCTTCAACAGGTGCACGAGGGAAGTCTACAAAATAAACACACATTTAGTGCAGCCTTACATGACGAAAATGATGACAAATATTAAAAAATAAATAAACAGAAGGGAAATCATCAAATCTGTATGTATAACTTTGATTTACCCTGGATGAAACCACTATGTACACTAAATATGATTAATAAATAGGATGAGTCACAAAATGACATAACATAGCATGGAACAATCACATTTTATAGTATTTAAAGGGTTTAATATGTATTCTCACCACTGAGATGTTGAATAAATACAGCAGGTCAAAGGGCAGAGCAGCGATGAGGTCCAGGACAAACCAAGTAGTACAGTAGTGTAAACAGATTGAGCGAGCATCATAAACCACCTGACCCGCAGGCCCAACGTAGGTGGTTCGAAAATTCAGAATGATATCTAGGGAAAGAATTCACACAAAAGCAAGCGAATTTAGATATATCATTTGTTTACCACATTCAAAAATTGAATAACATTTCTCACCAGGGCCCTCATGAGTTCATCAACAGGGCCCTTTCAATCAAACACAAATATTGACTGTGAAAGCATAAATATTAAAAAACATGCTAATTAGAATGATGAAGCCTCGTACATGCTGGACTGTATAAATATTCATGAATCCTGTTCTGTGCAGATCCTTATTCCAACAGAACATTTAGTCCCATCAACCAATTATTTTACCACATCCGTGTACATGAGGTTTATTAAATTACCACTGGCTTCAGGTCACAGTGGGGCTTCCGTATTATTATTATTATTATTATTATAATTATTATTATTATTTTAAGTAAAGAGATCGTTTTATCTTTTGGTTTTACGCTAAAAACCTGATTATACTGCGAGTGTGGATTTGAAAAGATGGTCTCGGTTGGGAACGAAGGTGTGATTGTCACTTCGTTAACATGTTTAAGGTGAAAGTAGCTCTGAGCTCTGCAGATGTCTGAAGTTAACACTTTAAAAATGGAACAGAGGTGGAAATGAACCCCATAAAGAAGATGCAGGACACAGTTTTCCACAAAATCACACCACACACCGAGGATGAAGAGCATTTCCACAGCTATGTCGCTGACAATGGTGGTCCTGGAGGTGGAGTCGCAGTCCGGGTTGTCAGGTTCGCTGTCATCAGGAGCAGAGAAGCAGACGTTGTATGGGACGGTGACTGCTACATAAAATGTCGCGAGGAGGATCAACCAGTCCCACAGTGCTTTGCACACGCTGTAATGAAGCAAAATGAAGCGGGATTTCTGCACCGACGCCACCTTGTATTCCGGGAGAGTTGGTTGTGAAAAAACATTCTGTGAAAAACATGAAAAGAAACGTCTTTTTATTTCTGTTTCTACACTGACAAACATTACACACTACACTGTGAAAATAAGTAGTTTGAAACTAGGATATAATCTTAGATGTCATTTTTACTAAGAGCCTCTTAAGTGGAAGCATTTCTTTTTTTTATGCACAAGCAAATTATTTCTCAGCAGTTGGTGATTTGAGTGTTGTTATAAATCATAAAAGCCACATTCAATTTCTTCTCAGTAATTCAGCCTTTTAGCCTGTAGTACTCTGACTTTAATCACGGCTGATCCAAATAGTCTTCACCGACGTCTTTTGTGTGAATGTGGGCCATGCTGTGCCCGTGTTATTGGAGTTTTTAAATTAACTGGCGACCCAGCATGCCCAAATGTGCAACGTGCATGTGCTGTCACCTCATTAAAAAGAAAAAGAATAGTAGCCTAATAGAAATTGTTTCTTGTTACATCAAGTATAAACCAATAACCTTTTAAAACACCTGGTTATGACAAACAGAAATGGTCTACCTTGCTACCACTGACTGACCTTCTGCTAAAGTTTGTTCTAAGAGGCAAAGCCATCTGAACTAGATACAGTTTATCTATAAAGTTATTTCAAAACTAAAAATGAAGATATTCACAGAAGTCTCCGAAACAAATCTCACAGACTCTCGTCTTCATGGAAATGACGCACATTTCTCATAAAAAAGTAATTGCTTTTTAAAAAAAAAACATGGTGATATCAAACACCCCGCTTTCCAGTTCATAGAACTCTGCGCTTGATGTTTCGTGTTTGTGAGAGCAAAAAAATCTAAATGTGGATTGAGTCATTTGCTCTGAAGATACTGAAAAAGGCATTTGCAACCAATCAAAAGGTTTACACTATCTAACTTTTGATACTGCTTCCTGAATCCATCAGAAATAAATGTTCATTGATCCTCCACACCTGCAGCGTTCAAAAATAATATGTGAAAAGCTTACGACATTCGGAAAAGGTGCAGGTAAAGCTCATAATGACACACAGCAGGAACATTTAACCTTTCCTGTGAAATGCCAGGGCAGCTCTTAATGCTAATTGTACCTCACCACAAGAGAATCTCCTTAATTCCCAGATTCTTATTCAAAAGCTCTTGATTTGGATTTATTTGAGTATATTTCACTTATACTCCTTTGCTAAAGCTGTAAGTTATACATGGCAGCATTTCATATTGATTCAAATTGAAATATTCGATAAAAGGCTCGAGTTGTTCGTTTCGGGAATGTGGCTACAGTGGTCTGCTGTATGTTTGTTTTTGCTCACAGTTTACAAGGACGTGTAAAAATAAAGAACCTTCTTGCCATTATTTCTTTTATTGTGTCACATTCAATACAGACTGCAAATTCAGAGAAAGCACCGTATAACTTATTACTATGAAGTTAAGTGAGATGAGTGAGAAAGCAGAACAAGGACAAGTACAGTACAAATACACGCAGTCACACAGCCATTGAAATAGGCATAGAGTACAAGAGCGATCTATGGATTTTACCAGTCGATCATTCAAATGAAGATTGGACAATCAATATTTTTACCATGAATTAATATTTTTACATGAAATTCACATTTAAAATATTTCTGTCTATGAATTTTGCCATTTGAGAGACATGGGACTTTAAAGGGATAAAGCCTCATGTAGTTTCAAACCTGTAAGACCTTCGTTCATCTTCAGAACACAAACTGAAAGTGCAATAGGTGACTGTCTTCAGAAACACTTTTTTCTTATGCTGGTTGAAAGTCTCTTCACATCCCGATGGCACTCATTAAGTTAAGTGGTCTAAATGTATTTATATGTTCTGTGGAAGGCGGAGGACCAAGAAATGTTTGTCCAATCAAAATGCTCGGTCCGAACATTATGATAGGCTGACGTACCTGCCTGTCAACATAGATATTTGCATACCCTGTTCGCGCATATCAGCGCGTTCACATACACTATGCAGACAGAGCAAGAATGGCAGCACCAACAACCTGATCTTCCTTCCTGGTATTGTAATACTTTTACTAACTGTACTATACTGTACTATCTGTATGTTCTGGAAAAGTTCAAGAGATGACTCGCTCTACCAGGATCTGTCTCTCTTTATTTATATACTTCCTTTCTTTTTGTGACCTAAGTTGAATGCATGCGTGTGTACATTTGTGACCCTGGGCCAAAAAACCAGTCATATGTGTCAATTTCTCGAAATTGTGATTTATACATCATCTATTTGGCCGAGATACAACTATTTGAAAATCTGGAATCTGAGTTTGCCAAAAAATCAAAATACTGAGAAAACTGTCTTTAAAGTTGTCCAAATTAAGTTTTTAGCAATACATATTACTAATCAAAAATTGAGTTTTAATATATTTATGCTAGGAAATTTGCAATATATCTTTATTGAACATGATCTTTACTTAACATCATAATTTTTGGCATAAAAAAAAAATCGAAAATTTTGACCCATACAATGTATTTTTGGCTATTGCTACAAATATACCCCTGCTACTTAAGACTGGTTTTGTGGTCTAGGGTCAGATTTTTCCTCGCTCGATCCCCATGTATGTGGACGAGTATGTCGATGCATGAGGCGTTTTATTAAACTCAGGAAAAATCCGCCATCTTCTTGTCTCCCCTGCATTATCAGCATCACACAGTTTTCCTATTTGGGCCGTTGAACATTTCAACTCGGTGTTACAATGTATTGTAGTAATGTTGCCTCTGGTCGTCTAGTCTGTGTGTGTAGATGCATTCGGGAGCCGTGGGTTTGGATGCCGATTTGCTGGGAGGGTGGGACGTTTGCTTTCAGTGCTATCAGGCTAAACTTAGGATTTTCCAAGATCTCCTATTGCACCTTTAAGATATTTTTGATGAAATCTGAGAGCTTTCTGACCCTGCATAGGCAGCAACACAATTGACACTCTCAAGGCCCAGAAAGGTAGTAAGGACATTGTTAAAATAGTCCATGTGACATCAGTGGTTCCACCGTAATGTTATGAAGCTACAACAATACTTTTTGTGTGCAAAGAAAATCAAAGAGTCAGAAAGCTCTTGGATATTATCAAAAATATCTTAATTTGTGTTTTGAAGAAGAATGAAGATCTTACGGTTTGGAATGACATCAGGGTGAGTAATTAATGACAGAATTTTCATTTTTGGATGAACTATCCCTTTAAGACATAAGTATAGTATTTTGTACCATATCAAACCCTATCTAACATCTATTTACAGGAAGACATATTTTTGAGACATGTTTTGAATTGTTTTCAATTTGACTAAGGTCTGACTCTAGCTTCTTATTCTTTCATGGATATGTTTGAATTTTTGTAGCTTCATGCAGCTGTGAGTCATGTCTCCATCACTGAAAATTCAATAGATGTTTTTTTTATATCCAAAGCCAGTTGTTTAGATAAAATTTATTAAAAAGCATGTACAGGTGGGTGTTCGGAGTGAGGTGTAAGGATTTTGGGAACGGTATGTTCTTTTCCACACTTGAGGACTGATTGTCCTGTACAAAAGTGCTGTTGTCTGAAATTCTTATTTATGAAAATAAGTATCATCAGCTGGACGTAAATATTGAATATTCTGCTAGATATCAACACAATTCCAGACATTAAATGAGGCTGACCTTTTCATTTTAACAGCTACAGTAGACTTCTGTTTCATCTTGTTAGCTGGAAACATGAGGACCTTTACTCTTTAAAAGTGTCAACAGTTTGTAAGGTCAGTCATTACAGAACATAATGGCAGAGAACAAGAATCTCATCTTCATATGCTGCACTGAAAAAAAAAAACTCTTTTCTTTATCATTATTCTCATCTACTTCCAGGAAAAAAATATACTTAAAACATGACAAGTAAAATTGTGTATAATAAAGTTTTATTTCACAGAAACATTTCTTGAAGTCTTTAAGTTTGTTTATTTATTTATTTATTTGTTAGTTTTAAGCATAAGCATATGTTTATAATCATATATTAAACAAAATTTTGGAAGGTTTATGGTTGGAACTCAGAAAAACTATTGATGACAGGGTAAACTAATTTTTTCCTACAATTTTGCTAATTAAACATATTTGATAGGTGCACTATCAAAGGTAATTTTTGAATAATTTATTAACTTGATACCAGATTACTTGTAAGTGCAGCATATTCAGTTCAGTATATCATATAATATATATTAGAATATAGCATATATTAGAATATAGATTTACTACACTAAAACCTCCACAAAGGTGAGTGAGAATGATTGAGGTTTTCATATTTACTTACATTTGGCAGCTTCCTTTTGCTCCTATTAGTGAACTGACAGGTCAGGTGGTACAGGACGCTGCGGCCACGTTCACGAGCTTGACTCAGATGAGTTCGACCGGACTTCCTGTTGTGAGTACCATCCTCTGACACAACAGAGTAAATAAAGTGTCACAATTACAGATGCCAAAACTATAAAAAACAACTATTATTTGGATCAAAGTGGCTCACTGCCAGTCAGTTACCTTCTGTGGTAGAGCCAGGATGTGATTTGCCATATGAGTCAGTGATGTTTTTGAAGGATAAGAGAAAAAGAACCACTTCTCCTTTCTCATTTTTAATAGGGACAATGTCCAGCAGACACCAGAATGCAGTACCTGGAGTCACAGAACGCAAACTATGAAAACTATGGAGATATGAGTTTGGAATAATTATGTTTTAAGTCTCTTTTGCTCACCAAGGCTGCATTTATTGAATCAAAAATACTATAAAAACAGTAATACCGTTTTAAAGAACAGTTTTCTATAACAATTAATGTAATTTATTTCTTCTTCAGTGTCACACGATCCTTCAGAAATCTTTGTAATAAGCTGATTTGGTGCTCAAAAACATTTCTTAGTATTATCAATGTCGAGTAGCAAATAATCATACTAGAAAAAATCTGAAGGATCATGTGAGACTGGAGTAACCATCACAATTACATTTCAAATTGATTTCAAACAGAAAACAGTTGTTACAGTTATAGACAGCGTTTTTTGCGAAAGTATTCATACCCTTTCTTTTTTTTTATGTTGCAGCCTTATGTTATGCTTTAAATGATTTTTTTTCCCACATCAATTTACACTCCACACACCATAATGACAAAGCAAAAAAACAGATTTGTGACAACTTTGCGAATGTATTAAAAATAAAACACTGAAATACATTGCATAAGTATTCATAGCCGTAACTCAGTTCTTAGTTGAAGCACCTGTACAGCCTCAAGTCTTTTTTTATGATGTGACAAGCTTTGCACATCTGCATTTGGCAATTATCAGCCATTCTTAGCCTCACATCTTCACCTCTCAAGTTCAGTCCCTGCTGCTGAAAAAAAGCTCCACAGCATGAGGCTGCTACCAGCACACTTCACAGTTGGGATGCTACTGCTACTCCTAATACTTGGAATTGAGGTTCATCACACCAGAGAATCTTGTTCTTCTCACAGTCATCCTTTAAGTGCTTTTTTTGCAAATTCCAAGTGGGTTTTCATGTGTCTTCACTGAGAAAAGGATTGAGTTTGGCCACACTGCCATAAAGCCCAGATCGGTGGAGTGTTGCAGTGATGTT
Organism: Cirrhinus mrigala; assembly: GCA_036247105.1. Classification (NCBI taxonomy): domain Eukaryota; kingdom Metazoa; phylum Chordata; class Actinopteri; order Cypriniformes; family Cyprinidae; genus Cirrhinus; species Cirrhinus mrigala. The sequence continues at coordinate 24,258,114 of CM070009.1, forward strand.
AGTCCTTCTGTAAGTTTCTCCTATCTTCACATATGATTATGGAGCTCAACTAGAGTGACCATCAGCTTCTTGGTCACAAGGCCCTTCTCCATCAATTGCTCAGTTTGGCCAGGAGGCCAGCTCTAGGAAGAGTCCTCATGAATAACGGAGGCTACATGCTTCTGTGAACCTTCAATGCATCACTAATTTTTTCTGAACTCTTCCCCTGATCTGTACCTTGATGCAAGCCTGTTTCTGAGCTCTACAGGCAGTTCTTTTGACCTTAGGGATTGGTTTTTGCTCTGATATACATTTTCAGCTCTTAAGACCTTTTCTGAGAGGTGTGTGCCTTTCCAAATCATACTCATTCAAGTGAATTTGCCACAGTTTAGCTTTACTCGAAGTGTAGTAACATACAGAAGTGATATAAATGTTCCTGAGCTAAAGCGTCCCAGAAAAGGGTATGAATACTTATGCAATGGAGTATAAGTATGCAAAGTTATCACAAACCTGTTTTGTGCTTTGTCATTATGGTGTATGGATTGTATATTGATGTGGGAAAAAAAGTAATTTATCGCAGTTCAATATAAGGCTGCAACATAAAACGTGAAAAAAATGAAGGGGTATGAACACTTTTGCAAGGCACTGAAAATAGTATTATTACTGTTTTTACAGTATTTTTGATGGTGAGGATAAGAGACCTCTTTTTAAAAAAAAAACATAATCACTCCAAACTATTATATTTCTCATTTTATGAAGTTCTGCAAAAGATAATTACACAACAAATGGTCTTTACCGTTCTTCCTGTAATAGCGGACCTCCGTCTGGAACTCTCTCTGTCCTTCCAGGGTTTTCTCCACCTGCTGAGTGACTCTCTCGCTTGTTTCCTGTCCGTGCAGGAACTGACATGTGCATGTCTTCTTCATTACCTCTGTACGTGCAAACCCGGTGAGCTCGCAGAACCCATCCGAACAGTACACGATGGGGTACCCACGACTCCCCTGAGCATTTCCCAGCAGGAAGTTACTGTCTGAACACACCAAACATAGACACACAAAAGGAAAGAATTGGAAAACAGTGAGATGTAAAAAGTCGTTTGCTTTGTTTTTCATAAATTCAGGATGTTTATCACACGATAGAACACTGTATATGCCATACACTGCTTATTCTCGCCTTCTCATTAGCAAGCTAATTATAGATTTCCTGTCTTATTCTGAATTCTTTAAATCACTGGTAGAAAACTAAAAGATGTGTGTACTGTTTCCATGGCAACTTTGCTATTCATATCACTTAAGTTTTGCAGGGGTGGAGATTATATAAGAAACGATTGACTGTGGGTGCATGTTAATGTATTTGTAAAAAGAAGTATTATGGTGGCCTGTGGTTCTGGATCCTAAACAAAAGGCAAGTGGAAATAATGTATGAATTGGAGCTCAGTTTATTTGTGTAATTGTTCCCCAATTAATGAACAGTCATTTAGATGAGCTTTGATAAGTAGTCTTAATGGAAAGCCATTATTAAATATTGTTAAAGACATGGAAAACATGTAATTGATCGGTATCATGTTACACTTTACACATCTACACATCCATCTATGCGTTCAATTATCCCTTGCTTGTGTAAGAATCAATAGACAGCGCTGGTGTAGAGAAACTATAAATAAAGCTTAAGTTAGATGCATGACCTCACCATCAACCTCAGCACAAAGAACAAGCCTGGTGTGAGCGCTGCATCTGCGCCACTGACATAATGAACAGATAAATGGATGAGAGTATGAGAATATGAAGCGACTGAGCAAATAAAACTATTCAGAGGGATCCGATTTCATACACTTACTGAACTGATATGCGTACATATGAGAGAAGCACTTGATATCTGATAGGGTTTTGCTTCATCTGTTGCTAATATTATTTCATACTGTGATATTACTGATATAAAATTATTCTGTTACAGTTGACATACAAGATTGTACTTGAGATTGCCAATTTGTCTGCCTGCTTTTTAATGTTTATTATTATCACGGGCTGGAATCTGTCTGTGGTATCAGATAAGCTAGAAAGAATGCTGTGTGTTATACTACTCGAAATGCAAAAACAGAAATATGCTTAATATCAACCTGTAGAGCTAGATCAAGCCCAAAAAAGGCCAAAATCAGACATGAAGTCACCACTATAAAGAACACCGTGCTCTTAAATTCTGCTCAGAAACTTTTCAGGCAACAGACATACATAAGACTACAAAATACACACACACGTTAATATATATTTATATATTCACACAGTGCCCTCCACTAATATTGGCACCCTTGTTAAATATGAGCAAAGGTGGCTGTGAAAATAAATCTGCATTGTTTTTGCTTTTAATCTTTCATTCAAAAAACTCACAAAGTTTTAACCTATCATTGAAGTAAAACAATGGAAAGCAGGGGGAAAATCTCATTATGAAATAAATGTTTTTCTCTAGTTCATGTTGACCACAATTATTGGCACCTAATTATTGCAACGTCCTTTATTCAAGATAACAGCTCTGAGTTTTCTCCTTTAATGCCTGAAGAGTTTGGAGAACATCTGACAAGAGATCAGAGACCATTCCTTCATACAGAAACTCTTCAGATCCTTCAGATTCCTGGCTCCATGCTCTTCAGTTCACCTCACACATTTTCTATAGGGTTCAGGTCAGGCAACTGGGATGGCCATGGCAGAAGCTTCATTTTATGCTCAGTGACACATTTTTGTGTTGATTTTGATGTTTGATTTGGATCATTGTCCTGATGGAAGATCCAGCCACAGCTCATTATAGAACTCTAACAGATGCAGCCAGATTTAGATTTTTTATCTGTTGGTATTTGCTAGAATCTGTGATGCCATGTATCTGAACAAGACATCCAGGACCTCTGGCAGGAAAATAAGCCCACAACATGAGAGATCCAGCAGTATATTTAACCGTGGGCATGGGGTACTTTTTGTACCAAACCCATCTTGAGTGTTTGCTGCCAGAAAGCTCTTTTTTTTAGCTTCATCTGACCACAGAAGCCAGTCCCATTTGAAATTCAAATTGTGTCTGACAACTGAATATGCTGGAGTTTGTTTTTGGATGAGCAAGGAGGATTTTTCTTAAAACCCTCCTGAACAACATATGTTGATGTAGGGGCTGTTTGAATTTTTTAGTCTTTTGACCCCAAGACTCAACCAATCTCTGCAATTCTTTATCTGTGATCCTTGGAGAGTCTTTGGACACTTAAACTCTCCTCCTCCAATAATTGTGCCCAACATGCATTGGAGAAAAACATGTATTTCATAACGTTTCCCCCCACTTTTAATTGTTTTAGAATGTAAGATCATAAAGATAAACAAAGCGGATTTATTTTCAAAGTCGTCTTTGCTCATATTTACCAAGGGTGCCAATATTAGTGGAGGGCACTGTATATATATATATAATTAGCTTGTTTAGTGCTGCAGGTTCAGGCCAAACAAATATCTCTGCAGGTACATATAAAATGAAAATCATTTACACAACAGATGAACTTGTTACTGTATTCACAAGTTATTTTATAGAGAAACTAAAATTGGTGTTCAAACCGTGTGTGTGTTGCTTCACACATGCAGTCTTTTCCCTATCAATCCATTCAAATGCATGCTGTTAATGCCGCAGAAGCCAACGGTTTTGACAGATTCAGCTTTCCAAGATGGTGAGATAATAACGTGCAACTGACAGCTATAAAAACTATTATTATGTGCTGTGGTATTAAGGCAAGATGTTCTTGGTATCTGGTTGCTATGGAAATATATATTTTAAAAAAAAGAAAACATATGTCAGTGTGCTTATTTCTGTCGCCGAGGTTACCAGGAAACTGTGTCTACTGTTTATTTTGAACAGAAACTGTAAAAACAGGTTCATATCCATGCAATCTAGTGGAAAATATACACCCGCACATAAAGCAATTGCTTTTTCAAAATACCTGCTGTGACTTTTTCACTCTTTTGCTCTTTCTTCCAAAATGACTAACAGTACAGTACACAAATAGCTGTATGAGAAACTGAGAATATATATGACGCTAGCTAGGTTTTAACTGCCAAGAGGAAGCTGCTAATAACTGCAAACAAAACACACACACAGATGCTAAAATGGAGGTAATAGCTAGCCAGGATACTACTCAACTTACACCTCAAAAAACATGACCTGACAGGAAGAGTTTTTTTGGATAGAAATTAATACTTTTACTTAGCAAGGACACATTAAATGTACCAAAAGTTAAAGTAAAGACATTTATAATGTTATAAAAGGTTTCCATTTCAAATTGCTGCTGTTCCTTTGAGCTTTATATTAATTTAAAAAAATCACAGTGTCAGCAAAAATATTAAGCAGCACAACTGTTTTCAACATTGATAATTAGAAATGTTTATTGAACAACAATTCAGCATTTTAGGCCATGTTCACACAGCAGCAGAATTTGACTGCCAGTGCTGTATCTGAGTCCTTAAAGGAGAAGTCCACTTCAAAAACAAATTCACATATAATGTACTCACCCCCTTGTCATCCAAGATGTTTATGTCTTTCTTTCTTCAGTCATAAAGAAATTATGTTTTTTTGAGGAAGACATTTCAGCATTTTTCTCCATATAATGGACTGCTATGGTGCCCCAATTTTGAACTTCAAACGACTTCAAACGATCCCAAATGCGGATGTAAACGATCCCAGCCATGAAAGAAGGGTCTTATCTAGCGAAACGATCAGTTATTTTCATAAAAATAATACGATTTATAAACTTTTTTAATGTCAAACGCTCATCTTGTCTTACTCTCCCTGAACTCTGTGTATTCTGGCTCAAGACAGTTAGGGTATGTCGAAAAATGCTTATCGTATTTTCTCCCTAAACTTCAAAATCGTCCTATATCGCTGTTTTACCTTTTTTGTTAAGGGTGTTTGATCTTTGCACGTTCACTTTGCAAAGACTGGGTCGGTACTTCTGCAGCGACGTAGGATGATTTTGAAATAATTTTTGAAGTTGAGGCCCGAATACACCGAGTTCAGGTAGAGCAAGGCAAGACGAGTGTTTGAGATTAAAAAGTATTTAAATTGTATTTTTTAAAATGAAAATAACTGATCGTTTCGCTAGATAAGACCCTTCTTCCTCGGCTGGGATCGTTTACAACCGCATTTGGGATCGTTTGAAGCCGCATTTAAACTGCATTTTTGGAAGTTCAAAATCGGGGCACCATATCAGTCCATTATATAGAGAAAAATCCTGAAATGTTTTCCTCAAAAAACATAATTTCTTTACGACTGAAGAAAGAAAGACATGAACATCTTGGATGACAAGGGGGTGAGTAAATTATATGTGAATCTTTGTTTTGGAAGTTTACTTCTCCTTTAATACGGTTACGTTTACACACACTTCTTATTTACAGGCGTGACAACCGCATTCTATAACCGAACTCAAACCCGTAAATTTTCAGGACTCACAACCGCATTCTCGGAACACACGCGCTGTTTGAACAAAACAGGACTGGACAACTAGTTGACCGTCATGTCATTGAGTGCGAGAGAGCCGCTCTGTCCCACAAAAGCGCGTCTACCGTGTGGCGTGTTTTCATGTGTGTTGTCGGTATCTTACAGTGACGGAGAAATAAACCGCGTGTCATCTTAAAGTTTTATATTCAATCTCCGCCGGAGCCGTTCCTGTCCGTTTTGTGTTCCGTGCGCAGCTCAAATGTTCCACTCTTCACTCAAATATAAAAGCTGCTGTCGGTTAATGAAGGTCTGATGAATGAACTCGCGGCTTGATTGGACTCTTGTGTCAAAGAGTGATAAAACTTACAGTTTTGTGGACGTCGCCATCTTTGATATTAGGTCACTGTTGCTGTGGTTACTAGTAAGGAATGCGGGCTTCGCTCCCTTTGCACCTTACAGACAGTATTCGAGATGCAACTGCAAGCTGCTGTGTGAATGGGACATTTAAAGACTCACACCTGTAAGTAAATGTTGTTGTCAATCTCAAACTGACAGTGTGAACGTAGCCTCAGAATGATTTCTGAATGAACATGTGACACTGAAGACTGGAGTAATGATGATAATGAAAATTCAGCTTTGATCACAGGAATAAATTACATTTTAAAGTATTAAATATTTTTAATATGCAGCCTTGGTGAGCATAAGACACATCTATCAAAAACATCACTTTTCAACAATCTATATTTTTGAAAAGTTTAAACAAATCGTTATATACATCACCTTTGCCTTCATGCATAGGCTACTAGTGTGATTCAACCTCAAAGTTATGTAGAACATCAAATTGGATTTTATTGCCACAATGCATACTAACCATTCACAAACTTCACTTGATTTTCTAAAGTCTTTTAAAGGGTTTTAAGGCCTTAAATTAATCTACCTGAACTAATGACAAAAATGTACCTGTGGAAATATGTAGACGCGAAATATGTACCAATAAGTTGGCTATCACTGCAGTTTCCAGCAGAAATGAACAGGCGGTAAAACAGCGAGCACTTGTAACTGTTTTCGTTACAGTTAGTTTTCGTACGCATTTCGCTTTCCAGACATAACAAGCTTGCTCGGTAGCTCAGCTGAATGATAAGTCTCATGAAAAACATGATTTATGATGAAAGAGCTGAAAGAGTAGATATAGAAAAACAAGCTAAAACGGCATGCTTGCGATCACCCTGTTGAAAAAAAGCAGCATATGCTGGTTAGGTAGGTTTTGATGCTGGGATGCTGGTTTTAGCTGGTTTATGCTGGTTTAAGCTGGTCCTGAACAAGCACATGACCAGCATAAACCAGCAAAGGACAAGCATAAACCAGCTAAAACCAGCCTCCCAGCATAAAAATCTACCTTTTCAACAGGGCACATTCGCTTTTTTCAAACTATCAGAAATTTAAGTATAGTGCAGATGGTATGTTATTTTAAAACGTCATGGAGCAAAGACTATAGAATTTAAAGGAACTTTGATTAGAGTTACAGCGCCACTCAATGGACATTTCAAGTCAGAACTGCGGTGACAAAACCAATGTCACATAAAACGTACCATATGTACGTTCATCTTAAAAATCGAATACTCTTTTAGCGCCACCTAGTGGACACGAAACGTACATGGCGTTACGTATTTCGCGTCTTGCGAAGAAGTTCCCACAGGGACATTTTCGTCATGAAGTCAGGTTAATTAATGTCACTTAACTGTATTTAGGTCTAATCCACCTTAATTTTCCCGTAAGAGTGGGCATGGCCGTTAGTAAATTCTCATCCGGTCTCATCCGCATCCAGCTATTTTTAGCTGTACAAAACTTGTTTTGCTGCTTGATATTGCAAATTGGTGTGTCCTACCATATTATTTTAATGTATTATCTTAATTATGAACAGCCTGGTTTGTAGTGCAAACAGTTTTACTGTTCACTGCACATTGTTTATTCTTGTCGTTATTTCCCTAAAGTGGCTAATGAACCAGAAGTCTCACCCATATGCTTACTTTTGCATTTTACACTTTAACATTCATTTCTGCAAAACCAAAATATTCAGGCTACTTCATGATATACACAGTTATACATGATCAATATAACAGTTTTAATGAAGTGCAGGCTGAAAAACACAACATCGATCTTTTAAGGCCTTGTCAAGCACATGTTCTGTTCTAATAATCCTCTCCAGATCTTTAGTCTCCCGCAGCTAATTAAAAGTGATTTAAGCGATTATGAAGGAGAAGGCAAAAAACAAGAGAGAGATAGAGAGGGGTGGTGATATCGAGGCACACAAATACTCAACGTCACGTCTCTCACTCACACATGTACATTACTGACGCTGAATTTAGACAGCCAGTGTTGCTTAGGACGGGTGTGACACGATAGCAGGAGGTTGTTCTGAAAAGTGAGAGAGCAAATGGTCAGCGTGACATTTCATAGTGTGAAAATCTGTCCCCAGGAACGGCAGAGGGAATGATTCATATGATTTATACGATTGGCTGTACAGTGAGTTAAGGACAGTGCTTTTGTTAAAAGCATCATGCAGAGACAATTTCCCCTATGTTCCACTTACACAAAAAGCAATGGCTAAGAAAGAGAGGACGAGAGAAAGCAGGTAATATGGCTATCAATATTTTTGCTTGTTGAGTGGATGCTGCGATTGGTTTGTAATTTTTCTTATTTTAATAGCCTCATCACACAGGAGTGCTGAGAGGGTGAAAGGCTACTGGCGAAATCTCCTGAGAGCTCATTAAGAGACTCCTTACAGTCTAACCAGGAAGTGACTGACACCAGAAGCTTCGATGTATCCGATTTTCAGGCTGGGTGAAGATGGTACGAGTTCTTATTAGACCAGAACAAGATTCTTAGTGACTGCCTGTTTGAAACGTAAAATTGTACCCAGAAACTGTATCATCATAGAGTGAAAAGTCTAGTTAAGGTCCTTTCGGACCAAACTTGTCAGGAAAAAGTGAACAGAGTCACGATAAATGGTGTATTCATAGTGAAACATACATAAAGTGGGCTGAATAAACCACAATTTCACCACATACACAGCAGATAATGAACACAGAATGTAGGTTAAGCAAGTTTACATTTCAAAGTGAATCCAGTTTGAATTTATTTAGTTGTTTGTAGTGTGAACAGAAAAAAAAGAAAACCCAATCCTACAAACCTGGTTTAAAACAAATGTGTTTGAATTGCTGAGATTGGATTTCAAGTGGGTTTTCTTTGTCGTGATGCTCTCATAATTGGGTGACACGGAAGAGAAGAAATTGTTGAATAAAGAAAGCTCTTGGATTTCATCAAAAATATCTTAATTTGTGTTTTGAGGATGAACGAAGGTCTTACGGGCTTGGAACGACATGATGGTGAGTAATTAATGACAGAATTTTCCCTTTACTACTAGGGGTAAACAAGGTACAATGTTTACCACCCCAGTGAAAGCGTTCGTACCTTTTTTTCTGAGAGTACACAGTCAGTCCTAAAGATTTAATTTGAAAAACTAATCAGGTTTGTGTAAAGTGAACAAAGCACTGAGATGACTAGATGAGATAAATAAAATCAGTGGCTTACACCATATCCTGTATTGACGGATCAGACTATAACACACTAACTAACACCATTGTGTCTGTCAGTTCAGAGCAGACAAATTCAACACTTCGGCACACACTATCGCACAATCAAGGTTTAGTCATGCCCACCTTCATGGCTTTAGTGCGCTTTGAGTTCTCTCAACAGACATGATGGCAGGTAGAGAGGGAGTGAGGACCACTTATTCAAAACGATCCCATCATCTATTGCCCTCCATCATTTGTTCGCTCAGAATTGTAGAGCGTAACTCCCACACTACTGAACATCGAGCGGTGTTCTTGCAATGAATAACACTTCAGGGTTTTTTCAAGTAGTTCTGTTCTCAAATGTACACACACAAACATTCAAAAATAACAGTTCAGCCTAGAGTCATGCACACAGTTAAAAATCGCAATGACTCTAGAACATTACCAAGTACAATTTTAAAACATGATACAACATATCTGTCATCTGACCTACTGACACTAAAATAAGACATTCGGCTTTCAAGGATGGCAACATTTCTGCATGAGTCGGCCTGCTGAATTAACATACATTGAGTAAACATTATACTGCTCATACTTTCATATTTGTGACCCTGGACCACAAAACCAGTCATAAGCGGCACGGGTATATTTGTAGCAGTAGCCAACAACACACTGTATGGGTTAAAATTACAGATTTTTCTTTTATGCCAAAAATCGTTAAGATATTAAGTAAAGATCATGTTCCATTAAGATATTCTGTAAATTTCCTACCATAAATATATCAAAATTTAATTTTTGATTAGTAATATGCATTGCTAAGAACTTCATTTGGACAACTTTAAAGGTGATTTTCTCAATATTTTAATTTTTTTTTGCATCCTCACATTACAGATTTTCATATAGTTGTATCTCGGCCAAATATTGTCCTATTCTAACAAACCGTACATCAATAGAAAGCTCATTTATTTTTTAAATATAAATGTCAAAACATTGACCCTTATGAATGGTTTTGTGGTCCAGTGTCACTTTTTTTTATCAAAGCATAATAAGATGCTCTTATTAACCTAAAATGTTCACTTAAACTTTGTCTCTGAACAAAGGTACAACCTGTAAGCAATAAACATGAATAAAGAGCATTATGGAGGAAGGAGGAAAATATTTTATCACAACAATTAAAATCTGCCCAAAAAGGACATTCTGTATTTTGCATTCAAGTAGTGTGATTTTATTCATTTACTTTTTTCACTTCATAATTGAGGTAAAATGATCTCATTTATTTTAAAAAATGTATATTTGAAATATATATAATGTATATAATGCCTGAAAAATGTCTAAAAATATTTCATGAGCAAAAAATGTAGCCTAGCCTATTTATTCTTCACTATTTATTGAGAACTTAAAACAGTATTTTTAAAATGAACTAAAACAGTAACAATTTACAGTAAGATTCATTAGTTAACATTAGTTAGCTACTTTAGTTAACATGAACTAAGAATGAAAACACTTCTACAGCATTTATTAATCATACTTAATACTAATTTCATCATTATTAAAATCAAAAGTTGTTAACAGTAGTTAATGCACTGTGAACTAACACTGAACAACTGTATTTTTATTAACTATCATTAACAAGGATTAATACATAGTAATAAATGTATTGTTCATTGGTTTTTCATGTTAATTAATACATTAGCTAAAGTTAACAAATGACACCTTACTGTAAAGCATTACCACTAAAACTAATACAAAATGTTTTCGGTGATTGAAATTAAGTTGAAATAAAATAAAATATAAATAGCAAATGTTGCCATCTAACTGAATTAAATAAGTTAAAATACTAGGTAACACTTTAGAATAGGGTACACTTATTCACTATTAACTATGACTTTTCCTTCAACAAATTCCCAGTTTGCTAATTAATAATAGTCAGTAGTTGTCAAGTTTAGGTATTGGGTAGGATTAGGGATGTAGAATAAGGTCATGTAGAATAAGGCATTAATATGTGCTTAATTAGTACAAATAAATGGCTAATATTCTAGTAATATGCATGCTAATAAGCAGCTAGTTAGGAAACCGTAAAATAAAGTGTTACCAAAATGAGAACTGAAAAATAAAGGCTAATTCAAAGTATTAGTAAATAGGCTTGAAACTCCTTTCACATTTTATATATTAGGTCAGAAGCAGAAGCTGCATGAGAAAGTGTTTCAGAGTCTCTGAGGTTGAAAGCGCTGACAGATATTGGAGAAAAGCAGAATTACTCACGTGTGCCATCAAAGCGCTTGGCGATGGTGTCAAGAAAGGTGTTCTGAGGGGCCAGAAGCCCTTTCATCACTGGCATGATGACAAATCCTCAGACCTCCATCACAAAGAGAAAAGAGAGCGAGAGAAAGTAGAAAGGTGAGACGATTTCGTCCGAAGTTCAAACTGTGTTGGTGACTGGCTTCTGCAAGGTGCTGACGGCTGCTTGTTAAGGACAAGTATCAGTTCAGCTGAAAGCCTTCTGCAGCAGTTTCACTCCAATCTTCAGTGTCTCTGCTTTAAGGAGAATATTGTGCATTAATCAAATTCTACGCTAAACTCAGGAAACTGTAGTTTGGTAGAATGCATTCTTGTCTCCCAGCAGTGTATGGTCCGGATGGTTAAGTTTGTCTAATTTGCATTGATACGTGCTCACTTTCTACAGCCTGTCAGTTTGGTACATCTGCTCTGCTCTCTCTTCAGTGAAAGAACAGGATTTTCTGTTTTCTTCTCTCAAAAGCTGCTCAATATACAGGCTTCATCTCTTTCCTTTGTTGCTTGTGTTCTGTCTGTTCAATGCCTCCCCCCAGTCTTCACACAGCTTGTCCGCACTTCTCTTTTTTCTTTGAATTCCTGTTCTTTGTTGTTTGTTTTAAATTGTCCAAATAGGAGGTCAGATGATTCTTTGCATCCTTCCTTTTTTTTCATCTGTTGTGTCCTCTCTGAGACAGGTGCACAATCTCTACTGCATCTCTCTTCCACTCACTGCTATCTCTCTACTCTTCTGTCCCTCCCTCTTTCTCTCTCGTTCTCTTTCTCTCTCCCACTCTCTTTCAAAAGGAAGAAGCACAAAGAGTAACAATGGAAAAAAATGGCACAAGTAGATCACAGTAAATATATAGTTTCTCGAAGAACCTTAAAATGCACTAGAACTGGTTTAATTCAGACATATTATTAAATGACAGAATAAAGCCAAATACATTAGTGAGCTCCAAAAAAAGTAATTTGTATACTTTTAAAATAGTTTTTATATTTGTTGTGTATATATGTGTGTATATATAGTATTTTATTTTTTTATCTGTCTCTCTATCTATCTATCTATCTATCTATCTATCTATATCTATATCTATATATATATATATATATATATGCTGTTTGAGAATAATATAATTCAGAAATATTATCTATCTATATATCTATATATGTGTTAATGTTTGCTGTTTAAAAATAATATTAATGTTAGAAATATTATTTAATATTATTGTTTTGTATTATTATTGCTTATTGTAATTTAATATATAGTAGAAAATTGTATATATACACATTACTATTATATATATATAATCAGACCCATATATATATATATATATATATATATATATATATATATATATATATATATATATATATATATATATATATGTAATATCTATATCTATCTGTTATTATTTTTTTATATATGTCAGTATATATATATATATATATATATATGGATTCTACCAAACATTCACATATATATATATATATATATATGTGAATGTTTGCTGTTTAGAAATAATATATATAATTCAGAAATATTATTTAATGTTTAATTATTTTATATTTATTGAATAAAGAATATTATTTAATATTATTGCTTATTGTTTTTTATTATTGCTTATTGTAATTTAATATATAGTAGTAAAGTGTATATATACAAATTACTATTATATATATATATATATATATATATATATATATATATATATATATATATATATATATATATAAATATACGTGTGTGTATTTTTTACTATTATTATTCATATTTTTATGAGGAATCTATCTATCTATCTATCTATCTAAAATTTTAAATATATATAAAAAGCTCAAGTTTTTTTTTTTTTTTTAAGTATTATTACTTTTTTTCCTTTTGAATATCTATAGTGATATCTATCTATGGATCTATCTATACACATTTATTACATATAATTATTTAACTACAATGAATAATGAGTATATTTACTTTAACAGTCAAGCACGGAATCCTGCTGAGGGGATGCAAATATATATTTGTTTGTAAGAAGATAATCTGAAAGCCTGCAGAAAAATCTTTCGCATATAACCGAATTAATGTGGCACAAGCAGATCTCTCTAGTGACCGAGTGACAGTTATAGAGGCCGTAATGGGAGCAGTACTGAGTCTTAAAACCACAAATACAGAGACTTTAAGGGCTGAAGTGGGTTTAAAGGGACAGTGACATTACCAGAAACACAAGAATTAGGTGGAGAGAGAGAGAGATGGTGTGAAAGGGAAAGCAGAACAGCCATCTGTGCTGAGCAGATATTTACATATATTACCAGACAAAAGCAGCATCTCCCACTACACACACAGGCATTTCTGTAAGGGTGAAATCTGAAAGGATACAGCTCTGGGTCAATACTTACTGGCAAGGCTGCAGGCTGAAAATGTGTTGTTTTCACAGGCAGTGGAGGTTGAGGGAATAAAGCATGGTCTTTGAAAAGACTAATTATCTTCCATAAAATGTGTCAGGTTGAGGCAAGCTGTCACAGTGGAACTGGGGCAAGTTGTCACATGTGTTTGTGCATGACTCATTGTGTATGATTTTGTGTTCATGATTATAAAGCTAGATCAAATTCTCAGAAAAAGCCACTAAATATCACATAGGCTTTCTTTTCTTTTCTTTTCTTTTCTTTTCTTTTCTTTTATATTTTCTTAATTTTAATTCATGTTAGAAAGATTGTAAATGTCTGTTTCATAAGCTTTATTTGTGTAGTTTAGCTTCAGACTCAATCAAGTCAGTTGTGCTTTATTGAAGCTTTGTGAGTTTTAATATATTCCCAAAACCCAAAAAAAAAAAAAAAAAAAAAAAAAAAATCGTTCTGAACTTTATTGTGAAGGGATATTTTACAATATTTACATCGTCTGCCATCTGCTGACCACAAAACATACTACACGACTAAACTCTAACAACTCATCTTTATAAAACAAATTACATTTCTGCCCTAGTGACTTTAATAAAATGCGCATCATTAACATCTATTAAATTTAGTTGTGTGTTTTATTATTCAATGACGCGAAGCCCAAGGAGACGGGTAATATAGCTGTTCACTACAGAAAAAAAAGGATTTTGGATTTGCCTCGTGAGTTTTAATGGATTTTTAAAATGAACATTTACTTACGTAAAATTACGTACAACGTATGTTATAGAGATATTAAAAAATGACATTTGAGGTATGACTGCACTGTATGTGACTTACGTTAGGAAAAAAAAAAAAAACATACGTCTCTTCAGGCAAACCTTTTTTTTACACTCGAATCAAAAATGTTATTTTAAAACCCCATTAAGAATTAGCCTTTTGTGTTGGCCTATGAATTAAAGTCACTAGTGAACAGCTCTACTGTGGTTTTCAAAAGCGACAAGTGTCATCGTTTTTCATAAGCGTCCAAATCTTCTGGTACCCTGGGTATCAGATATTTCAGCGGACGCTCCGGTCCGAGTCTCAAGGGCGCGCTCACCGTCCCTCCCACGAGCACGAGCGGCAGGTGTCCGCCGTCGTCGAATCTCTTTCCCATAGTCAGGATTCCTGCGGCTTGATTCCGTGAGCCGTGCAGGAGTTGTTGCAGGCGGTCTTGGACGCGTCTTTCGCCCACCTTGCGTTTGCCAAGTGTTAGAATTCCGACGGCAGCGTCGTTATTAAAGCGGCCGATGTGTCTGGCGACAGAAGTGTCGTTTCGGCGTCCTGCCCGGCACAGAATCTCATATAATTTGCAGGACCTCGACGCACTCGAGCAGCAGGTGGCCACGCCCTCTGCATCCCGCGCCAGGTGCGCCAGCAGCGCCATGAAGAGGAGCAGTTGAACTTTCTGATGGAAAGAGAGGATGCATTCAATAAATACTGAGTATTAATTAAACAATTCAGTCATCCTGGATAATAACGTGTAATAAGACGAAATCACATTTCGCCTTATTCTTCAACGCATAAGTAAGCCTATGAGCGAGATTATCGCCTAAAGGCTTTGCACTTATGTCACGATTTGGTCAGTTAACCGGATGCGCGGCCATACTGGCGATACTCGGATGTGAACAACAGCATGGATTGCACAGTTAATGTACTACTGAATATGTTGTTCTGCTAATTTATGCTGTCTAAACCACGAAAATAAATAAATAAATAAATAAATGTGGAAGCTGTTAAATTATTTAGAAAAGGACTTAATAAGCAGGAAAGGGTCCAATACTTTGACAAACTAAAGTTAATAGGTGATAAATATACGTATGAGCAGTAGTAATTAAGATATTTGCCTAATATTTCACCTACCTGACCGGGAATGATAAGAACAAACATGAATGTTGTCAATATTCTTGTCCTAGAAATCCTGGTTCAGTTTGGCCAACCACAAACGCCTTTTGTTCCTCAGACAGTTTTTTTGCACTCTTCTCCTTAATTTGTTTCTAACTTTTGGCAGTCTATATTACTCCAAATGTTTTTCCCGGTCCGAACAATTAGTACAGGCCAAAACATGAAAAAAATGTATCATTTTCGGCACCAATAATCAGCAAAATATACGAGTTTCGTTCAGTTCAGTGGCATTGTTTACGTTAAGTGCCGTCAATATGGCCAATTGAGGACGTGTTGTGAAAACACTCTATAGGAAAATAACGAGAAGAATAACAACGTGCAGTGAGCAGTAAAACTGTTTGCACTACATAATTAAGGTAATACAAATAAAATAATCATAAGACACACCGGATTGCAATATCAAGCAGCATAATGAGCTGTTTTGTACAGCTAAAAATAGCTGGACGTGGATGAGACCCGAAGTCAGACCCATAAAATGTACGGTTTTTGTTTACATAATGTGTATACTGTGTATATTTATTATGTATATATATATATACATACACACACACACACACATTTGTGTTCATATAATTTATATTATATATAAATATTTTTAAAATATAAACATAACAGATTTTTCTTAAATATATACACGTATGTGTGTGTGTGTTTGTAGATACATAATAAATATACACAGTACACACACATATATATATATATTATGTAAACAAAAACTTTTATTTTAGATGCAATTAATTATGATTAAACGTTAAACAGCCCTAAACTATATAGGCTTCTTTATGTGATTATGATTGAAAGCTAGTGATTTACGAAAACAGATTCTTCACACGCTAATATGGGTTTATTTTTAATTAATGAAACTGAATTTGTTTGTTAGTGTCTATTTATCTGATTATTTTTTAAAAAAATATTATTTTTCATTATCTGGCAGGTACAAATAGAAACATTTTAACACAATCAGTAAAGTTTAATTAAATACAGTATAATATCTCACATAAAAATCGAATTGTTTATTCCAAGAATTTTGAGTTCTATGCGTGGACATCTGTCAGTATGAACAATTTTTACTAATAGCTTTGTTGATTAGTTTTTAGACATTTAATTAATTTTGGAGGAAAAATAAGCATCTGTGCTTTTGAGTTAACCTTTAATTAAATTTTTAAAAAAAAACTATTTTCTTTTGGAAAGCTCACTGGCTGCCTAAATGCTCAGATTGCCTTACTCTTTATCGGTTAAGCTTAGCAGCTGCCGCTTGTGTAATTTTTTGTTTCCAATTAAACTTTATGATCCGCATGAATGTCATTGCAAATTAAATTGTATTATCCCCAGATGGAACCATTAAAATTTTAGCCTTCCGTTTAAATCGCTGAAATAATTTCTGAACAGTCTCCGACTGGTCTTACCTTGGCTGCACAATCCATGTATCTGGCTGCTGCCCCGGTCTTGTTGTAGACAAATGTCATGTATCTGATGGACTTCAAATTCGACGGTCCTTTCGCTCTCTGATATGGGACTAGTGTTTTTATACAGATGTGCCCCCCACCCCTCCATCCTCTGAGGCTAATTATAGGCATAAATTAGACCAGCTGATATTACCCCCTTTGTTTCTTCAATGTCATGTTTCTCATTTGAAGCTGGAAGATGATACAATAAAGATCTTTTAGGGTTGTTAGCATCTTGTATCCAAGTAATTGTATAGAGAGTTCTTTAAGACTATTGTTGAGGGGCAGACAAGATTCGTTAGCGAATGCCAACAGAATGAATGTGTGACTTAATTAGCTGCAAATGTAGAGGGTCCTGATAGAGTGACAAAAGGCTGAATGGAACAAAAGAGCGACAACGCCACAGCGTCACTAACAAGTAAAGCATTAGGAGATATGAATGACAGGATGCCTTTGTGTGAAACAGAAGGTCAGAGAGCAGTCAGAGTTAATGACCACATAGACAGATAGATGGACCGCAGAAAAAGATCAGTATATTTATGTGATGTGCGATGGGGTTGCATGAGTAATGGCATTCACATTATCCACCTTTTTCTTCAACGTGCAAGTAAGCTGGGGTGAGACTTCTGGTTCATTATCCGCTATAGGGAAGTAACGAGAAGAAAGCGGTAAAACGTGCAGTAAACGGTAAACTGTTTGCAGTTTGTGCAAAATTAAGATAATACATTAAAATAATATGGTAAGACACCAATTTGCAGTATCAAGCAGCATAATGAGCTGTTTTGTACAGCTAAAAATACCTGGACGCGGATGAGACCCAAAGCCAGACCCATAAAATTCACAAATGGCCATGCACGCTCTTACAGGAAGAAAAAGGTGGATACAGTACGTAAATGAATGTTTTCAGACTCAATAACAATGGTAGTGTACATCCTCCGATTTTTTGAAAAATGACCTGGAGACGTTTCTGATGTCATTAGCTTTTATATAACATCATGTGGGCTTTATAAATGACAGACATCATCTCAATCAGATGTTATTTGACATTAATGTGACAATAAACACCCAAATTCCTTGACCCAAACTATATTTCCCACCCTGTTCTCCCAGTCGTTCACATTTCCTGTTCCTGTGAAGGTTCCACCGATGAAAACTGGTACAGAGTGACACCTGTTTACGCAAATATAAAATAACCTCCATTTTAATTAACACCTACCCACAATATTAACAGCAGTAATAACAATATTCATGAACAGGGTGTATTATTGGGTGTGATGTGTTTCTCAATGAGATGGTCAAGTGTCCTTTACTTTGTCTTAAAATTATGAATTCTTCATTTATTGAAATATTTATTTGCTTGTCTGATCCTCAGTGGTGCTTTTCTCATCGACTGAGATCCGTGTTTTCCCAGAGTTTCTAATCTTCCCAGCAGAGCCTATCTCAACAGGACGTGTCCAGTTTCCAGTTTAGAAACAATATACACACTTTGCCTTATTCAAAATACACCACATATGCATCACACATACATATATATACACATACACACACTCACACACACACATGACCCCTGGAGAAAGGCCCCTTTCAGGACCAAGGTGTATTGACTGATTAGTCAGTTCTAAAATTCATAGAAATGTGTGGAGGAGCCAGCAGGGGGAGTGAGAGAGTCTTTAGTTGGTGTAAACTGAGGAGGCCTTTGCCTCTGTAAGTGCTTTGCTTTTTATTTTCCGTCTTCTGTTTCTGTTCTGTTTCCAGAAGCTCTCTTTGTTTGCTCAAAATGCTTTACTTCTCTTTCAGCAAGCTGTTTTGTACTTTTCGAAAATTCTGGTTTCATGTGGAGTCTGAGTTTAATGCCTTCCATGTGGTTTTGACCCACTTTAGACTTTACTGCATTAGTTTTCACAAAAGAAGATATTTTATAAGATACGTTTTAGCCACTTTTGTGAATACAGTGAAACTCAGTGGTGGTAAAAACAGCACTGGACTGCAATGACTTTCATTGTATGGACAAAAATCACATTTACAGTTGAAGTCAAAAGTTCAAGAGTCTGCAAAATGTTAATTATTTTACCAAAATAAGAGGGATCATACAAAATGCATGTTATTTTTTATTTAGTACTGACCTGAATAAGATATTTCACATAAAAGATGTTTACATATAGTCCACAAGAAAAAATAATAGTTGAATTTATAAAAATGACCCTGTTCAAAAGTTTACATACACTTGATTCTTAATACTGTGTTGTTACCTGAATGATCCACAGCTGTGTTTTTTGTTTAGTGATAGTTGTTCATGAGTCCCTTGTTTGTCCTGAACAGTTGAACTGCCTGCTGTTCTTCAGAAAAATCCTTCAGGTCTTACAGATTCTTTGGTTTTTCAGGATTTTTGTGTATTTGAACCCTTTCCAACAATGACTGTATGATTTTGAGATTCATCTTTTCACACTGAGGACAACTGAGGGACTCATATGCAACTATTACAGAAGGTTCAAACCCCCGGCTCTTAATGCATCGTTCACTAAACAAAAAAACACAGCTGTGGATCATTCAGTTCACAACACAGTATTAAAAATCAAGTGTATGTAAACTTTTGAACAGGGTCATTTTTATAAATTCAACTATTATTTTCTCTTGTGGACTAATGTAAACATCTTTTATGTGAAATATCTTATTCAGGTCAGTACTAAATAAACAACAACATGCATTTTGTATGATCCCTCTTATTTATAATATATATAAATATAACATTTTATATTAAAATAACATTTTACAGATTCTGCAAGGTGTATGTAAACTTTTGACTTCAACTGAATATTTCTAAATACCTTCTTTTGTGTTTAATGGAAAACATTCATACAGGTTTGGAACAACTCTGGGGTGAGTAAACGGTGACAGAATTTTCATTTTTGGGTGATTTATCTCTTTAAATGACTGAATATGATTGAGATTTGGCTTTTAACTGGAGTCCTGGCTAGAGTAAGTGATCACAGATAATTTTCAACAGCAGCTGTGTCACAGGAGAGCAGGTCACTGTAATTCTTTAAGACTCCACGGTGGGGATACCAACTTAATACCTGAGCCCGGCGGGCATGGAGGAGCTGAGAAGAGAGTAAAGCACACTGATCAAAGTTAAACTGTTTCCTGTGTGTCCTTTACTGTCTCAGCCTACCTGACTCTTTCCTTTACAGCTTGCTTTCCCTGGTCTAAAGAGGCAAAGACCACCTGCCTCACAATGTGGATAAACTGAAAAAAAAAAAAAAAAAATCTTCCTCTCTCTCTATCTCAGTGCAGGGTGGTGTTGTCCGGCTCAGTCTCGTGGATGGTGTGCAGGGGCCGTGTGTGGGGCGGCAGTAGAGGTGAGGCAGGGGACGTGGAGGCTCCGTTCTTGGCCAAGCCGCACGAGTGAGCAGCACAGTGAATCTGTCGCAAAGTGTCTACAGCTTCTCCTTTCGCATGCTTCAACAAGTCTGCCTGGCCCTAAAAGACACAAGAAAAAAGAGAAGTTCAATTTTCCAATACACCAGAGGAAACCATGCATTTTTTGGAGCTCACAAATGATTATGAATTATACATTATTACTGTGAAATGTGTTACATTAAAAAAAAAAAGACTAAAAACTGCTGAACTGAAGGTTTTACACATGAACTAAATGAACTGAGATATATATATATATATATGTATATATGCATTACCAGTCAAAAGATTTTTCATTTTTAAAGAAGTCTCTTCTGCTCACAAAGCCTGCATTTATTTGATCCAAAATACAGCAAAAGCAGTAATATTGTGAAATATTTTTACTATTTAAAATAACTGTTTTCTTTTTTAATATATTTTAAAGTGTAATTTATTCCTGTGATCAAAGATCAAATTTTCAGCATCATTACTCCAGTCTTCAGTGTCACATGATCCGTCAGAAATCATTCTAATATGCTGATTTGCTGTTCAAGAAACATTTATTATTATTATTATTATTATTGTTGTTGTTGTTGTTGTTATTATCATCATCATCAATATTTAAAACAGTTAAGTACATATTTTTCTCAGAATTCTTTGATGAACAGAAAGATCCAAAGATCAGCATTTATCTGAAAAAAAATCTTTTGTAACATTATAGACTAAACCATTCAAAGCTTGGAGTAAGTATAGTTTTTCGGGGGGAAAAGAAATTATAGAAATTAATACTTTTGTTTAGCAAGGATGCCTTAAATTGATCAAAAATGATGATAAAGATATTTTTAATATTACAAAAGATTTCTATTTCAGATAAATGCTGTTCTTCTGAACTTTCTATTCATCAAAGAAACCTAAAAAAAAAATTCTACTCAGCTGTTTTCAACATAATAATAATAATAAATGTTTTTTGAGCAGCAAATCAGATTATCAGAATGATTTCTGAAGGATCATGTGACTGGAGTAATGAATTCACAGGAATAAATGGCATTTTTAAAATATTTTCAAATAGACAACAGTTATTTTAAATAGTAAAAATATTTTAAAATTTTACTGTTTTGCTGTATTTTGGATCAAATAAATGTAAAAGAGAAGTCTTTAAAAAACATGAAACATCTTACTGTTCAAAATCTTTTACCTGGCAGAGCAGGAAGGTGATTTTTTATTTTTTATTTATTTTTAATTTTTTAAACATTCCCCATCATGCCAGAACTAAATTTGAAAATGTGTTTCACATTTATCTTTAATACAATACAATACAATAAAAAATAAATAAATAAATAAATAAAAAACATTCCCAGTAAAAGGTCCAAAATATCTTTCATCATGGCAGGGCAGGAAGGGGTTTTTTAGTTTAGTTTTATTTTATTTTATTTTTTATTTTTAAATATGCCAGGACTAGATTTGTAAAAGAAAATATGTTTCACATTTATATTTAATAAATAAAAGAAAAATAATAAATAATAATAATAATAATAATAATAATAATAATAATAATAATAATAATAATAATTCCAGTTAAAAATGCATAATATTCCAGAACTAGATTTGAAAATGTTTCAAATTTATATTTAATAAAAAAATTACATTTAACAAAGGTGCTGGATAAAAATACTGAGAATAAATCTATTATATATATATATATATATATATATATATGTATGTATATATGCTCCTTAAATGCAATGACAGGTTTCAGCCTGCAGGGTTCAGTCTAACACAAGGTGACCGAGCACACAGAGACGGTGGCACTGCATACATACACAGCAGAGCCAGAATCCTCCCAGTCCCCTCCATAAATCAACCTCTCCTTCGTCTCTTTCTGGAAACAACCCAGAGGGGACCGGATGAAGGGGACAGAGAAAGTGTGAGAGGATGGGACAGAGAAGAGAGGGGGAGGAGGATGAGGACACTGTATCTGCTCGTCCTGTGTGAATGTCCCTTAAAACACTGTGCCAGAGAATTTATAAGCTTTTACGTATGTATTTATGTGTATAGAAAAGACATTTTTTGAAGGGACATCATAAATAAATGCTAATATACAAGGACATATTATCAAACCACACACACCTTCACCTGCAAAACATGCAGAACCACACATAAATTTGCTTTATATCTTTCTCACAAGGACACAGCCTTGTTTCTTCATTGGTATAACTCTAAAAATTAAACACGACTAGCATTTTCCTTACCAGATGTGATTGATTAAAGCTTATTTGCCCATTTCGGCAGATGTAACTGGACTAATTTCTCAAAAATGACTTCCCTTGAGTTATAATTTATGATTCAAACACAAGCCAGCCAATGAAATCTCCCAAGAACCGCATGGTGAGGTCAGCTAGCGTTCCTAATGGAGGACCAGAGTAAAACACATTCAACTTTACTCAACGTCATGACAGCTCCCTAGGAGAGCACTGCAACATCAGCTGCACTGCGTTTTTACACATTCAGACTGCAGTGATGCTCTTTTCTGCGGCCTGATGTGAAACTGACAGGACAGGTGAGACTAATACAGACCGCTGGACGCTTCTCCTGCATGTGCACCAGCATGGACCCTCGGAAGACACCTGCATGGGTGCCCAGAGCTGAAGAAGGATCCTTGACCTGGATAGAGGAGTCTTTTGCCATAAATAAGTGATATATTTTAAAACGGATGAATTATGCATCACGGGCGTGACGCATATAGACTCTTAGGCTGTGGGGAGAAGAGAGGCTAAGAGCACTGCAGAAAGACAAGGTGGTACATACTTTATAAAGCCTGGATGAGACACTCCGATGTACTTGGTGACAGTTCGATGTCACTTCCTGGAGTCAGGACTCATCTAACTAATCTAAATGTGTCACAGGATAAAATTAAGCATGAAATGAGGTGGTTAATCTGCACAATGAAGCACACAATATTTCAAATGAACGATTCGTTTTGGGTGGCCGTGCAAAATCTGAGAGAAAACCAATGGCCTAAACGTTTTAGAGATGCCAAAGTTAAAGTGTTACCTTAAGTGTTAGAGTATTTGGTAACTCTTGACAATAAGGTTCTGTTAGTTAACGTTAGTTAATGTATTAACGAGAGGTCGCGTTAACCGAAAATTCTCCGTCACTGACGGAACTTTTTTTATCAGTGACGGAAAAATCCGAAGGCTACGCTGAGCGTGATCTATTGTAAAATTGTAGCTGTAATTCCCGCCCCTGTCCAGTTGGTGGCGAGGGCGCTCCAGTGTAGCAGCAGAGCACTGAATCCAGAACAAAAACGAAACTATCACGAATGTTTTCATATGCGTTTGATTACGCTCAGGCGAGTACACGGAAGCTACGACGATCTATCACGCCACATTAAAGAGCGCCAAAACGGTATTTATTGCTTTTATTTCCTAATGAAATGGACAAAATTTGAAATCTGAGACTTTGTTTTATATCAAATGTAACACAAAACCTAGGAAGAGGCCCGATGTAACGTTACTGTTTAGTCATCAACTGAAAACAGCATAGACCAAAAGATCGATTGTGATTTAAGAATCGATTTTGGTTCATTAAAAAGATAATCTATAAAAATCGAGAAATCAGTTTTTTTGTTGTTGTTGTTGCATTTTAGCGCATTTTGTTGTTTTTAAACACTGCGCTGTCGTCCTTTTAATTAATAAAATAAAAGCGATTAATGTGTTATTCAAATTAAAATATGAAAATTATAATGACGGGTGATAATAGATTATGACAGAATTTTTAGGACCCTGTCTGTTGACGGACAATGTTAAAGTCTAGCAACCCCTGGTGTTAACTAACATGAACAAACAATGAACAATACATTTATTACACTATTTGTGAAACTTTGTTAATGTTAGTCAATGAAAATACAGTTGTTCATTGTTGTTTATTCATGTTAGATCATAGTGCATTAACAAACACAACTTGTGACTTTAATAATGCATTAGTAAATGTTGAAATTAACATTAATTGAGATTAGTCGTCGCCAGTTTTCAGCCGTCTTGAGGTCCTTTGCCGACCCTGTTCCCCTCTCTCCTCCCAGTGCTTTCCTGTCTCTCTCAACTGTCCTATCTATAAAATTGCATAAAAAGCCCATAAAAACAACAAACAAACAAACAAAAAAAACATTAATTAAGATTAATAAATGCTATGGAAGTACTGTATTCATACTTAATTCATGTTAACTAAAGTAGTTAACTAATGAATCTTATTGTAAAGTGTTACTGAATGCTTATTAAATACATTAAATATTTACTTAATATATAAATTATATACATTAAATACATAAAATTAAATACATATAACATTTATTTAATGCATTGATTTTTAAGACACTACTTTGGAAAAATGTGAAAAGTGCTTTATAAATAAATTTATAAATACATATAATATTATACTTATAAAATAAAAGTACAAAAATTATGCTGTTAATGTTACACAATGTTCCTATGCTGTTAATGTTACACAATTATTAAGATACTATTTTTTTAGAATTGCTTTTAGCTTTAATACAGTGTTGATATACATTTTTTTTAACATCACACTTTAAATATCACACAGTATTAACAGGTTTTTATACATGAAAGTATAATGCTTCCCTCGCAAAGATAGAAATATATTGTTTTGAAGCTATTTTTGGTTAATAATTCTTTACTTACACTTGTTTGGATTAATTATTAATTCGTAATTATTTTAAAAAGTACTTATGATACTGTTTAAAACTTCGGAATCAGTAAGATTTTTATTTATTTATTTTTTTAAAAGTCTCTTCTGCTCACAAAGGCTGGATTTATTTGATTATAAATACAGAAAAAAAGCATTAATAATGTGAAATGTTATTACAGTTTAAAATAACTGTTTTCTATTTTGATATACCTTAAAATATAATTAATTTCTTCTGATGAAAAGATGAATTTTCAGCATCATTACTCCAGTCTTCAGTGTCACATGATCCTTCAGAAATCATTCTAAAATGCTGATTTATTATCAACGTTGGAAACTAATCAAAAAATAAAAAGTTCAAAAGAACAGCATTCATTCAAAATAGAAATATTTTGTAACAACAAGTCTTTACTATCATTTGCTGAATAATAAAAAAAATTATTGGCCCTAAACAGTAGTGTATAATGTTAGAAAAGATTTCTATTTTGAATAAATGCTATTTTTTAAACTTTTTATTTCTTAATGAATCCTGAAAAAAGTATTACCAGTTTTTTTTTAACTAAATTAAAATATTATGTAATTTATCATATTATAATGATTTCTAAAGGATCATGTGGCACTAATGATGCTGAAAATTCAGCTTTGCATCACATAATTTTTTTTTTTTTTTAATATAATAAAATAGAAAACTGTTATATTAAATTGCAATAATATTTCACAATATTACTGGGGTTTATTTTTGAAGCATAAGAAACTTCTTTAAAAAAATTAAAAATCTCAGTGCATGTAAGTAATTTAATAAAATTCTACACAAATTTGATATTTAAAGTTGGTAAACTCATTAATTAATAAGAAAAAAATTAATTAGCAGAATCAAAATTGGACTGGATCTCATGTAGTGCCCAAAGATTCCCAGCTCTAATTGTATTTGGGGGTGTCAAAAAGCTTAATTACAAAGTTTGAAAAACTCTTCATATCTAATGCTGTGAAATTAATGCATTTCAAGTCTGGCTTAAGAATGTATGTAATTACATTCAGCCCTGTGCATGTGGAACAGAATAAATCAGCTCGTGCACACAAAGACAAACGAACAGTAAGGTTTGTCTGAAATACAAACAGTTCAATCCCTTTTAGGCTTCTTTAGTCCTTTAAAGCCATCTAATTAAATTAAAGACTTAATTAAGACAACAATCCACCCTACCTGTGTTGCATACTTGCTCTGCAAGTACACAAACCTATTTTAACAAAAAAACGCTCTTTACTTATTCTAAATACATAAAACACCTATTAAATATACTACAAAAAAAATTCTAAAACATAAAAGTGAATTGCCAATGACAGCAGAATTAAACCTACAACTAGACCAGACACACATCCATACCGTTGTTCCGCAATTTGACACTTTCATTAACACTTTTATCGCACACTAAAGGTGATATCTCCTAATCTTTGTTCCCACTGTGTGCGGTTTAACTGTTTACATAAGTAAGGACACAATTAATCTGTTAGGAAACATGGCACTTTAGTGAAGCTTATCTTATCATGAACACCATAAATATATAAACACATCTCTAGAGAGATAAAGAGAGAGCAAGAATGATTAAACAGAGAGAGAGAGAGATGAAAAGAAGGGGCAAAAAAAGAAGTAGATTTTTTCCATTTATGGACAGGTCTTATGTTTTACCATGTTGCCAGGACTACAGATTAAGATGTCTGACAATGCTGTTAGCAATCTGCACAAATTAATTTTCACAGTGTTGGTGGGATAATGGGTAAGACTGGAATGACCCGGGAGCATCGGTGCAGGTTAACTGTCTTTCCATGTGCTATACGGAAGATGACTGCTGTTTAGAGATGCACTGTATATTGCAATATGCATTTAAGGTCAAAAGTTTACATCCCCCTTTCAGAATCATTAAAAATGTTCATTGTTTTACCAAAATAAGAAGGATCATACAAAATGCATGTTGTTGTTTATTTAGTACTGACCTGAATAAGACATTTCACATAAAAGATGTTTACATATAGCCCACAAGAGAAAATAATAGTTGAATTTATAAAAACAACCCTGTTCAAAAGTTTACATCCCCTTGATTCCTAATACTGTGTTGTTGCCTGAACGATCCACAGCTGTGTTTTTTGTTTAGTGATAGTTGTTCACGGGTCCCTTGTTTGTCCTGAACAGTTAAACTGCCTGCTGTTGTTCAGAAAAATCATCAAATGTTTACTTAAAGCCATTACTCCAGTCGTCAGTGTCACATGATCCTTCAGAAATCATTCTAATATGCTGATTTGGTCCTCAAGAAACATTTATTATTATCATTATCAATACTGAAAACAGTCGTGCTGCTTAGAAACCATGATCTTTTTTGTATTCTTTGATTACTAGAAAATTTAAAAGAACAGCATTTATTTTAAATGGAAATGTTTTGTAACATAATAAATTTATCTACTATCACTACAGATTAATTTAACAGATACTTGCTAAATAAAAGTATTAATTTCTTAAAATAAAATAAAATAAAATCTTTCTGACCCAAAAATGTTTGAATTTTGTATATATATATATATATATATATATATATGTATATATATATATATATGAAGAGTTCAGATGCAAAACTGACTAAAAGCCATCTTGGTCAAAAATGAGATAATGATACTGAGTGAATGCTCCTGACACATAGTATAAGTCCATCAAATACTTTTACTTCAAACTCACTAAAATTCTAGCCTCAGCCCAATCAGAAGTACCAGTACTTACATAGAAACCTATACAAAGTAGCCAGAAAGAAATGCTAATTTTAAAGAAAAACATCAGATGGATTTAGAGGCTTTTGCATCTGAACTCTTCATATATATTAGGGGTGTAACAGTACACAGATTTTACGGTTCGGTACGTACCTCAGTTCGAGGGTCACGCTACAATAGAAAAAAAAAAAACAAATCTACTATGCTAGGTTTCTTTTCATTTATTTTAAACAGACTGTAATACAAATTACAATTTTTTCCACCTACATGTGAAAATACTAAATATTATATCAAATTGATGTCATATATAGGCTATGAAATCTGCAGTACATATATACATACAAAGAATAAATACTTGAAATATATTTTATTCAGTTAACTGATAGACAAGGGGAAAAAAACTGAGCGACGCATAACGTAGACTATATTTACTGAGTTTCGGTTCAGTTTTGTGACAGAAAGGAAACTCAAATGGCAGAAAGCGACATTCTATTTGATTTTTGTTTAAGTTGATTTGCTGGTATGAGGAAAGTTGAAGTAATCGCGCCGGCGTGCACAAACACAAAATATATCAGTTCCAGGCTTCTAGCATTGCTAACTTGACAAGAGCAGTCGGTAACGTTACTTTATCAAAATAAAACACAGTGAACCAAACATCAGCCTTTGTCAGTGAGAGACTGCGGTTCCTCTGCTGGCGGTTATCAAACAGCGTTGCGTTACTGTGGGTGCCCCCTTCTGGATTGAGGCTGAATTGCCTGTATTCTTTGTCAGGCCTCATGCACCGAACCGAGATACCCATACCGTGATGGTTCAGTACGAATACATGTATCGTTACACCCCTAATATATATATATATATATATATAGTGTGTATGTGTGTGTGTGTGTGTTTTTAACGACAAAGACAGAATCGTGGAATCCAGTCCTAAAAATAGAATTTGCTGTATAACAGAATGTCACGGAATTTGATGAATAAATCAAAAGCAGGTCAGTACACCTAAATCGAACTCTAGAACTACTCTGAGAGTCACTTCATGAGCATTTTACCGTTAATTTTGTAAAAACCTGTCGTCATATACAAACAGAAACGTAAAGTGCTTCACAGCAACCCATCAAAACAAAAAGTACGGTTTAAAAAAAATAAATACACATCACAGTATTTCTGAAAAAAGAAATAAAATAATGACAAATCCATTATTTTATGAAATTAACTAATTAGAGTTGCTTGGGATTATTGAATTTTAATAAAACCATTAAAATGGAATCCAGAATGTTTATGAAAAACACAAAATTTGGTAAAAAACAAACAAAAACATTTCATGGCGCCTTAAAATGTATTTTCTTTAACAAATTGCTGTTAAATTGAGTAAGTTTCATGGTTTCAATTAATTAGACATGATTTTTGTTTAATATTTTACAATTAACCGTTTAAACAGAGTCTAAAAAAATTCAAACGGAAAAAACAGAATTTGAAAAAAAAAAAAAAAAGGAGTTTGAGAAAAAATAAAACAGATTTCATAGGGCCCTAATATACTGTAAAAGTCTTTAGACCTTTAGTGTTTTATTTTTTATGCATACAAAATTGCATAGCGTTTTAAAACCCACCATTTATTAGTCATACACCATAACAATAAATAAATAATACGTGAAAGCTATTAGAAGTTGCATAGCAGACACTCCTAGTACCAATCCGTGAAATAAAAGAGCAGAGACAGGAAGGACTTCAATATGGAGATCCTATACTAAGGTTAAATTTGTATTAACAATAATAGTAACCATTGATATGATTGCACTACAGACTTGTATTGTCTTTATACGTCTTTCATAATTATCCACACATATAATTTTATAAATTTCCATGCTCTGTAATTCCAGGTTTAAGGATCATGTAGTTTCAACTTCAGCCATTGTGAGGTACACAACGATATGATGATAGAAGCTATTTAATTGTGGTCTCAACTAGCATGAAATCTGATTGGCTGTGGTTGAGCTGCATGCTAGGAAACACTTTGAGTAGTTGCACCGAATGCAAACCTATTAGCAAGCCCGTAATGATTATCCTCTATGCTAAAGTTTTACCTTGTGCTAAATACAGTAAAGAGGAGACCCTGGTGTATACATGGCTCAGTCCATAACATAAAGAAAAGGCACACACCTTCAGCACAGTGATGTTCCAAGCATAACTCTCCATGGCCTTCTGTAACTTCCTCCCTTTCAGTCCTTCTCTTGCCCCGATCCGATGCAGATCCTCATGAAAGTCCAATCCTGAAAGTCCAATAAAACAACATCTGTTAGAATTTCTAGCCAGCATACAGTGGACCTCAAGAATATGTTTTGTAAACATACAGGCAATACGAGTAATTTGGGTGTATTGTTATTGTTAGAAGCTGTTTTTTTTCTGACACGCTGCCAAAGGGCAACCGAATTGCAGTCATGACTCACTCCATATATCATTCATAGCAGAGACAGTCACAGAGATAAGAACAAACAAACAGAGCACTGCGACAAATGGATGGATGGACAGATGGATGTACTAAAATGAAAACAGTATACGGAAATACAAAGTATCTGCTTCAAACAATACAGCTGATGAAAGGCAGACTGTTCGATTCAGAAACGTCTGTTAACAGCATCTCAGTGTCAGTGAGACAGTCTGACAGTAGATAAGAAATTTATTTTCCACGTCCTTTAGGGTTTTCATGAAATATTTGAAATACTTTGTAAAACAACACGCTTTTCACCTTGTCAGAAACAGCTCCGTTCACAACGACTCATTTCGGTTCATGTCTCTTTAAATGATAATGAGCTACTGCTCACTCTGCCCCTTTCTTCCATTTTTTGTGCATTCTTGTTTAGAATCACCTGTTGCATATGCTCAGCAGGTTTTGTGAAGTTTTGAGTTTTCCTTTAGGATTTATAGGGTTCTGGGTATATTTGGACAGGCCCCTTTTCTAAACGACCATGGGTAAATTTAAATATTTTTTGATAATTATTGACATAGAGGGTCCAGAGAATTCTACTGCAGTGTTTTTGTCCAGCTTGAGCGAAAAACCTAGGACTAGTTCGCAAAAGTAGGTTTTCACATCTTCTCAATCATTTAACTAACAGTCTGATTGACTGCAGTGGTTCTAGAGGCAAAGTTGTTCAGAATGAGGAGGTCTATCAAATGATACAAATATCTTGCGGATGTGTGTACACAATCTTTTACGCCCTTCAAATTTCTCACAGACCTTTGGGGCTGTGAGTCAAACAGGCCTACCGAATTTCATTCCGACCGGCCTCCATTAACCTTGTCTAATAGGTGCTCAAAGTTCATGTTTTTTGAGATACGCAAATGTCCTTATACATGCTTGTGGCACTTTGGACCAAGACTATGCGTTTTCACATAAATAAGACAAATGGCAGCATAGTTATGGCCGTTTTTATGTTTTTATATAGCTCCACCAAGTGGCCAAGCTCAGCAACTTTGTTCACATGATCTCAGATTGAACTCTTACATGCGTGTTGCAAGTTTGGCGAAGATATCTCATTCCGCTCAAAAGTTATAGTCGTTTCAGTAAGACAGCCTTGCCCCTTTAGAACGTTTTGGCGTCCCTTTGCAACGGAGAGAGTCGAAAGTTCATCTTTTTTTGGATAATTACTGATATTCACTCTCCAGAGAATCTTTCTGCACTGGTTTGGTTACGATCGGCCAAAAAACCTAGGACTACTTCGCAAAAGTAGGTTTTTCAAAAAATGCAAAATGCCCAAAATGCAAAACAGTGTGATGGACAAATCTGATGCGTTTTGTCTGGCGTGAGCCAAGAATTCCAATGACATAAGACACTTAAGCCTGTGACTGATGGTTTAGGAGTTATGAGCAATATCGTACTTTTGATTGTTGTAACGCCCCCGTCAGGCCGATTGGGGCGAGCCTTGGTGCTGTTGTAGATAGTGAGAGTACTACCATCCCTCTACGTCTCTAAGTCTCTACGACTTACAGTTTGGTCTGCACGATCAATTTTACATGGAGATCGCTGATCCTTGGCCATTTTAACAATTACAATAGGTTGAACCACTAAAAAATCATTTAACTGTAACTTCATTTTCTACAAATGCTCCTTCACATTTTTCAATGTAATTTTATATCTTGCAATTGTGATTTGTATCTTAAAAAATGACTATTTCTTATATTAATGATTAATTATCTCTTTTTTTCTGTGAGGCTGAAATGGGTACCCATAAATGTAAGATACAAAGGGTAAAAGATGCAACAGCAAAGTAGTGCTCCATTCACGCACACCTCTCACGTTTCCTGTTTCTTGAATTCGCTGTCTGTTTGTCTGTTTGACATTTACTCCGGTTTTCACACTTTCTCAAGGATAACAAACCCACAAACCTGCAGAACACGCACTTGTGACATCCTGAATGAAACACTAGATACAATGTGGGCTCTCAGCTGGTGCAACTAGTGCACATGTGTAAGAGAAATATCTGAGTGTGTATTTGTGCAAGTTCAGACGCACCCTCACCGGGCGCTAAGCCTCAAGGTGTCAAAACGCTCCCTAACACCTGCCCACCGTTCACTTCGCTCAGCTAGGAATCGGTCCAAGAACAGCTCCTCTCGCCTCTATTGCCAAAACCAATTTTAAGCCAAGAGACATTGCTACTGCAAGGCTAGCTAGTCATAAATACTCTTATTTAAGCAAAATCAGCTGTAGTTGCTCAGCATTCATATGTTTTTACACAGGCCTTGAGGCCACTAGTGCACAGCGTGCTCGCTCAAGTTTATTTGCTTACTATGTCAGTATTCTGACAACACTGTTATCTAAATGAGCTCATCTGGAGCTCCACATTTTCAAGGGCACAGTGCGAGGAAGGGCTTGTGGAAAGGAAGGAGTAATAGGGCTGCAAATGACAACGGATTTGCCGGGGGAACCATCATTTCCACACAACGTACCTTTCCGAGCTGTCAGCGAGTCAGCGAACATGTGTTTGTGTCTGCGAGCCTTTGAAGTTTGATACAGATGAGAGTGTTTAATGACAGACAAAGTTGCCCTGTTACGTTTAATGTGGTTGCTATGGCAATGCTGATGTATGGTGATCCTCTTAGAATAGGCCGCCTCCTGATTGGACGACGGGATGTGACATGGTGGCGTGTGGGATGGAATCTTTGAGTTGGAGGTGTCATGATGAAGGCAAGAGAAAAGAGATGGATGAAGAAAAGGATTAAGGGAAGAAATGAAGAACAGGATTAAAGTAACAGGATAAAGTACAGGATTGAGCGATTGCAGTGAATTAAAGAAAAATTGTGTATTGAATAGGTGTTTAAATGCATTTGAGTCCTTGCAAAAGGATTATAAGTAGATTATTATCAATATAAGTTGTACACATAGAGTTATATTTATATACATGCATATGTGTGTGTGTGATTGAATGCATATAAACATGTAAGAGGCCTGAAACATCATCCATCCACCTGACATGTCGCACACCACAAATAGGTCACAGATTTATTCTGATGAGTCACAGACACCAAGGAAAAACTATAATAAATGCAAATATAAGAGAAAACATAATTCTGCATTTTTGTGATCACTGTATTTATTGTTAGAGTGCACACCCCAGTTTAAAATATTTTCTGCTTTTCTGAAGCCAGGATTTGATATCTAGAGAACTGTGATGTCACAATTTTCCCTTAAAAATGCTCCTTACCATATGTCATTTTCAGATGTAATCAAGGTGAGTTTTACCAGAGAGTCTATCAGTGATTTAATTTCTATATTTTTGCCAAAACTCCCATTATAATCAATGGCACTGCTTACACTGTTCAACGAGTCTCTTATTTGCATTGTGTTTTCACTGTGTTAGTTATGATGAAAGTTTTCATGACACCAGAATTTGTGCTCGGCTAAACTCTAACTTTTGATTAGTCACTTTTCACCAGGCCTTTAGACTGACAGCAGACGGTCTGGGAACCTTGGCTGCTTTGAATGGCCAAGGTCTGCCTAAAAGGCCATGCGACTGACAGGTAGAACAACCAATTAAATCTCATTTTGTGGCGCATCATGTTTAGGGGGGTGGAAATATCACTACAATAGCAGACCATTGTGTGAAACTCTATAGCCTATATGAGTCTATATGAACACGTTTCACATACTTCTCGCGTTTAGTTGATCTTGATAAGCACTGTCACACTTGTAAACACAATGGCTTTCTTTTTCCAAAAAAATGGTTTGGCACCATGGCATCCAACTGGACCGTTAAAGAACGTGACACACATCTTCCTGAAATTCAACTAATCCGAAAACGACTTCGAAACTCCTGAAGCGACTGCAATTTTGTGTGCAAAATGCATCTGATGTTCGCCCAACGGTCTGTGGATGTGTAGTCTGAGCTTGAGATTAACCTTTGAGGCAACGTGAGTAAATATATATAAATATATAAATATATATAATCAATCAACACTTTTCACAATTAGTTAATCTTGATGGCTGTTATAGCAGAGCTCATACAGATACTGTAAAATAAAATTCCAGGACTTTCAAGGACTTTTCACACACTATTTTTTTTTATTTTCAAGGACTTCAATCAGAGATTGAACTTATGGTTTGATGTTTTCTACTGTTTGAGAAAAAACAGAAAAAAAGATGTGCGAAACTGCTCCCGATCTGAGTCAAATGATTCGTGATCCGTGCTCCTAGGTTCCGATCTAAAGCAAAAGATTCGCGAACCTGTTCCTAAGTTCCGATCTAAATCAAATGATTAGAGATCCATGCTCCGAAGTCCCGATCTGAATAATGAATCGCAAACCATCATTTCAGATCAGGATTCAGAGCACGAATCGCGAATCATTCAATTTGCAGAATGATTCAAGAACCCGCTCCGAAGTCAGGATCGAAATCAAATGATTTTCGATACGTGATCTAAATCAATTACCGTACTTCGCCATAAGCAATTTGAAGTCCCGGACTGAATAATGAATCGCGACTCATCGTTTCAGATCAGGACTCAGAGCACAGATCGCAAATCATTCAATTTGCGGATTTGCGATACGCGTTCCAATTGGAGAGCTTCGAAACAGTGAATCATGTTGCGACGCAATGGTCTTTGAATGGTTTTTAAAATCATTACAAACTATGTCGAAATTCGAAAATGAATGGCTCTTTTAATTTGATCTGGTTTTTGGTACGCTTGAAATGAAAAGAAGTCACGAGTCAATCTGAGCAGTTCCAGCTTAGATGACCCACTCAATTTATTGGGTTCATCTGTCTCCAGCCATGTTTACATGATACTGTCAGTACTACTACTGGTTTAGCTCAATAATTTTATGACATTAACTAAAATAGGCAAAAAAGTATGTTTTTTAAATTGTGTGAAAATATATGTGCTTAATAAAATATTAAACACTTTTTTATAGATACACGATCTTTCATTAATTCAAGCGCTTTGCAAGTACCGCTTCAGGAATATTGCTATTTTCTAGGGGTTTGCCCTTGAATGTCAAAAGGTCAAATTCAAGTACTTCAACCACTTTAAGCACCTTGTAAGAACCCTGTTATAGTAAAAATGCTGTAAAAGTGTTTGATAGCGTTCCACATCTAATGCTCATTTCATATGCAAAGATGTTAGCCAATCATAGCGGTGACATTTTACATTGAACTCTCTCAGCAGACACAACCCTTTTAACGGAGCATTCAAATCAGAGGGAATTTATATCTAAACTATGACCATTTTTGATGAAAAAGACTGTACTAAGATTGTAAGTGCACCTCAGGAAATGTTATAAAATATTCATTAAAAAATCTATTACATACTCCCTTTAAACTATGAAAAAAAGCTAAAATAAGGTATAAATATTAAATGAAAAACTTAAAAGTAAATGAAAATTAGAAAAATGTTGCCATACCAACTAAATGAAATAAAAAAGATTAGACAGTACTAAAATTACTAAAACCAGAACTGAAATAAACGCATTAAAGCTAAATAGAAATATTTTTTTAAATAAAAAAGTGCAATAGCACATAAAAATTACTGATGAAAACTTAAAAAAATGAAAAAAATCTAATTCAAAATATGAATACATACAATAATAGTCTATAAATACTACAAAAACACTGGTACTGGTACTGCTAATTCATATTTTGAATGAATGTTTGTTTAATGTGTCAAATCACACTTGTGTTGCTCAAAAAAATGCTGGGCCTAAGCACATCAATTTTGGCTTTAAACAATTTAATGACATTTTAAAAAGGCACATTAATCTTTTAGTCTGCCTGAAATTGAAATGCATGTAAACATCTAGGGAGGCGAAGAGTACATTTCTGGCCTTACACAACCACGCAACCATGTAACACAATAATATAATCTGAACACGTGAGCACGAACAGACAGTCATACTTGTCCTATCCCTCAATCCTCTCCATCATAATTACTTAACTCACATTTAATTAGCAGAGTCTGACCGAAGTGTTTATTAGAATGGAGAGGTGCTGGACAAGGCCATCAGCGCCTTCCACAGCTCTCCGTCTCTCTCAAACAGCTGCCCACCCTCCCCTCACGCCGCTAATTAAGCTTCAGATCGGCAGCTGTGACACTCAGCCGGACAAGTCCAGATCCGCACGGCAGAATGTGAGAGACTGCGAGCGCTGTAGAAACGTGTTTATTTTCAAGTCAAAACCAGTAAGAGCAGAGAAGGTCATTAGCAAAGGCATGATTCAACCTCTCCACCGGCGCGAGATAGATGGAAGAACACGAGATGAGAAAGAGTGGGCGAGGAGACGGCTCTAGTGCACGCCAACCTTGTTTATTTACCGACGCTCTTTTGCTCTCTAAAGCAGATTTCTCCATTAACATGGTGACACATGGCCGACCAGCGCTTCTGAGGGAACGTTATAAAACGCATTGTTCCAAATTTAGATTCTGATTAGATGAGCTGCATTCGAAGCTGCTGGAAAATGACCATAAACACACACGCGTATTAATGAACGCATTCTATATTGATGCACAATGTAGCTTGGCAACCACAAATAGCCTGAAAGTAGTATAATGAATTATATTGCTTAGTAGGAGATTTTTGTTTATTTCAGATTTTTATTATTGATGACTTATTTTTGTCATCTTATGCCTAAGGCTGGCAGTCACAATAGACACTGACTTCAACTGACATTCATAAGTCAGGCTCATGTAAAGAAGTTTCACATTTCAAATTTTGTAATCCGGCCAGTTCAGATGATGAGAATAGATGTCACAGGTCTAAATGTCACAGACGTCTTGGCTGAACGGAAAAACCACAAACTTTTGTCACAAACAAAAAAGTAGATGCTATATTTTCACATTTTAAATGTGCACATTCAAAAGGTTTGAGTCAGCCATTAAAAAAAGAAGAAATTAATACTTTTATTCTGTAAGGATGCATTAAATTGATCAAAAGTGACAGTAATGACTTTGTACAAAAACCTATGAATTAAAGAATCTTGAAATCCTGAATCAAGGTTTCCACAAACACATTAAGCATCACAACTGTTTTCAACACTGATAATAATAAGAAATGTTTCTTGAGCATCAAGTCAGCATATTAGAATGATTTGTGACACTGAAGACTGGAGTAACGGTCAGGGTTGCCAAGTCTGCGGTTTTCCTGCGGAATTGGGCTACTTTAACACTGTCGCCGTGGGTCGTTTTTCACGTCCGGGGGTTGAACGATTTCAATAACATTATATTTAGACCCTGGAATGCTAATTTAACCCAACTGGGCTACTTTTGGGCTAGTTTTGAGTAGCAACTGGACAGGTTTTGTTGTGAAAACCTGGCAACCCTGGTAATGATTTTGAAAATTCAGCTTTACCCTCAAAGCAATACATTTAAATTAATTTTAAATTCAAAAAATAAGGATTAAATTTATTTATTTTAAAATAAATGTTAAAATATATTCAAATAGGAAACATTTATTTCGATTTGCAAAAATATTTCAGAATATTTCTGTTTTCACTTTAGTTTTGATCAGGTAAATGCAGCCTTGGTGATTCAAAAATATTATGAAATCTTACCAACCACAACACTTTAAAAGGTTGTGGATTTTATTTATTTACTTATTTTTAAAACCATCATATTATAAATCTAATCATGACAAACTATGTATTGTTGGAAGACTCCTAATTAGATTTTTTGTTTTTTGTTACAAATTATGTATGGAACAGTAATACATTAATTTACAACAAGAGTGCACCTTAAAAAATCTGATAACAGGAGACTTTAATTTTATAGCAATTTTGGATTAAAAACTTTTGTTTTATTTTGTAAAATATTTTATATATATATATATATATATATATATATATATATATATATATTATATTATTTATATATTTCATTTATATTTATATTTATTAAATATATATATATATATATATATATATATATATATATATATATATATATAAATACAGTACATTTTTCTTACAGTAAATCCAAACTTCTATAACTTTTTTTTTTATAGTTTACTTTTTTTTTTAATGATTTTTGTTAATAATCTGCTGATTGTCTCCATTAAAAAGAGACCAACTTTAGGCCTGTATTTAAAAGCGCTCATGAATTATAACAATTTAAGCTTGGCTAGTGTACTTTCACGTCTATGTTCAAAAATGGGCGGTGACAGTTAAGGGGTTAAGCATGATGTCATATCCTATTATCTGCTGTGTCTTAAGAAATACTGCATTCTTTAAGTCTAGTGTGACTGCGGCTAATGAACACTCCTTTTCCCTTGCAAAATCACTGTGACGCATGACCCTCATGGCGTATCCTTTTATTGATTTATGAGATAAATTATTAATAGTAAGTTTAGTTTTTTAAATAAACACTGCTATTTTAAAATGTTTTCTCTCTCTCTTGCTTAAATCTTAGCTTCATCTATGTGAACACAGTAAAAGGCTTTAGGGCACAAGCCCACTTGCATCACTTCAAAATAATAGACAATTGTGTCCGTTGGTATTTGTGTTTCATGTCAAATGTGGGTAAAAAAAAAAGCCCCCGGGCTATTCGATTCTGTCCACAGGAGGTCAGATAATTCAAATGTTTTTCCAAAACATGCAAAAAGACAAAAAAACATAGTTTTCCACTGCGCTCTAGAGAGAAAAGTTCACTTCAGCTGATGAGAAGATTATTATAGGGTTCGCTGATTATAAACCAAGCAAGAAACTGTGTGTAAGACTTTGTTTCCTGTTGCTTCGTGAGTAAACAGACTAAAACACTAGTCATTAATAATGCCTAATTGTGACATTTTGTATTTAAATTATCAATGTGCTTGTACTGTAATCTCACTGCTGATTTGTATGTGTGTTCATGCAACATTACCTGCTCGCTGTGCTTGCGTAAGTTTAGAGTACACGCCATCGGCTGATTCGATCAGTGTGCGACTCGTCTGGATCATCTATAGGAAACCAAAAACAGGAAACAGGAAGTCAGGTCTAAGCAGGAAGTAGGACTTTCAAATCAGGAATGCCCTCTCCAGAGACGCTCAAACACACAAACATAAACTCTATTGACAGAAGAGATTGAGGTGCATTCCTCAGGCCAGATGAGATGTGTTTCCTTTCGCTGTCTCTTTTGTTATTGCTACTAGTTCAATGATACTGTTTAAAGCTAAATTTAGAATCAAGTAAGAACATACACATATAAATATACAATATATTATGCACTTACATTTGTTAAACTGCTTGGGCGTTGAGTGTGGCTGTGTCTCATCACACTCGCTAGTTTTTTGAAATGTAAATTGTGAAGCCGAAAGCACTAACAACTATAACCAACCTGGACCAACATAGAAAATCATGCTGATCTAAGATCTAAATTTCTACTGTGAGACAAGGGACTATATTCCCGATTCAGAGTCTAACAAATAATTTGACACCTGACAAATCATAGTTTAGTTTGACCCTCATGGAGGCTTAATCTAAAGTGCAAATTCTACACAGCCAATCTTGGGCCGACAAGCACCGACACACACACACACACACACACGAGTACATTCCAACATACATTATATATGAGGACGTCTACTCATATCAAA
This sequence comes from Cirrhinus mrigala, assembly GCA_036247105.1. NCBI lineage: Eukaryota > Metazoa > Chordata > Actinopteri > Cypriniformes > Cyprinidae > Cirrhinus > Cirrhinus mrigala. Next base: position 24,298,051 of record CM070009.1, read on the forward strand.
CTGGAACTGTGCCATGAAAGGGAAAATACACGGCAGGGTGTGATAGAGCAGCTTTGGTGGATATGGAGTGTGGTGTGTGTGAGTGTGTGTGTAATACAATCAAATACACTCTCACATCTCTGCAGAATTTAATCTGTTGTAGTAAAGTCCTATTATAAAGGAACAAGCAAGAAAGAGCAGAATGCTGCAGCTATTCTGCTGCAGGCTATGGCTGAATTCATAAACACAGTCAAGGTTAATCTATAGAAGTAAGGCTGTATAACTATATAAATAAATAATTACATTTATAAATTATCTTAATTTATTATTAAGTACAGTACAAGTCAAATATATAAAAATATAGTAAAATATATTTCAACATATTTCTATTTAATACTTAAGATTATATATTCATTTATATATTCATATTCAGAAATATTATACTCAGACTGTCAACTACATAATCAGGACCTATGATTATATATTTATATTATAACTACACATTCTAGATTTATGACATGCAGTCTGGTTTTCTGAATTATGTGCAGATTGTCAACTATTTAGGATGCATATTCTGGATTTATGACAATATATTTCGATTTACAACAATATATTCTCGATATATGGCATTCGGCTTGTCAATCGTGCACTCATGATATACTGCATTTATGACATCATATTCAGATGTGCAACTATTTATTTAGGATCATACAAAATGCATGTTATTTTTTTATTTAGTACTGACCTGAATAAGATATTTCACATAAAAGATGTTTACATATAGTCCTCAAGAGAAAATAATAGTTGAATTTATAAAATGACCCCATTCTTAATACTGTGTTGTTACCTGAATAATCCACAGCTGTGTTTTTTTGTTTAGTGATAGTTGTTCATGAGTCCCTTGTTTGTCGTGAACAGTTAAACTGCCCGCTGTTCTTCAGAAAAATCCTTCAGGTCCCACAGATTCTTTGGTTTTTCAGCATTTTTGTATTTTTGAACCCTTTCCAACAATGACTGTATGATTTTGAGATTCATCTTTTCACACTGAGGGACTCATATGCAACTATTACATAAGGTTCAAAAGTTCACTGATGCTTTAAAAGGAAAAAAACAATGTATTAAGAGCTGGGGGGTGAAAACTTTTGAATAGAATGATACATTTTTCTTATTTACTCCTAAATATCATATCATATTTTTTTCATTTATTACTGCACTTCAGAAGATACTTATATGTTTCCTAAAAGTTAAATTTACCCTGATCTTCAAATTCAAAAAGTTTTCACCCCCCGGCTCTTAATGCATCGTTTTTCCTTTTGGAGCATCAGTGAGCTTTGATACAGTGTTAAGAACCAAGCATACGTAAACTTTCGAACAGGGTCATTTTTAATTTTCATTTTCAACTATTATTTTCTTTTATGGACTTAAATGTCTTTTATGTGAAATATCTTATTCAAGTCAGTACTAAATAAAAAATAACATGAATTTTGTATGATCCCTTTTATTTTGGTAAAATAATTAACATTTTGCAGATTCTGCAAAGTGTATGTAAACTTGTCACTTCGACTGTATATACATATATATATATATATATATATCATGTATTACCATCATGTTGCATCTTCCAGTATTTACCACAGCCTAACATAGTTTAATGGTTCACATGCACTACAGTAGGTTATTCACATTGCGTTACGTAAAGTTAGGGTCACGCCGTTGAATTTCACCCTACCGTGTCATAAGCGGTGAGCACTTTACGCAGCAGCTCTGGAATGGGGCCATGGGCTTCCATGGTGGGGTAGGCCTCGCTCAGATCTACTGTTACCCGCAGCACTCGCTCGCTGTTCATCAGCCAGGAGGACACAGTCAGGATACACTGTTTCATATTAGCTGCCGGAGTCAAGCCACAGAGCTCCTTGAACGATACCATTGCATTCTGAAGAAAAAAGATAGCAGAGAAGACATTAGCTTTAGTAACGTGAAAACTGCACGCCAGATTCACATTCAAGATAAATGTGCGATTACCCACAGCAACAGCACACACAGTATAATGCTGCTCAAATACATCCACATCTGACAACAGAGATGCTTCTGTTTACCTCAACCAAGGGAATTAAACTTTCATCACTGTTTTTGCTCAGTAATTGAAGAATGTGCACAAGAGGACACGACAGTTGAAGGCTAGATCAAAGTCACGCACTAGATCGTAAGGAAAGCACATTCAGCTCATCGACTCCCAGAGCGACGCAAAAAAAGGACAAAGCTTTGCCTTCTAGTAACTACTGCTGAAGAACTACATCACCGCTGAGAGTCTGAGAACCGCTCTTGCCAACAATGTTGCCTTAGTTCAGGAAATTATTAGGGATGATATCATACACATCTGAGAAAAATGATGTTTCTATGAGAGCTCTGTAAACACAGAAGGTCTTTCAGAGAAGAGCAGCATGGTTTAAGTTCCCATGACATTTGGATCTCAGACTACTTGGATTTTGGGTTATTTGCAGACTGATGCTGTGTTTGTGTGTGCATTAACAAGAGTATCAAGCAAGCCAGTGTTTTGATTTTTGAGTGTGAGGGTGGACAGCTGCTTGTGAGCCTTTGACACTGAACATAACAATGCTGCTTTCTTGGTCTCCTGACACACACACACACACACACACACAAACACAGAGAGCACCTTGGCTTCATGATTAATTTGGAATTAAACTGAAACTGCGATACGGTTTAGCGCAAACATGTTTTTTGTTGTTTTGAGTGAATCACAGCACTGTGTTCATAATTTATGTTTTCGGTGTTTTAGAACGACTCGGTTCACAGTAAATGCTGCTCCACACTAACTCATCTTTGAATCCATGGGTTTGGGTTGCATATATAACATGCATTTGGAAATGCACCATGTTTTTGAGCTTTATGAGAAGCACTTAAAGGAGAAGTCCACTTCCAGAACAACAATTTAAAGATAATTTACTCACCCCCTTGTCATCCAAGATGTTCATGTCTTTCTTTCTTCAGTCGTAAAGAAATTATGTTTTTTGAGGAAAACATTTCTGCATTTTTCTCACTCATGCAGTGATCTGTCGCTACCTACTGACGATTTCAGGTTAATATTTAAATTATATTTTCCCTATTTTTTAAAGAAATTATTTTAAATATCAGTATTCAATCAGAATTTTGTATTTTTTTAAACATCAAAACATTTTATGCAATGCAGGTTAACTGCATTCATGTCCTGCCCCCTACGAAAAAGAAGTTTATTCAAATGCGCTATTAGTATACTTCTTAAACTAAAAATACTTTCAGTATACTTTTATGTACTGCTCATATAAGTATACTTGATTTATACTTAGAAAAAGTCTTTTGCTCTGAGTGCTCTGAGAATCCGTGTTTTCATTGTTTTACGCTAGGGGCGCTACTTCACATCTTCCGTAAAGAATTTCCAAAACACGAGTGAAGAAGAATCCGCCTCCAGTGTAATCACAATCGTCAGACATTAAACAGCATCAAAACCCTGTATATGTAAAACTGTGTAATGTTATGGAATAAAATGTCGACCTATAAAGAGGTAATAATGACTGTCATGATTTGGAGTGTTGATCAACTCCATCTACGTTTTGATTATCATAATTAGTATTTTTTAACGTTTTGTTCAAAATGTTATTTATTTATTTTTTATTTATGTAACTTACCCACAGTCAAGTGTTTATAAAAAATGGATGCATGAAGCTAGAATAAAATGTTTTTGTTAGCAAGCAGATACCCTGTTCTTTCTTTTGATGTTTTGTATGTTCAGATATTCATATATCAAAATATATACAAATTAATACCTAAATAGGGACATAGTAGTATACTATGATGTAAAGTTAAAGAAAACTTACGAGTGTACCTGCAGTATAAAACCATTAAACTAGTAGTTTACTGAGACTACACTTCTGAGTGTACTAAACCTATTTAATTAGTAAACTATCAGTATACCTATAAGTTCACTTTTTACTTGCAGTACAAACTAAAATCATAGATGTAAACTAGTTGTGTACTCAAAGTTTACTTCTGTTAAAAAAAGAAGATAAAATTTGGCCTTATAAAGGTAAAAATGCCCATAAAAGGTAAAAATAAAGTTCAAGAAAAGTTCATTTGTGTTACTCCTGCAAACTAACCACTGAATCCACAGAATATGAAGAATATCAGAAGCTTTGGGAGTAAGCTGTCCCAAACCTGTCAAAATACCAGCACAATAACACACTCAGCAAAATATCCTCTAATTATCGTTACTGACAAAATTCCAGAAAATATCAAGATATCATTTTTTGTGATTATTGCGCACCCCTACCATGCAGGGTCCCACCCTCCCCCGAATTGTGCAAACTTTGAGTGCCTCATATCCAGATTCCAAAGTGTGTTTGTGTCTACATACATGCTAGAAACTTGAAAAACATGACAGACTTGAGAGGAACATCCAGACCTTATCAGACTACACATCTGAGCTGTCTAATTAAAGAAGATGAAAAGAAGATGTCGACAAAAGAAGACGCTCTGTGGGATATTTTGAAAATACACTGAAAATTCTTGAAGTTCAAACAGCATCGGAACCCAGTGAATCCCACTGAAAGGACAAAAACAGTTCTTTGAAACATTCTTCACAATATCTATCATACAGGTTTGTAACAACATGAGGCTGAGTAAATGATAACAGATGTTTAATTTTTGGCTAAACTATCCCTTTAACAATAGTTGGTGGTTTTGGTGTCATAACAGCATTTGTCAAGTCGACAACCATTGCCAGACTCATGCAGTCACATACTGTTTCACACACGTGAATTTATATTTAGAGCATTTATTAATCTGTTTTCCCTGTGGGGACAACCCTCACAAGACGCTTCCAAGAGGATCTGCTATTCTCTTGGGACATTTTGAGAAATCTAGTCCCAACAGAAATACCAAAACACGCTCACACAAACCTACATATCTGCTACCTAAGGCAGCAAAATGACAAACGTTTATAACTGAGACTGAGGGAAAATTAGTGGCTTAAATATAGGTGTTTAGGAACAGACTTGGACTGTTTGTTCATATGAGAGAGATATCAGCCGTCTCAAACACCCACCCACACATATACATGAGTAGAGCTCCTCTATCTTGTCTAATGCACTTTTTTCTCTATTCATCATTCATTTTTGTTATTTTCAGTTTAATGAACTCTTTGCTGCATGGTCCAAATTCCATAATTGAATTCACACACAAACAGTGTGGCTCAGGCCAGGAGAGCGCGGGAAAGAGCCGCTTCCGGCACACGCTCGGATAATGTGTTCCAGACACTTCGTCCTGTGTTTGTGAAAACAAGGGTGTTTGTGTTTGCATGGGTCAGGAAGAGGGGGGGTCACACTAGCTGAGCTCTAATGTGAAAATGGATCAAAAATGTAGTGTACAAACAGACTGTCGTGACCATAGATTTGGGTATAATTTGAGCTTGTGAGTCACTGAGAACATGGAGAATCATGAATAAAAATGAATTTGGATTATCTGGAATTTGAGCCATTAGAAAAAAACTCATAGAAGATCTATTTAATATCTTAGTTGTTTTCTGTTAAGCACATTAGTTTAAATGGATAACAAATGGAGAATTTAATTTGCCCAAAATGTAAATTCATCATTTACTCTACTCTTGTCCTAAACATGTATTTTCTGTGGAACAAATGTAATTCTGAACAGAGGTCTGGGGGCACAAGGGTGTGCTACAGAAAAAAATTAAAAAGAAAAAAAAAAAAAATCATACTATTTAAAAATGTTTCATTTCTTTTTTCTGAACACTGGTTAGACACCATGAGATCATATTAAAAACAAAGGTGAAATAAAAACAAAATCTACATATTAAACTGGAGCACCATTAAAGGATTACTTTACTTCCAGAATAATAATGTCCTTATTATTTACTCTCCCCCATGTCTTCTAAGATTTCTTCAGTCGAAAAGCGTTTTTTTAAGAAAGCATTCCAGGATTTTTCTCCATATAGTGGACTTCAATAGGAGCAAATGGGTTAAAGGTCCAAATTGCAGGTTGAAAGCAGCTTCAAAGGGCTCTACACGATCCCAGCCGAGGAATAAGGATCTTATCTAGCAAAACAATCAGTCATTTTCTAAAAACTTCCGGTTACCTTACCAACATGATTACGCAATGCATAAGGTCGTGCTAGCGCAAGACAAGCATTTGTGGTTAAAAAGTATATAAATGTAAATTTTTTAAAGAAAATGACCGATCGTTACGCTAGATAAGACCCTTATTCCTCGGCTAGGATCGTGTAGAGCCCTTTGAAACTGCAAATTGGACCTTCAACCAATTGATCCCTATTGAAGTCCATTATATAGAGAAAAATCCTGGAATGTCTTCCTCAAAAACCTTCATTTCTTTTCGACTGAAGAAAGAAAGACATGAACATCTTGGATGACATGGGGGTGATTAAATTATCAGGAAATTTTTATTCTGGAAGTGAACTAATCACAAAAGTGGTCCATTCGGGACACTAAAAACTTCGACATCCGCTCTAGCTCTCCTTGGCATCTTCAAGAGAGAATTAGCAATTTCTGATTCATGAAACAAACGGTTATTTTGAGTCAGCTCTTTTCAATGAATCAGCTGATATTTCAGAAAAGCAATAAAGTTATGGCTTTAGAATTTATAAACTCCTGAAGTGATACTAAAAGGGATAATTCACTCCAAAATTAAAATTCAGTCATTAATTACTCACCCTCATGTCATTCCAAGCCCACAAGACCTGTCATGGAGGTGCATCGAAGACTGGCACGGAAGAGAAAAAGTCGCTGAATAAAGTCGTTGTTTTTGTTTTCTTTGTGCGCAAAAAGTATTCTCAAAGCTTCATAACATTACAGTTGAACCACTGATGTCACATGGACATATTTTATGGACATGTCATATTTTAAAGATGTCTTTACTACCTTTCCAGGGCTTGAATGTGTGAATCCATAGATGCTCTTACTGTTCACAGTTCTCACACTATGACAGCAGTGATTTATTATTGCCATTGAGGCATAAAGCTGTCACTCTATGGCTATGAAATACTCATATTTACTTATTAAACACTGCAGCACAAGTCTAATTCATCCACTTACTGGCTCTGTGGTTTAGACATATAGTTATAAAGCTCAGTCAAGAACTGTAGACAGGATGTTACGCTAGTCAAAAGTGCTGACTCATGACAGTGTGCATAGTAAACACTGTGTATTGTGCACACTAATGTGCATATTTAAAGCAGAACAGATTTAGATTAAAATCAGGCTTCAATATGGTTGTAATACAAGCCTGACTAGCGTTTTTTATTCCCCGCATTGAAAGATCATTTTCTTGGGATAGGCTGATAGCATCAAATTTAAAACTGACACGCAAGCCACAATCACAAATGGTGAGACTAAAATAGTTCAAGATGTGGTTTCAAAAATAAAAATATGAAAGTATCCATACCAGAAAACCATAATCTAGTCATCTGCATATTCACATTGGTCTGTGTGAATCTGTGTGTGTGCTGAAGTTGTTATTTCATTAGTGTGAGAGCGCCGTTCACAGCAGTGACAGATCGTTCTAGACAAAGTGCGCTTCCTGTGGGATTGCTATGATACCATGGAGACCATGAAGACATGCTTGCTGTTTAAGTGTATGAGAGAGACAAGGAGAAAAACGAGGCAGCAGACAGCCCAATGTTGAAACTTAACAAATGATAGTGGAGAATAACATCTTGCCAAGTACAGGATCACCTGGCGCTCGATACATACTGGTGCTCTGCATTCGTCTTCCCTGATCTTATTCCAAGATACAGCAGGACGAAATAAAGCGTTACACAACACATGCATTCTTAATAGCAGCATCAAAACCCTACACACATTCTACTGGAGTCGTTCACTGTGTTCCCTTTAACTGTTTGCACACTTGAGCATGAAAGGAGTGTTTTCCTGCACCCTCCCCCCTTCTTCTCTCCTCTTTAGTGGACACGCATCAGTTTCTCACATCAGTAATCAGGGGAGAAACCTGCTAATATGAAAAAGATGCATTGTTTGAATTGCACAGCGACTTTTAAGAGGTTAAATTCCGGATTTCTTAAAGGAATTTCAAATGAATTTGGAGTTAAATGAATGGAAATCATTTAAAGGTGCTGTATGTCATTTTTTTGACTGTACTTAAGCATAAAAACATCAGAATTTCACATACTTGTTTCTCCAACAATTCTACAGCCAGTTATTTTGCTTTAAAAATGTGCGTTCCATGTCGGAACGTGTATTTTTGTTTTGGTCAGTGTGATTCCGCACACTGCCAGTTTACTCAATAGTATTTCGACACCCAGGGTTGCCACTTGGTGGAAAACAGAATGTACTGCAGCTATGGAAACCAGCAAACAAACTGGGTCAGAGATTGCAAAATCAACCCGACCTAAAAAGCTTCGCCAACCATCTAAAAAGTTTTAGGACCAGAGGAATATATAACGCAGATAAATCAGCTCAAAAACTTACAGTGTGTAAGACTCATCAACTTCCACTGTCAATTGTGCTCATTCCCCTTGCATGTGCTCAATCTGGCAACCCATGTGAGTGTCAAGTCTGAGGAGGAGGGGCGGGAGAAACAATATTTTGAATTGGGACTGCAGTACCCATTTCAACTGCTGACTGCCAATATTACAGACTGCACCTTTAAATAATATTAGTTATTTATTTATTTTTGGCAATTGTAATTGAGCACATGTAGCAATTATATAACATAATTTGAGGACTAGATGCACCTACTGTATATTACAATTCTAGTCAGTACCAAAAAGTGAAAATTATTTTAGTGTTATGATGTGTACAACACAAAAAATGGATATTCATTTTGAAATCTTCTGAAGATCACTTTTAACAGTGTTATATTATGTTAATTTAGTGTTTTTAAAGATTAACCTTAAATGAGCATTAGATGATGGTAAAGGCAATCTAAATTATAAAAATACACAATGCACACAGTATTAAGCATCCAATATCAGCTGCAAATCAAATAAAAGAGTATGTTCAACAGATATTATGGAAACATTAAATGCACTCCAAGTCGTTTTAGATAAAAGCATCTGCCAAATGCAAATGTAAGCTTTCACTGTATTTCAATAAAGCAGACTAGAAACATTTACAATGTAAAAAACTAGGTGAACATATGCAAAACCAGATAAATGGACAATGGAAGACGATAAGATGATGCAAAAACACAGATCTGTGGAATAGGAACAGCAGAAAAGGCGTCCTGGCAAATGAAATAATGCAATTACTCACATACGCGCACAAATTTAAAGACAAGAAGAGACATCCAGAGCAGAAGGACAGCTCAAGCTGGCCATATGTTTTCTGGCTCTAATCATCTAATGGGATGTCCTTTGAGGTTTTAGTCTTCTTAAATTAGGACCATGTGCTAGAGGACAACATGTTACATCTGCTGAGCAAGAGTCATTTGAAATCGATATTATCTGTAGCTTGCACCCAATCTTTAATGACATGAACTAGAATGATGTATTGCCTTCATAACCCTGCAATTTTACCCATCTATTGGTATTCACTGACAAAGCATGATTAACATTTTAGCATTTGAGAAACATCTGCAGTCTTACTGCATTCCCTCAACTGTAAAAGCACAAACATTTTTTTTAAAGATGTGAAAACATCTTTAGAGAGGAAAACGGGGTATCCGGCTTTAAGGGCATTACTAATGAGCTCAACAACAAAAGCTTCCACTTGGTTTCTTTCTTGTATCGTTTTCTCTCTCTATCACTTTCTACCTGTCCCTGACTACACAGGCAATTTTAAGTGAGTGTTTTCAATACTGTGTTGTCATAATCCTTATTACATCCCCTTTACCTTCTTTGAACTGCCTGTAGGGCCAAGGCAACTCAGACATTGCAAGCATATTTCATGCCATTTCATACCAAATATATTTCATGCTTTGCCACAACATTTGTTATTTGGTTTATTTAAATGTGAAGAGGAAGAAACGTGCCCCCAGACCACTTGCTTAGGGCCCCTGCCTAAATTTGCTCTCTAATGAGAAAAAAAACCTAAATTTAATAGTATCATCAAATGAACTCCTGAAGCAATACAAATATCACTAATACTTTCAGTATCAGTGGTTTCTGTCAGTGGATTAATTCCACACATATTACAGTACAAACAGATTCAACAACAAAATCTTAAAAAACACTGACTGTGAAAAGACTCAATTCATACCTGCACATTTTCCCGTAGGTCTGTTGCTTCCCGAAGTGGCTGGGTTGATGCCCTGAAGAGCTCATCCACCACTTTGATCCCTGTGGTCTTAGTGGAGGTGTATTCCCTTGCTTTACGACCTTTTCTCACAGAGAGACCCCTCTTATGGGCCTTGCCCCCACCTCGCCGATTTGTAATGGCAACGTGAACGAACAGCGTGGTGTTAGGCAAAAACTCCCCTGTGAGTGACTGCAGTGGTACGTGCCGGTAACCAGGAAGCAGGCACTCAAAAGGAATGGTGTACTGGCCAATAAATTCATCGCCAATGTAGTCATCGTCAAGGACAACAAAGCGCAAAGCAGCCAATTCGGGAAGGTTGATCTGGAACTCAAAGCTTTCATCAAAAATTGGATTGTCACCATTTTGAGAGACAGTCTTTGTGCGTTGTTCTGCGCAGTCGGCAGGAATTCCGTGGATCTCCACATAGATGTACGGCTCTACCACGTCGCCCTTAGCAGCTGAGCCTCGAGGCTTTGGTAGGTTTTGACCGCTGATCACCTTGATGTGGAGAAGTTGGGCTGAGACTCCAGGAAGTGAGTCACGAGCATTGGCACTGAAATAAGACACCTCCTCACGCATTATGGCTGGACGCAGGACATAGCCGCAGTTGCCGTTTTGCCTAAACCAACCAAGGTTCAAATCCATCATCAAACCTGGAGTCTGGTAGTTCATGGCCACGATTTGGCAACCGCACTTCCAGAAGTCCTGTGGGTTCATGTTGCTAGCATCAATGCGCATTGGTGTAGGGTACACCCGTGACAGAAATCGTTTATTATAGGAGACGAAGTCCTCGGGAAACTCGTTGGCAAAGCGGTTGGCATCAACCTCGTTGAATGAGCAGATCTCCCAATACTTCTGTTCCCGCTTCGATGTCTCAAAGTCGCGGAACTGAACAGACTTGCAGAGGGTGACTAGGTCAGAAAGTTCTTTGCAGATTCGTAACTGTTTGCAGCCAATCCCATTGAGCTGGTCCTTATCGTCTCCACCCATCATTCTCCTAGACATCTCGAAGCCTTCTTCTTCATCCGTGACCTCCCCTTCAGAGTCTTGCGAATCTGAAGGCAGGCTCTTCCCTTTGATGAGTATCTTTCCCTTGAGTTTTTCAGGGGAGGGCAAGTAGTGATCCTCCATATTGGGAGGCTCAACATGCAATTTGTCCCCAAGGATCTTCTTGAGGTGTTGAGCCATGACTCTCTGCTGGGGAACACTGCAGTGCGCGACAAGACAGAGGATTAGTGGATACTCTGAACTCTCAAAGGCATACTGGTTAATGACATCTAGAACTTTACAGAAGGCTAGCTGGGAGGCAACAGAGCTACCGACATAGACCACGGGCTCACAGTCTGCGCCATCCCAGACTACAACCTCCAGGCTTCGACAACCCATGCGTAGAGCCCGAACGTAGCTGCTGAGGTCCGATGAGCCCCAATAGTGATCTTCCAAAAGCGAGGCGTTGTGGGAAGAGTTGATGTAGTAGTGTGAAAGGGGCTGCGTCATATCCTGACAAACATGCTTGTGCTGCGGGTCAAAAATGTGGCACTCGGATGACAGGAGGTAGTGTGTGAAGCCATCTATGGACAAGTAGCCACTGTTGCGTCCTTCAGCGGAGGGTTCGTACTTGTGCACAATCTCCCGACACATTTCCTCCGAGACTCCCTCGACTCCCTGCTCCACCTCCACAAAGAGCATCAAGTCCTTGGAGTCCAGGTACTCTTTGTTGCTGGAGAACTGGACCAGCAAGAAAAAGATCTCAGGACGTGTGCACAGTTCACAGTAGGCCTCTACAAATGTGTCTAAATCAATGCCTTCGCCATAGCAGTCCTTGGCCTTCTGTAGCTCTTTGAACTTCAGTTCAATACGAGACTCCCTCATGCCAGGATTGAGACCCTTGATGATTTGGGTGGCTCGGAATAGGTCAATGTGTCCTTGCCTTTGTGGATCAGCTAGCTCAAACACGGACCCAATCCAGGACGTTCTTACACTGGGTTGACTGGGTTCGACTACGCCCACCATGTGCCGCCCATAGGAGACCAGGTAACGCAGTCCCATCACCCAGGTACTCACCACGTCTGCCGTGCTGGCGACCAGATCCAGGGACTCGTAGTTGTCTCCGTATATAATTGAGAACGCACACTCATCCGGGAACTGATCCGAGAGGCCGTTGCTGCGTAGGACGGGTGTTTTCTTTCCCAATCGAACTTCTTTGATGCTCTTGATCTCAAGCTTGGCCTTCTCTGAGTCTTTCTTTGACGGTTCCCAGCGAAGCCAGCGCATGTCAGGGTCCAACAGGAAGTAACGATTGTACATGCGAGAATTGGAGCGAACTTTCTTCATCTCACAGCCTTCCATCATGAAGGCCATGCAGGCAGCTGTGCTGTTCATCTTGCGGTCACTTGGCATGGAGCTGAATGAGACGGTCTTCTTCCTGGCCTGCCTCTGTTTTGAACCATCCTGCAGAAAGAGTACAAAGAAGACTGATAAGTATATTTGACACAGGCAATCTAAAAAATACAGTGGACTTCAATGGGAATCAATCGGTTGAAGGTCTAAATTGCAGTTTCAACGCAGCTTCAAAGGACTCTACACGATCCCAGCCAAGGAATAAGGAATAATTTTGCTAGATATGACCCTTATTCCTTGGCTGGGATTGTGAGGGCCCTTTGAAGCTGCGTTGAAACTGCAGTTTGGACCTTCAACCTATTGATTCCCACTGAAGTCCATTATAGGAAGAAAAATCCTGGAATGTATTCCTCAAAAACCTTAATTTTTTTTTTCAGCTGAAGAAAGAAAAACATAAACATTTTGAATGACATGGGATTGAGTAACTTATCAGGAAATTTTAATTCAGGAGTGAACTAATCCTTTAATGTTAATAATGAGTATCAGACAATTCCACTGGTATCAACTTAACTACTGAAATTTTGGGATTATGCCAACCCTAGAATGAAGTGTGGCAACAAAACATGTTGTCTTTTCCAGGAAAGATATAGATATTGACAGTACTAATCCCTAACAAGGAAATCAGTTGCAAATCAGTGACAATAGTCTATAAAGCATTAACAAATTTACAACTAAGTGAATGTATAGAGTGAATGGAGACAATCAACACACTTGTCAAAGGAAATAAGGACAACTATGGTCTGGAATACATATAAGGAAACAAACATAAATACAATGCTATCTACACCTGCCTCAGCTATATAAAATCTAAAGTACCCGTTTTACCACAGGTCAATGTAATCTGTCACACAGCAATCAATATAGAACAGACAGGAAAGAGCAGCCAATCGCAGATAAACCACTTAAATCAAGCTTTTAACATACAACCTCTGATAAGGACCATTGAGTGTCCTTTAAAAAAAACAATTACACCCACACATACATGCATGCTTTAGCACACATAAAAGAAACAAATGCAAAGTGAAGTGATATTTAAATGATCAAAGATCAAAAGTTGTTCTTTTCAGCTTTAATAAAAGCTATAACGTTTCTTAACACATGAGACACTAACAATCTCATACCAGCAAAAACAGCACGCATACACAGAAGATCAGAGATATGAATATGTTCACTGCTAGAAGAAACATCAAAATAGATCTGATTACTCGATCTAAAAATGAACTCCTGCTCTGGAGACTTTCCAAGTCAAAGCACACGCAGGGAGAAATACCAGGGGAGTCTTCAGCCGGATCAAAACCATATCAAGCCCATATCACATCAACCCACCTCTGATGAAGAGGTCTGTTATGACAGCTGAGCTTCATGTACTTTAGACACACATGAACGCACAGTCAAACTCATACTTTAAAGGCTGCATTAAATGAAAATGGGAGTGTTGTGGAATTTTGTGCATGTTTGTTAGCTCTAAGAACATGCTGAATAGTTTTTCATCAGCAGCTGAATCTGCATTTCAAAATAATTTTTTAGGGATGTTACCTGAGTTGCAAATGTGAGTGAAAGGTGAGACTAAAAATACCAAAAATAGTAGCAGATACAGCAAATATGTGACCCTGGACCACAAAACCAGTCTTAAGTAGCACGGGTATATTTGTAGCAATAGCCAAAAATAGATTGTATGGGTCAAATTTATAGATTTTTCTTTTATGCCAAAAATCATTAGGATATTAAGTAAAGATCATGTTCCATTAAGATATTTTGTAAATTTCCTACTGTAAATATATCAAAACTAATTTTTTATATATTTTTTGATTTTCCAGATTTTCAAATAGTTGTATCTCGGCCAACAAACCATACATCAGTGGAAAGCTCATTTATTCAGCTTTCAGATAGCTTTGCTAGTTGTATATTTGCAAAACAGTGTGGTTCATGAACAAATGATCTCTGAACTGCAAGTTATCTTACTTTCAATGCTTCATCTTAAAATGAAGCATGTTTTGTGTAGATGACATTGTGTTTAATGATGCAAATGTGCCATGTTTATAATGAATTATATTAGTTTTTATAAGCTTTATATTTATTTTATTTTAAAACAGACAGTCTTAAAACAATGTTGCTATTTTGGGCTGGATGAAATGGTCAAACAAACTGTCAAAACAGTCAAACAAACAATTTCAACATCGAACACTTCCAAGTAATGTGTGCGTGTTTACATTCAAACCGACTTGGAACGATTTGTGGTAGAGACCCGATGAAACGAGAAAAACACACTCAGAAAAGGCAATGTCTGGTACCAGGCAATTTAGTTCAAAAGGTTGAGGGTTGTATTTCATTTCCTGGAAAACTCCGAGCTTATTTCAGCACTTGGATTATTTTGGCATCGCTGCGCAGGAAGTCGTTTCACCAAGCTGTGTGCATGTTATTGGGAGTGGATCCATGAGGGTCGTCTGCACATTAGCCTTGTTTCATAACACAGCTGTGTTTGCACTGAACTGCTGAAGGGTGTCTGCATTCAGACTGCTCCTGAACGAGAACGGCAATGTCAGCGCATGTTTCAAAGCGTCTCCATGTGATGAGGAGTGACTGAGAGAGGAAGACAGAGCGGTTAAGGTTGAGAGTGCACCAGGCTGACAGAGAATGATTGTGCACTGACCTTTGTCATTTTAATGGATAACAGAACATACATCTATGCAAACGCACACACGAGACATGAGAAGGAGCACGACTGTCTTCACTCACAGCTATTTACACTAGTCAAAGTGTCAGCGTGTCTGTGTGTCTGCTACAGGAATACACAAACATATCCTTATCAAGTAGTCTGTTCTTCCTAACGTGTGACTATGGGTGAAAAAATTAACAAGATCTCTTTAAAGAGACAGTTCAACCAAAAATTAAAATTCTGTCATTAATAACTCACTGTCATGTCGTTGCAAACCTGTAAGACCTTCGTTCATCTTCGAAACACAAATTAAGATATTTCTGATGAAATCCGAGAGCTTTCTGACCTTGCATAGACAGCAATGCAACTGACACGTTCAAGGTCCAGAAAGGTAGCAAGTACTGGGTTTGGAAAGACATAACGGTGAGTAATTAATGACAGAATTTTCATTTTTGGGTGAACTATTCCTTTAATGCCTTTTAGTGTTTCTCCTAGACAGAAATAGCAATGATGGTGACTTCTTAAAACATCAAATGTATCAGTGAGAACCTGTGAGCAAAGAAACGCAACCCCTGAGCAACTTACGTTTAGTTGGATTGATATTTTGACAATGAGCAGGTTATTCTACGTATTTTCATGCTGTGGCTCAAAATAAAAACAAATTTGCTAGGAAGGCTAATAGCTTCATTTGAAAAATAATTAACAGGTGATTATTAAAAAGGAGTCTTTGCATTTAAAGATTTATATCTGTTTTGATAAACACTTCGGTTGGTTAAAAAACAGACGCGAATGGTATTACTTTGTCCAGTTGATTCAAATCACAGCAAAGGACACATACATAATGAATAATGATAATGTTCAAAGAGGTTAATTTGTCATGTTACCATGAAGGACACTGAAAAAAAGAGGATAAAACATACATGAAAGCATAAACGATTCTGACGCCTACTCTTTGAAATGATCCTAGTGATGTTACAAGCATGCACATATCATCAAAACACACCAGTGTTGCCAAGTCTGCAATTTTCCTGTGGAATTGTGCTTCTTTATCACTGTTGCCGCGGGTTGAAGCGTTCCCAACAGCATGATACTTAGCCCCTGGAATGCGAATTTTACTAGGGGAACTCCGAAAAACGTGCAAACCCCAGAACACGATTTTTACTGGGGGACCCCCCACTGAAACGCGATTAGTTTTGAGTAGCAATTGAGCTGGTTTTGTTGTGAAAACCTGGCAACCCTGAAACACACAAATCAGCACACAAGCCCCTGCGCTCTCAGAAAAAAGGGTACAGGACTGTCACTGGGGCGGTACCTTTTCAAAAGATATACTGGTAGACTTGATTAACCGGTAGAGATTTTGGACTATTGCCTCTATCGCCGGAACAGAGACAGAGACAAGGTTGCCAGGTTTTTATATCAAAACCCACCCAATTGCTATATAAAACTAGCCCAATCACATGTTGGAGGTCTCCCAGTAAAAATTCCGGGGGGTAAAATACATGTTTTTCGGCAGGATTCCCCTGGTAAAATTCGCATTCCGCAAGTATCAACTAAACTACAGCTGATAGATGTGGTGTGTTTTGTTTATGCTCGGCAGGCTGCTTTGAGAGCACTGTCTTGCAGTGTTGCTATATCCTCATATTTACAACCGCCTTTAGGCATGTTGTCTGGTCTTAGTTCATAAAGCTAGGCACTTTATGGAGTTAATAAAGTGGTCTGTTGCAGATATGAGATAAATGATTTTTTGGTGATATAAAACAAAGCATTTGGGTGTTTTTGTGTTTGTCACTGTTTTGTTGTTTTCTTCTATGAAGATTTGGTAACACTAACACTTTACCACAGGGCTCGTGAGCGCAACTAGCCCTGGTTAAGACTTCTTTCTCTGTTATTTTCTTGTATCTCACATACAGATGAAGACTTGTTTCTAAAGCGTGTTTGGTCAGTTCAGTTCCATACACACTGCATAGAATTTCTGTAAATGCGGTTGTCACTACCTGTTTTTTTCGGGAGTTAATGAGGTTGTTGAATGCGGTTGTCACTTCTGTATTTTAGTAAATTATGACCTCGTACACATGGCAAGTTTCAGGATTGACAACCGCATTTAAATGCGGGAGCGAGTCCCGTAAATTATCACTCCACGTGTGTATGGAACAGCAGTCACTCCCACATTTGAAACCATAGCAACATTTTGGCATCTTGCGGGAGTGAATAAGAATTTAACCGTTTGGTATTTGCCATTTTTTGGCTAAAGACTCTTTTTGTCCATCGATTTTAACTAAACTACTGCTTTGGAGGCTGCTTTGAGAGCACTGTCTTGCAGTGTTGCCATATTTACAGTGTCCTCATATTTACAAGCACTTTTATGTATGTTGTTTGGTTTTAGTTCATAAAGCTAGGCACTTTATGGAGTTAATAAAGTGGTCTGTTGCAGATATGTGAGGATATAAAACAAAGCATTTAGGTGTTTTAGTGTTTTTGTGCTTGTCCTTGCGGTTGCCAAATGCAGTTGTCACTTCTGTATTTTAACGAATTACGTGTGTACAGAACGTGACTAAGGAGTAAAATGTGAACTGACAACCGAATTCAACTGCAGTGTGTACGTGGCCACAGAGCGCAGGAGTATTGAACTGAGCTATTTTGCTGCTTTATAGGCCTTGAACGGTTAAATAGACACACTCGTATAGGTCAAAATGCCCGTCTTTGCAAGTACCCTGCTGAAAAGTCCAGCATTGCTGGTCACTAGCATAAGGTATGTTTTGGATGCTGGTTGCTGGTTGCTGGATCCCAGCATGAGATGCTGGTTACTGGTTTGCTGGTCCCCAGCATAGTAAGCAGCTGTGCTGGTGGACCAGCATTTGTTGTCTTTTAAGTGCTGGTATAATCCCAGCAAGACCACAATAAAACTTGTGTATGTGTTACTTATCACATTTATTTTGAAATTGGTTTTTGTTTGTAGTTAAAGACCAATACAATTTTCCAAATTATTTTTAATAAATGATTTAATAAAGAAAAACACATGTTGCTGGTTACATGTTTGTCCCCAAAAACTGTTTTTCCCCAAAACGCTATTTGCATACCGACAACTGGCCTACTGACACTTAACCCTGCAAGACCATGCTGGTCAACCAGCATCACCGGCTCCATTTTGGTTGAGAATGGATATGCTGTCCACCAGTTAGAACAGCACTATACCAGCATAAACCAGCCTGGACCAGCACTATACCAACACTAACAAGCATAAACTAGCAACTATACCACCATAAACCAGTCTGGACCAGCATTAATCAGCATAAACCAGCTTGGACCAGCTTGGAATCCATGCTGGTTTATGCTGTACTTTTCAGCAGTGTATCCTTGTAAACAGTAATTTAGGTCTTAAGTCAAAGCAAGAGCTGAGAAAGAAAACGTGTAACAATATTTTGGATCCGAGCAGCTCTTAAAATGACAGCAGGCTAATATTTCTGCTGTCTGTCATTCATGTTAATCAAACAACAAAAGAGAGAAAATCTCTCACTGCTCCTGACAAAATCACTTTTGTAACTTCAATAATAAGAATTTTTTTTTAATTTACACAGTGAAGAATATGCAGTGCTTTTACACATTTGATTACTTTAAACAATGTATGTAGCATTTTTTATTTATTTGTTCTACTGTAGTTTTTTGTCCTATTGCTTGCAATTAGTTTCTTATTCTTTTTTTAACTGCTGAGTTTTTACTTGTCTTTAGTGAGCTTGAGTCTTTTTTTTAAGGCTAGTATTAGTTTTCTTGGGATGTTGAAACATTTTTGATACCATAAAGATCTTATTTAAAGCAAAAATAACTATATTTATCATTACCGTGAAATAAAATTACTCATATTGTGATTTAAGATTTTGGTCATATCATCCACCCCTACACTAATATGTACCTTTAAGGTAATAACTTGTGTCATTTAGGTGTAAATAATGTACAAAGATGCACATTTTGGCTTTTGCACCTTAGGCTAACACCTCTGTGACAGCTTTGTACCTTTTTTACTGAGAGTGTAAGAGTTGCTCAGATTGAGAAACACTGAAGACTGTTAAACACATTCACATAAAAGTATCTAAACTAAGCATATAGGTTGTATGTGTATGTTGATAAGAACAGGAGTGGTCTCTCTTGTGTTATCTGCCGTGCACTCGGCTCATGTTTTTGGGATTATTTTCATATTTTTCCAGCTTGTGCACGTATCTACTCCAATGAGACCAATTAAGAGTGATGTTTGTGATACTGCACCGGTCATACCAGCTCAATCGCATGTGTACGTGAATTAATGTATGTGATATATGTCTGTGTGTGTGTGATTCTTTTCTTTCAACTGCAGTGCAGGTTGCAATCAAGGTTTCTGCTGAGTTATAGGCGTAGTATATTATTCATAATATA
Organism: Cirrhinus mrigala; assembly: GCA_036247105.1. Classification (NCBI taxonomy): domain Eukaryota; kingdom Metazoa; phylum Chordata; class Actinopteri; order Cypriniformes; family Cyprinidae; genus Cirrhinus; species Cirrhinus mrigala. The sequence goes on from CM070009.1 coordinate 24,317,767, forward strand.
AATACTTTAACAGGTTTCTGTGTCTTGAAGTTGTGTATTTCCACTCTCTCTTCTATTTTCCATTATTAGATGCATATGTTTCATTGACACGTTTTGTTTAGACAGCCGATATGACTAGCACACACCAGTGATTTTTTTTCCCCCTCACAACATTCTGTGAAATTTTACTTCATATTGACAATTAAATAACAAACACTTAATCATTCAGTTTAGCATTGCTTTAATTAGTTGTGAATTCTGTAACTTTGTAATTAAGTTAACACAAATAAACTGAACAGCTGTTCTGAGTCAGTAATTACCTACACAGAATATGTTCAGAGAAACTTATCAACCTGACCCAGTTTCAGAACAATATTTTTGAGTCTTCTGATTGGTTAGAAAGTCTGAACTCATACAGTGTATGCATTATGATGGAATCAACCCTCAGGAGGCAAATGATTGGCCTGTGTAAATGGATCTGAGCATGGACTCAGAGTGTGGGTGTGATTTACCGACACTGTGTCACTTCTGAAAGCAAAAGCCCTACTGGTTTGACCTAGTATTTATATTGCATAATGTGTTCCATTATATACACTTACATTCATGCATATGACAGATGCTTCTATCCAAAGTGACTTTCAGTGCATTCAAGGTATACATTTTTAGCAGTTTATGCATTCCTGGCAATTGAACCCATGACCTTCGCATACCTCGTGTCATTCAGTTTGAGCTATAGAAACGCTATGCGTTAAAAAACAACAACAACAACAAAGTTTTCTAACACCTCCGCATATAAACCAGATTAACTGACTCTAAATTGTAAATGAGCCAAAATGAAACGACTGAATTGCACATCAGTTGAATTCTAATGTGCCAAACTGCGTTGTTTGGCACCCACATAAAGCCTACAGTGAACTGATTGATTAACGACGTTACATGGCAAAAACAGTTGCAAATCTAAATCTAAATACTGTTATTAATAATAAATGTAACTATTTCTTTTGAAGAACATTGATGTCTTTCATCACACTGATGTTGCTGTCATTTTGTAAAAGCAATACCCATATGTGTGCACAGAGGCCACTTATCTATCTGACATTTATTAAAGCACATGCAAGTGTGAATTTTTCTTGCTGTAATGCACACTACTACAGCGACAGTAATTATTTGAAATGGCATTTAGTAACTGTTTGCCCAATGAAATTAAACAGTTCCCTTGTGTGTGTGTGTGTGTGTGTCGTGTTATTCCAGTTTGTGTGTATGTTAAAAATGCACGAGAGCCAGTTTTAGCAAACTCACTCTGCTAAAATTACAGACTGAGGAAATGAAACACAATCCCAGACTGCAGACCAATAGTCTGAGAAAAAGAAAGGAACAGAGAGTTAAAGAGAACATGGTGGGAGTTACAGAGAGGGAAAGGAATTGATGTCAAGTCTTGAAAATGTTAATTTTGTCCACTCCATTCAAGCCTGCGTTCAATACATATTTTTTTTACTAACAACCAGAAAAAAAAAAAAAACATCTGAGCTTGTATAACATCCCAGCCATGTTTTAGAAGTGTTTTGAGTACTTTGACTGGGAGACCCACTTAAACCTGCTACGACCAAGTTTTTTAGCATCGAATATACACAAAAACAAAAAAAACATATATTTTAAGATAGACAGATTGATCATTACTATCACCAGTGTTGGGGAAAGTTACTTTTAAAAGTAATGCATTACAATTTTTCGTTACTCCTTGAAAAAGTAACTAATTACATTACTTAGTTACTTTTTATGGAAAGTAATGCGTTACTTTTTAAATCTGGGCACGGCTTGCTTCTTTGTTTTTAATACAAAACAATGCTAATCAAAAAGCCCTTTTACACCAAAAGTGAAATATACTGTTTATCAGCATTATATCACCTGCTTAAAGAATCAGTTCAGTCCAGAATTCAAATTTCCTGATAATTTACTCACCCCCATGTCATCCAAGATATATAACGTATATCGAAATATCAGAAATGTGTTTAAAATTCATATCACCATTATTGAAAAAAAAAAAAAAATAATATTGAAGTTAGAGGAGAAAATGAAATGAAGCTTTTCAGCCTACACTACCTTTCTGAACCGGAGTACACAGGTGAAGAACTAACCACAAGTGAATTTTCCAATGTGAATACATAATGCGTAAAGTCCTAGACAGCATCACAGAGCTAGTGCAAGATGAGCATTTGTGGTATATAAATATAAGTATCTAAATTTTTTTTGTTTGTTTTTTTTTAGAAAATGACTGATCGTTTCGCTAGATAAGACCCTTATTCCTCCCTCCCCCGGGATTGTGCAGAAACTGAAATTTGGATCTTCAACCCATTGATCCCTATTGAAGTCCACTATATGGAGAAAAATCTTGAAATGTTTTCCTTAAAGGAACATGCCACTATTTTTGAAAATAGGCTCATTTTCCAACTCCCCTAGAGTTAAACCGTTGAGTTTTACCGTTTTCAAATCCATTCATCCGATCTCCGGGTCCGGCAGTAGCACTTTTAGCATAGCTTAGCATAGATCATTTGCGATTTTCTAGGCTGATATGGGTAGGAACTATACTCTCATTCTGGCATAATATTCAAGGAACTTTGCTGCCAGACCATGGGTGCAGCAGGCGTAATGATATTACCAGCCGCTGCATAATATAATTGCACCAGCTGCACCTATTCTCCTCCTATTCTCAAAAATAGTGGTGTGTTCCTTTAAAAACCTTAATTTCTTTTTGACTGACGAAAGAAAGTCGTGAACATCTTGGATGACATGGTGGTAAGTAAAGTATCAAGAAATTTTAATTTAGAAGTAAACTAAATCCTTTAAGATAGTGTAAGTGAGTTCACAGGTGAGTGACAACCTAAAGTCCAGATTGAGACAGAACTAACTCCAAATATAAGACTGCAGAATGGCCCATTTTCATTCTCCACTTATACCCACACATCCTTTCTGATTAGAGGAAAACAGCTGTACAGGTCAGACGCTATTTAATTCCTCATATATCATCTCACCGCAGCTGACAGGAAGCAGACAAACCAATTTTGCTGTGCTTCTAATGCAGTGATATGTGTGTGTATGAGTGTGCATATACGATTAGGAAACTCATACTTGTCTCACCCCTTCCCATTGTTCTCAGTGTTACGATTTGATTCAGAATTAATCAATACTGATTTAAGTATGAAGTAATCATGCTCACTCTTTTTTAAAAGGATGCAGGGCTCAAAAGTTCTTTTGCCATATGATTTGGATTTTTCTTTCTGGTTGTTTTTAATATTTATAAAGCTGTTTGTAAAATACAACTCTATGCAAATGTGCCTTAATTGCTATTGAAACATTCACGCGTACACAAATGCACACATAAACACAATGAATGTGGGGTAGCTGGTGGGTGGAATAATCGACAGCGATGGCTTACAGATGCTTGAACAGAGAGGGTAGAGTCACAGAAAGATAGATAGATAGATAGATAGATAGATAGAGAAGTTTTTCTCTCTGTGTTTGTAAAAGTGGGAATATTAAAGCATCCTTTTTTTAGCACAGAAGTCTTGGCTTGATTCTACTGCGCGAGGGTTCCTCTGGCATGTGACGCGGGCCGCCCCTGCAATGGCATAACCCACGCACGGCTATAAATACATCCAGCACGGGTGCGCTGCTATAAAGCTGCTCAGCCCACTGAGCACCTCTGAGCCTTTGGATATCTCCTGACGCTCCAATGGACCAGAACTTTAGGCCTCAAAGCAAAAAATACTTTTTTCTTAGTCATGCTGCCAAAATGCAAAAGCTACCAGTCTCTTCTCCGTGCAGAGGAGGAAAGAGAATAAACCCACCTTGACTCTGATTTGACAGATGCACTATGTAAACTGTCACTGCACTCTGTTGTCTTGATTGTGCTGTTTGTGTTTGCCGTTTGATGTCGCTGTTCTTTTGTACCTGATGTTCTGCAGCGTTTGAAAGCACTGTTCTTGAGATCTGAACTGTTTCTGTAAGAACACTGCATTTCCAAAAGCCTAAGATGTAATTCTGAAATGAATCTTCCCTTCTTAATATTTAGTAAAATAGATTATGGAGAATCTTACAATCATGTCAGAACACACGTCTGAATGGAGCGTTTGAGCACTTGAAGGAGATGCAAGTGTTAATTGTATTTAAACCGTTCAGCAGCCGCATACAGTAAAGGTGACCTGCTGATTACCCAGAATGCACTACGGCCACATATTAAGGCCACCTACCCTGTAGAAGTAGGACGCTGGATAGCCCTGCACGTACTTGCTACTTCCTTTGGGAGAAGAAGGAATGAATGCTCGGTAAGTACCTCTGCAGGAGTGGAAACAACAACTCTTCTCACCTTTGTTTCCCAAGGGGTCGACACAGGAGAGCAAACAGCACAAAGTCTATCTGACCTGAATTCAGTTTTCGCAGTTTCTATTACAACAGTGTATGTGGGGCTGAAGGAGGACCCAAGTTAAAGAAATAGTTCAACCAAAATGAAAATTTGCCAAAACTTTACTCACCTTTAGGCAATCCAAAATGTAGTTTAAATGCGGCTTCAAACAATCCCAAATGCGGTTGTTAAAGATCCCAGCCGAGGAAGATGGGTCTTATCTAGCGATCGGTTATTTTCATAAAAATAATAGAGTTTTTTAATCTCAAATGCTCGTCTTGTCTTGCTCTCCCTGAACTCTGTGTATTCTGGCTCAAGACAGTTAGGGTATGTTGAAAAACTCCAATCGTATTTTCTTCAAAAATCATCCTATATCACTGTTTTACCTTTTTTGTTAAAGGTGTTTGATCTTCTTTGCATGTTCACTTCGCATAGACTGGGTCGGAACTTCTGCAGTGATGTAGGATGATTTTGAAATGATTTTTGAAGTTGAGGTCGGAGTCTTAAGCCAGAATACAGGGGGAGTAAGACAAGATGAGCATTTGAGATTAAAAAGTATTTAAATTGTATTTTTTTTTTATGAAAATAACCAATTGTTTCGCTAGATAAGACCCTTCTTCCTCGGCTGGGATCGTTAAATTCTTCCTCGTTTACAACCGTATTTGGGATCGTTTGAAGCCGCATTTAAACTGCATTTTGGAAGTTCAAACTCGGGGCACCATATCAGTCCATTATATGGAGAAAAATCCTGAAATGTTTTCCTCAAAAAACACCATTTCTTTATGACTGAAGAAAGAAAGACATGAACATCTTGGATGACAAGGGGGTGAGTACATTATCTGTAAATTGTTGTTCTGGAAGTGGACTTCTCCTTTAACCCTCTGGAGCCATGTGGAGCACTTTTTATGATGGATGGATGCACTTTATTGGACTTCAAAAAATCAACAGCCATTCACTGCCATTACAAAGCTGGGAAGAGCCAGGACATTTTTTTTTTAAATATGACTCCAATTGTATTCGTCTGAAAGAAAAAAGTCATATACACCTAGGATAGCTTAAGGGTGAGTAAATCATGGGGTAATTTTCATTTTTGGGTGAACTGTCCTTTTAGGGCATTTTAACTTTAAAAGTGACCTATTATGCCCCTTTTTACAAGATGTAAAATAAGTCTCTGATGTCCCCCTTCACAGTGTATATGTGAAGTTTCAGCTCAAAATTCCCTACAGATAATTTTTTATAGCTTGTTAAAAGTACCACTTTTAGCGTATGAGCCAAAACGCACAGTTTCTGTGTTTGTCCCTTTAAATGCAAATGAGCTAGTGCTCCCAGAGAAGAGGACATTCTGATGGCACCCATTCACTGCAGAGGATCCCTTGGTGAGCAACTTATGTAATGCTAAATTTCTCCAAATCTGTTCTGATGACAAAACAAACTCATCTACATCTTGAATGACCTGAGGGTGAGTGAATTTTTAGTAAATGTACATTTTTAGGTGAACTATTCCCTTAACAACAATTAATGATTCACCCTCAGCAGCATTCTGGATACAACACTAACACACATTTATGTACGTGGGTATGCTTGTGTACAATAAATATAACCATCAGCTTTAAACAGCATGCAAACAGCTGCATTTTGAGCAAAATCATAATTTAAATGAACTGGTCCTACACAATAAAGGCCTTTGTTTACAGAGTCAACAGCAGCAATTTTCCTTCTATTCAGCAGAACAACAAAGACACACACGGATACTTAACAATATGAATCAAAGCAAACAACTCTCACAGAATGGCAGGTCCTAGAGTTCACAACGCCACTCTAAAGTGGGGAAAAAAACCCAGTAGAAAGTATTCCTGCAGCCAGCTTTTGATAAACAGAGCTCGCTTCTGCTTACCATACTGCTCTGTATCACATAGCGAACACAAGCATTGAAGCACAGCATGACTTACAAAAGTCAGCATGTGCTTTCTCATTCTCAAAACGAGACCTCACCCTGTGAAGAACACAAAATACATTCAGACAGAAATAGAGATAGCAAAAAGAAATGAAACTTTGGAGCAAGAGCCAGATATAAACATGGACAAAGGATTCTTGGATACACACACACACACAGTGAAGTGCGGCATTAGTCAGAGCTCTCCAGGGACAGAAGAGGACCTGTTTGTATGTTTCAAAAGGTAAATGGCCGTACGTGACTAATACAAAACTATAGCGGAGCTGCTTTTAATGACGGTCTTTCAGCTGAGGTGTGTGTCGAGTGGACGGCAGCGCTCAGTCTGGGGGAAGAAGGCTGTACGGAATTAGCAAAGCTGCACAAACTTTCCAAACAGCACCTGCACATCATTGTGTGCTACTGAATGGAGAGTACAGATGAGTGGAAAACAAGAACCGGAACAATCCACTACTCAACCCAACATATGGTGATTAATTTGATGTTTATATGTCAAAAAGCATAAATGAAGTTGCTAATACTTTCTTTTACAGTATTTGGTTTTCAAATGACATATATAATGCTAAAATTACTTGCGCTCAAAACATGCTTCATGCTGTTATGTGAATGCAAATGCTTCTAATTGTGATTTTATGATGTGTTTACATTGTTTCAAACGCACAAGTATACACTGCATTTTCTGCATTACCACAAGGAGCACATTAGTAGGTATTAACATAAACAGTATTTTTATAAACTTTTAAGTAAAATATTGTCATGGAGGAGATACAGTTGAGGTTTATTGCTAGGTTTATAGTGCATGTTACATGTAGACCCCTACGAAATCTTATTTATTTTTTCCTGAATTCCGTTTCATTTTTTCCAAATTCTGTTTTTTTCTGTTTTAATTTTTCTGTACTCCGATTTTTTTCCCATTTTAATTTTTCTAGAATATGTTTGAATGTTAAATAAAAAAATATGAATCAAAAAGCATGTCTAATTAATTGAAACAATGAAACACAATTTAGCAGCAATTTATTAAAAGTTTACCAAACATTACATTTTTAAGGCTCTGTGAAAGCCATTTTACTGTTGTTTCTTTTTCAAATTCAGTTTTTTTATACTAAATTCTGTATTTTCCATTAATTTTCTGGATTCCATTTTAATGGTTTCATTACATTTTAATAATCAAAAGCATATCAATTAATTGTAATATAATTGTAATATTTTATACATTTATAAAAAAAAATTATCACTCATTTATTGTATTTATTTATTTCTTCACTAATACTGTGTTGTGTATTTACATGTTTTTGGTAAATAAATTCTGGTAAATCATCATAATCATTTTTTTGGTAATAATCATTTTATTTGTAGTAGTACTATCATTACATTAAGTAATATTTTTCTGCCACAGTTTCTTCAAGTCAAACCAAACTTTTATTTTGACGAGTTGCTGTGAAGACCTTTGAGTTTCTGTTTGTATATATGATGATAGTTTTTCTCATAATAAACAGTAAATGCTCATGAAGTGACACTCAGAGCAGCTCTAGAGATTATGTTTATGTGATCATGTACAGGGGTTGGACAATGAAACTGAAACACCTGGTTTTAGATCACAATTAGTATGATATTGGGCCTCCTTTTACAGCCAATACAACATCATTTCATCGTGGGAGTGACAAATACAAGTCCTGCAAAGCAGCCAGAGGGATTTTGAGCCATTTTCCTCTTGCAGAACAGTGGCCAGGTCACTATGTGATGCTGATGTGGGAAAACGTTTCCTGACTCGCTCCTCCAAAACACCCCAAAGTGGCTCAATAATATTCAGATCTGGTGACTATGCAGGCCATGGGAGATGTTCAACTTCATTTTCATGTTCATTAAACCAGTCTGTCACCAGTCTTGCTGTGTGTATTGGTGCATTATTATCCTGATACAGAGCACTACCTTCAAGGTACAATGTTTGAACCATTGGGTGCACATAATGAAACTTTACACTCTGCTCTAACTGGTGTAATGTACAATAAGTGAAGATTGGGCACCAGACAGCGCAAATATAGCCATGAAACCTCCAATACTATATTGGCGAGTGTTTCAGTTTCATTGTCCAACCCCTGTATTCATATACTGAGGCCCAAAACACACCGCGAGCCTCACACGCTCTTCAGTATGTGGTAAACGAAAACTTGCGTCTGTGCCATTCATTCACACATGCATGTAAGCATACAGAATTCATATTTAAATAGTATTTTTGCAGCTTACTATTCACAGACACTACTCCATACTTCATTTTGATTGAAGTGTACTGACTTCATTTTAATTTATTCATCCAAACTCCATTTTCATGACTGGATTCCGTGATTCCGTATGTGTTTTCCACATCGCCCTGCATATGTTTAACAGAACTGTGTTCACGTCTGAATTTGTATACTTGCCTAGAGTATTATGGTATTTCTTTTACATTGCTCAAACAAGTCCAAAACACACTGTACACTATTTGTACACTACCATATAAAAGTTTGGGGTATCACAGTTTCCACAAAAATACTAAGCAGCACAGCTGTTTCCAGCACAGATAATAACAGGAAATGTTTCTTGAGCAACAAGTCAGCATATTAGAATGATTTCTGTAGAATCATGTGACACTGAAGACTGAAGTAATAAAGCTGAAAATTCAAGTTTAGCATCACAGAAATAAAGTAAAATAATCAGTGTTGGGGGTAACACATTACAAGTAATGCGAGTTACATAATCAGATTACTTTTCTCAAGTTACATTTTCAAATAAGTAATGCAAGTTACTTTGTTTTCCAATTTATTCATCGACCCTTCTCCTGTCCCTGTGTTGAAAGAAATTGAGAGTGATGTGCAGAGGCAGAGGCAGAGGCATTTTCTTTAGCTTGAGGCTTATTCATTTCACTTTTGGTGCTAAAGGGCCTTTACAGTTGCCAAAAATATCACTTTTTTTGTTATTAAAAAACAAAGGGTTGCTGCAAGGAGTACTATAGCAGGTTTTGGTTAACTTTCTCTTTCAGTCAAGCAGTGTTCAACAATTTGAAGTAAATCTTGCTGAGCAAGTTAGCTTAAAGCTACAGTCCGTAACTTTTTTTGTGTTCACAATGTACAAAATTTATATTAGCGAGTACATAATGAATCCATTTTCCAAACCGTGTTTTTGCCTTATCCTGAATCACTATGGTACATCTACAATAAGTTTTTATATTCAGACTATTTTAGACTGGTTCTGGTAGGAACCGCTGCAGAGAAGCCCAATTCCTGCGTGCCTCGTCATAGACATAAACAGAGAGAAGTAGCTCCGGCTACAATGTTCTTCTACAAGACGCACAGTTCTGTTTATTAACCGCTAGAGCACCAAAAGTTACAGACTGCAGCTTTAAGGTAACTTTATCGCCCTCTTTCTCTCCTCAGAGTAAACAAACACTTTTTTATGCCACAGAAGAAGGGAGAAAGAAAGAATCTGATTAGACAGACAGACAGAGAGTGAGGGAGATGTTTTTGGGTGATTGTGCGCAGGTGTTGTGCTCTAAATCTTCGAGATGCTGCCAGCCTTCCACTGAACACAAATGTACTTTTTTGCTTTCCTCACACGGTGCGACCTCTTCTCACTACATCACAGACAAAACTGCCTACAGCTGTGCTTGCTCTCACCCTCTCCCCCTCACACACACCAGCTTTATGCAGTAGAAATAAAAATATTTGCTTATATATTTGCCAGAGGTCTTCCTGTCAAGAGTCTGTCGGTTTATAGTTATTTTTAGACAGGCAGGTCCAAGGCTACTGCCGCACACAAATGCTGCCTTTTGTTTTTCGATCAGACCTCAGGAAACTTCCTCTAAAGGTGCAGTCACACTTGTTTGCGGGTGAAGCTTAGACACTTAAATAGGAATCCATGCCATCTGGGGTTTTGTGCGAGGGCAAAAAGTTCCCTACACAGATTTCGGTCATGTTCAAGTTGGTTTCCCAAATTAATATGAAGGTGACTTATGTGTGGACTGTAAAATGTCAATAAAGTGACCTCACCTTTATACAAAATACACCAGCATTTGCATTTGTTAAAAAAACAAAAAACAAAACAAAAACTGGATAAATACTTTTGTTCATCCATCATTATATTTTTGAAATTCACAATTTTTACTCATTTCAAGCAGTTTTACTTCTCAGAAGTAGAAAGTTGTCATAGCTCTGTCAACTTCTATAGTGGTGAATGGAAGCTACAACAATTATAATATTTGTTGTTCCATTTGCTCCAAAAAGCATAAAAAATCCACAATATTGCTTTTAGGATTTTACAAAAGAGGAAAAAACATCAAGAGTTCGATCATTTTGCTCAGAAGAGAAAAGAATGTCAAATTTTCCATCACTCCCTTAGCCATTATATTAGAAACACTCAGACAGCAACATAAACCAGTTTGTGTAATTTAATGCCAAAGTAATATAACACAAAGTATAGTCAGAAATGTGATTTTTTATGTACTAGTTGATCCACATTAGGGTGACCATACATTCTCTTTTTCATGGACTTGCAGTAGAATGGACAGTGTTGCCAAGTCCACGGTTTTCCCGTGGAATTGGGCGACTTTAATACTGTTGCCACATGTAGTTTTTCATGGCTGTGGGTTGAATTGACCACAATAACATGATATTTAGCCCCTGGAATGCAAATTTTACCAGGGGTACCTCACCTAAAAACATGTATTTTACCCCCTGGAATGCAATTGGGCTAGTTTTGAGTAGCAATAGGGTGGGTTTTGTTGTGAAAACCTGGCAACCCTGAAAATTTGCCTAAAATGCATAAGATGTCTGGGTTTTGGCTTTATTTTCCTACTGTTTTCATTAGGGATGCACCGAAATTAAAATTCTGAGCCGAAACTGAAAATTCTGGATGCACCTGGCCAAAACCGAAAATGCTTTTTAATAATTATTTATTATTTTATGAAATAATCTAAAATAATTTTGTAAGAATTTTTAATTTAACTCATTAAAGTAGCACTACTGCAAACAGGAACAAGTATACTACATAGAAATTTCCTGTTGGCACATTTTTTAAGCTGATTTTTTTACATAAGTGTATCATTTGCATGGGCCGTTAGCAACTCAACGGAGCTCACATTCATAGAGCGGAATATTGATGGCTAGAGGAAGTGCGCGACTGCGCGCCATATATTTTCGGCATTTATTTTTGGTCAAAAAACAAAAATGCCATTTTTTTTGGTCAATAATTTTCAGCAGCCGAAATGTCGGTGCATCCCTAGTTTTCATACTTGCAGAAGGTAATAACTGAAACTGTGACTGTCAAAACGACGCAAATACACATACATATAAAATACGAGGACTGTGCAGAGCATGTCAATAGGAAAACAAAGCCAAAACTGAAATTTTAGGCTGAAAAAAAAAGGATCTGGTCACCCTAATTATGTTAAACCACAGATTTTACTGTTCTGTTCTGCAGCTATCAAAATTATTACCATTATCTTGTTTTTTTAAGAACTGTTTCACACAAGGTCATTGGTGCATGCACAGCCGTATCTTACATAGCGAGACCAAAGGCCCGCTGTCATCTGTAATGCTCTAAAACTGGGCCTGACAGAGGCTTATTTGAGTAGAACAGTAGCACTGATTAATGGCATGAGGAAATTCTGCACTAATGTTCTGCAAACGTTCCAACAACCTCCTCTCGTATGTCCTCCAAACGTTTAAATGACATTGAAGCAAGGCAATAGCGAAAGAGATAAAGAGAATGATTCAGACTTAAGGATGATAAATCAATGCATGGGCCTGTGGGGCTGCTCTGAATCCCTTTAAATACCCTATTTTTTTTTCTTGCTTCCTTTCATCATTTGCCATTTCCTTTTCTCCTGTCTATTCTTACCTTTTCCTCTTTCCCTCCTCTTATGCCTTCTTTTTTTTCTTTATGCCTTCTTTGCTTCCATCCTTCTTTTCCTTTCCTGTCAAGCATAATCACTGTTATCAAACATGAGCAGTTTGTAATCATCAATCTGCCCATCTCTATTAGGGCACATCTGTCATATGAGCAGTGTAGCTGAATTCTGTCAACGATTTGCAGGCATTAGTTTAGTTTTTGAGCTTGTAAAGGTGCATATGTGCATTCAGCAGGTTTGACAGAGGATAATAAGTTTTTGAACATTAAGATAAAAAAAATGACATCCGAGATTAGCCAAAGGCGGAAAAGCTTTTAAAAAATGTCTCTCCAGAGGCCACAAACAGTCAATGAATTCAGCCATTTCATGACGAAATAATAATAACAGTCCTAATAAGGATGTGTGCTTGGAATAACATTAAGGGAATATTACAGCGTGGCCTTGCCATTTTTCAACATATTCAAATAATGAGGAAAAAACAGCTTTCGTCATTTGATTTATTTTTTACAGTTTTCTATTAGCAGCCAACAGTTTTTTTGCCCTAACAAATATCATGACTGAAAAATAGACAGACCTCCTGTTGCCTGAATCCCTGGAACTATATTGTTAGATAAGGTAAGAGGACTTTAGATCAGGCATTTAGTTGGACACTAAAGCTCTCTATTGGCTCACATCAGATAAAGTGCCATCTCAAAGCCGGGAGACACACACACATATACAGTGGAGATCAAAATTAGAGAATTTTCTAAATTCCAAGGTCACTGCTTAATCCTATTTGAAGTTATCTTAACAGGAGTAGAAGGGTAGTTATATTTCATATTTCATAAATTAATTGTATTCTGAAACACATTATAAAAAAATTAAATGAGATATTTGAAAAAAAAAAAAAAAAAAAAAAAAAAAAAACTCTGATCAAAATTACAGAGAACACTTCCAGATACCTCCAAATTATTGGTGTTAATCTGGCATCTGGTGTTAATTTCCTTAAAGGAGAAGTCCACTTTCAGAACAACAATTTACAGATAATGTACTCACCCCCTTGTCATCCAAGATGTTCATGTCTTTCTTTCTTCAGTCATAAAGAAATTGTGTTTTTTGAGGAAAACATTTCAGGATTTTTCTCCATATAATGGACTGATATGGTGCCCCGAGTTTGAACTTCCAAAATGATTTTGAAATGATTTTTGAAGTTGAGGGAGAAAATACGGTCAAAGTTTTTCGACATGCACTCTGTGCATTCAGGCTCAAGACAGGGTATGTCAAAAAACTCCAATCGTATTTTCTCCCTCAACTTCAAAAATTATTTTAAAATCATCCTACATCACTGCAGAAGTACTGACCCAGTCTTTGCAAAGTGAATATGCAAAGAAGATCAAACACCCTTAACAAAAAAGGTAAAACAGCGATAAGACGATTTTGAAGTTGAGGTAGAACATGAGATGGGAGGTTTTCAACATACCCTACCTGTGTTGACCTGGAAAAAACGGTTGGGAAGAGCAAGACAAGACGAGCGTTTGACATTAAAAAGTATATAAATTGTATTATTTTTATGAAAATAACCAATCGTTTCACTAGATAAGACCCTTCCTTTTTGCCTGTGATTGTTTACAACCGCATTTGGGATCATTTGAATCCGCATTTAAACTGCATTTTGGAAGTTCAAACTCAGGGCACCATATCAGTCCATTATATAGAGAAAAGTCCTGAAATCCTCAAAAACATAGTTTCTTTACAACTGAAGAAAGAAAGACATGAACATCTTGGATGACAAGGGGGTGAGTACATTATCTGTAAATTGTTGTTCTGGAAGTGGACTTCTCCTTTAATTAAATGTCAAAACCTATTTTTACTGAGACTGCAAGATGGTAGGCCGCTCTAAGGTGACTGAAACCCTGTGAAAGGAGGTTGTCCAGATGAAGGCCAGAGTGATGACCCTTTCAGCCACTACGAAAGAAGTTTGTCATACCAAATCATTGCAGGTTTACAATGACACTAATTCATTCAAGTCTCCCAAAAAGGCTGGTCGTCCACATAAGACAAATGCAAGAGAAGACAGGATAATGCAGACTCTCTCAATGGGGAATGGGTTCAACACTGCAACTGAAATTGCTTGCCAGTGCGGTGCTGAACAGGGTAAGGATCTGTCTCAGCATGTTTAAGAGAAGTCAGACTGAAAGAGCACTCTGCAGTGACCAAACCTCTCATCAGCAGAAAGAATCAAAAGGCTAAGCTGAGGAGCATGTTGTGTGGAGAGAGGAGAACTGGTCCAAAGTTCACTTTAGTGATGGGAGTAAGTTTAATTTATTTGTGTCTGACCAAGATAACATCAGCACAGTGTGAGAAACTAGTGATGTCCTGCGACCACAGATGTGCTGAAGTCATTCAAAGCAAGAGCATCAACACTAAATTCTGACAGCTGTAACCCTCCAAAATGTTAGTTGTAATCTTCTTTTGTTCTACAGTAATTATTGTTCTCTAATTCTGATCACTGTGTTTTCCACAAAGTAAAGGTTTTTGTTAAAATACCTTGGATATTTGTCAAACATGTTAGTAGAACAGTGTTATACCTACAGCTAAATTTGAATTACCTTCAAATTTTGAGTAATGAAGATTAATCATATTTCAGAAAAAATCAAGTATTTATCGACTGTTCTCTAATTTTGATCCCCACTGTATATTTATATATCATGGCATGCCATTTTCTCCTAATTTTCTTCTTCCTCATTTTTTATTTAAGCTGATCCCCACACACATTTATCTATCACATTTAAGTGAGGACATATGGCAAACGTTTACATTTATATATATAATTAATTCTAATTACTAGAGAATATTTTAACCCCAGTAAAAAAAAAAAAAAAACAGAAAAATCTTGCACAAAATTCTTGTTTATTGATTTGTCTTTGTATTTTTGTTTTGTCCTGTTTTGGTCTTTGTCTCCTACAGTCCTATCCATTGTCTTCAGGTGTACGAGGATTGATTGGTAATTAACCCCAATGAAAAATAATAATAAAACGGACTGTCCAATTGAGCACCTCCCCAAGTGTCTCCAAACAGAGATGGTAATTAATTTTGGCCAAACTGAAGCTAAGTAACCCCACACACTCACAACACATCTAATGACTACAGCACCACACTAAACGACCTCAGGAGTCAGTAATCTCTCTGCTAATTGTTCATGCTGATATTGACACTGAATCAGATTATTAACCATTTGCCATACCCAATTAGCCGGTCAACTGAATGCTGAGCTAATTAATGAGCTGAATCATAATGCCAGATTAGCTCATAATGCCAGCCTAAAGTCAACATAATTTGTGTTCCCTTAATACAGTCTTTACACTTGACTTAAGTCATCGTGAAATACCATTCATAACCCATTTTACTTTGGTAATCTGACAGGATCTGATTTTATCCTTCAGGAACTGACCAAATCAAGCAAAAATCAAATTCGTCTCAGATTCATAGCAAGTTTTGATAAAAAATGACATGGACCAATGAATACTGCACAATAAGACGAGGAACATGTATTATGAAACTAAACAGGGTCAGTTATGATTTCATGTTGAGTTTAGGTAGAAGAGTTCCTCAAGTATTTTGAATTTGAGGCGTTAAACAGGAACACAAAGAGACTCAATGGAGTCGAGGCCTCATTGTCCTGCTATAAATTACCTACTGACAAAAAGAGGCCATGGAGAGAAGGGACACAGGAAATCCGCATCTGAGAAGCTCTCAATCTCATTAAAGTGTTAAGCTCTAATCATGAATGCCGGCCAAGAATGCTTTAGAGCTGGAGGAGTGATGGATGTCAGACAATGACACTGTGTCTCAAACCATAGCAAGCTGCCTTGACAGCGTTTTCTGGCTTAATAGATATGCTTACATTAAAGCTACAAAACCTACCTACCTAGAAATAGTATAAACACAATATAAAAATATCGCATTTAGTGCATATTAACATTACTAAATAGCGTATATAGTGTAGTATATACTCTAAAGAACTAAAGTAGTACACTCTAAAAAAATGTTGGGTTCAGCCTGTAGGGTCATTTCATTGGGTTATTTTTATATCTTTTACCCAGGTGCTGGGTAGTTTTTCAGTTGCTGGGTCATTTTTAACTCTGGGTTATTTTTTTCTTACCCAACCGCTGGGTTGAGCCTGTCTCTGACAAAACAACCCAGCTACTATAACAGGAGAGAGCGGTTCTCCGTGACCGATTTGCACTTCTTCAGCCAGATTAAAGGTTTGTATACATTTTATTTCATTTATAAAGTCTTTACTGTTCTGTAAATTGTATTATTTTACGAAACACAACATAAGGACAAGATGTCAGTCAGCTGTGTCAGCAGTGGTTGTTTTGCAGCTTTTTGCCTTGCACAAAATATTCGTTATTGTATTGAGTTTAATCTTAAAATATGTCCTCTAATGTCAGTACTGTTTGTTTATGGGCAGTTTTTGGAGTCAGTCATGGCATCTTTCAGGCCACGGTCTGAAGTTCGCAGTTAACCCGGTGAACAGCAGCCCTTCACCGGCTCAGATTTCGGCGACACACCGTCATGAGAATTAGCGCTATTTCAGTAAAAAGCAATTACAGACAACGGTTGAATACAGTAAAATTAAAATTCTACTTTTAAATGTTACATTTTTATGTGTAAAATGCTTGTTAAACAAATTTAAATGTATGTAATATTATAAACTACGTTGTATTCACCCAAATAAATTCAATTTGTCTTGTATTTTGTCCCTGTGTTTTTGGTTAATAATAAACGTTCATCTTTTAAATATTGCTGTTGCCTCTAGTAATTCTGTGTGTGTTATTATCAGTCCCAGTCCATTTTAAACCAGCAATATAATCATTTTTAAACAATAGTTGACTTTAATGTTTGGTAAAAACATTTAACCTGACCAGCTGGGTCAAAATAACCCAGCATGTGTTCTGTCCATTATTTACCTAGCGCTTGGTTGCCAAATAACCCAAGTTGGGTTGTTTTTAACCCAGCATTTTTTTAGAGTGTACTAAATAGTAATATATGGTAATATAGTATACATTTTATATACTATACAAAATATATGTATATATATTTTTTGTTTTTATATTTTAGAAATACATATTTTATAGTACATATTTGTGTACATGTCTTTTAGGGCAGTGCTCAGCAGTGTTGCCTACTTTCTATTATTCCAGAAACAGTGGCCAGAGGAAGTACAGGAAAAGCTGGTTGCTAGGCAATATGACGATGCCTTTTAAAGCATGGTTGACATGGCAAGGTCAAGGACTCCTCCCTCAGACTTTCCCCTTGTTCTCAGTACAAAGACTAAGTGAAACAAAACCAGCCTTCACCTGCACACAGCTCCCACAGCAATACTAGGATTTTAGTATCACTGTGCAATAGAAACACAGACTGCCAGCTGCATGACTCTAGATTCAAATGAAATCAAATTGAAGGTGTATAATTTGGCGTCGTTGAGAACTTTTAAAACTATCATTCGACAACTGGAGGATGAGTCAACGATTTGTAAATTTGTACGTTTTTAGAGTCATGTTCGTATAGGTTTTATGTTTATGTGTATAAGTGACGTTGGGCTATTTATCTCTCCTGATAAATAAATAAAAAGTTTATGAAATAACTAAAAATGAACAGGAACAATTATATTCAAAATTATATGTACTATAGCATGTATATTAATGTCATTCATGATATGTCTTAAGTGACTGTTTTCCAATTACCATTTTTTATTTTTTATCTAAACAGGACAGATTTCTCAACATCAGTCAAAACTTTTCACACAGTTCTCTTTACCAACTTTCAGTTTGACATAGCAGTAAATTTCACACCTAAATTGCACAAAAACACTTCATACAGTTCAACATCAGCAAAGGATGTCACCCAACCAATGCACTTCGTCGCTCATAAAACAACAAGCTAAAAAACTCTAACAACAGGTAGTGGTATACATTTCTTTACTTTAGTAGTAAAATGTCTTTACAAAACAATAACTCCGTTTAGAATTCACCGCAATTTATCCACATTTGCATTACAATACAACATTATTCCGCAGTTGTCTTTTTTTTATATATAGATGATAATGATATGGAAAGTTTATTCAACTTGAAATGTTAAGTTGTACTAAGTAACAACTTAGATATTTGTGTTTGCTAAACTTAACAGATGGGTAAGTAACCCAGCTGCCTTAAAATTTTAAGTTGGTTCAACTCAAATATCTAAGTTGCCACTTAGTATAATTTAACATTTCAAGTTGAATAAACTTTTTTTGAGTTGACTGAACTTTTTTAAGGCAGCTAGGTTACAAATTATTTTAAGTTGACTCAACAGATTGTTTTTTACAGTGCAGGTGTTCAGCTACAACTAATTGTTTTGATAGTATTTCATTTTTTTAGATCTGGTACAGATTTCAATATGGTATTACTGTATAAATGTAGCAAACTGCTGTCTAATTAATTTTTGTATTATGATTGAAGACACTTTTCAAAAAAAAATAATATACGCAAATTGGCCTGTAGATACATAGAGTTTTAATGGTGGTTGTGTCTGAGTGAGAAAAAAATTCATGTAATTTAAAAGATGCAGTTATTCAATGTATGTGCCAAATCAATGAAAAATGAGCCATGGTTTAGCCCACATAGAAAGAAAAAATGACCTAAGTACTGTAAGCTCACTGAAAACTGTTCTACTGAGCTGGTGACCTAAATCATGAATCAAAATAGTGATATTTGATTACTCGCAAACCCAGTTGTGCTTGGTCCAAACCAACTACTAGTTTCTTTTTTGGGTCATGTTAGTACGAGAATGATCACTAACGTACTACTGAAGCAGAGTAATGACTCAGATGGAAATGACAGTTTAACTGTAAAACTTTGTGTTTGTCTACAGATGCCTTGCAATTTGCAAGAGGTGCAAAAAATTATACCCGCTCTCATTGAGAAATGCATTACACCAAAGATGCACATTAGCCATTATTTTTATACTCATGAACATTCTTTGGCATACTATCCAGCTTAAAAATGATAAACGGACAGCTTGTACAATATGTTTTTTATGCCAGCAGCTCTGGTAAAACTTGCCTCCTGGATTGACAAACATGAATGCCTGAAACAGATCCTAATGACTGTAATTCCCAAAGGGAACCTTCATACTGACACAACTGTCTACTGCTGACAGGAATATACTGTATGTTATCTGCACATAATGAGACTGTGGCTTAAGGGAAGACCCGAGGCACTGGAATGCAGCACAGACAGGAATCAGCTGCCCGGCAGGGGATGGATCTGTTTCTCTGGCCTTGTGTGCTGGGTCAGCAGGATAACAGAGGAATCCTGACCTCATCTGCCCTCAGAATCAAACTCAAAGAGTTTTTACGCTTTGCTGGACATTTACAAAGTAAGCTGCATGCATGCAAACTTTTAAAAATGCATTAAAATCCCAGCAATGAGAATGATTTTCAATGTGGATACATAAATATCCATGTCTGCATGCATGTTTGAGTCTCTGTGCATGTAATGTATGGGCAACCAGTCAAAAGTTTTTGAACAGTAAGATTTTTAATGTTTTTGAAGAAGTCTCTTCTGCTCACCAAGCCTGCATTTATTTGATCCAAAGTACAGCAAAAACAGTAAAATTCTGAAATATTTCTATTTAAAATAACTGTTTTCTATTTGAATATATTTTAAAATTTATTCCTGTGATCAAAGCAGTGTTGCCAAGTCCACCCACATGTCCGTGGGTTGAAGTGACCGCAAAAATGTGATATTTATCCACTGGAACGCAAATTTTACCAGGGGTACCCCCCAAAAAACACATATTTTACCATGTGGAATGCGATTTTTAACGGGGGACCCCCCTCTAAAAGCGATTGGGCTAGTTTTGAGTAGCAACTGGGTGGGTTTTGTTGTAAAAACCTGGCAACCCTGGATCAAAGCTAAATTTTAAGCATCATTACTCTAGTGTTCATTGTCACAGGATCCTTCAGAAATCATTCTAACATGCAAATCAGTAAGATTTTTTAATGTTTTTAATGTTTTTTGGCGGGCCTCTTGTGCCCACCAAAAAACATTAAGAACATTAAAAATCTTACTGTTCAAAAACTTTTTTACCCAATACTCTAGCTTTTAGTTCCTATACTGTAGCTGTAACAGTTGATCTACTTTCAGACTGAAAGACTACAGAACAGTTTACCAGATATCATTTGATTTCCCGTCTCGTGTGTTACAACTTTCATATCAAATACACCCTCAAACACATGCACCCACACAAGCATGGTTGTTTTTCTAGTACGGTGGGGAATTTCCTATGACTCTGACTGTTTTTGTGCTGAGCTACTGATATTTTCTATTGCAAAACCCCAAATCTTATCCTCACAGAAACTTTTCTGGATTTTCATTTTTCATTAAGGCATTAAGACTGCCTGGTCCCAACAATGATTTCAGGTGTTATTATCCGTATGAAGACATTTGGTTCCTGCAACACAGACAAAACTTGACCCACACATTTATTTCTGGCTCCCACTGGAGCCATGGGTACTTTGTTAAGAATGAATAATTTAAAAGACTGATGTGTTGATATTGGTCGAAGCCCTTAGGCCGTGTGTCCACCAAACCATTTTTTTTTCCCAAGGCTAGCGTATTTTTGTAATTGTTTTCATTGGGAGCACCATGGTTCCCAAAATGTTTAGCGTAAAACATAGCACTCGTCATCACTGTCACTTTTTACCCAGCCGTCCGATCACAGTGGAGGAGGAGTGGGACAAAATCCACACCGACAAACTGCCACATCCTGTTTGTACAATAGCAACAGATGACAACAACAAGCACAACAATGGAACAAAACCTGGTAAAACATGGGCCAGATCAAGTACTTTGTTTCAACATTTTTATATTCAGAAATAAACTGTCTGTGAAATTAGATACTATTAACACTTTTGCGGATATATAAAGCACCTGGCATTTTCTGCTGGCTAAAAACATTTTGCTGGACACATGGTCTTAGTGAAAGACTCAATCAAACACTATCAAGTCAGTCTGATAGTGATTGGATGCACTTTCTGTTAGTGAGAAAAAAAGAAAGAAAGAGAAAGAAAGAAAGAAAGAAAGAAAGCAAGCTCACAAAACTAATATGCTGAAAAATCATTACATGAAGTGGCAAGCCAAACGAGGTTACCCACAAACCTACTGGGTATCTCAAGGCCATCTGGATTGCTGTGGCCAGATTCAATAGAAAACCCATTCAATTTAGCCCGACAGCCATTAGACGGGCTGGGCCACATTTTCAAGAGTCAAGGACTCTGAAGGGACAGATAATATGTTGGTACGAGATGCTTTCACTGCCTGATGACGTATGGATCTGCAATCTCCAGGGAAATAGTATCTGGAAAAGCAGTGTATGCCACTGCTAATGTTCACAATCACTCACAATTACACCCGTACATGCACACATTTATACATACAAATACTTCTCCTTTAAGACTAGATAACTTGAGCTGAAATGACATTTTCTTCATCGTAAATTTCAGTTTTCAGTAACAATGAGACCAGAAACACCCTATGCAAATATAAGAACAAAAATATGATGATTTTATAGGTATGAATTAAATTATGCTATGCAAAGAGAGTAAATGACTTTCTGGATTTGATTTACACTACCAACCAAAAGTTTTTGAACAGTAAGATTTTTAATGTTTTTTAAAGTAGTCTCTGCTCACCAAGCCTGTATTTATTTGATCCAAAATACAGCAAAAGGCAGAAATATTGTGAAATATTTTTACTATTTAAAATAGAATTTATTTTAAAATGTCATTTACTCCTGTGATAAAAGCTACATTTTCAGAAATTTTAGAAATTAGAGAAATTAATACTTTTATTTGTGACCCTGGACCACAAAACCAGTCTTATGTTGCACTGGTATATTTCTAGCAATAGCCAAAAATACATTGCATGGGTCAAATTTATAGATTTTTCTTTTATGCCAAAAATCAATAGGATATTAAGTAAAAATCATGTTCCATGAAGATATTTTGTACATTTTCTACTGTAAATATATCAAAATGTAATTTTTGATTAGTAATATGCATTGCTATAAACTTCATTTGCACAACTTTAAAGGTGATTTTCTCAATATTTAGATTTTTTTGCACCCTCAGATTTTAGATTTACAAATACTTTTATCTCGGCCAAATATTGTCCTAACTAACAATGCAATGGAAAGCTTATTTATTCAGCTTTCAGATGATGTATAAATCTCAGATTCGAAAAATTTACACTTATGACTGGTTTTGTAGTCCAGGGTCACATTTAGCAAGGATGCTTTGAATTGATTTGAATCAACAGTGATGTTATAAAAGATTTAGATTTCAGATAAATGCTGTTCTTCTGAACTTTCCATCAAAGAAACCTGAAAAAATGATACTCAGCTGTTTTCAACATGACAATAATAATACATGTTTTTTGAGCAGCAAATCAGAATAATCAGAATGATTTCTGAAGGATCATGTGACTGGAGTAATGATGCTAAAAATTCAGCTTTGAAATCACAGGAATAAATTACATTTTAAAACATATTCAAATAGAAAGCAGTTATTTTAAATAATAAAAAATATTTAAAAATTTTACTGTTTTGCTGTACTTTGGATCAAATAAATGCAGGCTTGGTGAGCAGAAGAGACTTTAAAAAACATCAAAAATCTTACTGTTCAAAAACCTTTGACTGATAGTGTATAAGTGAGCTACAAAATGAAGCAGTTATATACACTACACACACACAAAATCAGTTCTTCAGCAGTTTTTGGGTGGCTGAGGTGCTATATAGCACAACTAATCTATTAAGATGCCATTAAGCCGTTAATTAATGTCGGTTTTCAATGATAATTAACTGTTTTTTTGCACCAAATTGGCATAATAGAATGGCTTGTGAAGAAAGTCACACTGAAGACTGGAATAATGACCAATGGCATCACAAGAATACATTACATTACAGCAAAACACTTCTTTTAAATGTCAATATTTCATAACATTACTGTTTCACTGGGGTTTTTTTTTTCATCACACAAATAAGGCTTTGAAAGCATTAGAGACTTTAAACTCTAAACTTTTATCTATGTAGTAAAAAAGTGTTAAGTATGGTTAAAACACTTAAATGTCTATTTTAGCCACAGCTGCCGAACTGTGCTAAGTAGCTGTCTTCCGGAACAGCCAAAAGGTGAGAGGAAAATGATAATAAAACTGTACAATTTTGCTCCAGTCAACCAGAGTCTACTCTAATCTTGTACACTGCAGTCTGCAGTAAATGTGTTTAATGTGTGTATATACACTAATGTTTGATAAATGGCTCGTGAATCTGATTTAATCATGTGTATCCTCTAATTTAATATCCTTTCCCTTTGATTTCTCCAACTCTCTCTGTCTCGCAGTTTCCTCATCTCATTTCCTTTCCACTCTCTGTCAGCACACCTCCCTCCTCGTACAATCGACATCTGTCTAAACTTGTGAATATTCATCATATACAAACTAAGGAGAAGATTAAACACATGGTCCATGTGTGTGCGCAAAGGGACATTCTGATTACAGGTCGCCATTATTCATTTTTATTTTCCAGTTCACATACAGCTTGTTGGGATAAAACAAAAGCCAGTTTATAACAAATACAATTGTGTGTGTGTGTGTGTGCGTGCGCGTGAATCTAGTGAAGCCCTGCCAATTGTCTGTTCTTCATCTCGCATGTTCACCCGCTCACTCTCTGAGCTGTCCAACTGTTTTGCGTGTGTCTGAATACTTATGACCAAGCGAAATCTTGCAGTTTCTGGAAGACGATGGTAAACATGGTAAATGTGTTACACAGTTGCACTAAACTCTTACAGATACTAAATTGGCTGAAATATGAAATAAATGAACCCATGAGGGGCTCAATATGTGTACAAATTTGTGAATGACGCCATTTTGACTGCGTGTGCAGATTCCATGCATGCCTGTGTATGACACTGTTTGTGGTCAAGGAAATTATCAAAATAAAACATGCCCAGCGCACAATCTCTTTCTCTCTCCTGTTATAATATTTACAGTCCCTACTGATTTTAGAAGGGGAGAGGGGGTTCATAGATCTTTTGCTGTTTAGCCCTCTGCTTCAGCCTGAGAGAATCATCTACAAACACCCACAAATGTGTGTGTGTGTGTGTGCATCTCCATAAGGATCTGAATCACTGTTCAGCCCAGAGAGTTCCCACAATAACAAACACATCTCTGAAACAAATATAAACACACACACAAACGCCTACAGTCAACGTCCTCATCAACAATACCTCAACTTCTCAACTTTTCCACTCTTTTCACACACATACACACACACACATACTAGAGATGCTGGGATAAAGGCTGGAATGCAGCTGAGATGCCTCAGGATAACATCCTGCACACAAACACACACACACACACACACACATTGAGAAGGCTGACGGAGAGCAGGGGAGGTGAGGCTGTTGTGACTCAGGCAACAAATGGAAAAAAAAAACAACAACAACAAACTCTTCTATTCAGAAATAAAAAAAAGGCAGAAAAGACCAGCTGTAATAATCTATTCAGTCATGCTCTGCACTTCCTTTTGCTTTATTGTTTTCCCTTTTCCCACAACATTTGTCTTTTATCTCATTTCTGTAACCTACAAAATGATTTGGTCATGGGTTAAAATATTACTTCTGTGTGGCATGGGAAATTTTGAGTGACAGGTGAATTGTCCAGTCAGCTTCACTGGCTACTGGACCAATTACAAATGCTCCAATTTCACTAGAAAATTCACCAAGGCTGCATTTATTTGATCAGAACCACATAAAAGCAGTTAAATTGTGAAATCTTATTACAATTTTAATACAGCTGTTTTATGTTTTAAAAATGTAAAATATTCCTGTGATTCAAAGCTGAATTTTCAGCATCATTACTTCAGTCTTCAGTGTCACATGATCCTTCAGAAATCATTCTAATACGTTGACTGGGAAAACATTTGTTGCTTAATATTATTATGGATATCTTGAAATAATTTTTTAAGGATTATCTAAATAATAGAAAGTTCAAAAGAACTGAATTTGTTTGAACTAGAAATCTTTTGTAACATTATAAATATTTTTATTCAACAAAGATGCATTACATTGATCAAAGTGACAGTTAAGAATTTAATTATTTATTTTTAAGTTACTGACCCCAAACTTTTGCAGTGTATCTAGAGGCAACTCCAGGATTTCAGACCAGTGTTGCCAGACGTACAATAATTATCGTATTTGTAAGACAATTTTGTCCTCTGTATGATCGATAATGAAAAGAAATCTCATAATGTACGATAATTTTAGATTTTTGTGGCACTTCAAATGATGGTCATTGTAATCACAAAGCTTCTATACTAATTGAAAGCTATGAATCCTACATTAGTCTCTTGGAACATTGGCTAAACGTCTGATGCATAAGGCACACTTACAGGAGAAGTCCACTTCCAGAACAAAAATTGACTGATAATATACTCACCTCTTGTTATCCAAGATGTATATGTCTTTCTTTCTTCAGCCGTAAAGAAATGTTTTTCGAGGGAAACATTTCAGGATTTTTCTCTATATAATGGACTGCTATGGTGCCCCCATTTTGAACTTCCAAAATGCAGTTTAAATGCGGTTTCAAACGATCCCAAATGCAGTTGTAAATGATCCCAGCTGAGAAAGAAGGGTCTTATCTAGTGAAACGATCAGTTATTTTCATAAAAATAATACAATTTATATACTTTTTAATGCCAAACGCTCATCTTACTCTGCCTGAACTGTTTTTTCCAGTTCATGACAGTTAAGGTATGTCGAAAAACTCCCATCTCATGTTCTCCCTCAATTTCAAATTCGTTTTACCTTTTGTTAAGGGTGTTTGATGATCTTTGCATGTTCACTTTGCAAAGACTGGGTCGGTTCTTCTGCAGTGATGTAGGATGATTTTGAAATGATTTTTGAAGTTGAGGGAGAAAATACGATTGGAGTTTTTCGACATACTGTCTTGAATGAGAATACACAGAGTTCAGGGAGAGCAAAACAAGACGAGTGTTTAAGATTAAAAAGTATTTAAATTGTATTTTTTTAATGAAAATAACTGATCGTCTCGCTAGATAAGACCCTTCTTCTTTGGCTGGGATCGTTTACAACCACATTTGGGATCTTTTGAAGTCGCATTTAAACTGCATTTTGGAAGTTTAAAATTGGGGCACCATATCAGTCCATTATAAGGAGAAAAATGCTGAAATGTTTAACTCAAAAAACATAATTTCTTTACGGATGAAGAAAAAAAGACATGAACATCTTGGATGACAAGGGGGTAAGTACATTATCTGTAAATTTTTGTTCTCGAAGTGGACTTCCTCTTTAACTGGAAACATTTCAGGAGTTTCAAAGTCATCATCGGATTGGTTAGATTATACAGGATTTCCAGGAAACGTGTGTATCGCATTCTTTAGTGTTCCGCCTGGAAACAAAAATGCTGTGGTGCCAAAGCCCTTACAAAAGAAAAAAGCTGTCACATTTACAACTGTGACAACGAGCGCTTATCAGGATCAACTAAACCCTGCATTTTGAAAAGTATGTGAAAAATGTAAAGTTCGCAAGATATATCTTTAAAATATATCTGAGAGTTTTACACACTGGTCTATTATTGTGGTGACATCTCCACGCCCCTTAACATGACGTGGCACAAAACGAAACGTGATTGATTGAAGGCCTCTTGGGCGGGCATTGGCCATTGAAAGCGGCCAAAGTTCCCAGACCTTCTGCCGTCTATCTACTGTAAAGATCTGGCTATGCAAGACTAATCCTACATCTACCGTGCCCTGCTTTTAAACCAACGAGCACTATGATGCGGTCCATGACGGCATCAACTCTGTACTGCAAAGGGCCTCAACATTTGGCAACACGCAGGCTTCCGATGACAGCGACTGAGAGGTGGAGTTTTGACTGTCCCACTAAGATAGCCTAGTTATTTATCTATTGTGGTAATTTGCAGGTTGTGCCAAAAGTTGTTGGTCTAGATAAATAGCTGTATTCTGTACGTTTGACTTGTGTATGATAATGATAATTTTGAGCTTCTGGTATGATACTTGGACATTTCCAATCTGGCAACACTGTTTCAGCCTTTCAGTCACAATGTATGTTAATAGATTTGAACACGGTACTGGATCAAATAAAACCTGGACTGGGTTACAGACATGGATTTACAAACAAAATGTGTTTTTTTTTTTTTTTTCATTTCTAATCAAAATATAGTGAAACCACACACAACTGACTCAATCTGTGCAACATTCTGCAGCCTATGACATGAGTTTCAACTGTATGTTACCACAGTCGATGTTCCAAACTGTTCTCAGAAACATGGAAAAATACATTACACAATCACTGATTTTTAATGTGGCTGAGGCGATCACAGACTTCGGTGCTGACAGCTGAGTTAAACACAGATGTTTGCAGAGGAGGGGTGAAGATGAAAGACATACAGTAGGCCTGACAATGATTTTGTCAACATACAAATAAGCAACATTGGTAGTACTGTGATGATTCTAAAATGCCTTCTTTTTTCATACATCACATTGCCTAAAGTATATAATTTGACTAATTTCACAATCCTTATCCATTTGAGAGCGTTAAAACAAATGTTTTAGAGTCACAGAAGTTACAGTTTAGATGCGTATGTGTGAATTCAACCATTCATTTTCATAATACCTCAAAATGCATGCTGTTTTTACATTACAGTAAACAACAGCCATCATAAAAGTTGCCAGGCAATTCAGTCAAAAGTACAAAGGCAGCACTCCGATATACAGCATCAAAGTTACATAAAATATAATGTGATGAGATTTGAACTCAGCTAAAACTATTTGCTCCGGAACAAACAACAAGATTGATTAGACCAAAAACTGACTGTTAGATTTACCCAAAACAAATGATATCTCATGTTTAACCATTATAGAGACATCAGAGCCAGTGGCAAATTCCAGAAGATCAGGCAAATTTGCCTCGAGGCTTCATTTAGTCCATTTACTGTAACTACACATGGAACACTGTGTAGTTATTACTGACACACAAACTGATAAACAATGTACATATTTAAGACCTGAATTAATGGTGGTTAGTTATGATGTCCCTAAGTTAGCTATGTTTTATTAAAACCATTTATGTTGTCTCATTCTCTCTCTGTGACACAGAACGTTAGTGAATATCAAACGAAGAGTGCCTCAGCATGATTACAAATGTGATACTGATTTTATGCAACACTTCACCAATAAACAAGAAGTTAATATTAAGAGACTTGCGTTTTAGACAGCATATTGCCTATTTTTGCTTTATTTCGCCAACAAATAACCATTCCAAACACAGCCACAGCACTGTTTTGCGTCTTTGAGCAACATGACGGTGTTTCGCTCTTGAATGAATCACCCGTTACATGATTCAGTTCAATCGCAATGACTCACTTACTTAACAGTGACTTTACCTTTTTCTAAAGTAATGTGAAATTGATTTTTGTGGGGTTTTTATATATATATATATATATATATATATATATATATATATATATATATATATATATATATATTATTGATATATTTGTATTTGCATTTTGAATGTAATTGGCATAAATGCATTAAATGGGTTTAGTTTTCATGGTTATTAATGTATGCAATTTCAGCAATAAAAATGTTCATTTTTCTAAAAAGGAAACAAATTAATTGTTTATTTTAAGAGACCTATCTTATTTTCTCTTGCATATTTAGTATTGCTCTTTAATAAAGAAAATGACTTCTTATCCGATTACTTGATTAATCGATGGAATAATTGGTAAAATACTCAATTACTAAAATAATCGATAGCTACAGCCCTAATTCTCACTTAAAAACTCTTAAAACTACATTCCGTGACACAAAACAGTATTATTTATAAAATTATAGTGGATTTGGGCACCCGCCATGACACTTGCTGTGAGAAATACCGCAAACGTAGTGATACAAACCGTAAAATGGTTGGGGTTCTGTTATCACTAGAATAATGCACCACTCTCAGCCAATCAGATTTGAGGACCAAAAAGAACTGTTGCATAAATTTGAATATTGCGCATTTATCAATTATCCGTATGGCCCAGAATTTTAAAACCAGTGTATTTTTACATCAAACTAAAACAAAATGGCTTCACAGACATTAGCGTGATTTAGCATTAATAGAAAATATTCTAAAACAACTGCATGTGGGCTGTAATCTGAATAATTTAATAACAAACAGCACCAAAAGCCAACCGGCAGCACAGAGCTCTGCGCTGTCAGCATAAGGAATGTTCCAGAAACCTGCGGCTGATCTGCTTACAGTATCCTGCCCCTCAGGTAGTGGACTGCGAAGAGTCTCTCAGAGAATTTTTAGGAACTGTTTTAAGAGCAGTACTGGCATAGTGTAACTCCAGATTCCAAACCTATATGGAATAATTTCACTGCACTGCTGGAGAGAAACACACACACACGGGGCTCACAGCACAGGATCTCAGCAAAAACCTTAAGCAACAGATTGAATCAACATGACAGCCAAAAACAAGGATGCTATTTCCATTTGCACATGACCAAATCCTACACACAATGTGTCCACACGCACACAGCATGCGAGCACGCACACAAACACACACCGTATACGCCTCCTCCACTTTCATGGCACTAGTTGCCATCGTATCGAAGCCATCTGTGTACCAGCAGTACTGGCACCTTGAGCAGACACAAAACAGTATTATTTATAAAATTATAGTGGATTTGGGCACCCGCCATGACACTTGCTGTGAGAAATACCGCAAACGTAGTGATACAAACCGTAAAATGGTTGGGGTTCTGTTATCACTAGAATAATGCACCACTCTCAGCCAATCAGATTTGAGGACCAAAAAGAACTGTTGCATAAATTTGAATATTGCGCATTTATCAATTATCCGTATGGCCCAGAATTTTAAAACCAGTGTATTTTTACATCAAACTAAAACAAAATGGCTTCACAGACATTAGCGTGATTTAGCATTAATAGAAAATATTCTAAAACAACTGCATGTGGGCTGTAATCTGAATAATTTAATAACAAACAGCACCAAAAGCCAACCGGCAGCACAGAGCTCTGCGCTGTCAGCATAAGGAATGTTCCAGAAACCTGCGGCTGATCTGCTTACAGTATCCTGCCCCTCAGGTAGTGGACTGCGAAGAGTCTCTCAGAGAATTTTTAGGAACTGTTTTAAGAGCAGTACTGGCATAGTGTAACTCCAGATTCCAAACCTATATGGAATAATTTCACTGCACTGCTGGAGAGAAACACACACACACGGGGCTCACAGCACAGGATCTCAGCAAAAACCTTAAGCAACAGATTGAATCAACATGACAGCCAAAAACAAGGATGCTATTTCCATTTGCACATGACCAAATCCTACACACAATGTGTCCACACGCACACAGCATGCGAGCACGCACACAAACACACACCGTATACGCCTCCTCCACTTTCATGGCACTAGTTGCCATCGTATCGAAGCCATCTGTGTACCAGCAGTACTGGCACCTTGAGCAGAGAGAAAGCGGGGATAGAGTTGGCTATGGCAGCTAAGCACCATGCTTATCTACAGGCCATTATAATACCAAAGACTCATTTACAACTCTTGCACTGTAAAGCAAACAACCGAAGGGAAAGCTGACAGGCTTTATAAGGTGTTAAAGGCATTATTTAGCAAGATTTTTTTGTAGCGATCTAACACATTGGCGGCCATTGAGTCTTGGCGTTGTTAGTTGCTAGTAGGCGTCAGTTCACAATTATAGTATTTAACTGAGAGAGAGAGACAGATTATATATATATATATACAGTATATTGCAATATTGCGACATTTTCATACTTTTTGATGCATTTTCAAACATCATTCCTGTGATGTCAACGCTGAATTTTCAGCATCATTATTCCTGTCTTCAGTGTCACATTATCCTTCAGAAACCACCCGAATATGCACATTTGCTATTCAAGAAACATTTTTTTATTATCAATGCTATAAATATGTTGCGCTGTCAATCTTGCAGGACGTTTTTTCTCATAAAACTTTATAAAAAATATTTTCATGCTCCTGCTATGTGTTTTTGCTCATCTCTTGGTTGCATGCTGCCTTGTTTGGGGGTGTTTTGAAGTTTGAACCACCTTCAGGTGTTTTTTTTAATCTCATTAGTTGTTTACTGCTCATGCAGATGTCTTTTTTTAGTTCAAAAAACAGAGCAAAACTAGACCGGACCGTTTCGGGAAACATTTATATAACAGCGGAGCAACCAAGTCTAATGTGATCGTTACACAGCCTGCAAACAGAGGGAGGACAGGGCAAATTTATTACTAATAAAACCACGCGTAATAAAACATAAAAAGTCTTTATGTCTACTGGAGTGTATCAGGCACACAGGCACACACCTTATTACAAACATGGGAACATGCAGTGCTGTCTACATAATCAGCGAATTCACTTTGAGGTTATCAAGTTGGTAGACTGCGATTGATCATTCCTGACCCAACCTTAGTCATGACAACTCACATTAAAAACCATCTTCAGGTACGTTCTGAGATCAGTTTGCCCATCACAACCTCATTCACTCGCTGCTCAGTCTGAATCAGAGCCAGACGCCTGGCTGAGAGGGTTGGCGTACACTCAAGATTGTGTCTTCGGGACTTTTAAAGAGTGTTTGAGTGTTCCTGCTGTTCTTTACTCTACCCTGTGGGAACAAGTGTCTTTAGGGTGCGGAGCCAAGAGTCTAGCACAGCAAAGATAAACTTACTCTGTAGTTTACTGATCTTACTGATCAGCCACATGTGCTGTTTGTGTATGCATGTTGGGTCATCAGTTAGGGGTAAATAACTATATATCCATTCAAGTTAAGACTTGCATGGATCTAAATTCTTCTTTGTTCCTGAGAACACAGTCATGGGTTTGGAACAAGGAAATGATGACAGCTTTCATGAGCAAGTTTGAGTCTGTTTTGTGAATCTTTCTGACTGACTTGCTGAAAAGTGACTAATGTGACCTCAGCTAAACCTCTGAGCAGTTCACTGACTCAGTGAGTCCGAATCATTTGTTCGAATCAGGCACGTGTTGTGTTTATGCAATCGGAAAACACTGGCATGTACTCTAAACATTAATGGCCTACTTGATGTCATGACGAAAACATACCTGTGGGAACTTTTTTGCAAGACGCAAAATACGTACCAATATGTACTCATGGACTCATGAAAGATGAGAGAGCGAAAAACAAGCTAAGACGGCATGCTTGCGATTGGGTTTTTACGTCACATTTGCTTTTGTTCATACTATCGGGTAGACTTACAGTTGAGGTCAAACATTTGCAACCCCCTTTCAGAATCATTAAAAATGTTAATTATTTTACCAAAATAAGAGAGATCATACAAAATGCATGTTATTGTTTATTTAGTAGACCTGAATAAGGTTTTTAACAATAAAGATGTTTACATATAGTCCACAAGAAAAAATTATAATTCATAGCAATTCATAAAAATGACCTGGTTCAAAAGTTTAAAACACAATGCACTAAGAGCCATTTGAATATCCAATATTTGGAAATGAAGATCAGGGTAAATTTAACTTATTTTGTCTTCTTATAAACATGTAAGAATCTTCTGTAGCCTCTGAAGGCCAGTACTAAATGAAAAAATATGATATTTACGCAAAATAAGAAAAATGTACACATCTTCATTCTTTTCAAAAGTTTTCACCCCCAGCTCTTAATGCATGTTTGTCCTTCTGGAGCATCAGTGAGTTTTTGACCCTTCTGTAATGAAGTTGTCTTCAGTGTGAAATGATGGATCTCAAAATCATACAGTCATTGTTGGAAAGGGTTCAAATACACAAAAATGCTGAAAAACAAAGAATTTGCCTGACCTAAAAAGATTTTTCTGAATAACAGCCGGCAGTTTAACTGTTCAGGATGAACAAGGGACTCATGAACAACTATCACTAAAAAAAAAAAAAAAAACACAGCTGTGGATCATTCAGGTAATAACAATTAAGGAGATGTAAACTTTTGAACCGGGTCATTTTTATAAATGATAAATTTATAAATTTTATAAACTATTATTTTCTCTTGTGGACTATATGTAAACACCTTTTATGAGAAATATCTTATTCAGATCAGTAATAAATAAACAATAACATGCACTTTGTATGATCCCTCTTATTTTGGTAAAATAATTTTTAATGATTCTGAAAGGGGGTTGCAAACTTTTGACCTCAACTGTAGGTGTAGTGCAGGTGGTACGTTATTTTAAAACGTCACAGAGCATTAGAGTTGTAGCGCCACTCAACGGACATTTCGAGTCAGAACTGCGGTGACACGTACAAAATCAACGTCACATAAAACGTACCATATGTACGTTTATCTGCTCCGCGGAAAAAAACAACTCAGAGGACATTTCACATGGAATTTGTCACGAAACATACGATATGTATTTCGAAATAGTTCCCACAGGTACGTTTTCATCATGAGATCAGGTTAATGCCATCTCACAGGAACACAAATAGAAAGAAGTTACATTTTTGTCTCAGATTATTTATTTAGTTAGTTTTGCAACAGTTTTGTTCATAATCTGGATCCCTGCTTTAATTTTTCTGCAGTAATATGACTTCCAAGATCATGAGGATGAGTAAATGACAGAGTTTCCATTTTTTTGCGTGAACTATGCCTTTAATCATGGCTTCAGGCTTAAAGAATGACTAGAAAGCCTTTTGGCTTCAAACATAAAATATTTAGGAGCCAAAATCCTTTAGTTGTCAAACACAATGATTCATTTTGAAACTAACATGACCAAAAAATGACTCACACAGTTCAGTATGGGAGTCAGTTGTGAACTCAGAGATGGCTTCAAGCAATTCACTGAATTCACAAGTGAGTTTGTTTTGTGCTTCTTTCTGACCGACTTCTTAAAATGAAGCAGTTTTTCTAATCAGATGTTGTGGGTCTACATGTTGGCACGATAAGGAAGTACTGACACGCATCAAACCAATACATAATAAACACCACCTCACAAAATCATTAACAGCAACACATTATTACTAGAAATGTAATAACAATGTACTTTTTTTTTTTTTTTTTTTTTGCAATTGCAACCGTTTTAATCACAGTCTAGATCCCTCTTTTAACATTTATAAACGTTATATATGTTAATATAACTTGAACAAGAACATGAGGGGTAGTAAATCAATTTTGGAGTTGCTTTAATGTTGTGATCTGATTTTCAAGAACTATTTACAATGTAAATGAAGACATAAATAAAACATAAATCTATAAGCAGCCTACAGGCAAAGATACATTGATTTCCCATGCATGTGACAACCGCAAACACATACAGTGCTGAAACATGACCTGCAATGTGCTGATAACTACTCTCATTTCCTGTTTTTTTTTCTTTTTGAAAGCTAGCCAACTTCCTCCATGCCTCATGCACTCCTCATCCAGACACGACTTCATCATGTGACAGAATGACGGGGACAAAATGAGAGAAAATGCAGATGCAACGAGCAGTCAAAGTAAACAAACCAATCAGACGGAACATTAGCTGGGATTTTACTGAAAGAGGATAAATCCGCTCCCTTTCTAGGGACTCTGTCTGTCATCATGTTCTCTCGCTATTTACTGACACCTGACTTTCAAAACTTGATGGATGGATAGAATTATGTATGCATGTATGAGATTGATTACTGAGTCACTGAATGCAATCCTGAGTTTCTTTAATTAAAAAAACAACCTTATAACTACACTTATAACACCACCAAAGCCAGAGTTTGCTGAACCAATCGGTTTCATCTAATGCGCTGCTCTATACCGGCTGACCTGAATCTTCATGACTGAAATGCATTTGCCAACCAACAGCGATGAAATCCCACTGTCTCCATCTATGTGAAACCCAGTCTTCGTGAGCCCAGTCGGCCGGTTGAGGAGATGACAGATGTGTGGTCAGCCGATAGACTTACAATAGATGTAAACAGTCCCAGTCTTTTCAGTGAAGTCACTGTGGTCATTTGTAGCATGTGATATACTGAGCTTCACACAGAGGATCAGAGTTGATGAAAAAGTACCACAAACTGGGCCTGCAGCCAACTGCCTTACCTGCTGCCAGGAGGGGCAGGCAAAAAAAGAGGACAGGCTTGGAAAGAGGGAAAAAACGGCTTTCTTAAATTACCTTTCAGCCGTGTATGCACGAAATAAGCACACAATGATCGGTATGAGTTTACACCGGAGAGAGCAGAAATCTCATCTACCTGCCTTCCTAACAAACAAAGACGGGAACACAGACGAGAACAGAAAACAAGCATGCAGGACGGGGTGTAAAATAGCTCTGTGTGCTCATGCTGTTAAATGAACCTCCTGAGCAGCTTCAGATGGGCTAAATTACTCTACAAGAACTGCAAGTCCACCTTAACTAAATTTAAAACCATGGCTGCATACTATCCATATTCGTACACAAGAGTAGAAAAATGTCTCAAATCAAAGTATACTGAAAAAGGCTGAATTTGTACACTATAATGCATGCACTTCTCTTACTACTGTACATAACAATAGCGTGATGCCTAAATTCACTTGCACCCTCATGTTGTTCCAAACCAGTAAGACCTTTGTTCGTCTTCAGAACACAAATTAAGATATTTTTGATGAAATCCAAGAGCTTTTTGACCCTGCATAGACAGCAACACAACTGACACGCTCAAGGCCCAGAAAGGCAGTAAGGCAGTAAGTTCAAATAGTCCATGCGACATCAGTGGTTCAACCTCATTTTTATGAAGCTACGAGAATACTTTTTGTGCACAGAGAAAACTAAAATAACGAAAACAAAAATTACGGTTGAACCACTGATGTCACATGGCTTATTGATGTCATATGTTCTTACTACCTTTCTGGGTCTTGAACTTTTTAACATTCTGTCAAGGGTCTACAGATGAAAAATGGCCTTTTTGTCTAATTCTGGCACATTTACAGTCATGTTTATTAATGTAAACAAATAAACTAAACTAAACTAAACTAAACTTGAATGTGTCAGTTGTGTTGCTGTCTATGCAAGGTCAGAAAGCTCTCGAATTTAATCAAAAATATCTTAATTTGTGCTCTGAAGATGCATAAAGGTCTTACGGGTTTAGAATGACATGAGGGTGAGTAATTAATGACAGAATTTTAATTTTTGGGTGAACTATCCCTTTAACATCAGCCATAATAAAAAAAAAAACAAACAAAAAAAAAAAAAAAACAGGTCCATCTAAGGAAATACTGAATTCACAGATAATGAATTTCGTTTGATGCTAACAAGCACTGTACACAAATTAGGGATGTGGGGAAAAAAATCGATTCAGATTTGAATCGCGATTCAGTATTCTAGCGATTCGCATGATTCACAAATTTAAAAAAAAAAAAAAAAACGATTTTCCAGTTAATATAATAGTAATAATAGCATGATGTTATAAGAACAAAACAGCAAAAGCAATGGAGGAGGGAAAAAAAGATCCTGCCACATTTTCAGCGAGGGCAAGTGCTTGAAAAAATGTTATATTAATTATTGATCTTTTGTTATTATGGGAAGTAACGTTATTCGGAAAAAGATGGAAAACGAACAACGGGGACATGGTTAGCCGAGCTAGCGGTAGCCTGTTACATAAGAGTACATAATATATATTTCACTTACCACATGAACAGAGTCAGGAGAGATGACTGTTAGGACGATGGCGAATGATTTGCATATCCTGAAAATCACTGACAACATCTAATCTTGTAAAAAAAAATGTGGTAATTAGGCCTACTGTGGCTCCGTGTGATCGCAAATCTCGAAGTGAAAGTAAAACACAAACGCGCATTTAAAAGCGGTTTCAATGCCCCGCATATTAATAACGGCTCCCTGATCAGTGTTGCCAAGTCCGCGGTTTTCCCGTGGAATTGTTCTACTTTAACGCTGTTGCCGCGGGTTGTTTTTTTATATCCGACTCCAGTAACGTTTATTTTATCCCCCGGAACGCGTTTTTTAACGGGAGACCCCCCTCGAAACGCACTGGGCTAGGTTTGGGCTAGTTTTGAGTAGCAGTTGGGCGGGTTTTGCTGTGAAAACCTGGCAACCCTGTCCCTGATGCCTGCAATTTGTGTACAGTATAATTACCCAAGGATATAATTGTGAGAGAAAGCATTGTAATATTTTTTTTTCCTCCCATCTCGTATTTAGGGGTTTCGTTGTGCATGTAATTTCTTTCCTGAACACAATGTGATCGCATTCAGACACATCCTTGATGGGAAGTGTAAAGAATTTTACATTTATTTAACAGTTACTACTTGAAAGGAAACACTGATTTCTTGAGTCAGGACTACCGACACCACAGACTGGTGTGTTTTTGATTAAAATACTGGTGCATTTGATGTCCAGTGTGCATAAAAATTTTTTGAAAAATTGTGAATCGTGATTAAAACTTAGAGAATCATGAACTGATTTTTAATCGAATCATGACCCCAAGAATCGATTTGAATCGAATCGTGAGATACCAAAAGATTCCCAGCCCTAATGCAAATGCAAACAGTTTACAACATAAGAGTCAGTTGTTAATAAAAGAAATACATACTTAGTGCAAATATGCAGCCAACCCTGCTAAAAAGAAAAAATAGCTTTAACCAGCCTATAGTGGTTACGTTGGTCTGGTTTAATGGTTTCGGCAGGCTATGAGACTAGCTAGACCACCAAAGCCACTTTAGGCTGATTTAAGTCTGGTTTTGTCCGCTGGGAAGTGGCTTTGTTTTGGCATGGTGCTCCAGAACAACATCTAACACACACCAGATGCAAACGCATTATGAGTGAGAAAAACAGTGTCATTGGAACACTGTCTCACGCTCTCGCTGCAGCTAGATGAGTATCCAGTTTCATCACTGCCTCACTGGCTTCTGGGATACTAGACTGAACGTATAGCTTTTGGATGACAGAGTCACTTCCTGCAAGGGGGATGAGGGGAAACACACTCCGTGGGGGGAGGTGAGAGGAGAAGGAGAGAATGAAACAAGGGTCCCAGCCACAATCTGGTACACATGAGGTCATTTCTCGGAAGAGGAGAGAAAGCATGCCCAGATTTCACACCATGAACAACAGACTCACAGATGCACTTTGTCTCTCTCTATCTCTCTCTCTCTCTCTCTCACTCTCCCTCTATCAAAAAAAAAAAGATGTGCTGATGATGCATAAAAGATAAACATGTGAGAACGGAATATTAAACAGTATCTGGATAGTTGACGCACAACATTTTAACGTTTTTTTCTACTGAACAATCTCTATTCTCCATCCCCTTACACAAAACTGACTGCTATTTTAGATTTTCATAACACTTCATTCTATATGATTTATAAGCTTGTTTCCTTATGGGGGCTCAAAAAAAATGGTCAAAATTTACTGGTATTACTATACTTGTGTCATTTGGTCCTCATAATTTAGGGAATACCAGGTACACACTCATACTCATACCCACACCCAATTATACACACATATACACTGACAGGACTCTGCAGCTGTCCAAGGTTCACATGTTATGTAATACTGACAAGTGAACACGTCCCTCCGGCAACTTTTGGGGTGCTGGTGACAGCAAAATGTAATTGTGAGCAACCACTGAGTCACACATACTGTCTCCTATCCTGTATTATAACAAGACCAATATAGAGATTCCTCAAATATCAAATATGTTTGATCATGGAAATCCACAACTAGATGAAGCTTCGCAGAAAGCCTGAGTGGATTTGATGTCTCCACTAAGGCGTATGTGTGAACTCCAGAGACCAGTGACCCAGATTCCCAGCATACTCTTATACGGCATCTTTGCGTGCGTCTTCCGAATGTCACTTTCATATGGACTCTTTACCTGCAATGAACATGAACAGAGACAGCGTAACAACGCTGAAGTCAAACCCCATTATGTGCAAAGCAAACGGGGTGGTGCTCCGCACAAATTAGCTTAGCGGAAGCCTGCATGAGGCAGCATTATCACACGCGGCGTGGCCCCGCAGACCACCTCAGCAAACTCGCATCAGATTCAGCGGTGGGCCGTTTCTCCAACACACATATTCCTCCAGCCATTCTAATCTCCAAACCTCCAGACGGCCGGCCTGAGCCTTTCTCCCCAGATGAGACCAAAAGGAGAGCTGTCTATGGCCCAAATCCATTACCACACTGAAGAAAATCAATGATGCAGCATGGATTTGAGTGGACTGTTTACACCAGCAGTGCATTTATTCTCAGAACTGGAATTTTGTCAAAAGTGTAAATGGAAAAACACAAACGAGTGAAAGCGTAATTATACCAAACACGCCCGAGTTATTATCATTAACTAAAACAATAAAAACATTTTTGTTAATTGAAATAAAGCTGAAATAAGAGAAAACACTTGGTAACTTGGTAACACTTGGCTTGGTAACTAAAAGAAATATGTTGAAGCACAAAAGTTGCTCGAAATAAAATAAAAATTAGGGCTGTCACAATTCCTTGATTCAATTCTTCAGTACTCAAATTTTCAAAAATCCTCGACTGCACTTTGCCCATGTTGAGTAACCTGCCAAAATACTGGAAGTGGTGATTTCTACGGACGACAATCCACACAAACTGTTATAATTAACATGTATGGAGTATTACAAACTCTATCTCTGCATATTGTTGTGAGTTTGGGTTTATTATTGTTCATCTGGGAATGCAGCATGAGCTATTTCATCAGATTTGTAAGGTAAATAATTTATAAACCTACGCAAAAACAGGAGAATACATCAATATCTTTCTCAATATGCTAACTGTTCATAGTGGTTTCAACACCTGCTCAAAGTTTATATGTTTTGATGTCCACATATTCATGAAATTGCAGTGGCTGCAACATTTTTGTTGTAAAGAAATGGCCAAAAATTAAAGATTAATTGTATTTTACATCATGTATTTTAACAGTTTTGTTTAATAAAACCATATGATTACTTGCTTTTGATACTTTATCTGAACAAATTATTATTGCTTCATTGCAATGTATGTATTTTAAAGGTTATTTTTTGCTTAGGTTTATTTTTATTACCTCAAACAAATTAATTATAATTATCCGATTACTCGATTAATCATCAGAATAATCATCAGATTACTTGATTACCAAAATAATCGTTAGTGAAAACCCTAATAAAAAATGAAACTCAACTAAAACTAAACCAAAAATAAAAATAAATTCAACCCAAATAGAGGTATAAGGTAAAGCTAATTCCAGATATTAATAAAATTACAATGTATTAATAATACTAAAATAACACAATGATGCACAAAATAAATGTGTAATAAATAAACAAAGAAATACAATATTGGAAGTATATGATGAGAATTGCTCGAATTCATGATATGATCTGTATCTTGGCAAGTGTGCTGCATTTTAATTATCTGACCAATGTGACCAATCATAACACCAAATCTGTCATTTTTGTACAACAAACAAACCAGACTAGAAACAAACCAGTAGATTATAGTTGATTGGCTTGAACATGAAAAATGTTTATTGACGTCTTCTGCATTTAAACGAGATACCTTCTGAAGTTCATTCATGTTTATTTCATGCTATAAGAGGAAGAGATGATCAGTTCACGTGCCTCTTAAACTGAGGCACTTCAGTGACCTGTCACGACACATTAAAGAGCCACAAAACAGTATTTATTGTGAAAAAGGACACAATTTGAAAGAGTGTCCTCATTGCACTGCAATGTACTTTTCACTGAGTGAGAACGTGGTGTGTGGTGTGAGAGCAGCATTGCTTTTTGGTCACAGCAACAGTAATGAAGAGGGAAGGGTCTTTGGAAGGATTAATTATGAGGGATCTTTTCCTCAAGACAAAAATCTGGAAACATGAGACGTTAACAAAGATCTTTATTTGTTCTTATTGCTGCCTATGAGACACAAATGAGACTTAAGACTCATTTGTGAGTCTCCTACCGATAAGTAGTGAATGTACAAGTAGCACACGTCCAAAATATAAACTACAGCCTAAAGCCGTTATACAGCAATAAGCCAGTCACTTATCAATGTCATAATTAATGTCTCCTCGACACCAACTCAATTACATAAACTCTAGGTGTGTGATTTGTAATAACATAATCAGAAAATGTCACGTTTGTTAGTACGCCGTGGCCTGACTTCACCTGTTGTTTTCTTAATATGCAGAGGCGTGCACGTTGCTACCGAGTCTAGATATTTTTCCATTTGTCAATGACATTCGCTCGGTTTAACAACATCTGATTTGATTAAACGCTCCTGTGTTCACTCAACCAAACATGCAACAACCCACACGCAACCCTCTCCCTTTTACTTTCTCGCCTTCCTGTGTACTATTGATAAAAATCACCCACCGCTATTCTCTGGGTGGTGATATAAACTCATAAGCAAGATGGTGAATTGATTACTAACAGAAATGTCATGAAAGCAGGTTTTTGAGCAGTGATTTAATAGAAGCATGACACATTTGCGACTGATAAACACCTTAGAGATTTATAGCGTTAATCATTATTCTTGGAGAATGATGCATCTATTGCTTTCCTTATCAACCTCAAGAGTACCGTTCACAACAAGGACGATAACGATACAGTTATTTATTTATTATTAATCAAATTCAATGAGAATAGGAAAGCCTAGGGTTGGGCGATATAACCAAAATCGTACATCATGATATGAGTAATTTTATCTTACGGTAATGAGTTTGGTTCCAAAATGCAATAAACGCCATTTTAAAAAAAAATTGAGCTCCTGCCAAAATCAGTATTTTATCTGGTTGGAATTGAAAAGTCCATTTTTAATTTTATGCAAAATGCGATATCCGGCGTGTTATTCTGTCATGTTTTCTCCCTATCTTTCCAAACCGTGACAAACGGCAGTCTCCCGTCTCTGTAAAATGCGATACATCCGCTCAGCCAATCACAGTGCACCATTCCACACATTGTAAACTGCGCTTTGAATACACCCGGCATCCTAGTTTACCTCATCTACTTTGTACTTTGTGATCAACAAACATGGCATTGATGAACCTGTGGTGGTATCTGCGGTGGAGAAGAAATGTAAGCCATCGAAATCTAATCATTTATGTGAGGAGATTAAGAAGATGAGGCACCCATTTTATTGCATATACATGATTTATTGCATTTTGAAAAAACACAACAACAACAAAAAAAAAATGTGTCATTGCATTTTGAGAAAAAAAATCAGAATTTTTAATGTTATTATAACCTAAAGATGCTATGTGAAATGCGACATATATTGCATGATCAAACATATATAATACAAACAAAATCAAATTTAGTAATCAATTATAAATACACTGTATCACTTTGTAACACACAACACAACTTCACTTTGTAAATTAAATATATATTTCTTCTTATTAAAGTTACAAATGTAATTTAGTCCAGAGCAGTGAGAGATTTTCTCTCTTTTGTTGTTTGATTAACATGAATGACAGACAGCAGGAATGTTAGACTGCTGTCACTTTAAGAGCTGCCCGGATCCAATATACTGTTACACGTGTTTTCTTTACCAGCTGTTTGCTTTCACTTAAAACCTAAATTACTGCGTTTATGGGGATACTTGCAAAGACAGACATTTTGACACGCAAATGTGTGTATTTAACCGTTCAAGGCTTATCAGACGGCATGCATATATAGCAGAATGAGTTCTCTTTCGCTGCTGATTGCATTTTAATGGTTTAAAAGCCCTTGTTTTTTAAACGGCAATGCTTAAAAAGTGTGTAAACGATAAGTTTTCATGACCATGTAGCAAAGCAACATCATGTGAGACAATCTCTACCGGTTGACAAACTTCTGCCATTTATGTTTGTCTACCCATATAGCAAATCAGAATTTAAATGACTTTAAGCATTTAAAGTGCCAGAGCAGACAACAAAACAATATAGCGTGTTTGGCGTGGATGCTATTAAGGTTATTGGTGTGAACAGGCCTTCAGTCAGGATAACTGCCCTCAAAGGTTAAAGAAGCCTAATCCCATCATACTAGTTAGATCAAAGCGAAAGCCTTGGGCTTAAAAAGACAAGAAGGCCAGACTCAGAGCATAGGTGAGGAGAAGGACAGCTGAAAAGCGAGATAGATTCTGTGCTCTGGATTGCTTTAGCCCTGGGCCGTTAGACTGGAGGATCTGTTGTAGCAAGTTTAACTAACAGAGTTTTAGCTGAGGACGAGTTGCTGCTAGACGGTCACTTTTTACCATCTCAATAACAGATCGCATGCTACACGAAAGCGTGTTTCATGACACCTGGAAGCACTCTCTGCAACCTATAATCGTATTTGAAAAATAATCTTCAAACGAGGGACCAAACAGGTCTGACAAACAGAAACTTGTGCGATACTCCCGAGCAAAACAGCACAGTCAAAACGAGCCCCGTGGCGATTAGACAGTCGATTTCTAACAACTGGGTAATGGAGATTCAAGTATACGAAAGTTGATTCCCTATATAACGACACTTAGATTCGCTTTAACGGGCTTCTTGAGTAAATACTGAATGCTTGTTTACTTCCAGTCTGCTAAACCTTCTACACAAGCACCACAAATACACACCAAGTCTACTTTGAGTGCTCAGATGTCGGCACGTCGAACGTTTCGCTCGTTTCTCTGTCATACTGGTCCTCTCGTGGGTGCCAAGACACCCACACAGTCACATAGGAATTCAATAAAGCAAGGGAATGGGAGACTAGCATGCTGTTTTGTGTCAGTTGCTAAGCAAAGTGAATCAACCCAATGACAATTTTGACGCTCCTGGTTCATCTCAGACAGCAGCACTGACCCACAACGACACAGAGGAAAAAAGCCCCTGCTTTAAAACGTTAAGGGGTGACGTCATTTTTAGCATCTTGAGCTGTCCTCGAACTGTCTTTTTTCTTTTTCCTCCTTCTGTCTCTCCATCTTTTGCTTGACAGGACTAAGTAATTAGTCAAAGTGCCGTGATTCCTAACAGGGTTGTGCTTTGACAACTCGACCACTTCATCATCTATTGTTGACTCTGGTGCCAAATGTCAACCGATCAATCGTATAGATTTATTGACCCAAAGCCTTTGGTTTGTACTGTCATCCATTAACATTTAACCAATTGTGCAGTTCAGACTCTCTGTGTGCTAAAATAAATACATTTTCCACTTAAAACACCACTTGACAGCTGTCCTTCCAGCCGCTGAGATGCTTAAGGTTTAGCTTAAGTGCAATGCACTGTCACCCCTGTGCTATACAGCTGTCATGTAAATGTTTCTGAGTGCCTTAACAGACATCAGTAAAATAATAAAA
The DNA here is from genome assembly GCA_036247105.1 of Cirrhinus mrigala. Classification (NCBI taxonomy): domain Eukaryota; kingdom Metazoa; phylum Chordata; class Actinopteri; order Cypriniformes; family Cyprinidae; genus Cirrhinus; species Cirrhinus mrigala. Next base: position 24,362,345 of record CM070009.1, read on the forward strand.
CACATTATCATCCAGGACTGTGACCAGGACGTGGGTCAAACAGTTACACTGATATATATTTGCACCCCTGCCTTCAAACAGAATCTTGCAATTCTAATCTAAATGGATATGACTATGTCCACAAAACTGATGAGATGCCTACCTACACACTAATTCTACATTTTGGCAGTTCGTACAATATAATTTTATATATATTTATACTATGGGGCTGTTGAATGCTGTCTGATTGGCTGACGAATGTTCTAAGGCAGGGGTGTCAAACTCACTCGCAGCCCTGCAGAGTTTTGTTGCAACCTTGCTCCAACACACATACTATGCAGTTTTCAATTAAGCCTGAAGGACTTGATTAGTTGGATCAGGTGTGTTTAATTAAGGTTGCATCTAAACTCTGCAGGGCTGCGGCTCTCCAGGACCGGAGCTTGACACCCCTGTTCTAAGGTGTGCCATTATTTTCAGGGAAACGCACAACAAGTTGTTCCAGGCAGGTCTTGACCGCATTACATGTTCATATCACTTCGCCAAATGATTTCAGTTATTTTAAAGGTCCTTACAGCCTACAACAGCAAAATAACCAAAACCTACAATGACAATGACCAAGCATATAAATTTAGCAAACAGTAGGATAAAAATGACAAATTATTTCCATGTTTTTGCTACAAAATTACATTTTATTATGTACGGAAAGCACATACTCTATTTCTCCCGCTCTCTCTCCTAATCAAACACACATACAGTAGACACACACTCACACATACCAACGTCTTATCAGTAAACTAGTTTAAAACTGAAAAGTGGCATGTAATTTCTCAGTAATAACGGCGCTGTTCTTGAAGATGATGAACTTGCAGTTTCGCTATTAGTAGAAACACTGCTTCCGAATACCGTTGAGAGACACACAGACTCAGGTAATTCACACGTTATTAATCACTCTCTCTCTCTTTCCGTCTGTCTAATATCATAATTATTAACTGCATAAGTCTGCTATCAGTGGTTCAAGGCTCCGTTGCTAGGTCTAAAATTATGTTTTGGAATTAGCTGTTGGATGAGATGCGTAAGGGGCCGTTCACACGTCCCGCCTAAAAATGTGTGGAGAATGCTACCCACACCAAGCGACCATTACCTGCACTCTCCATGAAGACGTGGAAGTTTCAGCAAAGGAAATGGATTTCCAGCACTAAAAATCGCTTACAGTAGCTCTGTTACTAACCTTACTTAAAATGTTGATCCCTGTACAGCTGTTCCTCTATCTACAGGAAAGGATGAAGCTGATTGGTTGGTTCTTGTCACATGATCTGTGGTACGCTTGAGGCATTCTGAAAAGTTGAGATGTTTTCATCGCGATGCGGCGGGGCCGCGTCTGGAAAAACGAGCATGTCGCACCGCGTGCACATTGTGACTGTGTCGCTTCCATAATGAGTGTGCATACCTCGTGTCTACATATGAAATAACTCGAGTGCACAAAAAAAACATAGTATTTGAATGGCCCCTAAGAAATTATTCCTACTCACAAGAGCATTTGAAGGACAAAAACTTGACGAACATTATGAAATACAAAGTCTGAAAAACGTCTTGAGGTGAGGTAGTATATGCGGAATAATTGACTCCGAGCAGCTGAATTATTACAAAAAAAATACGCTTTGCATTGTGGCCGCATCACCACCTCTGGTGTGTATTATTTTCTAATAATTTAACGCCACATCATCAATTATTCCTTACATATTTATGTAATTCATATTGATGTGATTTGTATGGAAACATATGCTATATATATATATACATATATATATATATATATATATATATATATATATATATATATGAAGAGTTCAGCTGACGTCTTTCTTTAAAAAATGCATTTTTATCAGGCTCAGATGTATACGTTTCTATGTAAGTACCAGTACTTCTGATTGGGCTGAGGCTGGTATTTTAGCGAGTTTGAAGTAAAAGTATTTGATGGAAGTATAGTATGTGTCAAGAGCATTTACTCAGTATCATTATCTCATTTTTGACCGAGACGGCTTTTAGCTGGTTTTGCATCTGAACTCTTCATATATATATATATATATATATATATATATATATATATATATAATTACCAGTAATTACTGTTTTTATAAATTGTCGTTTCATTAATATCGGATCTACCTATAAGTGTTGCCTAAAAATAGAAGAGTGTTAATTGTTAAACCACTCTTTGCTCAACAGAAAACAACTGTACTCAAAAGTAAAGTAGCTTATTTAAACTTGTTTAACAGTACAAAATAAAATAAAAAAAATTATTGTTAAAAACTTTATAACTTATTCTTTCAGTTTTGATTTTTAAGCTTAGATATAACTCAAAATGGTCCTAGATAAATATACATTTGCAAAAATATAAATGGCAAAAATAATAATTAAATATTTAAAACTAACTGAAATATTCATAATGTATGTCTTATTTTATTTGCTGTCTAATAATTATTTATTCCGCAAAATATTCTTTAAAAACTACAATCTGCATATCTGTTATCTGATAATTAATCATAAAATTGACTTCTATAGGTACTGGCTCTAAAATAACCATAATAATGCTGGTCGAGATCTTACTGGCCATAAGATGTACATGAGATGTTCCAAAATGTTCTACGTCTCACTTGGTTTTGAGCCAACGTGTCACGACTGTCCAAAACAGGAGAGGACACACAAAACATACTACAGAAACAGTAGAGTAATGCTACATAATGTGTTTGCTGGCCAGCGTACGGTTGCATGGGCATTTGTATCGCTGCAGAGCTCTGAAAGTCCTCAGTTAAGAACAAAGTGATTACACTCACTCACCTTCATAATACCGCAAGGTGGATTCCCGGTGCCGGTGAACCTCTCTGCAGAGCTGTCGCGGTTCCGAGTACCGATCCGCGGGCTGCTGTGCTCCCTGTACCGTCCGTTAGAGTACACCCCCTCGGCCCCGTACACCGGGTGTCCAGCCGCCGACACGTCCAGGTATGTCTGGTAGGTATCGCTGATGCTCAGCGCCGCCGCCGCCGCGGCTACAGCCTCTGCCGCGTCCCGGGTCGGAGTGGTCGCCTCGGGGACGAGCTCGTACAAGGGTCCCGCCACGGATTCGGAAGCCTGCGGCTCAGCCATCGCGCGCTCTGCCGTTAGCTACGCCAAAGAACTCACCATCGAAGTGAGTGAGCCGGTGATTTTAAGAGCCCACTGAGAGACAAACAGCCATCGGAGTCCCGTGTGTCCGAGTGGAACCGTAAAATCCATGAACGGAGAAGGCACCGCACGTCCTGTGCCAGCCGAGGTGGTGAATAGATTGTGCGGGCGGATAGATTCAAACTCCCCTCTCCTCCCTCCCTCTCACCCCCTCATCGCCACTAGGAGAAAATAAAGCGCACAGATGGCGCTAGCGCCGTGTTCTGCCGGTGGGCGTCCGTAACTACCGAGATAATACTGGGTTATGAGGGCCAATTAGCCTCGTTCTGTCCCTTGATTGCCAGACGCCCTGTAAGCATTGATGGAAGGATTTCCGCTGTCTCGGTGTTGTCAGTACGCGTTCAGTCACCTCGGTGCTGTGCCTCCAGCGTCTCTCTCATGCGTGACCTATCAGAGATGACTGAGGATGGCTGGGACTGGATTAAAGGCATGTTTGGAGAGTCAGGTCCTGCCACTTGATTTGCAAACTATCCCATCTCACTTAAACGGAAGCACACAAAGCCATAAACACGAGCAGATTTACATAAACACGCTACTCAACGATTTCCAGCCTGCCTGAAAAAGAGTGATAAACAAACACAAAGCCTCCGCCTGTGGTACACGTAAGTACACCATGAAATTATCCAGTAATTGCCCCTTTTAAAGAGGCAGTCAAAGATGTTTTGGCTTATAAATAAAAGCTTAATTGCACGGGAGAATAAAGGACTGCATAAAGTATAATATAACTATAATTATAGAACTATAAACTTATCACAGCCTTGTAAACGCAATGGCAGTTTGTAAAGTTTTAGGCAAGTCCATAGGAGAATTGTATTGCACTTTTAAAACTTTGCACTTTTAATTGTGCCTCAGCTATAATTACTTTTTTTTTCTCATAAACTCTTCATAGTTATTTATAATAAATTTGTGTATATTTATAATATATTACACATATATGTATCATTTTTATATAAAAAATAATATGTGTGTCTATTAATTACATATAATTACATATTATTTTCCCGGCTTCTTAAACCCAGTCCTAGACTAAAATGTAAGTATAAGTTATTTCAACTGAAAGAAACCTGCACTGACTGATCTTAAAATATATCATTGCTATGTTTTGTCTCAAGATGCACACCAGTAATGTTTTTTTTCTAAGCACATTTATAAAAATTACTTAAATAATTGCACAATGACCTAACCTAATGTCCTAACTAAACAATGACCTAATCCTAGCTTAGTCTAAGCCCTCTCTGGGGCTTAGTACCGGGCCAATATTTATGTGATCTATATGAAATTGTATAGTATATATATAAAATGTGTGTTAATTTATATACACACACACATATATATACACATTTTTTACATAGAAAAAATACTGTACAATACTTTTTATACTACAAAAAAATATTCTAAGTGGCCTAGATGGTACACGGGGTCATACATAAAGACAAAACACCATCGGTGTAACTCAGATGACACTATAAAAAACATTCAAATAAAATGTAACACTAAACATGTTAATTAATAAAATTTGATGTGGCGCACAGGGATTTCAAATGTATGGGTTTTGCAAGTAAAAACTATGAATTTCTGTAATTCATAGTTTTTATTTGCAAAAACCATAAATTTGAAATCCCTGTGTGCCACATCAAATTTTATTAATTGACATGTTAATTATATCCTCCATAAATTTGACAGTTTTGATAGGGTAGAAGTGAAAACTCTTGGTCCCCCAGAATGTGATTTTGACCAAGGTGGAACCCCTGGAAGCAGGGGAGTTTACCAGTTATCAAATTTTTACTCTAGCATTTTTACAGTGCCATCATTTTAGTCTTGAGTTCATTTTTATTTTATTTATTTTTTTTTTTTTTTTTTACAGTGCCAGTATTTTAGTCTTGAGTGAATTTAAAGATAAATTGCTGAGTTCATGCAGAAATGTTTTGATTGCAGACTTCTGAGATTGTGAGATTGAGCTCTTTTTAATTATTCTTGCATATATGCTGATATGCATTATATATTGATTAATCCTCAGAACTCCGAAACACTGGACTTTCATTTGACCTCTGCTGTTTGTACACAGAGCTAGAGATATTCTCCATCCCCTAACCCTGAACCTGACCCTCACACAAATCTTTCTGCATGTCAACATTTTCATTAAAAATGATTTAATGAAAATCCCAGACCCAGCACACTTATACACATATAGGCAACTGTGCGCTCACAGACAAAAAAGAGGACAGACAGAAGGAGAGGAAATATTATACTGTCAAATTATATCCTCCAGAAAAGCCAAATCACATTAGCCGGTGATGGCATGATAGAAATCATATGCTCTGCCCGAGCAGCCATTACAGCATGATTCATCACTTCCAGACTGCAGCAATCAAACGCTGAGCCGGGGCATTAAGGCCAGACAAGAGCAATATAACTCAGAACAAGGTCATTAACAGCTGACCAGAACGCCATTGGCACATACTCCTACAAAACCGTACTGCACGTGACATCAGCGTTCGGGAGATCTGACGTTCTCGCGCTATGGAAGATGATGCAAGGGTATCATTTATTTATTGTCAGCTTAAGACATCGGGGTGATGGATGAGGAATCGCCTCAAGAACAAAAGCTCATAATTCCCTCAGCACAATCAGTTGATGCCATCAAAACACCGCCTGGAATCCATTTCTGAGAAACTATTTTCTGGCCCGAGTTTGACGTCATGTTTCCTTTCACAATGAAGCCCTTCTGTTCTAATAAGGCTGAAAAATGCTTTGGTTTCATCCACTTTTTTCTTTCTCTTGTGCTGGATGAGGACAGCGGCCTTGTCATGACCCCAAACCGTCCTTGCAGATGATGCCCCACCCCCACGATCATAAGCAGTGGACCAATTCATTAGGCGTTCACTTGGAAATGCGGTGATTTATTGATTGATGTGGTTGTCTTGGTGTGAGACTTCTGAAGAAGGGCTGATGAAGACAGACTGGAGAGAAAACCAGGATGTTTACGAAAAATAGACAGACCTCCACCCACAGTTTACTCTGGAAGGATTTTATAAGAAATAACTTCAGAGAGAGTAATGAACATGTTAGGAGATCCATCAAACTTCTGAGTAACACTACTGTATTCACACATTTATTTAGAAGATGTTTAGCCTAAACCTTTGAAATCTCACACATCTTTGAAACATTAGCAATGATTTCCTTGTAAATTAAATTTGCTGCACAGTCAGTTCACATACAATTAAACTGGAAGTACAAGAAGGCCAAGGTTGCATTCTTAAAAACCCAAGCTGTATAACTGTAGAGATGCTATGTGGTAAAAGTAACTATATGTATATATATTTTTTTTTTAGTACAAACAAAACCCTAGATAAGAGCCTTAAAGGAGAAGTCCACTTCCAAAACAAAAATTCACATATAGACAAGACGAGTGTTTGACATTAAAAAGTAAATAAATTGTATTATTTTTATGAAAATAACCAATCGTTACGCTAGATGAGACCCTTCTTTCTCGGCTGGGATCGTTTACAACCGCATTTGGGATCGTTTGAAGCCACATTTAAACTGCATTTTGGAAGTTCAAACTCGGGGTGCCATATCAGTCCATTATATGGAGAAAAATGCTGAAATGTTTTCCTCAAAAAACATAATTTCTTTATGACTGAAGAAAGAAAGACAAACATCTCGGATGACAAGGGGGTGAGTACATTATCTGTGAATCTTTGTTTTGGAAGTGGACTTCTCCTTTAAGATTAAAAATAAAGTGCTGTCAAATGATTAATCACATCCAAAATTTTATGTACATACAATATATAATATGTATATTTATTATATATATATAAATACACACACATATACAGTATATATTTTGAAAATATTTACATGTATTAACATATACATTTTTTTAATGTATAAACAACATTTTTCTTTTATATATACATGCATGTGTGTATATTTTTATAATAAATATACACAATACACACATATATTATGTAAACAAATCTTTTATTTTGGTTGCAATTAATTGACAGCACTAAAAATGCATGTTATAGATTTTATTTTGAACAATTTCTTTTGCATTTTTGACCTCACAGTGGTACCTTTCACACATGCAGTCCTTTACTGGTAAATTATCGTTAAGAGATCATGTGTGAACTAGACCTTTTCAAAAATACCAGTAAATTCGTTCTGGCAATTTACCAGTATGAGAAGTTGTAACATTACCAGTAAATTACCGGTAACGTGCTCTGTGTGAACGCAGAACGAAGATTACGGTATAAGCACGTAGAACGCGTTGACGAACTGTCCAAATTGGCCAATCATAGCTTTCTTATGGGGATGACATGATTACTCTGAGCTGTTTACAAAGTTTTGCTGTTTTTTAAATTAGTTTTTTTTTTTTAAATGAAAATATGTGCTAGATGGACATCTTTGACCATTGCGTCTTGACTCGCAGCTTAACGTGTCACGCTCGAAACCCAGCCTTCTTTTCCATTCATCTTGGATACTTTAATGCACGTCTTGTTTATAAGAGCAAAAACGTGTTCTGTTTAATCATCCCCTATGTGCCTGTCACTCATACTTCAAAACTTTTGTCAAATTAGACAAATAGTGAAACTAAAGCGCTTCTACTCATGTGGGTGAATGAAGACAACGGCATGACTTTTAAAGATGACTGACATAAAAGATTTTACCGGCATTTTGGTGTTGATGTTTGAATGGTCTCTTACCAGTAAAAAGCCAAAATGTCATTCCCTGTGTAAACAGCATGTTTGTGTATTTACCGGTAAAATCATACTGGTAATTTTACAGCAGCTTACCCGGGATTGCTGTGTGAAAGGAGCTAATGTTTAATCAAAATGCCAAAACTGGATCTTAAAATATTGAGAAAATTGCCTTTAAAGTTGTCCAAATGAAGTTCTTAGCAATGCATATTACTATTCAAAAATTAAGTTTTATATATTTACGGTAGGAAATTTACAAAATATCTTTATGGAACATGATCTTTACTTTATATCCTAATGATTTTTGGCATAAAAGAAATATTGATCATTTTTGACCCATACAATGTATTATTGGCTACAAATATGTCTGTGCTACTTACGACTGGTTTTGTGATCCAGGGTCACATTCGTGTACCTTCACAACTTTAATGTGGAAAATGCATGATGTACACAACAAATATAGCTACACTTTTTAAACTGAAATCTAAAAATCGATATGTCCTCATCCACAGCAAATCAGGCCTAAAACAGTTCAGTACAACTGAACTGAACAGTTTTTGATGGAGGAGGAGGTAAAAGGATGAACTGCGCAGACAAACACCTGATATGGCCACACTTTCCACTGTGAGTTATCACCAGTGTTTTTTTTGTTTTGTTTTTCTTTGAGCGCTGCAGTAGATCCTGCTGTCTTTTACTCAGCATCAGTTCACACATACGAGTGAGGCAGATAGGAAACAGCAGTGATAAAATGCATCACTTTGATCTATCTTTTCACAAATCATATAGCTTATTAATTTCATACCACAACAACATCCTGAGGGAGGAAATGTGCCATATTTCAATCTTCCACCCTCCACTGATTCATAGCAAAACATCTCAGCACAGACTCCACCCTGAACCCTTCATGCAAAAAAACACACACTAAAAATTTACATATGAAAATAATTCACTACTAAAAACAAACAAAAAAAAACCCAAAATAAAACAAAAAACATTTCACAGGCTACAAATACACTCAAATTAGTCATTCAAGTGTAAATGCCGAACAATATTATGATATTAATAAAAAATTTAAAATATATTATACATTTTCAAGTGAACAGTTATTTTGAGATGCAGGTAGAGGTAAAAAGAAAAATACAATTAATACATTTGTTTTAAAACAATTTTCAGATCTAACTATACTATTGTAAAGCAAAAGTGTTAAAGAAAGTCAACAGTCAGAGAGAGAAAACAGTATTATTTCCTGTCAGCGTCTGATCACAGAATGAGGAATCGAAAGCAACACTGAATTTCTCACTGGTCTGACCTTGCAAAACTCTGAGTTCTCTGAGTCTGAGGAAAAATAACTCAACGTTGAGACGTCAGCATGACAAAGAAACTCTAGACTCAATCACCCAAAGCACTCTTAAACACTATGCAATATTCTATATGTAGATATGAATTAAATTTGATAAGTACAAGAATACGTAATGCTAAAAGACGCTGAACGGCAGCGGTGAAAACACCTAACAGCCCATGAAACTAACCGGTCTTATCAGTTCACAAGTTGTGTTTCAGCGACATCTGGTGGTGAAAAAGCGAATAAATTAATCTCGGTGACTATTAGAGGTAAAAACTGTTAGGGTAATTCCTGTTAAGCAGATACACAGACAATTCAGAGAATCTAAAAAGGCAAAACGTTTTCTTTTAGGGTTAGTATTTGTGTTATATTCATAGCCTATTTGGCTTGATATAAAAACAATGTAAGTCTGCTGTATCCTAATTCAGATTCTTAAAATCATAAAGATGAAAGGTGCAATTTTAATCGATATAAAATGTATTTAATGCAAATAGTAAATGTTTTTCGTTTTAGTGGCACTATTGTTTCAGAATGTACTGCCAGAGGTTAAACCCACCCAGTCACCGCCTTGACTGAATTTTGCGAGTCTCTGAATTGATTTGATTCTCAATACCTATTCAGCGGATCAGCTGATCTATCTTATGGTTCAGCTTTTGTTAGTGCAGTACCTGGCATACTGCTTTTCTATATATGGCTCTATTAAGCACAGGTTTCTGTCTCCAAGCAACAGATGAGCTCTTTCCTCAAGCAATATTCTCTTTGCAATTAGAGACATAAAACATGTGCTCCTGCCCGACGGTAAATTTCAGTAAATTGTTTTTTTATAAATCATGTCAGAAAGGATAACCATTTTCCTGAGAGGAGTGATGGGTTGAGCTTATGCGGTGTCTGGATAATTTAAGTCAATTGATCCTCTCTATCTGTGCTGGTGCGGGCTTCACATCGGAATGACATTCACCCATTTCGACCAAAAGAGGGAGCAAGTTTTCTTCATTTTAAGCTGTCGTCGAAAACCCGTCCAAAAGGGACAGGAATCCGAATCAACGTAATTTGCAAATATGTATTTGTGTGTGAGTTAGCCTGTGTGGTGAGTTATACAGAAGGGAAGACAATAACCTACAATATATTTTACAAATTTTATATAAGCACTTTAGTGTTAATGTTTATGTAAATATGTTTTTAAGGAATTTCGGCTTTTAAAAATTTATTTTTTAATTTATTCTGTGCTCGGTCCATCGAGGTTCAATTCGATTCGATCGTCCCAGGATCAGCTAAACGTCAAGACTTTAGGTTTTGTGATAAACTGTTTGCACTACAAACCACTGTGTTCAAAATTAAGATAACACATTAAAATAATATGGTAAGACACACCAATCTGCAATATTAAGCAGCAAAACAAGCTGTTTTGTACAGCTAAAAAATAGGCTAGCTGGACGCAGATGAGACCAAAAGCCAGACCCATCAATTTACAAAGGTCCGCGCGCTTACGGCAAAAATAAGGTGGATAGCCTAAAAGTGTGAAGTAAAAACAAAAGGTAATACTTTTCCTATTCTGTTTCGTCGGCGTTTAACGCCCGAACTAGTCGCTTCCTTGCAGTGTTATGTTGCTATGATTACCGCACTGACAAACGCTACGTTGCTTTTGTTGGCTAGCTTTATTTACTATACATTAATACTGACTTTTAATCTAATATATCATTACTGAAACGTTTCTAAAAAGAATAACCGTAGCCTAGTAAGACCACAACTCAAGACCTGAGACAACATTGTGTTTCAATGTTAAAACAGATTATCCACCTTATTTTTCAACGCAAAAGTAAGCCGTTTATTGTGAATGTGCAAGACTTCCGGCTCATTAGCCGCTATAGGAAGTAACAAGAAGAATAACAGTGCAGTAAACGGTAAAACGGTTTGCACTACAAACCAGTGTGTTAAAAATACATTATGCATTAAATACAATATAGATAATTACACAGATAGCACACAAACGTCTGCAAGATGTCTGTTAAAGATCTCGATCTGTAAAGCATCAGCTGTGTACAAACGTCTGGCAGATGTCTGTAAGATGTCAGTTTTACATACATTCTAAATCATAAACATCTTATAGACAATTAAATAGACATCTATTTGATATCTGATTGGAAACGTCCAATAGATGTATTGCAGATGAGCAAACTATGTAAAAAATACATCTTGCAAATGCAGATGTCAAATAGACAAATAAATAAAAATAAATCTCTGAGATGTGTGTGTGCTATCAGGGTAGATATAGATAATCATAGACAAAGATAATACATAAAAAAAAATATGGTAAGACACACCAGTTTGCAATATCAAGCAGCAAAACAAGCTGTTTTGTACAGCTAAAGATAGCTGATAGCGAATGAGAGCGGAAACCAGACCCATTCAGTTTCACAAATGCAGCGCCCGCTGTTACGGGAAAATAGGGTGGATAGAATCGTTTTATTGTTTGTGTGTGTTCTCTCATACATACACACGATTTTAATGCTGAAAGTGTGAGAAAATGACTCAGTATTTGGAAATATGACAGTGTTACATGTTGATTCATGCTCGCACTCTGCATCCATTCTTGCGCACTGATGTGCTATCATCTTCACACCACTATGGGAATGGGGATGGTTTGTCTTCAAAATCAGGAAATCAGCTTTGAAAACCATGGTTGTACTGTCTTTCAATTACACATTTGAAATTGATCAATATGATATTTTCCCTGACAGATTCTTTAACGTTTATATTAATTGCCCTGATTGTTGAATATGTTGTTCTGTTCTAGCTGAAAACTACTTCACATTTTAAAGAGCCCAACAACTGGAGTCTATAAAGGGGACTGTCTGTTTTTAGTTTATGAAGAAAAGACAAACTCTTGAGTTTTCTCAGAAACATGCTGTTAGGAAGAGTGGCTGCAAAGTGCACAATGATTTTTGAAACCATTAACAAAGGCCCGGAAAGAAAGACCGCAAATGGCTTGTAATTTTAAAATGTAAAGGTGCACAAACTGTTAGATTGTAATGTAAGGAAATCACACCAATTACGAACCAAATTTCATTCCATTCTCACAGGAAAGACAAAGTGCTCAGACCACTTGTGCTGGAGTCCAAATTATTAAAAAAAAACCTTTATTGTCAATTCAATTGCTCTTCTCTACAGCCAAACCACAAACATGGGACGAACACAAAACAGAGCAGAGCTGAACATGCCAACACGCACACACGCACACACACACACAAGCATTCACTCATACACACGCTTTGACACCTACAGTGAGAAAGAGTCTACACAACAACATGACAGATCAATTTGAAAACAGACAATAAAAAAGATGAAGAAAAATCACACAACTTCCTATGCGTCTTTCATGACAGAGAAATAGGCGGGAAAAAAAAACAACATCCACTGCGAGGAACAAACCATCCTTTAAAAATGAATACAGGCATATCTAAAAGTGGGCGTCATTAGTCATTAGGTTTGCAGGTTACACATACAGTAAGCACACATACAGTTAGCACTCTTCACGCTAACTTCATTGTTTGGCTTTTTCTTCCATGCGAAAGCTCATCTGAAATCTGAAGTGAAACTACAGTGATGGCAGCGACCGACCCCTTTGTGGTTTCGAGTACTGATTTTCGGACACAGTTGACAATTGGACACAGTAAAGCGTCATTTTGCACTACCCAGAGGGACGGAGCCATCTAGCGTCCTACAGTAATAAAATAGAAATATGTTAACAAAAAATAAATTTATATATACTGGATATAGGTACTTTCTTTTAAATCTGTCATTTGTTTATTTATGTATATTTTATTATTATTATTTGTATTTTACATCAACTGTACGTCAATGTCCTGAGTGGCCAAGGCTTCTGTGCAGGCGTATGCGAGAAAAAAGATGCAGGTCGGTAACAAGGTGACACGCAGAAATGCGAACCTATAGGATGGCCTGTTAAGAACATACAGGGAGCAGCATGTGTAACCATGACGACGGGTTCTCTTGTTTTGTTCCGAGAGGAAAGCATGAGAACAGATGAGGTCATCACCTGTTGCACTGGATAGAGAGAGACAGAGAGAGAAAGAGAGACGGCCTGTGTAGTGTAGCGTGAGCCCAGACGCTCAGCGGGCCTCTCTCTACCCTATGTGTTTCCATCGCTTTACGTGGGACAGATGCGTGTGCGTTTCTCACGTGTGCCTCAGTTTCAAAATTGTGAGTGACAGGCCGTGTGCTGCTGCTTTGGATGCGGGTGTAACTTGCGCTCCCGGTTCAGATTAAACACGGACGGCGAGGGGATGAGAAGACCCGTTTAGTCGTGTAGGTGCACAGAATGTTAACAGCCTTGCAACCTAAACACTCTTTAGTGTACAGAAGCGTTGCATTGCAATCGCCATGGTAACAATAATGTCATCGTCTGCAGAAAAGCATTCGTTTAAGAGTGCAAAGGATAATATGCATTTACTCCAGATGCAGTAGACATCTGAACACCCTCGAAATAAAATGACAACCATAAAACAGTTTGAAAAACATAATGTTCCTTACAGTAGTACGTTTCGGCTTAAGGGGTTCACAGATTCGTTCTGCGAAAAGTCAGCTGGAAACAATAACAAATACACGCACAAAGGAAAAGAGATAACATGCATCTGTCTCTCTCTCTCTCTCTCTCTCTCTCTCTCTTTTTTTCTTTCTACAATACTGTTTGATGGTATTTCATTAGAGGAAGGCTCTAGTATTTTTTTTTCTTCCATTAGCTCCTTTCTCTTCTACAAAAACAAGGGATGAGGGAAAGAAAAAGAGATGTGATGATAGAGAAAAGCTAAACTGAAAGTCGTAAAGACCCACACTGAGAAACAAATTGGGAAAATACACTAAGAGTAGAAGGAGAAAAATGTATTTTTTTTAAAAAAAAACATTGTTTAGGGAGAGAAGTCACAGATGAAGAGGGTCAAGAGGTCACGACTGCTGGCCGCTCCACTGGCCCTCCATCGGTCGACGGAGCAGTTCCTCTACGTGCCTCGCTACATCCATGGTGTCGTCCAGATCGAAATCGCCATCAGCGTCCAGCATAGGGTCACCACTGAGAGACAGAGAGATTGAGTTACGTTGAGTAGTTTGAAAGCAGTAGTCTTGATAATTCACATCTAATTAAATCAGTTCCATAGTATATACAGCACATTTTTAGAAAAGTGCTAAACACATATTGAAATCATAATCAAATTGCTTAACTAAAATGAAAGGGGACCCAGGGTATGTATGGCTTAATATAACATAAATGATTTCTCCTACTGAAATATGTAGTAGAAAACCCATGAAAAATTTATTTAAAAAAAAAAACCCTATTGTTTTACACATACAGTACTGTGCAAAAGTCTTAGACCACTAGTATTTTCACCAGCTAAAAAATGGTTTAAAGTAAGTTATTTCTATCCTTTGCTGTAGTGTCAGTAAAAAATTTCGGTTAACATTTCCAAACATTCTGTTTGCCATTAACTGTAATAATCCAGTGTGATTTTTGTTTGCACAAGGAGTCTGACAACAGCCAGTGCTTCACACTGAGATCTGATCTCACCATCATCCAGTCTGTCTCTGGAATGACATGAAGACACAGAACAAACTGAAACAGAGTAAATCCAGAAGAACTGTGGCAACATCTCCAAGATGTTTCAAGTAACCTACCTGCAAAGCTACCTGAAAAACTCTGCACAAGTGCACATAGGGCAAAAGCTACTTTAAACGCAAAGGATGATCACATCAAATGCATATTTATTTTAGTTAATAGAAGTTCATTGATAAAGAAAATCTATTTATGACATTGTTTTTGGCAGCATCCTCATTTTATGTGCCGAACTGCCTAAACATTTTAACAGTACTGTAGCTTTGTAGGTATAGGACTCTCAAAGCATCTTGGAGATGTTGCCACAGTTCTTCTGGATTTCTGTCTCCATTTTTTCTGTTTCTTAAGACAGACTGGATTGAATGATGGAGAGATCAGATCTCTGTTTGCACAAGGAGTCTGACAACAGCCTGTGCTCCATACAAAAATCTGACTGGATTATTATAATTAATGGCAAGATGAATGTTTAGAAATGTAAACTGATCTTTCCTACTGACACACTACAGCAAAAGACCGACTTTAACTGACTTTAAACCATTTTTAGCTGATGAAAATACTAGTGGCCTAAGACTTTTGCACAGTACTGTATTTTGGACTATGGGTGGCATCATTATTTCGATTACGTGAAATGGTTGCACTCTATGAGCTACTGGTGCTACCAGTGGCTATTTTTACTACAACACAACTAAGAAAATAAAATACTGATAGGATGACACATTGTGCGACTTTTGGTTGTAATTTTCAGTCGAAAGTGAAAAGTGATGCAAGTCTTCACTGCTTTTCCTAGTGATAAGAAGAGGAGAAAAGAATGGGAAGATGCCTGTGGATGAATAAAACTCCCTAAAACTTCTTCTTTTTTATTTTCTCTCTGCTTTAGCCCTGATGCCTTTGAGGCTTTTATTAGACCACAGCTACTGAAAGAGCTTACAAACAGCAGAGACAAGAAACGGTAGATGCCATCCTGGCAGGATGTAAACATGCCGATGCTTGTTATGACACCGCAGACACAGAAGGACTTTCTCAGCGTGGATTTTACTCGATATCCGGGGCGTTTGGACTCCTTTTGGGGAAAATCAATGATACGCCATTTAGTTTAAGACTACGCTTATATCCACGGCTATGCCAGTAGCTCACCGAGTGCAACCATTTGATGCAGTTGAAATAATGGTGCCCCCCATATTCCAAAATATGTATAAAACGATGTGGATTTTTTAAAGAGTGTAAATCTTTCAAGGGTTTTCTACTACATATTTCAGAAAGAGACATCATTTACAATATTAAGCCACACGTCATAATACCCAGGGTTCCCTTTAAGACTTGTATGGCTTAATTTAACATAATTGATGTCTCATACTGAAATATGTAGTAGAAAACCCATGATAGATTTACGTTATTTAAAAAATCCACATCATTTTATACATATTTTGGACTATTGCACCATTATTTCAACTGTGTCAAATGGTTGCACTCGCTGAGCTACTGGCGCTACCTGTTGCTATTTTTTACCATGAAATAATTAAAAAAAAAAAAAAAAATACTGATATGATGACACATTGTGCGGCTTTTGGTTGTAATTTTCAGTCGAAGGGCAGCAAGAAAAGCGATGTAAGTCTTCACTGCCTTCCTAGCAATGACAAGAGGAGAAAAGAATGAGAAGATGCCTGTGGACAAATAAAACTTTCTAAAGACCTGTGTTTTGTTCTCTCCAGTTTAGCCCTGATGCATTTGAGGCTTATAGTAGAGCACAGCTACTGAAAGAGCAAACGGTGAAGACAAGAAATGCTAGATGCCATCCTGGGAGGATGTGAACATGTGTTTGTCATGATGCTGCGACCACTGAGGGAATTTTTCAGAGCGGATTTCACTCGATATTCAGGGGCGTTTAGACTCTTTGTGGGGGAAAAAAAAATCAATTGTATGGCATTTGGTTTAAGCCTACGCTTATATCCACCACCAACTGTAAGCTCTTTCAGCAGCTGTGCTCAGGCGAACGTGATTTGACCAAGTACAACATGTTCCTGGATCAACATCCTTGTTGATCCTGGAACAACATTTCAATAAACCAATCAGAATTGAGGAATAGCTTTTTAGGAAATGTCAGCTTCAGGCTTACGATCAGAGTTAAATGCTTCTACAACCTTGTTAATCAGCTATCATTTCCCTCTGATTTTAGGAATAAATTATGGTTATGGTTAGGGGTAGGGATTGGGTTAAGTCTATATTTTTGGACAGTAATGTTGATCCAGGAACAACAAAAGATGTTGACCCAGGAACACGTCTTACTTGGCAAAATCACAGTGACCGCTGTGCTCATGGTGTCAGTATTTCATTTTCCAAGTTAAAACAGCAACAGGTAGCGCCAGTAGCTCACTAAGTGCAACCATTTCACGTCATCGGAATAATGGCGCCCCCACAGTCCAAAATATGTATAAAACAATGCGGATTTTTGATAAATCTTTCATTTCAGTAAAATACATAATTTACATTATATTAAGCCACACTTTAAATGTGGGCCTGATTAAGGTGGTATTATTTATATACTATTATAATATTTATTAATGTTTTAGAATTAGCTTTTATTTTTTATGTGTTCAGTTTCCATTTTAATTTTAGGTTTAGTAATTTTAGTATAGTTTTTAGTTTTTGTAATTTTGTGCTTCTTAATATTTCTATTTAGCTTAAGTTTAGTAATCAGTTCAGTTCAGTTTTAGCTTCACTTTAGTTTCAGTTTAGTAATATTAGTATTTAGGTTAAACTTATTTTATTTCTGTTATTTGCCAAAGCAGCATTTCTTATTTATTTGATTTGATTTCAATTAACGAAAATTGTTTTGCATAGTTCTGGTTTTAGTTAACAATAAGAGCCCTGATGCAGAAACATACAGTCAGACAGAAACACACATATATGTGTACTCACATGGGAGGATAGAGTCCATAAGCATGTGGTTGATTGACAGCTGGAGAAGCCGCATGGTCCATGTAGGTGGGGTTTGCTGCAGGGTCGGGGTTAGGTGTCGCAAACCTGCACGAAGAGACGCACACATAAATAGTCAATTCTTTAATATTATCAGTGTTATTTTAATATTATTTCTATACTGTTACATTATTTATTCTTATTTTATATCAATATTTTCATTTGTATATTATACTTTTGCCATTTCGATTAGTTTTTTTTTTTAATTTAAATTATTTTATATAAGGTTTATAAGGTTTTTCATCTATTTTTCAGGAATAAGTTTAGATTCAGTCTGTTATATGTGGATACAGCTTCCTGTAACAATTCCTGTCATCCTTCTATTCTCTCTCCCTCAGTAAAATGTGAAAAAGCTCCAAAAATACCTAACAAAAGACATGTTCAGCTCATTCATTCTGTTCAGCTCCGGTTCACAGCTGGCTACTCCACACACTCTAGTGGGTGCTAGCGGTCAGAGCTCTTGCTAACCCTCAAAATTAAGAGCTAGTTTGATAATCACTCCCTCAGAATGCTGATGGGGAGAACTGAATTATCTGAGTCTGATGGTGTATGACTCCCTGCTGAGCTTGACCGAAGTGGAAGGCTTGCTAACAAGACCAACGGGGTCATTCACCTATGGATAAATAATGCTGCTAATGAGGCTAACAGAGCTGAGTATATGCTCAGGAGTGGAATGAGAGTACAGAGTCTCAAGTATCCATGGCAACCAATAACTGCCCACAGAGTCAGGCCAGCGCTAATATGCTAGCGTGCAATTAGATTTATCGCTTGGAGTTAACAGGTTAGCTCTTGAATGTGAGAGATGTGAAGACCTGTAATGAGAGGTCAGAAAAACACAGAGATAGAGAGGGGTGTGTGTGTGTGTACTTACTCTGGCACTACTTGTTTGATCTGTGGTTTGACGTATCCATCCACAGCTTTAGCTGGAGAGGTGGGAAAGATAAACAGATTATTCCTAAACCATAACATAACACTGGCTCACACTGTGTGTGAATGAGAACACACACAGACAAACACAAACACGCTAGATTAGCCAGAATGACACACTGTCATTTAAACCCATGGACATAAACACACAAGCTACCAATGTATTTATAATGATTTTTTACTGCAACATTGTGCATACTGTGATGATTTTAACGTGCTTTTAATTTGACAAATATGTTTCCTAAAGACAGCATTATTATATTAGTTTCACAATCTTTCCTTGTGTCATGACTTGTGAGTACAGCGGTGTAAAGACAGATATTTTACTAGTGTTTCTGATTTAAACTTGTAAAACAGTATTGGTAAGTTCAAGTTGGTAAATTTAATTGATTGTTATAAATTGGTTTATACTGTTATTTTAAGCAAAACAACTGTCTGAATTCTCTCAGCTTTATGATTAATGTAATATTGGTGCATATAAATCATTTTGAATAAATATTTGAACAAACAAAAAATCGGTTTTTGAAATATGTCAAGGTTAACCAAAGCTGCATATATTTGATTTAAAAAAATACAAATTTAAATAATGTAATTTCTTTCTGTGATGCAAAGCTGAATTTTCAGCATCATTACTCCAGTCTTCAGTGTCACACGATCCTTCAGAAATCATTCTAATATGCTGATTTGCTGCTCAAAAATATCTTCTTTTTAGTAATTTTGAAAACAGTTGTGCTGCTTAATATTTTTGTGGAAACTATGACTTTTATGATTCTTTAATGAATAATTTTTAGAGTAACAAACCTGAAATAAAAATCTTTTGTAACATTACAATTATCTTTACTGTCACTTTTGATTAGTTTATACATGCTTGTATAAAAATGACCCCAAAACCTTTGATTGATAGTTTATGTACACTACCAGTCAAAAGTTTTTGAACAGTAAGATTTTTAATGTTTTTTAAAGAAGTCTCTTCTGCTCACCAAGCCTGCATTTATTTGATCCAAAGTACAGCAAAAAAATTTTTTTTAAATATTTTTACCATTTAAAATAACTGCTTTTGATTTGAATATATTTTAAAATATACATTTATTCCCATGATCAAAATTTTCAGCATCATTACTCCAGTCTTCAGTGTCACATGATCCTTCAGAAATCATTCTAATATGCTGATTTGCTGTTCAAGAAACATTTTTAGTTTATTATTAACAATATTTAAAACAGTTGAGTAGATTTTTTTAGGATTCTTTGATTAATAAAACGATCCAAAGATCAGCATTTATCTGAAATAGAAAGCTTTTGTAACATTAAACACTAGACCATTCACGAAAAAATTCTGCTCAGCTGTTTTCAACATAATAATAATTAATAAATGTTTTTGAGCAGCAAATCAGAATATTAGAATGATTTGTGAAGGATCATGTGACTGGAGTAATGATGCTAAAAAAATCAGCTTTGAAATCACAGGAATAAATCACATTTTAAAATATATTCAAATAGAAAACAGTTATTTTAAATAACAAAAATATTTAAAAATTGCCCTGTTTTTGCTGTACTTTGGATGAAATACATGCAGGCTTGGTGAGCATGTTCAAATCTGTTAAAATCTATATTAAATAAATGAACATTTATTAAACATTCCATTCCATTTTTTTTTATTTAAACATTTTAAATTGCTTATTAATAATGTTCACCTTTTGATTAATGCTGACGCCTCTAATACTTATGTGTCTGATTTTTAATTTACAACCTATTTTGGGTTCTTAAATTGCTTAAAATAGTTGAGTTAAAAAAACTACCTATCAGGCTGAGTTAAACATTTATTCCAACTGGTAGGTCAAAACAGCCCAGTCACTGGGTCCATATTTCACCCAGCGCTGGGTTGTTTTTAACCCAGCATTTTTTAGAGTATATATATTTATATATATATCATGTAAAAAAAAAAAAAAAAAGAAAAATATGTAGATATTTCAGATCAAGCTTACACAGCGGAGGGGTGTAGTATTTGGAGAAGACCTCATCTTTGGGCCGGTCAGGATAGAGGAACAGGAGATGATTCAGGTCGCTGATGCGATCCGCCAAAGAGCGGATAGAGAAGTCTTTGGTTGTGTATGGCATGAGGTTCCACACCATCCTTTCTCCTATGAATAACAGAAGTTTTGAAGTAGTTTTAAGAGCATTTAAAGGCACATGAAGTGATTTGTTGTGAAATACCATACATAAAATGTCCCTATTATCCTACAGAATATTATAAAGTGCTACTAAGTTGTTTTGAGGAATGGCTCAGTAACGGTTCTACCTGCTTTGTTAGGGTTCTCTGCCACCCAGGCTATGGTAATGCCACCAATTTCCGAGTCACTAAAGCGCAACAGGAAGGTTCCGTTGGGTTTGGACATCAGCATGTCCTGAGCTTGCTGTTTATTCACAAAGCCAAGAATCGCCCTGGGACACACAAGCACACAAACACATGAACATAAACATGCATGCACAAAAGGATGTTTACACACACAAAGGCAGACAGGCTGTAATCTGGTGTGTACTGTTCAGTTTCATCATGATTTGTATACAAAGGATTACATGATATGGACGACTGGGGGTTGAATGAGAAAAAGATAAGCAAAAAACAAAAGAGAGAGAGCTAGATCTTATCAAAGCCGCAAGAGGTCTCTCAGATCTTATTCCTGTGTTAATCCATCCATGGTTTAATGCCTTAATGTACAGTCTTAACCAGCACTATCTCTCAATCAGCCGGTTGCCATGGAAAAGAAGCACTTCATAATGAAGATATCCTTTATATACCACTCCAAAAAAAAAAGTACCAGATTTAAAAATGTGAAACATTATGACTAACATTTTCCAGCCAGGTGAAATGTACCAAAACTACCAAAAGTGTCCATGAAATAAATAAATGTGTCATTTTATTGTCTGTTAATTAAGTGTATTTTCCAATTAGAGTCACATAACTGAAATACGAACAAACGTCACTTTCATTTCTTTGTGAGATTCACCCCGCTGGGTCATACGGCATAACCGTCAGCGTTTTCAGCTCAGTGTGAGAGATGTCATTGTTATGTGAGGGCAGAGAGCAGCAACTGCTTTTATTCTTTCTTGATGTTCGTTCATTGACTGAGCAGCAACAAAGAGATTTTTTTTTAGCTTTTACACATGGATGAATTGTTATCATTAACATTAAATCTGCAGGAGTGTGCCGTTTGCTCGTGTTCTTACCCGTCATTCCAGTGAGGCTTCAGGTGTTTTTTAGTAAGCTCCATCACACCATCAAACCACTGCCAAAATGTGAAGTTCCTGCCAGGTAAACTCTCCTACAATGACAGAAAATAAATTAGGAATAAAAGACTAACATGCACAGTAAATAAAGAAACGTTAAGTTTTTTTTTTCCCATACAGTGAAAGTGGTCACTGAAACTGTTTGGTTAGCAATGTTCTTTTAATTCTCATATCTTCTTTCATGTTCCACAGAAGGAAGAAAGTAATACAGGTTAAACACAACATGAGAGTGAGTAAACGATCAGAGAATTGTCATCCCTTTAAGTTCACTTACAATATTTACCTACACAGATGAACGTGTTAATGTCCGTGTAAAGGCATTTCAGAGAATTGTTTCTAAACACATTATAAATGTTAGAAATGTACTGCTGAAAACACGTTACAAAGACTGTGAACTATGGCCACGGTCACACAGCAGCAGAATACGGCTGTCAGTCCTGTAACTTATTTAAGTTCCTAATTTGGTTACGTTCACACAGTACGGTTATTTACAGAACTCACACCCGTAAATTTTCAGGACTAATGCTGCCTTCATGCCATGTCGTAATTACCGTAATTACGAGATGACAACACGTGACATTTTACTCTATCTGAATTATGTGTTTCTATGACAACACTATCAACGCCAAAGCCCTCACGTGCTCCTCAGCTCGTAATTACAACTTGTAAACTCGGAATGTTCTGAGAGTTACGACTTGGACCAGTGACAGATGCACCACGTGACCGCCGCCAGGCTCATTTTGGCGCTACTTAGGCGCTACGTCGGACAACATGGAAGGCTATAGGTGTGTTCGACTTAACGCAGCGCTGCGCAGCTCGATCAAATTCTGACTTGAAGCAGTGTATGCCGGTTAGAAATTTTGTCCGACTTGAGGCGGCGCCGACGCCTCGTGACTGTCACGTGTGGCATCAAAGTACCGCGATAGCGATTCGAGAGCAGCCGACTGACTCAGTCGGCGCAGTTTCTTCAGAGCGGCTGCAGGAGCTCTGATGACCACATGGCTGTTTCACCATTGGCCAGATTCACCGCATGACAACGATCACGTGTGTTTTGGGTTTATTCTAACATCCTCAAGACCAATAATGCTGACAAATCTGTGTTTTTAGAACAATAAAAGTGTTTTTACTGTAGTCGTAATGTTATATTGAGTCCGATTTATCATAAAACACTGATAAAAGCATAAATAACCCCACTTTATTAGTATTTAAATAGTATATGTTCATGTTGATCATTATTCTTGTTCAGAGAATGCTTTACTGTATAAAGCAGTATATGAAACGTATTTCTCTTGCTCATGAAAACGCTTTTGAAAAGTCTGTGTATTTGATAAATATTGCATTTAATTCACTTCATATGTGATAGAGCATGAAAATAACATGAGAGCTTCACTAAGGAGAGTAGAAAGTGTCGGACTTGACAGCTCCGTTTTCAACTCCGGCCCCGACTGCTCTCGGCTGCTCTCGTTGATTGACGTCTGTAGCCGTAGATGAAGTCGAACACACCTATTGAGTAAAATGTCACGTGTTATCATCTCGGAATTACGGTAGGTACGCCATGGCATGAAGGCAGCATAAAATAATGACAACACGTAACATTTTACTCATAGCTTTCCATGTTGTCAGACTCAGAGGTAGCGCAACTTGTGAACTGGGAGTCTTCCCAGAGCTACGACTTGTACCACCTGACCAACGTAGGCTCTGTTTAGGCACCTTAAATGCAAATGAGCTCTGCTCGCCCCGCCCCTCTCTTCTCTCTGAGGAATGACGAGCTTGTTTACTTTAGCCGCATTTAGCCGCTAAACTTCCTAACTACCACGTTATAAGGAAAGGCGATCGCAAATATTCATTAAAAAACGCTTATACTCACTTCTGCTGTAAGTGAAGCTGGATCACGAATGATTCGCGCGAACATACAACGTAACAAACGTAATCCACTGCATCTTCAGCGGCTCAGATGTTGGGAGTAAGTGAGGACCACTATGTTCATTATTACATCCAGCAACACAACACCTCAATTGCTCAATCGGAGATATTCTTGTTTAACTTACATCCCTGCTCCAGCATCCAAACAAGGAAAGTTACTGGACTGTGACAGCTGATCTGAGGTAAGAGCTCATGTCAATCAACTATCGTGGGAGCGGCCTCTGTCGGTGTGACGCCAAAAAAGGTTTTGAAAAAAATATTTGAAAAAGGGGATATTATTTTTACAGATTAATTAAAAACCACTGCATGGATTTTTATCATTATAGGGTAGATTTGTACATACACTGCCAACACACATTAATGTTCAAACAACATGAAAAAGTGAACTTAGCATCCGATGACCCCTTTAAAGTTTCATATCCAGTCTCCACCAGAGCCACTCCTGTCAGTTTTGTGTTCCGTCCGCGGCTCCAATGTTCTGCTCTCCACCCAAATTTAAAAGCTGCTGGCGGTTAATGAAGGTTTGATGAATGAACTCGTGGCTGGAATGAATTTTTGTTGTGTCAGAAAGTGATGATACTTTCAGTTTTACGGATGTCGCCATCTTTTATATTGATTTGATCTCTCTTGCTGTGGTTACTGGTAAGGAATACAGGCTTGACTCCCGTTGCACATTCATACAGATGATATTTGGGACGCTACTGTAAGCTGCGTGTGAATGGGACATTTTGAGACTCAACACCTGTAAGTAAATTTTGTCAGTCCCAAAAACTGATAGTGTGAACGTAGCCTATGTAGTTCTGAGTTGTAGAGTTAAACCGTTAAACTGTTTTTCACCATTTTTGTGTTTAGGATTTGTTGGGCAGGCCTGAAATCATGTCTGGATGAGACACTGGAGCCACTGAGCATGGGCCCTCCACTAACCCTATAATAATAGGTCACATTAGCATCAGTGGTTCACCTGCTCAATCACCAGTTACTGTCATTAACGTTAGTTATTACAGCAGTTTGCTAGCTAGTCCTGCCTTCATCACATAAATGCATATTACCTGGTTGCGATAATTTACAAAACAGCTCTGTCTTCTTATTTAAATTTATTTCAATAGATAGGTATGCACGTGACATCACCATTAGCTGAAGTTTGTGGCAGCATTAGCTTCAGCGTGAATGCTGCGACAGAACTCACAAAACACATCTAAAATGAGAAAGAGATTTGCGATTGACTGTACAAATAGATTTGACAAATCTGAGGTAGGCCTATATTTTTACAGATTACCTAAAGCTAAAGAACCTAAAGAAAGAAGCAAATGAATTACTGCAATTCACAGAAACAAATGGACTTCAGGCAGCGAAACATCGATTTGCAGTTAACATTTCATGTTAATATGTTGAATCTTGCAGTAAAATCATACCCTATATATTGTATTATTATATCGTATTGTTACGATTATATCGTATTATCGTATTGACAGCTCATCAATTAAATATTTACCGTCTTTCTGCATTACTGGAAGTTTTTAAATAAAAACTATATAAGTTTGGGGTGGACGACCAACCTAGTTTGTATTTACAATATGCGTTTACAAGCAATTTACTTTATTTATTTCCCCAGCCTTAAAATCAGGCACATATAAAGGTTAGGAAACACGATTCCTGGCTGCATATCAATATCCATGGACCACTGGATATTTGGTAAGTTGTAAGGAACACTATATCGAGTCCAGCAACCTTTAGTTTAAACTGATTATTGTTTGTTTTACTCACATTTTTGCAACTTCCCTATCAAATCCATTCATTCAGCAGCTCTTTTGCCACATGGGGAGGAAAGTGACGTCAATGCATACCTCCTATTTAACAGTTGAGAGAGGCGGCAGCTTTCCCGCAAGTGGACGTGGTTTCAGCGCCAGCAGCAGACACGCCCTCAGTGTTTGAGAGCAGAGAATACTGCTTATTTTTTTCTAGATTTTGATAACTTATTTTATTAGAATTTGTCTAAATGGTTAATAACACATTTTTCTGTGGTGTGACAAACTCAAAACACATATTTAATATTGCTTTACAACAAAAAAACAATCTGCTGAATTCCCAGTACATGTTCCTCGCAAGTGATGCATTTATTGAAAATGGACATGGAGTTGACATGATTCAGACAGTAAACAGCTAGAAGTGTGTGCGGTAAAGGGAACGTTTAGGGCTTTGGAAACACAGGCATGACTGCCTGAACGAGAGCATGATCCACTGCCTCATGTTCATTCTGTTTTTAATCAGCGATCCACAAGCAAAGTCACATTACTTAGGAGTGAAGACGGGAAGCGTTCGTCTCCATTTCTTCCACTTTAATCACTCCATTTCTTAGAACACAATGTCCTATGTCCTGACCGTTTCAACAGTTAGCATGGCAGATCACACAGAGACACGCAAACACACGGATGTCTCTTGAACATGTACAATCGGGAATTTAGAATCTAATTTAAACAGTAACATTTATTTACATAGCACTGTATACTATACAGATCAAAGCAGCTTCAGAAAAGCAGGAAAATAAGAGTGTTAATGCTGCAAAATGCATCAGTTATGAAACAAACCGAATTTCAGTTGTAAAGCAGTTCTAATTTCAGTACACTATACTAAATTCAGCTATTTAGTTCAGGGTTTATTTATTCTGCATTATTAGATCACTAAACAAAAAAAGCTATTTGTGCAGAATATTCTTTTATGCTGATCATATACAGTTGAAGTCAAAAGTTTACATACACCTTGCAGAATCTGCTAAAAGCTTATTTATTTTACCAAAATAAGAGGGATCATACAAAATGCATGTTTTTTTTTTTTTTTTAGTACTGACCTGAATAAGATATTTCACATAAAAAAAATATAAAATATTCCATGAAAGAAAATAATAGTTGAATTATTAAAAGTGACCCTGTTCACAAGTTTATATACACATGATTCTTAATACTGTGTTGTTACCTGTTTTGGTTTAGTAATAGTTAATAATAATCATGAGTCCCTTGTTTATCCTGAACAGTTAAGCTGCCTGCTGTTCTTCAGAAAAATCCTTCAGGTCCCACAGATTCTTTGTTTTTTCAACATTTTTGTGTATTTGAATCCTTTTCAACAATGACTGTATGATTTTGAGAATCATCTTTTTACACTGAGGACAACTGAGGGACTCGTATGCAACTATTACAGAAGATTCAAACACTCACTGATGCTCGAGAAGAACACCCAGTGCATTAAGATCCGGGGAGTGAAAACTTTTGGAATTTTTAAAGATCTGGGTAAATTTAACTTATTTTGTCTTCTGGGGAACATGTAAGTATCTTCTGTAGCTTCTGAAGGGCATTACTAAATGAAAAAAATATGATATTTAGGCAAAATGAGAAAAAAGTGCACATCTTCATTTTGTTAAAAAGTTTTCACCCCCCGGCTCTTAATGCATCATGTTTCCTTCTGAAGCATCAGTAAGCTTTTGAACCTTCTGTAATAGTTGCATATGAGTCCCTCAGTTGTCCTCAGTGTGAAAAGATGCATCTCAAAATCATACAGTCATTGTTAGAAAGGGTTCAAATACACAAAAATGCTGAAAAACCAAAGAATTTGTGGGACCTGAAGGGTTT
The DNA here is from genome assembly GCA_036247105.1 of Cirrhinus mrigala. Classification (NCBI taxonomy): domain Eukaryota; kingdom Metazoa; phylum Chordata; class Actinopteri; order Cypriniformes; family Cyprinidae; genus Cirrhinus; species Cirrhinus mrigala. The sequence goes on from CM070009.1 coordinate 24,389,939, forward strand.
TTCTGAAGAACAATGGGCAGGTTAACTGTTTAGGACGAACAAGGGACTCATGAACAACTATCACTAAACAAAAAAAAAAAACATTCAGGTAACACAGTATTAAGAATCAAGTGTATGTAAACTTTTGAACAGAGTCATTTTTATGAATTATTTTCTCTTGTGGACTGTGTAAACATCTTTTACGTGAAATATCTTATTCAGGTCAGTGCTAAATAAAAAATAACATGCATTTTGTATGATCCCTCTTTATTTGGTAAAATAATCAACATTTTGCAGATTCTGCAAGGTGTATGTAAACTTTTGACTTCAACTGTAAATTGTAAATCAATTCAACTTATGTGTTTAATGCAAAATAGCATTTCCACTAGTGTTCACAGACTTCTGCGCCCCGCTGTATGAAAGCATCAAATAATTAGCATGTTTTCAAGATAACTTTGTGTTTGTGCAAATGTGTGCATATGTGAGTATTGTATCAGTAACTAAAAAAACAAAGCCATAAACACAACGATGCCTGAATTCCAAAGGCCTTTGTTGGGAACACTGCCCGCTCAATGTAGCAGATCAGCAAAGGGCCGTTTCAAAGGCAGCCACAGCCTTAGGCCTGCCCGCACATCAAAAGCTTTTAGATCAAACCTCACTTCCCAAATAACCATTAACTATTGCAATGGACGAGAAGCAATGTCGATCAGATCAGCCACCATTCTGCCCCAGGTTGACGGATTGCCACTTAAAATTAAAAAAACAAAGAACAACGAGAGACTGGTTTGGAATTAAACCATCTGTTAGAACATCGCTTGATAACGACAGTGCTTTTGGGTAACAAGCAGCAGGTCACAGTCACGGTCAGAATTTTTACAAAATAATAGGCCATATTGCTTTCAGCTTAATTAAAGCTCCCGTCCAGCTGTCAAAACCATGAGTTTATGAGTAATACTGAAGTACAAATTTAATTAGATTCAATACGGAGTGCAGCTAAACTTGTATGGATGGATAAAAAGAAAATAGATTTTACAAAGTGATCTCATTCAGTACCGTGGTTGAGTGTGAGTAGCGTATTTACCCTGTTAAACTGTGACCAGGTCATGGTCATGTTGCGGTAGTCCTCCGGGTTGACGCTGGAGCTGCTGAAGGCTTTCTGAGCGAGAAAGACGAGATTCTCCTCAGACAGACCTCGATTTGATTGCACCTCTGCCTTGTACTTCATATTCAGAGCCTCACACAACTGCGGCCATAACACCTTGTCAGGCACAATAAAAGGCACCCGTCCCTGAGAGAGAACAAGAAAATGAGTACATTATCATAAACTCTTTTAACCTTTTACAGTTGGAAAGTGTCTCATTAGGCGGGTTCTCACAGTCACTTTGGTTTTAAGGTTGTTTTTTTAGAAAAGCAACAGGGATATTTTAGGGCAGTATAGATCCTGTTTGATTTGCATAAATATACATAAATAAACATGTTCTGTATGGATGACACTCACTGCTGCCTTGAAGAAAACCATATTGGTGACTCATGATGATCTGACATTGCACAAACTCTGCAAAACGTGTATGGACTTCTGTAGACTAGATTTACAGTGCTTTTATTGTGCTTTTTTCCCCTCACTCCTCCATTTGTCATTCAGATTTGAATTGACATGAGGGTGATTAAGTGATGACAGGATTTAAATTTATGGCTGCACTGTTCCTTTAAAGAGAATAAGGGTAGAGTATGTACAGTATAGGATCATGAGTCATATGCCATCATCAGCCATCCAATCAACACCCACGCTATGAAACACAACAGTTTTGTTTGTTTGTTGTGGGGGGTTTGAGATCCTGGTGAGCGGGAATAAAAATTACATTACGTATGATTTGGAGAATAAGTCTTGCGTGTTGTCAAGTCAGGGCCGATCTTTGTGATGTTTAACATAGTTAAGTTATAGGAGCTTTATTTATCGCCACATGACTGGGAATTTGTTTCCATGACTTTCATGTGATATCGCTATACAATGGCCTCATGAGCTTATTAGAGGCACAACGATCTGGTATTATTAAGTACTTTGCTCAAGGGCACAATAATGATAGCCTGAACTTTAACCACTACACCACAACATCCACCCAAACATGCACTGATGGTTCAGAAACTAACCGGTTCAGCGAATGCGTTGTCCCACAGAACGGTGGCCGTGGCATTGTTGTCTTGACTTCCATGAACAATTACCACCACAGGCAAAGAGAGAGTCTGGGGGGGGAAAAAAAAGGTTTGAATAAGAAAAATGAATGAATGAAGCTGTAAAAATATTATATATAACTGCTTTTGTGCACAAGATTAATAGACTGATTTCTGAAGGATCATGTGACACTGAAGACTGGAGCAATGACTGCTAAAAATTCAGCTTTGCATCACAGGAATAAATTACATTTAAAATATATTAAAATAGAAGTTATTTTAAACTGTAATAATATTTTACAGTATTACTGTTTTTTGATAAAATAAATGAAGCTTTGAGGAGTATAAAAAACTTCTTTCCGAAACATTTAAAAAATTCTACCAACCCCAAATATTGAATATAGCATAAATGTAACTACTATAATTACTACAGTCTCCACATAAAACTGATCGGGCAGACCAAACCGTAAATCGTAGAGACTTGAAACTTGGAGGGATGGTAGTACTCACACTGTCTACAACGTCACCAAGGATCACCCCAATCGGCCTGATGGGGGCGCTACAGCGATCAAAAGTATGAAATTGCTCATAACTCCTTAAGACCTGGGTATACTTCACATTTCATGTCCGGACGCGTGCTGCACAGTCGCATCTGCACAGCTTTCAAAGCATAGTCATCCGCGGATGAGCGCGGATTGCCGAGTTCGACACATGTGCAGTACAATTATTTGGACTCTTGCGTCTCTGCGGATGGCCGAAGTATACATTGGCCTTTAACCGTTCATCGCAGGCTCAAGTGTCTAATGTCGTTGGCATCCTTGCCTCACGCTGAACAAAACGCATGCCTCGGATTCGGCCGTCACCAAACGAAATTTTCAGGTATTTTGCATTTTTTGAAAAACCTACTTTTGCGAACTAATCCAAGGTTTTTCATCCAATTAAAACCAAACAAGTGCAAATTCAAGGGTGTAAACGATTGTCTATTGCGCAGTTTTTCACACATACACATATTTGTATCATATGATAGACCTCCTCATTCTGACCAACTTTGTCTCTAGAACTACTGCTGTCAATCAGTGTTGTCAAAATGTAAAAAACCTACTTTTGCGAACTAGTCCTAGGTTTTTCATTTAATCTAGGAAAAAACACTGCAGTGCAATTCTCTGGACTCTCTACGTCAATAATTACAACACAAATGTTAAAATTTACCCTTTGGGAAGCTATAACGGGGTTGTTTAGAAAAGGGACCTCTCCAAAAATGCCCAAAAGCCCATAAAGCCTAAACGAAAAGTCAGAACTTCACTAAGCATGGTGAGCACATGTGACAGGTGATTCTAAACAAGCATGCAAAGTTTTAGGGAGATTGGATCACAGCTGGCATTATAACAGTCATAAACATTAAAAAACATATTTCTATGGCAAATTACCTGTATTTTTAGTGATTTAGGTGGTTACAGGCTTGCTAAATAATATGGAATATATTTTTTTGTGCTAAAATGCCCTAAAAGCACTTGACAGGGTTCATGAACACCAGATTCAAAGACTTTCAAGGACTTTTTTAAGCACCATTTATTTTCTATCAAGCACTTATCAAATTCACACACCAGCATATGTAGCGTCACGAAAGACCTCTTACAGTACTTAACATTTCACTTACACTTAACATTTACATAAAAAAATTTCAGAGTAACGAGGTTTTGAATGAGAAGGTTTCATAAATTTAGACCATTTTGAGCAGTCTTTTCAAAAGAAATTTTGAATTTCTCAAATATTGATAAAAATATATATTCTTGCATCAAACTGTTTTTTTTGCTGTAATTCTTATTAGTCTTCCCATTACGATACAATATTTGACTCCTTAAAGTGATTTACAGGAAATTTTGTTTTTGGCATGTAATGGCATTTTTCTAACTTTATTAAAAGTATGTCATCTTTTGTTAAATTCAAAAAAATTATATTTAAAACCTTTTTTTTTTTTTTTAATTTTCTAATTAAAACAACAGAATAAAAACAATCAAATGAAATCAGTATAAAAATAATTGTACTACAGAGGTGGCACAGAAGAACACAAAAGTGGCTTGTAGGTGTATTTTCAGATGGTTTAATGAGGCTCAGCGTCACATGAGTGCAATGAAATTCATAACTTCATGTTGTGGTTAATGTTTTATATATAAAATTTGAATATAGAAATATTAAATGATTTAAATAACAGAAAAGATACTTTAAAATGAAAGTAAAACTGCCAGTAGGTGGCGGCAAGTCACTGATTTTATCACTGAATCGTTCATTGAATTGATTAGTTCGAACGGCTAATTCATTCACAATGAAGCAAGTGACTCTTTAAGAATGGGTAATTTAATCAGATTCGTTTAAAAACACCCATTCATGCATAAACAAAACAGCTCTGTGTTTTAAAAGGAGATGTGCAGCAGCTCAGCTGATACTTTGTTTGAAACAATTTTTGTTGAGAAAATCAGGCAACAGTGTTCAGACAATGCAAGTCACTAAATATTAACTTCTTGTTTAGTGAACTGTTGTATTAAATCAACATCATTTGGTTACAGGCGTGGGGAGGGGCATTTTTACTGCATGATTATTATGAGAAGGACGACACAGTTTATATGTTATATTTATCCAGAAATGGATAAAAAAATAATTCTGCTGTTAAAAATAAATGAAGAAACAGTGTAGGAGAGTGGTTATTATGCGCAAACAATGGGAAACAATATATTTGCGCAGTGTGCGCATGTCAAAAAAAATCAATTCTAATTTAAAGCTTGTGACAAATGCGCACATCAACCCGATCACTTTATTTAGCGTTCATGTAAACACTACATTCAGATTCATCAATCGGAATTAATTCAGTCAGATTGAACTAAAAATTTTGCATGTAAAGGTAGTTGTGTTCAAGGAATCAGCAAATGTCTGTACTTTCCAGGTCTTGAATCCATGTGTCTGATATTCAAGTACTTTCAAGTACTTTCAAGAAGCGTGGGAACCCTGACTTAAACCCGGGTAATCGCTGCTTGCAGCTATATTATTATTATTATTTTTTTATTTATTTTTTTTTTTTACTGCAAAATCTACTAAAACATTCATTTTGACTGACTGAATGAACTGAAATGTAACACTTGTCTAAATTTTGGATCTTTGAAATTTAAGGAAAATCAGGTATATGACCTCTCAAGCTCACCTTAACCTGAAAGACCAGCTCATTTCCCCCAACACTGAACTGTGATTCAAACAAAATGGTAAACTTCTCCTCGGTAACAGACTCTGCCCCTCGGCGGTCTGAACGCCTGATCCGCTTCAGAGACTACAGGACAAATGCACAGAAATATAATGACTTTGTTAACAGGAAAGTTAGTGCAGAGATACTTGGTTTGATAAATTGTAACCCTACAGCCTATTGTATCATATTTATCTAAAGCTGTTCTATTTTTATGACTACTGATTCATATGTCAGGCTTTACAGGGTTAAGTGTTACTCAAGTGTTATAAATTCATTGCTGATGCATAATCGAGAACACAGCTCTGTTCTCTAAGCAGGTACAGAGTAAATTATGAATGAACTTAAATGGTGGCTGACAGTGTACGTAGAAACCTCTTCAGTCAGGTTCACACACTCATCCTGCAGAGTTTTCTTTAAATCAGATTTTAGACAGCCACATAACACTCACCATGTTTCTAAAGTGTGCACTGAGAGTGCCTGTGGTCTGGTGGTACTCCATCACACAGTTGTTATTCAAGATCTCACCACTGCTGTCACTGTTAAACAGACACATACATATACAGAGAATATTATTCCGCATACAGTCGTACAAAAAATTACGATGAGCATTTTAACCAAGATCTAGGTCTAATAAAGGGTTAGTTTACCCAAAAATGAAAATTCTGTCATTAATTACTCATGTCGTTCGAAACCTGTAAGACCTTCATTCATAATTCTTTTTTTTTTTTGATGAAATCCAAAAGCTTTCTGACCCTGCATAGAGAGCAAAACAACTGACACGTTGAAGACCCAGAAAGGTAGTAAGGACATCATTAAAATAGTGCAATACTACCTTTCTGGACCTTGAATGCGTCAGCTGTGTTGCTGTCTATGCAGGGTCAGAAAGCTCTCAATATCATCAAAAATATCTTAATTTGTGTTCCAAAGAGGAACGAAGGTCTTACGGGTTTGGAACGACATGACGGTGAGTAATTAATGACGTAATTTTCATTTGTGGGTGAACTGTCCCTTTAAAGGAGAAGTTCAATTCCGGAACAAAAATTTACAGATAATGTACTCACCCCCTTGTCATCCAAGATGTTCATGTCTTACTTTCTTTGGTCAATAAGAAATTATGCTTCTTGAGGAAAACATTCCAGAATTTTTCTCCAGATAGTGGACTTCAATGGTGCCCACAAGTTTGAACTTACAAAATGCAGTTTAAAGGACTATAAAGAAGGGTCTTATCTAGCGAAACGATTTTTAATTTTCGAAACAAATTGACAATTTGTATACTTTTTAACCTCAAATGCTCGTCTTGTCTTGTCTCTGCGATGCACATGCGTAGTTTGTGTAATCCTGGTCAATAAAGTTAGGGTATGTCGAAAAGCTTTTTTTTCTTCAACGGCAAAATCATCGTACAGTGCTGTTTTACCTTTTTTGTTTTTTGTTGACCGATCATTTTGCTAGATCTGATCTTTTTTGAAGTTCAAACTTGGGGGCACCACTGAAGTCCCTGAATGTTTCTCTTCAGGAAACATTATTTCTTATCGGCTGAAGAAAGAAAGACACGCACATCTTGGATGACAAGAGGGTGAGTAAATTATCTGTAAATTCTTGTTCTGGAAGTGGACTTCTCCTTTAAGTGACATATTTAGGTAGAAAATTGTGTGTTAGTAAATGTAGGATGATGTATCAAAGGGTGTCTGATGAAACATGCTTTGTTTTTGCAGCTCCAGACGTCATTAGGCCAGTTCACAATGAGTCATCAACAACACCCAGAGGAGTTACTAAATACAATGTGTTGTGTTTCTGCTCACTTTCTGGTGTTTTCATTCTTGAGCAGGGCCTTGGCCTGTTGTTCACTGATGATGGTGGCTTTGACCTGCGGTGGGTTCATGTGCACGTTCAGTTTGCCACCTACCAGCAAACGCACCGTCGCTGCAAATTTAGTTTGTGTTTTTAGCACCTGTGGAGGCTGCTTTTCGATGATGAAGGTACTGCAGACAAAACACAAACACATATACATGTATTTACTGTACATCCATATTCATAAAACACACTGTACATCAACAGGAAATGTGCATTACCACATAGTTCGGGGGAAGTTTTTTTAAAGAAATCAATACCTTTTAATTTTCAAGAATGCATTAAATTGATCTAAAGTGGCGTTACACAACATTTACACAACATTGATAATAACACAAAATGTTTCTTAAGCAGCAAATCAACATATCTGAAGGATTTCTGAAGGATCATGTGACACTGAAGACTGTATTCAAATTGCATTAATTTTGATATGTGGCTATGCTATGGTATGTTTAATAGTTACACAGCCAGCACCACACTTCTCAGGTTGATGGATATCCATTCAGACACTGATGGTTTTTAAAAGCACAGTTCCCATTAGGCTCAGTGTTTCATTGACTGCATGGCCTGAGGCACCAAACACACACGCACACACACACATGAATGAACCACCACATTTATCCCCTGTGGTAGGTGTGAATGCTGACAGCTTGAGATATTATGAGGAAGAGAGTGAAGGAGAGCAGAAGTTTGTAGACATCCCCCTGTGTGCCACCAAAGTGATCTCACTGACAAGCAGCTTCTGTTGAATTCTCACAGATGCGAGCACATGCAGGGTGAGTAATACATGAACACTCAATCCTCTGGTACTGAGACGATCATCTTTTAATTTCATAAAATGTGAGAATGAACAATCTGACAGGATAGTTCACCAGAAATGACAACTGCGCCATCATTTACTCATCCTCATGCCGCTGCAAACTCTGGTCAAATGACCTTTTCTGTTCATTAAGGAGCAGAAAATGCTTTGGGATTTCAAGCTTCAAAAAGGATGCAGGAGCCCGATGAATGAGTTTTAAAAAGTGATACTTGCACGCTGTATTTCAAGTGTTTTATAGTATGTATATTTTAAAGAAATGGATACTTTTATTCATGAAGGATGGATTCAATTTTTTAAAAGTGACAGTAAAGACATTGAACTTTCTATTCGTCAAAGAATCCTGAAATCATGCATTACGATTTCCACAAAAAATATTAAGCAGCACAACTGTTTTCAACATTGATAATAATAATAAATGTTTCTTGAGCAGCAAATCAGAATATTGGAATGATTTCTGAAGAATCATGTGACACTAAAGACTGAAGTAATGATGCTAAAAATTCAGCTTTGCTATCGTGGAAATAAATTACATTTTTAAAATATATTCAAATAGAAAAGAGTTATTTTAAATTGTAATACTATTTCACAATATTGCTGTTTTTACTGTATTTTTGAGCAAATAAATGTGGCTTTTGAGAGCATAAGACTTTCAAAAGCAATTCTCCTATGGGCATTCATGATTGTTTATAAGACATGTAGAAATCTCCATTTCATGTATGAATTGTCTTTTGAGTCTGATTTTTTTCAATGAATGAGTCAATCCAAATAACTGAATTATGTATTAATTAAACTTCTCTTATACCATGGTCTGTCTGAATACTCAATTCTGATTGGCTGGCAGGTATGCATTAAGTAAGGTATAATGCACGGGTAGCTGTGCATTAAACGTTTTTAATGCACGATGTGGAGGCCAAGAACCACCCGACGTGAATATAGCAAAGCTTGCCGTGAATTTTCCAGCTTATACCATGGTCATTTGCCAGCATTGACAAGTTAAAGCTGTTAATGATGGTTTGCAGCACAATATTTGACCGGACGGGTAAGAATTACAATTATTTTTGTCAGTTACGGCTCGTTAGCTCCAGCATTCTTTCTGCTTCAAATCAAATACAGAGATGAAATAGTGTGGTAAGATCACATTTATTTGAATTATAGCATTTATTTCAATTAATTATCAAAAGAGAGTGAGAGAGAGGTCTGAGATCGTAGAAACTTGTTGTCAACTCTGAATTTAATTAATGAAATAGCCTAGATAGTAGATCACTACATTATATTCCTCAGCAACGAGGAGGTAAAATCAGTTTTTGAAGTAACACAGATTCATTCTTTGTAGAAAGAGGCACAGACGCAAGTAACGCACACACAACTGTCATCTCTTTCTTTCTCTCTCTCTCTTTCTCTCTCATTCGACAATGAAGTAAAATTGAAATAAACACTACAATTAATTCAAGTAAATGTGATCTTAACGCATTATTTCATCTCTATGTCTGATTTGAAGCGGGTAGAATGCTAGAGCTAACGAGCCGTGACTGACGAAAATAATTGTAATTCTTACCCGTCCGATCAAATATTGTGCTGCAAACATCATTAACAGCCTCAAATTGTCAGTGCTGTCAAATGACCATGGTATAAGTGGGATAATGTAACGGCTAGCTGTTTCAATGCTCTTTGCGGAGGCAACCACCTGATGCGGCCTCCACGTTGTGCATTAAAATCTTTTAATGCACAGCTAGCCGTGCATTATCCCTTATTTACACGACGGCGCTGTTGAATTCTTTAATCTGACTGGCTGACAAACATTCTAAGGTATGCAATTATTTCCAGGTAGCTCTTGAACGTATTACATGTCCATATTACTTCGCCAAATGATTTCAGTTATTTCAAAGGTCCTAACAGCTTATAACAGCAAAAGAACCAAACCCCACAATGACACTGACCAAGCAAATAAATATAGCAAACAATAGGATAAAAACTCCAAATTACTTCAATGCTTTTGACACAAAATTACGTTTTATCAAACGTAAGCATATTTCTCTTGCTCTCTCTCCCTCACAAACGCACACACATAGTACAGTCACACACTCGCACAAAAACGTGTTGTTAGCAATGCTCTGATGATTTTATCAGTAAAATAGTTTAGGAAATTAAAAGCTACATGTCATTTCTCACTAATAACGGTGCTGTTTCTAAAGATGATGAATTTGCAGTTTCGCTATTAGCACAAAAGCTGCTGCCGACCACAGCTGAGAGTTGCACATACTCACAGAGGTTATTTACACATGCTCTCTCTTTCTATCTGTCTGTCTGTCTGTCTAATAAATTCATTATTAACTGCATTACTCCGCTATCAACGGTTCAAGCCTCCATTGCTATGTCTAAAATGACATTTTGGAATTATCAACCGAGGTATTACATTATTTTAAGGACAAAAACCTGACAAACAACCATGTCTTTATCTGAAAAATATTTAAGTTGTGGTAACCATAGTATAATTTGAATAACTGACTCTAGTCCATTTAATTATTTGAAAATAATGCGCATTATTTTCCAATAATTCAACGGTCCGTCGTCAATTATTCTTTATGAACTAGGGTAGACCATTTCTATGCATAATAACTTATATTTCTCTCTGTTACACACATAAAACACAGGATAGCTTCAGGAAACGTGAGTTGTATGAACAACTCTGATACGTATATGATGCCTTTGCATCCTTTTTGAAGCTTGAAAGTCCTTTCAACATAATTTAATGGAAAAAGTGATCAACATGTTCTTGCATTATATGTTAGAAGTGGCATGAGCATTTCTTGGAACTAATTCTTTCTAGATTATTGACTAATTACCCCTTCCTTTATATTCAAAATGTAAAATCTATAACCACTTAGACTTGTAGCCGCACATAAAGAACACAGGAAGGAAGATAATGTATGTCTTTGAATGTAAGTCGCCATGGCAACTAATATGATCCATTCAAACGCATCATGAAGTCACCATTGAAACTGTAGCAATGCCAAAAAAAAGAGATGATGTGAAAATGCATGATGTTGATTAAAGGGAGTATACTGGCTGTGTTACTGCACTTTGCAATCACTTAACCTAACTGCTATCACACACAAACACAGACCTGGTGACTAAAGCTGAGATGATGTCCGTGATGGTGCTGTTGAGTTCGGTCAGCAGCTCTTCGATGGGGCCGGGAATGGGCAGCTGCTGTCTCAGATGCTCCGCCCTCCGGATCTGCTGACGATTCTGCCAAATGGTTTCCGCTAGCTTCTCACACCTGTGCACAAACACATGCAGAAATGCTAAACCAAAGCACAGACTACAAAGCTGCTCTCTGCATATGTTGTGCATCTGAAATGTAAACGCAAATGTTTTGTGGATAACCACAACATGCACATGCCTCTGATTATTTGCATAACTGCCTTAGTGCGTGTATTGCTTTATTTAACTATGCACTGGGATAAAAAGATGGCTAAATATAAGAAAAACTCCCTATGGGAGCATTTGTGGAAAATAAAATAATGTACATGAAAGTACATACGGATTTGGCTTAATCTGTAGTAATTATAATTCGCTTTAAAAACAATAGAGGTCTATGGTATGTCCTAAATTGGTCTGCTAAGTATGCATGTGTGCGCACCATGACTGTAGTATGTCCAGTCCTCCCTCGGGCGGCCCGCCGTTGCCAGCCAGCTGTTGACGTCTCTTCCACTGAATCAGCTCGTCGTCAAGAATCACCGTCTGCTGTTTCCGTAGCAATGCCAACGTCTTCTGGTGTTTCTCTGCCAGGCCCTGAGCACACATACACAAGCTCATATGACAGCACATGAACAGACGTGAACATATGTGCTGTACTCATGTAAATAACAATGGCCCTCAGGTTTAGTGCTGAACTTGAAAACAAATGAGCGACATCAAATGGAAGTGTTGCTTTCAATTAAAGGAGACAGGAAATGGAAAATAACAGAGAATGTTTAGAAATTAAAGTGTTCCTCATTTTAACCAAAACAAGGTTATTTGCATATACATGCCTTAAAGGGATAGTTCACCCAAAAATAGAAATTCTGTCATTAATTACTCACCCTCATGTTGTGCCAAACCTGTAAGACCTTTGTTCATCTTCAGAACACAAATTAAGATATTTTTAAGAAATCCAAGAGCTTTCTGCCCTGTATAGACAGCAACACAATTGACACATTCAAGGCTGTGAAAGGTAGTAAGAACATTGATAAAATCATCCATTTGACATCACCGTAATGTTATGAATCTGCAACAATACTTTTCATGCAAGAAGAAAACAAAAATAACGACTTCAGACATTTTTTCTCTTCAGATTTTTTTTCTCTTCGGATTTCTTCAAAAATATCTGTGTTCTGAAGATGAATAAAGGTCTTACGGGTTTGGAATGACATCAGGGTGAGTAATTAATGACAGAATTTCTTTTTTGGGTGAACTATCCCTTTAAAGTTGCAATGAAATAGATGTAGCGACATTTTTGTGAATTGTGCATTTTATATATTTTGACAGGCGCAAGTGAAATGGAACAAATTTTGTGCAGGGAAATGGTTCTATTCACTAGTTGATTAGATGAAGGCAGATCTGAATGTGAGTTTTAAGTGGGCTAAATGATTGGAGAAGTCATTTTAATGGAATATCAAGTTATGACATTTTGATTAGAAGTTATGAGGTCAAGACAAAGGAAACAGGGACGCAGGGATGAATCGTTTACAATAACAGAATCAACATGAATTTTCAGACTCTAAATTCTGACTCTAAATGTTGGTTGATTAGCCAATCAAAACAGAAGTAAACATATAGACATATAGACTTACATATAGAAGGCTATTTAAGCCTTACATATAGAAGGCCTAAATTGACAAATTTAAGTTTAAATGGCCCAAAAAAAAGTTTTAGAAAAGGGTAATGTGTAACTAAATTTTAAGAAACTATTACTTAATATAAATACATTCAAAGGAGAAAAAATTCACTACAGTCCAAAAGTTTTGGGTCAGCAAGATTTTTTACTATGTTTTTGGAAAGTCTGACACAGTCTTATTTATGGCTGCATTTATTAGATCATAATAGAAAGAAGAAAGAAAGAAAGAGTAATATTGTGTTATTACTAAAATATTATTACAATTTAAAACAACTGTTTATTATATGAACCTACTTTAAAACATAATTTATTCCTGTGAAGGCAAAGCTGAATTTTTATTATCATTACTTCAGCCTTCAGTGTCACATGGTCTTTCAGAAATGATTCTACTATGCTAATTTGCTGCTCAGGAAACATTTATTATTACTAACTGTGAAAACAGTTGTGCTGCTTAATATTTTGGAACTGGTAAAAACACCTACACTGTAAAAAACAAACAAAAAAATTGTTGAGTCAATTTAAATTAATATGTTACCCTGCAGACTTAAAATTTTAAGTTGAGTCAACTCAAATAAGTTTAGTCAACTTGAAATGTTAAGTTGTACTAAGCGGAAAACTTAGATATTTGAGTTGACTAAAATAATTTGGTTTATTAAACTTAAAAGCTGGGCTTGTTACCCAGCTGCCTTAAAATCTTAAGTTGAATGAACTCAAATATCTAAGTTGTCACTTAATACTTCTTAACATTTCAAGTTGACTGAACTTAAAATTTTAAGGTAGCCGGGTAACAAATTAATTTAAGTTGAATCAACAAATTGTTTTTTACAGTAAAATAGTTTGTGACATTATTGTCTTTACTGTCACTTTTGATTAAATAAATGTATCCCTGCTAATTAAACATTCATTTATTTAAAAACAAAAAACAAAACAGTAACCCACAAACTTTTAAGCAATAGTGTATAACGCTACAAAGTTTATGATATGCTTTAAATGTGTTAGTAATGTTAGAGTCTGGGTGTTGTATTATGCTAATGCTATGCACACTGTTCACTCGTTGCGTGTCTGTGTGTGTGTGTGTGTACCAGTCTGTATTTCTGCAGGGTGTTGGCCTCTCGGGTCAGCCAGGCCTCTACTGTGGCTCTCTTGCTAAGCAGGCTAGGCTCTCGTAGCTGTCGGTCTGCTGGAGGCAGCGTGGCCAGACTTGATAACTGAGCTGCACACAACAAAGAAGAGGATTTAGTCCACAAAGAAAAAAAAAACTGTATGTAAAAGAGCCATCTGACTAGGTATGAAAAAGCGGGTTGTGAATCTAGCAATTCCGGCGTGACAATAGCAGTTTTCTTTTCTGTGCTGATGTATTTTCCGTTCTTTTTTTCAATGCAATTATCTGTACAAATAATGTTTACTCATAAATTGTTACACTAAGAGATCTAAATTCTGGCTTAAAGGTTTAAAGTTCCCCCAGAATCCTGTCATCATTTACTCATCCTTAAGTTGTTCCAAACCTGTATGCGTTTATTTCTTCTGTTGAGCAAAAGAATATCTCTTGATTGTGGGAAATCACACCACTGATGGTTCCCATTGACTTCCATAGTATAGGAAAAAATGTGAACAGGGAAATTCAATGGGGATCAGAAACTATTAGGTTAACCAGTTTCGTCAAAATATCTTCTATGTTCGGCAGAAATTCGTACAGGTTTAGAACAGCCTGAGGATGTGTAAATGATGACAGAATTTTCATTTTTGGGTGAACCATTCCTTCTAATTCTCACGAATCATGGGAGCATGAGGACATTTTTGCTGTATTATGTACTGAATGATAAAATAGTCTGTGTATGTGATTGCATACATATGACTGTCCACTGGTTATGAGTGTGTGTGTGGGGGGGCAAAGCATTCCTGCTAGCAACGCCAAAGTTCGATTCCCATTCGATTCAAATATATAGATGTAAATGAGGGTGGCTGTATACCCTGTATTCTGAGGCTTTCCTGGTACTGTATAATGAAGTACTCCTGGTTGTGTTGTAGTTTTCTGAGGTCATTCTCTGTGTCCTGAGTCAATATTCGGAGCTCCTCGAATGCCTGGTTTATCTGATGGTACTTCTGTGACATGCTGTCCATCAGGCCGCCCACCGGTGAGCTCGACTGCAAATCACAGACACACGAGTGACAACCAAGTTGCTATTTATGGGTCAACATTTAGTTTCACTAAAATTTACGATCGGATCATTTTAGAAAGAAACATGATATACTGTAGCTTCATCCTGAAGCTTTCCAAACCAAAGCTTCATGAAGTACTGTAGACCCTTTTCATCCCTGTCCTGTTGTGTATTAATAATCGAGCCAGATAAGGTTATTCGTCTGTGCCCATGTTAGACTAAGTGCACGTGTCCTGTATGTTTGTTTAAACCAGCTATATATTGTTTGTGTCGTGCATACATGGTATGTGAACATAAATATTATGTGTGTCTATTAGGTGTGTCTGAGATGAGTGGGCATTTTCATGTGTACATAAGATTTACTGATATTGTCTTTAGATTTATGATTTTATAGGTTGTCAGCTGAGTTGATAAAATCTGAAATTTCCTCCTTTACTCTCATAAAACTGAGCAGGTATCGCAAATTTGTGTGTAGGATTAAATATGTATCTTCCTCTACGCATACACAAAGCAAACACACAAATTTTATTTCTGAAGACTGTAAAAGTCAGTCATGTACAGTAGCACTGTTTATTGCCCATGATGGTTTTTAAAGTTGACCGAACTCACTGAACTCTGTTAACGCACGAGTACAAATGACAACTTTTTAAAGGCTTGTTGAAATGAATCATAAAGTGTTAATAAATCACTTGCATGCAAAGAGAACTCTGGAAGCAACAAAAAAATAAATAAATACATTTATGAGATTATTTTATAGAATTTCCATGTCAGATAATAATTCTTGGAATTAACTATTATTTATGTATTACACTTACTAGTATAAAAAAATATGCAATACATAGGCTACAGTTCAACTGTGATGCATTAAACTATGGAAGCCTGTTAATAAAAAAGGTAATTGCAACTTTTTATCTCACAATTCTGACTTTTCGCAGTTCTGAGAAATAAACTCAGAACTGTGTGATATAAACTTGCAGTTGTGAGTTATAAAGTTAGAACTGCGAGATATAAACTCACAATTCTGACTTTTTTCTCAGAATTGTGTGTTCATATCTCACAAGTCTGACTTTATAACACACAATTGTGTGTTTCACACAGAGGACAACTGAGGGACTCATATGCAACTATTACAGAAGGTTCAAACACTCACTGATGCTTCAGAAGGAAAAACGCTGCAGTACTAAATAAAAAAATATATATATATGATATTTAGGCAAAATAAGAAAAATTTACACATCCTCATTCCATTCAAAAGTTTACACCCCCGCTCTTAATGCATCGTTTTTCATTCTGGAGCATCAGTGAGTGTTTGAACCTTCTGTCATTGTTGCATATGAGTCCCTCAGTTGTCCTCAGTGTGAAAAGATGGATCTCAAAATCATACAGTCATTGTTGGAAAAGGTTCAAATACACAAAAAAGTTGTAAAACCAAAGAATTTGTAGGACCTGAAGGATTTTTCTGAAGGGCAGCGGACAGTATAACTGTTCAGGATAAACAAGGACATGAACAACTATCACTAAACAAAAAAACACAGCTGTGTAACAGCTGGTAACAACACAGTATTAAGAATCAAGTGTATGTAAACTTTTGAATGGGGTCATTTTTATAAATTCAACTATTATTTTCTCTTGTGGACTATATGTAAACATCTTTTATGTAAAATATCTTATTCAGGTCAGTACTAAATAAAAAATAGCATGCATTTTGTGTGATCCCTCTTATTTTGCTAAAATACTTAACATTTTGCAGATTCCGTATGTGACCTTTTGGCCTCAAGTGTATGCACACTTATAAATAGCATATTTCACAACTTCCTTTACATTTCCAGGTTTTCCATGACTGTGAGAACCGAATTTGAAAACAGTGATGAACAGCAGTATTCAAGCGTTATTTCACTTAAACTGCCCTAACGAACCGATAGTCTGAAATAGATCTGCCTAACTCTGTGTCCACTCACATTAGTCGCCTCTCTGACGAGTCTTTGCTCTGTGTACAGGATGTGTTTGATGCATCTCACCAGCTCCAGGGGACAGCGGTCATACGTGCTCTGAAAACACAAACACACACAATCAGAATAAACATCTACTTTGCCTTGTTTTATTTCAACACACTCAAGATCACCATACAGCACTAATGACAGTAAACACTGAGGCTGCACTTTCCTGACCGACCTGTTCTGAGTAAAAGCTTTATCATCATACACCGATATGCTGTATGTCAACAACTGCCTCTTTAAGTTTGATCGATATTCTCTAAATTTATTTTCTCCTAAGATATTTTAAGAGAATCTATGTGAGTGCATTTACGCAGGAGCATTAGAATGTATTTTATAAAATCAATTTTTAATTGGGTTTTTAAAAGGGTTAGTTGCGTGGTACTGTCATAAACATGCTTCTAAGACTGACAGGGAAGAAAATGTTGAATGAAGTCATTATTTTTGAACCACTGATGTCACATGGACTATTTTAACAATGTCCTTACTACCTTTCTGGGACTTGATTTCATCAAAAATATCTTAATTTGTGTTTTGAAGAGGAGCAAAGGTCTTACGGGTTTGGAACGACATGAGGGTGAGTAATTAATGACAGAATTTTCATTTTTGGGTGAACTATCCATTTAACTTTTTAAACTAAATCATTCCTGAATTGTATGTGTAGACAAAAAACAAGCAGAACCTTTAGCTGTGAAGCATAATGTCCTAATTTGATCTTGAGTAAGAAGCCGTCCTCTCCCACTTGATGCTCTGCTTTCTTCTGTAGTTCCTGGATCAGGCTGTCCAATAAGCGTTTGGCTTTTATTTCCTCCTGAGGGTTCTCTAAATCTATTGCATCCCTGAAAGAGGACACAAGGACAAACTTAATAACACTGACATATTAAAAA
Source organism: Cirrhinus mrigala (assembly GCA_036247105.1). Classification (NCBI taxonomy): domain Eukaryota; kingdom Metazoa; phylum Chordata; class Actinopteri; order Cypriniformes; family Cyprinidae; genus Cirrhinus; species Cirrhinus mrigala. The sequence continues at coordinate 24,407,906 of CM070009.1, forward strand.
AAAAATGACAAACTGACAGCTGCAGTTCAAACTCTTCACATACCAGAGTTGTCCCTCTATCCACTGGGACAGGTAGTGTCGCACCTCTATGGGGAAGTGTTGCCCGTAGAGAGACTGCATCTGGTGTAGGGCATCTCCCTGCAGCTGCTGGGCCTGGATCCACACTGCCATTTTCACTCTGGAAGACACAAAAAGCAACATGAGAAAAGCAGAAAGAGGTTTACGGGGAAAACCGAAAAGACTGTAACACCAGAATCCAGAACATTTGTGCTTAATTGTCATAAAAATCATGAGTTCAGCATATAAAGGACTAGGCAGTGAGAACACTGATGTGTGCAGTCACTGTCACAGGAGCGAGTCTGATTTGTCTTCAGATCACACCGTTTAAGGGAAAATCTCCTGCGTAATATAGATGATGGTGGGAACCTTCACAGTACAAAGCATTGTGGACTGTAATGTTGTGTCCAATCTTTTCACTCCTCGTGGCTTTCCGCGAAAAGGGTCTGAACTCATTTAATGGATTTGTTGTGTCAACACAGCCATTTTGCTGGCATAGCATGTGTGTGAGTGCAAGAAAACACTCAGAGAACAGAAGAAAAGTGAAGAGGAAGGAAATGAATGTGTTGAAATGAATCTCGTGCTGCCCTCAGACAGACACAGACACACTGAGATGCTCATACTCACTAATTTATACTCATTCAAAGTCAAAAATGTTAAGGAAACTGAGAGAAAAATGGGAAAACCTTCATAAAGCAAGATGAGAGGAACAAAAAACTGAGTTTGTACTACAGACAGAACAATATTAGCCAGGCTGATCAATCAATATTTGAGCATTTCTGAGAATTTCAGCACCAAGCTGAACAGATATTATCCACTTCCCCTTTTAAATTCAACAATTTTGTGTACATCTAATTTGCTATGATGAAAGAGTATTATACACCACTTAAGCATAACATTATGACTACCTTCTTAATTAAAACTGGTCCCCATTTTTCTGCCAAAACAGCCCGGACCTGTCGAAGCTCCACTAGACCCCTGAAGATGTGCTGTGATATCTGGCACCAAGATGTTAGCAGCATATCCTTTAAGTTCTGTTAACTTGCAAGAGGCCTTCATGAATCTGACTTGTTTGTTCAGCACATCCTGCAGATGCTCGATTGGATTGAGATATGGGGAATTTGGAGGCCAGGTTAACACCTCAAACTCGTTGTTGTGCTCCTCAAATCATTCCTGAACCATTTTTGCTTTGTGGCAGGGCGCATTATCCTGCTGAAAGAGGCCACAGCCACCAGGGAATACTGTTTCCATGAAAGGGTGTACATCAATGGTCTCAAACTCAATTCCTGGAGGGCCGCAGCTCTGCAGAGTTTAACTCCAACCAACTCTAACTCACACCTGCTTGGAGATTTCTAGTAATCCTGAAGACCCTGATTAGCTTGATCAAGTGTGTTTGATTAGGATTGGAGCTTAACTGTGCAGAGATGTGGCCCTCCAGAAATTGATTTTAAGACCACTGGTGTACATGGTCTGCAACAGTGCTTAGGTCGGTGGTATGTGTCAAAGTACGTCCACATGGATGGCAGGACCCAAGGTTTTTCCAGCAGAACATTGCCCAAAGTGCATCCTGGTGCCATGTGTTCCCCAGGTAAGCGACGCACACGCACCCAGATATCCATGTGATGTTAAAGAAAACGTGATTCATCAGACCAGATCACCTTTCATTGCTCCATGGTCCAGTTCAGATGCTCACATGCCCACTGTTGGCACTTTCGACAGTGGACAGGGGTCAGCGTGGGAACCCTGACTAGTCTGCAGCTCTGCAGCCCCATACACAACAAACTGTGATGCACTGTGTATTCTGACACCTTTTCATCAGAAGCAGCATTAATGTCTTGAGTAATTTGAGCTACAGTAGCTCATCTGTTGGATCGGACCACACAGGTCAGCTTTCGCTCCCCATGGGCATCAATGAGCCTGGGCCGCCCATTACCCTGTCGCCTGTTCACCACTGTTCCTTCCTTGAACCACTTTTGATCAATGCTGTCCACTGCAGACCGGGAACATCCCATAAGAGTTGCAGTTTTGGAAATGCTCTGACCTAGTTGTCTAGCTTTCACAGTTTGGCTCGTGTCAAACTCGCTCAAATCCTTACACTTGCCCATTTTTCCTACTTCTAACACATCAACTTTGAAGACAAAATAATCATTCGCTGCCTAATGCTGTATATCCCACCCACTAACAGGTGCTGTGATGAAGAGATAATCAGTGTTATTCATTCGCCTGTCAGTAGTCACAATGTTGATCTGTGTATATATATCACCATTCTATCAGCCAGTTGGTCTCTAGATATCAGTATCAGTCAGCATCAGTGTTAAAAACCAAAAAGGGTTAGCCACTAGTTGTTTGTGCATGTGCAGAAGTTTTGGCTTGTCTCTGTGTTTGTTTTTGTGAATCTCATTGGTTTGAGCTGTCAACATATTCTCAGCATAGCCGCATGACTTGCTTGTCTCTCAACTACAGGCACTGCATAAAACATCAAATTCCACGCACATAAACACACTCAAAACTATATATTGAAACATCACTCCCGGCGGGGTCATCTGATCAGTCCGCTGACAGTTTTTATGATGATGACTGCACAGGCTGAAATGAGCCAGCAAAGAACCTCAGTGATCTCAGACTGAGGCATAATGCATTAAAGTGGGACATTTTATTTTTTCCATGAAGCTCACTTAGCTTTTTTGTATGGTTTCCCTGAAGTCTACAGACAGATAGATAGATGACTGTATGATTTTAAAATCCATCTCTTTGCACTGAGGACAACTAAGAGACTCATATGCAACTATTACAGAAGGTTCCTTCTGTAATAGTTGCATATGAGTCCCTCAGTTGTCCTCATTGTGAAAAGATGAATCTCAAAATCATACAGTCATTGTCGGAAAGTGTTTAAATACACAAAAATGCTGAAAAACCAAAGAATTTGTGGAACCTGAAGGATTTTTTATTTTTTTTTGCTGGCAGTTTAACTGTTCAGGACAAACAAGAGACTCAAGAACAGCTATCACTGAAAAAAAACATAGTATTAGGAATCAAGTGTATGTAAACTTTAGAAGGGGATCATTTTTATAAACTCAACCATGATTTTCTTTTTTTGTGGACTATATGTAAACATCTTTAATGTGAAATATCTTATTCAGGTCAGTACTAAATAAAAAATAACATGCATTTTGTATTATCTTTGATGATTTTGGTAAAATAAATAACATTTTGCAGATTCTGCAAGGTGTATGTAAACTTTTGACCTCAACTGTATAATATTGATTACATTCTTAATGTAAAAATATATCTTTTTTTGTTTTCGGATGTGATCGGGACATGAATTTACATTTGATTTATTAAATAAACAAATATATAAATAAACAAACAAACTTTCAGGACTTTGCCTCCTCATATAGATAGATAGATAGATAGATAGATAGATAGATATGATTTGCTGTTAAGGTGAGCTGTCCCCCACAAGCATATGAGCTTTTACTCTAAACGGAAGTAGCTTGTAAAAGAAAAGAGTTCACAGCCCGCCTCTTCCTGTCCCACTCTTTGTGTGTGATTGCGTGTGTTTGTGCGTATGTATAAGCATGTGTGTATTTCCAAGCAGTGCAACCGCACAGACATACATGTATTGAAAGCTGCACACCTACACAGAGACACAAAAACCACTGATTTCCAGTCAGCTCACCATACACACGAACACTATGCTTATAAAAAAAAGGCAGACATAAAAGCCACTCACTGCCAGTCAACTAACCACAAAGACAAACACTGGATTCCGGTTGATGTGATGGATTAAGGAGACCAATGTGTGACGTGATTTGGACGCTTGCCGTTGCTGAAATCAGGTCAGATGTCTGCGAGACCTTATGAAGCCTTTTTGACCCTTACAGCTCTCAGGACCCATTAACACTTCCTCTAACACCTCACAATTGGCCTGCATTTCTCTCTTCACCGCTCTATCAAATAAATATCCTTTTGGATATTTGTTGGCTGCTGATATTACATTGTTTCCACATTTCTTAGCATTTAGATCATCATCGTCTAGCGCTAATCTAAAGGGATAGATTGTGGCAGATCAGGGGTAGATTTAACCCTTTAGAGGTCTTCCTTTCGCAAACTGCTTTCCTCTTAAGAGTGCTTCTTGATGTGAGTTGCTGTGCTCAACACCAGCAGCAACTGCAGAAAAATTAGTTTAGTCATGACAACTCTTGGGATAGGAGAGAGGAAGATCCCTGTAGCGGATCCAGACAGGTGGAGCTGGGGAGGCGGTGGGCTGAGATGAGGACACACATAGCACACAGACATAGCGTTCATTGAATACATCCTGGTTACACAGGTAAACGGTAATGAGTATGTGAATCCGATTGGCTGGGAACATTGAACTAAATGAACCAATCAGAATGCAATTAGAGGTTCACAGCTGAACTATACATTTAATCTGAGTTGCACCGATAATCCGGTGCATACACTCTAAAAAATGCTGGGTTATTTTTTAACCCAAATGCTGGGTTCAGCCCGTTGGGTCATTTGATTGGATTGTTTTAATATTTTTACCCAGGTTCTGGGTTATTTTTTAACCCAAATGCTGGGTTCAACTTGTTGGGTCATTTAATTGGGATATTTTTAATATCTTTTACCCAGATGCTGGGTAGTTTTTCCTGTAACTAAGTTACTGGGTCATTTTTAACGCTGGGTTATTTTTTTCTACCCAACTGCTGGGTTGACCTTGTCTCTGACGAAACAACCCAGCTGAGCGGTTCTCAGCGCCGCTGATTTGGTGCACTTCTTCAGCAAAATAAAGGTTTGTATACATTTTATTTCATTTATAAAGTCTTTACTGTGCTGTAAGGATGAGAGGTCAGTCAGCTGCATCAGCAGCGGTCACTTCACATGATGGAAACACCTTTTGATACCGATTTTATTCAGTATAGCACTGAGTTTAATTTAATTTGATACGTTCTTTAATGTCAGTACTGTTTGTTTATGGGCAGGTTTTGGAGTCAGTCATGGCATTTTTCAGCTGTGACTGAAACATTTCGCAAAAAAAAAAAAAAAAAAAAAAAAAAAAAAAAATCGCAGTTACCGCACCGAACAGCAGCCCTTCACCAGCTCAAATTTCGGCAACACACCAGTCCATTTTAAGTCAGCAATATAATAATTTTTAAACAATAGTTGACTTAAATAAAATAACCTAGCATGTTTGGTAAAAACATTTAACCCAACCAGCTGGGTTGCCAAATAACCCAAGTTGGGTTGTTTTTAATTTAATTTAATTTACCCATTAATTGGATTGAATTGAATTCAATTAAATTTTAAAAGCAATTAAATGTAATAATTAAGTCAGGCCTTGTAAATCTTTTCGTTTTTTTTTTTTTTTCTTACAGTATTTTAATCTGGAATATCAATTGAACTTAATTAGATTAATAACATGATATCCTTTAAAACAGATCAAATAAATGTAATAATAAGGCCCGCCAAGTAAATATTCTAGGTATTTTTCTTATAGTTTCTCATAGTTTTTTACTATGTTATTTTACTATTATTATTAAATTAAAATATCATGATATACTTGCAAATTATTCAAATGAACTGTGATTAAATAAAACAATAATTTTTAAAAACGTGCCTTAGAAAAAAACATTACTGATGTGCATCTTGAGACAAAACAAAGACACTGATATGTTTTAAGATCAGTCAGTGCAAGTTTCTCTCAGTTCTCTCAGTTAGTCTAGGACTAGATTTAAACCTTGTCTGTGAAGTTTTTTCTTTTAGTTTTTTTGGAATTCACTTAAATAGTATAATTAGATGAATAGCATGACATCCCTGCAAATTAATCAAATGAATTGCAATGAACTATAATAAAAAAGTCAGGACGTGTAAATATTCGAGGTATTTTTCTTGTAATGTACTATTTTGGAATGTCAATTGATTAATAGTTAAATTAAATTAATAACATAATTTGCAGATTAATGAAAAGAATCACAATTGTTTCATATATCAATCTCTTCCGAGAAAAGTCCAAAAGCGTTTCTAATTGAGGGTCTATGTGAACATGCAGACACACATCTTTGATCATGGTGTGACATTACGCAGATCTCACACAGAATGTGACCACACATGTAGACCTCAAGTCAGCTGACTTCTCTTAATAGTCAGAGCTTTGTGACTATAAAGGGGTAAATAAGGTTGTCAGTGCAGCTCTGAATGTCATACATAATACATCTGAAAAAGCCATTTTACACGAGGAGAGTCTTCTAGACTTCTCATCTGCATTTAACTACGGTGCCTTGTTCTCTTGTGGCTGAACCGCAGATCAAGCTGCGATTTCATCACATTGTGAATTCTGGACTTTCTTGTCCTGCTGAGAGCAGTATGTTAAAAACAACAGCACTACCGTCTCATGCTTGTTTGTTTCTACTGGGGCTCCAGAGGAACTATGATCCTCCCAGTGCTATTGTCTGTAAGTACACATAATATGAGGAATTTGGATAAGAGCTGGTAAACTGCAAATGATACAGCTCTGGTCGACCTGTCAGATTGCTCAGACAGAAATATTCATGACTAGTAAGAACGAAAGAACAATGATTGACTTCTACGGAAAGGCAGAGTCAGTGATAAACTGATTTTCACAGAAGAAAATACAACTTGTGGTGAGGTATACAGTCCTGGATAAGCAGAAACAACAAAAATTACTTTTTATCGACCTCTTGGTTTCTAGAATCACACTAGGTAGCTCCGCCCGTCGTGAAATCTCATTGTTTGAAAGTAGCACAACATGTTGCTGTATATTAAAATTCAAATATTTTCTGATTGACTGTTACATCACACAGTTTCATTTTCATTAAGAACATACAAAATAATATAAACAATGCTCACAGCAAAGTCCAAAAAACTTCAGGTGCCTAGACTCAAAGGTAAACAAGAAAAAAAAAGGAAAAAATGAATCAAAATAAATAGTAAATAAATAAACAAACAAATAGAAAGGCTGTGTTTGAACCTCTGTGGCCTTCCTTGGCTTCGGGGCCTTTCTGACCACATTGCTGTGGAGGAGGCTAAGAAAATAAAATCCACAAACAGTACACTTCTCAAAAAGCTTGAACCTCCACCTTCAGGGAGGAGGAAGATAATTCCAACTCTCAATAAAAACAAATTACAAAGGCATTTTTCATTCCCGTAGCTGTAAGCCTTTAAATACAGAGGACAATGCCTGACTCTGTGAGAGGAGGTGCATCGTGGGGTTACCGAGTGCATGATATTGTCAGTCCTGATTTAATGAGGCTATATTATTATGACTAAATGATGCTTTTTTTTTTTTTTTTAACGAAAGGAAAGGAAGTGAAACGGACGCCCGGAGCACAACAGCACTATATGTCAGTGCGCTGCCCACAAGGCTATCAGCGCCAACAGACTAAATTATGCTTTGTCTAGTATTTGTCTTATTAGTTATATTGTGCAATAAATGGTATTGTATTTAAAATTTTATAGATTTATAATGGAGTTTTATGTTTGAGTTCCATTAAGGCGTAGATAACGTCTCTAGTTCTCATCTACCTCAGTTTACTCATTGAAAAGCACAATTTACAAGCAAAACTGTAAAATTAACATTACAAAATGATTATATAAGATATAAAAATATTTATTATTAAATAATTAAAAATGAAGGATGAACTGATTTGGGCTTTTTTTCCATACTAACACAGTGTTTTTACTGACACAAACATCAGTGTCAGCAAAACATGCCCAATTTGGTGCATTTTTACTTGTATTATTTTTTCTTTAATATTGTATCATTCATAATATATGAATTTATTACATTTCAAAGAATATTTAATCATTAATATTGATAATTAATATAATCTTTAATTAACTATCGTCATAGCAATTTTAAAGGAGTACTTTCAGAACAAAAATCTACAGATAATTTACTCACCTCTTTGTCATGCCAGATGTTCATGTCTTTCTTTCTTCAGTCGTAAAAAAATTATGTTTTTTGAGGAAAACATTTCAGGATTTTTCTCCATATAATGGACTTCTATGGTGCCTGTGAGTTTGAACTTCCAAAATGCAGTTTAAATGCGGCTTTAAAGAGCTCTAAACAATCCCAGCCAAAGAAGAAGTGTCTTAGTTAGCGAAACAATCGGTTATTTTCTAAAAAAAGTTAAAATGTATGTATTTTTTAGCCTTAAATGCTCATCTTGTCTAGCTCGTGAAGTCGCCGGTGTATTCCGGTTCAAGACAGTTAGGGTAGGTCGAAAAACTCCCATCTCATTTTCTCCTCTAACTTCGAAATCGTAATACATCTCTGCAGAAGTGTTGACAAAGTGAACGTGCAAGGAGGGTCAAACTGTCACACCCCTGTGGACTGTTTATGTTGGTTTCTCCCTTTTGTGCCCATATATGGTCCTCCCTGTTTCTGTCCTTGTTAAGTCCTTATTGGTTAATCACCCACACCTGTCCTTGTATCATTAGTACCCCTATATAAGTTGGATTCAGTTCAGTGTTTGTTGTCTGATCTTAAGGTTATGTTGGTGTTTGTTTCCCCTGCCCTACCTGTCTTGATTTACCTTTTGTGGAGTTTATTAAAGACTTTTCATTATATTTCGTCTTCGTACGTCTCCTTCTACACACAACCGTGACACAAACGCCCTTTTCAAAAAAAGTTAAAACAGTGATGTAGGATGATTTTGAAGTTTGAGAAGAAAATGAGACGGGAGCTTTTCAACCTACCCTAACTATCTTGAACCGGAGCACACAGAGTACACGCAGGGCTAGACAAGATGAGCATTTGAGGTTAAAAAGTACATAAATTATCAATTTTTTTAGAAAATAACTCATTCGTTTCGTTAGATAAGAACCTTCTTCTTCAGCTGGGATTGTTTAGCGCCCTTTGAAGCTACTGCATTTTGGAAGTTCAAACTTGGGGCACCATTGATGTCCATTATATGGAGAGAAATCCTGAAATGTTTTCCTCAAAAAACAATTCCTTTACGACTGAATAAAGAAAGACATGAACATCTTGGATGACAAGGGGGTGAGTACATTATCTGTGAATTTTTGTTCTGGAAGTGAACTTCTCCTTTAATTATTAGCTTAATTTTTAAATTATTTGATGAGAAAAAATGTAGTTAGTTATTTAATAAAATCTAACCCAACATTTATTGTTTTTGAGGTTTCTGAGAATAACTTTAACAGGCAGATTAAATGTGATTGTGCATAATATAGCTATTAAAAATTACATAAGATTGTATATGCTGCTATGTGAACAGCCTAGTAATTCATCAGCCCTTCTAACTAACTTAGGTAATAATTTTAGCTTTCTACTAACTCCCTTCATCACATATACATACAGCATAAAAACAGCAATGGCAAATAACAGTTATCACATCAAAATTATAATTAAAGCTGCAGTGTTGAAAGGGCCCTGGCACCCAGGCTCACCACCACCCGGTGGCTTTAGAAAAACAGCGAACAGTGGGCAATAGGCTTTTAAAGTGGTCAATATAAAAGGAATATGTTAAAGTCATTTATATGTGCCAAATTTCCTGCTACCAGGTGGTGGCGCTATGACAATAACTGGATATTGGCATGTAGATGTCTTCAGGCCAGCACTTTTATCAAGCATATGAAGTTTGGTGCATATTGAACATGGTATGTTTGAGTTAGTGCAAAACATGACATATCCTGTTGCCAGCAGGTGGCGCTATGATTATAACGGAATACTGGCCTTTAGATGTGTTCAGGCCAGGACTCTTATCGAACATGTGAAGATTGGGGCAGATCAGACAACTGTATGGCTGAATTACAACAACTTCTATTCCCATGGCGAAACATCGAACTTCGTCAGGCCGCCACAGACACGCTCTTTAACGAAAACTTAAGATCTTCGCAATTTAACATTGCCTTTAGACTGACCAAATATAATGTTGATGTCATTAAATCTCTATGAGGAGTTCTTTACAGTGTAAAACATTGCCAGCAGGTGGCGCTATGGCTATAACTGAATATGGGCATGTGCATGTGTTCAGGACAGGACTCTTATCAAACATATGAACTCTGAGGCAGATTGTACATTGTATGCCTGAATTATAACAACTTTTTTCATGGCGAAACATCGAAATTTGTCAGGCCGCCACGAACACGCCCTTCAACGAAAACTTAAGATCTTCGCAATTTAGTGTCACAAAGGGCTTTATATTAGACTGACCAAATTTGGTGTTGATCTGTTTAAATCTCTAGGAGGAGTTTGTTTAAATTCAACGCCTGAAAATGGCAGAAACGGCACAAGAAATACAGAGAAAATTCAAAGTAACAGATTTCCTGCTGGACTTCGTACCAGGAGACTTTTTTGTAGGTATTGGTATGTTACATGTGTCTACCAAATTTCGTACATGTATGTGAAACACAGCTCAAGGGGCACGTCGTTGAAATTTTATAGGTGGCGCTATCGAGCCATTTTGCCACACCCACTTCTGAAACCCATATAACACGTACATTTTCACCACTTTTGGCATGTGTGCAACGTTTTATGAGTTTTCGAGCATGTTTAGGCCCTTACAAATGCGATTCATTTCGGAGAAGAAGAAGAAGAAGAATCTGAGCAATTCCAATAGGGTCCTTGGGCCCTAACAACATCAGAACAAGACAATCAATAACACACACATATGCAGAAATTGAGCTTACCTCTTATCTCAAGCTCTCTGTTACCATCTAAGAACAGGAACTTCTGGAGAGGAAGCCTGGAAAACCTAACCATTTGGGAGACAGAAAGAGAGAAGGAGAAAACGTTATAAGTATTTTCGTCTCATCTTATTCAATTTTGATCAAAGGGAGAAGTAGACATTTCGGTATTAAGACATTTAAAAATTCCCTCCTATTCAATTTCACAAAGATACACAATCTGAACATGTGAGGTAAGTGTATAAGAGGTTGTTAAGGTCTGTAAGAATGCTACTTCCTCTCAGTCTGCCATTCTTTCCTCAGAGGGAAAGAAAATCTGAGAGAGAGAGTAAAAGAGGAATATGTCTCCACTGACAGTTGAAGCATTAAATGTGTTCAATCTTGATCTGCGGTTACTGGGTACATCCACAGCCCACAGATGCTGAATGAGGAAACTGAAGGACACACATACTCAAGCTAGTCACAATCCTCACGACAGAGAATAATCAACTGATTGGGTAACTGAACATATGTAAAATGAATACTCATGTTGAATCACTTGAGTATAGTGAAAAATGTGGTTATTTTTTTCCAAAAAACAAAAAAACAAAAAACAACCCCGCAGTGGCAGGATTTGGTACATTCTAGAATTTCTGTGAACTATGACTATGACTCTTCTAAATCAACAATACAAGCAGCTTCAGTCCGTTTTGGCTGCGTATGGTGTCTGCACTGCGCAAGATGTGAGCAAGGTTCAAAATTTACACTTGCCAAGCACTAAAAGTAAATAAAGTTGCTCGCCAGTTGGCTAGTAATGTTATTTGAAATGGTGTGGTTTAAATCACATTGTAAGAATTAGAGTCAACCCTCACTTATGTAAGAGACGAGCATGATTCAAATGAACTGTCTGCTGAAGAAAACACATGTGCCTTTTAACAACTTCCTCCTCTAGGATGCCTAAAGTCATTTTTTTTCTTCAGAGATCCATGTGGCGACACATATGTGGAATATTCCTCACATTCAACTTCCAAAATGAACAGGAATAAAAGCACAGTATGTCTTATTCACATGGAGACCAGCTTGTTTACAATGCTGTAAGTGACTCAATGATCTGTGTAGTTTATCACTAATATACAAGGAAAAACAGTTAAATAATTTGACAGTCAAAATCTATTTTAAAATATAATAAAGTATGTATGTGTGTGTATATTTCTATATATTTTAGGGCTGTCCATTGCATTTTGCCCATGTTGAGTAACCAGCAATATACTGGAAAGTGGTGCATTCCACAGACAAGAATACATAAAACGCATTATTAGACTGTTAAAGGCTGCATGTTATATTAAACCAATTTTAAAATCATAATTAAGCATAATGCTATTGTGAATTCAGAAACGCTATGATTCAATTAAATAAATATATGCGATGCAGGTTTAATAAATGCACTTTCAATTAATTACATGCGCATAGGTTACGTACATGCGTGTCAGAGCGGCTTCGTTCACAGTAAATGCTGTTCCACACAAACTGTCATTATTTATTTATTATTTATGTGTGGAGCATCTCGAACTCCATCTCTGCATATTGTCGTGAGCTTGGGTTTATTATAGCCTAACGTTCATCTAGGAACACCATTTTTTCAGATTTGTAAGGTAAATCATTTATAAACCTTGCTTTTGATACTTTATTTGATACTTCAATTATTATTGCCTCATTGCTATTATATATGTATTTTAAGTAATTTTAAAGGCTATTGTTCACTTGGGTTTACTTTTATTACTATAAAAACATGAATTATAATTTTCCGATTACTCAATTAATCGTGCAGACCAAAAAGTTAATCAGATTTCCTGAAAGTTGACAAAGAGAACCCAATCAAACAAGTGAAATGAAAATACATAGTTTGTCGTTTATTTATTGGGAAAAACGGTCCAGTGTTAAATATTTGTGAGTTGCAAAAGTATGTGAATCTCTAGGATTAGCAGTTAATTTTAAGGTGAAATTAGAGTCCATTTGTTCAGATGTGTTATCAATCAATAGGATGAATATTCATCCTCAGGTGCCAATTGGTTAATATTAATGTTCATGAGTCCATCATCAGGAGAACACTGAACAACCATGGTATGAATGGCAGAGTTGCAAGGAGAACAACTCAAAAAAAACCAAAAAACAAAACAAAACAAAACAAAACAAAACCCTACAGTCTGTCTGCAGTTTGCTAAAGATCATGTGGACAAGTCAGAGGGCTACTGGAGAAATGTTTTATGGACGGATGAGCCCAAAATATAACTTTTTAGGTTTAAACCTTATCCCATCTGTGAAACATGGTGGTGGTAGTATCATGGTTTGGGCCTGCTTTGCTGCACCTTGGCCAAAATGGCTTGCCATCATTTATGGAACAATGAATTCTGGATTACACCAGCAAATTCTAAAGGAAAATGTCAGATCATCTGTCTGAGAACTGAACCTTAGAAGAAAATGCATCATGCAGCAAGACATAACCACAAACACAAAAGTCATTATACCAAAAAATTGTGAAAGAGGAACAAGGTTAATGATTTGGAATGCCTGAGTCACAGTCCAGACCTTAATCCAATTGAAATGTTGTGGAAGAACCTGAAGCAAACAGTTCATAGGAGGAAACCCACCAATATCACAGGGTTCAAGTGTTTCTGTACTAAGGAATGGGCTAAAATTCCTTCAAGCTGTTGTGCAGGACTGATTAGTGGTTACAGAATAAGTTACCTGCAGTTATTGCTTCAAAAAGGGGTCACACCAGATACTGAAACCAGATACTCGCACTTGCGTGAAAATCTGATGATGTTTTGTGTTATATTTATGCAAAAATGTAGAAAATTCTAAAGGGTTCACAAACTTTCAAGCAGCACTGTGTATATATATATATATATATATATATATATATATATATATATATATATATATAAAATTTTCAAAATATACATAAAATATTATACAAAATATATTTTATATAAAAATAAGCCAATATATACAGTTTCATGTCTGGTAAGAAATACCAATGGACAGCAAATCCTTTCAATTCCAATGACATGTGGTGTTACCAAGCATAATCAAGAAACTGGTTATACCGACTTATACAAATCAGTGATATTGTAAAAATCAATGAAGTTTGTGTGCAGTTTAGATTCATTTTCAATCTGTGGATAAGAGCCAAAAAAATCATATTATATCCACCTTATTTTTCCCATAAGAGTGGGTGCAGCCATTTGTAAATCTTTTGTGTCTGGCTTCCGGTCTCATCCACTTCCAGCTATTTTTAGCTGCACAAAAAGCTCTTTTTGCTGCTTGATATTGCAAATATATTGCAAAGTGGTGTGTCTTACCATATTTTTTTAATGTATTATCTTAATTATGAACACACTGGTTTGTAGTGCATTTCGTTTACTGCATTTCGATATTCTTCTTGTTATTTCCCTGTGGCGGATTATGAACTGGACGTCTAACACATTACCAGAAAACAGCTTACTTCCGCATTGAAAAATAAAGTGGATAGATAACTATAGATAACTCCCTTAATTCCAACAAAACTACCATTTTCTTCAGAAAGAAAAAAAAATTTGATCAGCTATGGACAACTTGATCGACATCTTCCCTTTGAAACATCTTTGGGGCTTTGCCGTGAAACTCAAAGGAACAGATTTTTGCACATTTTCTTTAGAAAGCCAGTCAGGATTATACCCTACGGGCAGGATTACGTAATCTCACAGAGACCGAACACTCGTTTGACAGAGGTCATGGTAAGATAAGAGGGAAACCATGTAGAAAAGCATGCGCGACAGATGTTAATGAGGCGAGAAGGGGAAGTTTGTGAGTGATCTGATGTGATAGAGAGAGGAATACAAACATAAACATTTGTGTGAGTGTGTGTGTGTGAGTGATGGTGAGGAGGAGCAGTTAAGCAGGGAAGAGAATACAAACACTGCTTTTGATGGCAAAGTGTCATTTGCATGCAGTGTCACTTGGTGACGTGAAGTTTATACAGAGTGCACTGGCACACGTTAACTCAAAAACACTCATACGACACTTCACGGGCTGCTAGAAGGTCCGAGGGCAATGTTCAAATGGCCACAAAAGCACCACACCACACTGCACCATCTGTGTGTGCACACAGACAACCCTGAAGCTGTCGCGTCAGTCACACTGTGCAAATACTTTCAAGCAGATATCCAAAAGAGCATTCCTCACTCTCTCAAACTCTTCCATCCCTACAGCTATAAAGGCTAATATGATGAACCAACGCCAAATGAACCCCCCACCATTTCCCTACTGATCGCTTGCTTTCTCTACGGGAGGATGAATAAAAGCATATTTATGGCCAGTGAGGATATAGCAGTCCCGACAGCAGGGAGGGACTGGTGCCAGCTGACCTTATGCAACAGAAACACACACACACACACACACACATTCCAGACTCAGTCCTCTTCAGAATAGGTCTTTGCATCCTGGGAGTAAACAAGCTGTTTTTTTCCCCTTTCAGCCTATTGACAGAAATTAGACTAATGGTGCATAGAATAAAAGAAGAGTGAATCAATAAAAATGTACTTTTTCTCTAAAGAAATTGTTCTGCCGTTATGTTCTCATTTCTGAAAGCTTACAATGTTCTTTCTTCCACAGACCACCAATGGAGATGATAAGAGAGTAGTGAGGCTACCAAAAAGACTAAAATGAACCATAAAAATAAGATAAAAGAAGTCTATATGACTTGTGCACTATCTTCCAAGAAACTTGAGAACTTTGTCTGAGGATTATCCTAAAATTAAATGTAACATACTGAAAATCCTTCCACACTTAAAGGGAAAGTTCACCTAAAAATGAAAATTCTGTCACCGTCATGTCGTTCCAAACCGGTAAGACTTTCGTCCATCTTCAGGACACAAATTACTTTTTAATGAAATCCAAGAGCTTTCTGACCCTGCATAGTCAGCAACGCAACTGACACGTTCAAGGCCTAGAAAAGTAGTAAGGACATCAATAAAATAGTCCATGTGAGATCAGTGGTTCAACCATTTTATGAAGATATAGGAATACTTCTCTGCAGACTTCATTCAACAATTTCTTCTCTTCCTTGTCAGTCTTCGATGCATGTTAATGATAGTACCACGAAAATCCTTCCACAATGTCATGCGGGTTTGGAACAACGTGAGGGTACAAAATTTTATTCTTTGGATGAACTATCCCTTTTAAATGTTGTTTGTCTGTACAAGAGCAAGACTCTGCTTACTGCCAATAATGAGGGAAAGTGTTTGTTCAGGAAAATCTGCTGACCTCATATTAAAACAAATCATCCCAGTTAAAAGCACAACAGAGCATCGTAATAAATATGGACACATAATACAGACAAAGGCACAGTCCAATTAATTCAGCACCAAATTCCCCTCTAATAAATGAAATATGGATTACAGCGTGTTGTTTGACTTCAACCTAACAAACAATCAGAAGTGGTACTTGACCTATTCTGAGAAATGAATCTAAGCATCCCTCATTTAGAGGAAGAGAACAACCAAATGAACAGAGAACCTCAGTGTCGAATCTTTACTACAGAAAGTCATGTTGGCAGGAAGGAAGATGACCATAGAAACAAAACAATATCTAAAATATCTTTAAAAAATAAATAAAAAATTACCATAGAAACAGAACAATACCGTTTTATGTCCAAAAACTTCATCCAGGCTTCTTTCACATTAAACACATTAATGCAGACATAACACAGTTTCTGCCAATCTCATGTTACTCTTGAGTACCTATCGACTGTCTTCTGACTGTTTCATAAGCACTGCACTGCTTTGTTTACAGCAGCAATCAAGAAAACGCTGTGTCACTGCTGTTCCATAAGCACCACCTGCTGTCAAAGAATGAATTTGCATCTCATTCAGCCATCAGAAAAACAGAACATCAAATTCTGAACCCCTGATACTTAAGGTTTAGGGTTTGGGGTTGGGGAGAGGTTAGGGTTAGGCAATCATGTAGCAATTTCAATGAGAGGGGTTAATAATTTGGCAGGGGGTCGAAAATGAGCATAACACTAGCTGTAACAAGTTTGCTCAGTAGCTCAGCTGGCACGGAATTGGACTTAGAATGCCAAATCCTTGGGTACGAATTTCCGTGAAAAACGTGACTCATGATGAAAGAGCTGAAAGATTAGAGATAGAAAAAAACAAGCTAAAATGGCATGCAATTGCACTTTTACGTCACATTCGCTTTTGTTCATACTACCGCGTAGGTTTAGGTATAGTGGAGATGGTATGTTATTTTAAAATGTCACGGAGCATTAGAGTTATAGCGCCACTCAATGGACATTTCAAGTCAGAAATGCAGTGACACGTACAAAACCAACATCACGTAAAACGTACTACAGCTGTTCCGGGGAAAAAAAAGAACACTCTTTTGCTCCACTCAGTGAACATTTAACATCGAATATGTCACGAAATGCCGTTACGTATTTCACGTCTTGAGAAAAAAAGTTCACACAGGAGAACTATTGAAAGAGCAAAGCCAAAGACTTTGTTTATATGAAGAAATTTCTTTTATTTGTGTTATTTCTTTGATTTGGGGTTTGTTTTAAAATGTCATATTTCAGCATTTTGTCCAAGCAATAGTAAAAGGACATCTTTTCATTTAGAATTGGTCTTAAATCTCATTTTGTAAAAAAAAAAAATCATGCAACACTTTAGCAGTGTACGTCAGTCAGAATGCACGAAATAGAATTAGACCTCCTCTTTAAAGTGTCAGGACAAATGAAACAAAGGATGTAGCTTAAAATATTTATGTTCTGGAATAAATATAATATCAAATAACTGTAGTTGTAATCTCAGGAAAGCTATGTTTGTTATGTCAAGATTACAAGCAAATGAAATCAAAATCTTGAGAAAACAAGGTTATGTTAAAATCAACATTTGGTTCACGACACAGCCGGGCAAAGAAAAGGTTAAAATGCACATTATTTCTGAACTTCTATAAAATGTGACTTTCCGCAAAATACAATTTCAAGTCCATGTGGACAACATGAAGACAATTTACTTGCACAGACAGAGGTTAAAATTGACAAAAGTCATCAGAACAGAATCTGTGTCTGCTTGTGTGTGTTCAGTATCATTAAGCCTGGAATACACTACACTATATTTTTGCTTTGATTTTCCACTGATTTACAGTCTGGAGAAACTGATGCTAATTGTCTGCAGATTTGAGTTGACAGGCTCCATAGAAAATGGCGTAGTGTATGACGGTCACAGACTCCGATTTTGATTCCATCCAGTCACAGGATATCAAAAATGCTTGATATTTTCAGCCAATTTTAGAACACATATTGTTTTCATCTGTCAAGCGTCTCCTAGCAGCAAGGCACACGTTTCTATGAGTTTGTTGCAATCAGAAAGACTTAAAAATCTGCTAGTGTGTGATCCTCAATCGTGTAATGTATGATGGCCAGACTTCTTTTGTGACTATTTACAAAGTCGGTAAGTGTGTGATGCCTAGTGTTTTAAAAAGCTGTTCAGATTTTAATAGTCGTGTAGTGCATTCCAGCCTTTAGTCGAAATACTGATTAAAAGGTCAGTCTATGTGAGCTAACACAGGCAGTGACTCAGGCCCATGCAAATGCCTGTTTGTAAGCTGATGTGTGTGTGTATGTGTGTGTGTTTGCATACCATCTGCCATTGCATATCTGATCAAGTTAGACAAACCCTCCAGAGTCGCCCTCATGACATCTATAAATACCTTGGTCTCTAAAATACCCTAAAACAACATACAAGCTACTGTACATTATTTCTTAGATTGGAGAGGAAAAGTCGGAAAATCACAATCAACACACAGGGATGAATATATGAAGCATTTGGTGCAGATTAATCTGTGAGAAGATAATGTGAGCATCAAACTTCCTGTGCAGGTAACAATAGCAACCGACTCAACTGCTGTAATCGCCACGCCCACCACTAACCTTTGGTTGCCGTGATGACGAAGCGCTTGTGAAAGGTGCATTAGGCCTGGAGGCTATCAGCCGACCACACCAACTCACAAAGAACACAACACACTCAAGAAAACGCAAACACTTACAGGCAGTTTGTTTCTTTGTTAGGATGCACCTGATAATAAATGGCATATTATCATGTTTTAATGAATTTGCTCTGATTACCTGCATCTTATATCCATTAGCACACAGTATGGAACCTGTGGAATTAGTGGCATGATGAAGGGTTCGCTGGAATAATTTTGGGCGGCTATGAGTGAAGAGGAGGATCGAGAGGAGTAATTTTCCATCAAGTGAAAAAGCACTTGGATCATGGGGTTAGTCAGTAATGGTTGCAGATTTTGTCAAAAAAAAAAAAAAAGAAATAGAAAAAGAAAAAAAAAGCTTCAACTTACTAAAACTGAACATCCTAGAATTTACACATATAACTGTGTTTTTTGTGTGTTTCAATAAATGTGAATAAATTTAATAATAAGATAAATACATTTTATTATTAATAAATAAATTAATTAATATATAAATTATTTACTCATTTATTTCAATAATAAATATCACTATTATGCTACTGAACTGCACATAATAACATAATTAATTAATTAATTAAAAATCTAAAAAACGTAATGGCAGTTTTTTTTTGTTTGCTTTCAAATGTTAAACCATAGAGCTTTTATTTTGGAGGAATATTATTAGGTTTTAATTGAATAAATATTACTAACAATTACATTAAGTAATTAAAAGCTAAAAAACCTTATGGTTGTTTTATTTATTTATTTTTTGTTGTATTTATTTATTGCTTTTATTTATTTATTTTTGCTTTCAAATGTTAAATCATAGAGCTTTTATTTTGGAGGAATATTATTAGGTTTTAAATTAATAAATATTACTAATAATTACATTAATTAAAAGCTAAGATACTTTATGGTTGTTTTATTTATTTTTTTGTACTGTATTTATTTATTTATTTTTGCTTTCAAATGTTAAACCATAGAGCTTTTATTCTGGAGGAATATTATTAGGTTTTAAATTAATAAATAATTACATTAATTAATTAAAAGCTAAAAAACCTTATGGTTGTTTTATTTTATTTTATTATTTTGTTGTTGTTGTATTTATTTATTGCTTTTATTTATTTATTTTTGCTTTTAAATGTTAAATCATAGAGCTTTTATTTTGGAGAAATATTATTAGGTTTTAAATGAATAAATATTACTAATAATTACATTAATTAATTAAAAGCTAAAAAACCTTATGGTTGTTTTATTTTTTTATTGTATTTATTTATTGCTTTTATTTATTTATTTATTTTTGCTTTCAAAAGTTAAACCATAGAGCTTTTATTTTGGAGGAATATTATTAGGTTTTAAATTAATAAATAATAATAATAATCATAATAATAATAATAATTATTATTATTAATTAATTAATTAATTACAACCTAAAATACTTAATGGTTTCATTTATTTATTTATTATTTTTGCTTTCAAATGTTAAACCATAGATCTTTTCTTTAGGAGGAAATCACTGGTATTATGAGCAGCTCACATGAAAAGATCACAATGCTTCACAAAGTGTATCAGATTGCATATTTATATAACTGCTAACATTTTTGTTTGGGGACCAATTCCCACCATTAACTAGTTGCTTATTAGCATGCATATTAATAGCATATTGACTGTTTATTAGTAATTATAGAGCACATATTATGCCTTATTCTGTATGATCATATTTTAGATACCTTAACCATACCCCATAACTAATAGTAGCAACTACCTTACTAACTACTGAGGCAAAAGTTGTAGTTAATAGTTAGTTAAGTTAGTTTGTGAGAATTGGTCCCAAAACTAAAGGGTGACCATATAATTACATTGTAATGATCTATCTATCTATATCTATCTATCTATCTATCTATCTATATCCATGAGAGCATTCATGCCTAAAAGCCCATTCAGTCATGCTTTATATAAAACACACATCTCTAAAGTGCACTATACACGCACACACACACACACATTCTAAATTTGCTGGAAAGACAGAGAACATGGCAGTACGAAGGTTAAGTGTTTAAACTCACTGAACCCTAGAGCAGACAGACAGACGCACTTGCACAGACATATTGTACACAGTATGAATAGCTTGAAGTGCTCTGTGAAGTGATTACATTAAAGCACAGGAAGAACACAAGACGACAGATGTGTCATTCACTCTTGAGTTCCAAGAGCATCACGGTAATGCATTCCCTGTAATCCACACAGAAACGTGAATTAATGGCAAAAAGGGAAAAATATTAGGCTATTATTTTAAATGATCAATGATTAACGACTATCTAGCTAAGCAAAGTTATTCATAGCATTGTACGTTGACTTATTGATTCCGCTGCGCTGTTCCCCAGTTCATCTGAAACGCTTTAAAGACAGCATACACAAGAACGCTACACAACATGTGCACGGCTCTCTTGGGCCCTATTAAGAGCAAGGCTAAAGTGGCTGTAATGGGGATGTCCATTCATTCATTTAATTTGTCCAGCAAATAGATTGTTTTCCTGGGACAAGGTGGACTGCAACATCACAGCGCTTGAAACTGGGTGGACACAAATGTCTGTGATATATTCACTCCTCTTCTGTTTCATATTAAATCACCATTAATAAACACAAAACTGGTTGCAGATGATCATCACAGACTCGCTACATTCATCTGTACACAGCAGGGTGAACTACTGCTAATGTATGTTTTTAAATGTATGTTTTGTATGTTACTAAACAAAATAATTAAATGTATATATCCATAGATTTTTCAAACATAATTTTTCAGTAACTGTTAAAGTTAGATTACAAGTCAGAGTGCACTAAACAACAGCAAGAAGGTAACCATAGAAACAGTAGGCTACTCCAGCACTCTCTGTTAGGATCAATACCGGCCAATGAATCAACAAAGCGCAAGTACTGTTATTATTTGCAGCCTTTTCCTAGATTTTAAATATCAAAAAAATGCATCAAAAGCATGTATTGGTTAGTTTAAAATGTTTTTAAGCTAGCCTATAGGTTAGCTAGGGACACCAAAACATAAGATGAGAAATAGGTTTTTATACACAAATTACTTATAATTTAATATAATAATAGATTAATAGGGATGTGCCCAAATCCGGCATACTGTGGAAACCCTGAAAGAAAAAAATACGAGATTGGAGGAAAAAATACATTTCAGTGTTTTCTCTTGCAGTTATATCATTGGGTAATTATACAGTATATAAATAGCGGGCATCAGGGAGCCGCTATTAAAATGCGGGGCATTGAAATTGCTTTTGAATGCGCGATCGCTTTTTACTTTCACTTTCGAAATTCGTGATCACAAGTACACTACCAGTCAAAAGTTTATGAACCGTAATATTGTTAATGTTTTTTTAAATAAGTCTCTTCTCCTCACCAAGCCTGCATTTATTTGATCCAAAGTACAACAAAAACAGTAACATTTTTAAATATTTTTACTATTTAAAATAACTGCTTTCTATTTGAATATATTTCAAATTTAATTAATTCATGTGATCGTAAGGCTAAATTTTAGCATCATTACTCCAGTCACATGATCCTTCAGAAATCATTCTGATATGCTGATTTGCTGTTCAAGAAACATTTTTTATTTTTATTATTATCACCCATATTTAAAACAGCTAAGTACATTTTTTCAGAATACTTTGATGAATAGAAACATTGAAAGATCAGCATTTACATTATCTGAAATAAAAAGTCTGTATAATGTTACAAAAGATTTCTATTTCAGATAAATGCTGCTCTTCTGAACTTTCTATTCATCAAAGAAACTTGAAAAAAAAAACTTTACTCAGCTGTTTTCAACATAATAATAAAAATAAATGTTTTTGAGCAGCAAATTAGAATATTAGAATGATTTCTAAAGGATCATGTGACTGGAGTAATGATGCTACAAATTCAGCTTTGAAAACACAGGAATAAATTACATTTTAAAATATATTCAAATAGAAAGCAGTAATTTTAAATTGTAAATAGTAAAAATATTTCAAAATGTTACTGTTTTTAATGTACTTTGGATCAAATAAATGCAGGCTTGGTGAGCAGAAGAGACTTCTTTAAAAAAAAAAACATTAAAAATCAAACTGTTCAAAAACTTTTGACTGGTAGTGTACTCTGTGTATACTACGGAGTGGCAGTACTTAACACACATTTTACAAGATTAGATGTTTGTCAGTGGTGCTCAGGATCTGCAAATAATTTGCCATCGTCCTATCAGTCTTCTCTCCTTACTCTATTTATGTGGTAAGTGAAATTTTTATGTACTATAATGCAACAGGCTACCGTTAGCAAGCGGTTAACCATATCCCTTTAGTGGCTCTGTAGAAGGGTTTATTCGTTTTCCGTGCCTTTCCGAATACAGATTCGCTATTCAGGCACATCTCTATAAATTAACATATATATAAAAAATAATTTTACAAATATTATTAATAAAATTAAATTGGCTTCTACTCAGAATTGCAGTTTTTCGGTCAAACAAGCAGTTTTGGTTTTATACTGCTGAGCAAGACTATAACTCAGTTCTGTAAACAAAGAAAATGTCAATGAATGTAGCTGAGCAACTTGGACTTTGAAAGCAAACTGTTGTCTGTCTGACAGGAAGGGCCAAACGAGAAGCATATCAGTGACATTTATGAGACCCATCACACTGTTTACTTGGGATGCTGAGGCTGACTGTGCCAAAAGCTGTGCTTTAATAGCCAAATTATCTTCATTAGCTCTAAATTTAAACCTTGATAGTGTTCTGGGAGAACAGCGTCAGATGTTAGGAAGACTGGTATGTGGTGTGTGTCTCTGTGCATTTGTGTCTACTGATCTATTTACAGCTCCTTTGTAAAGCTTATAGTGAACCTCACACACTTTTTAAACACACAAGATCATGTTCCTGGCTGTGTGTTAGAGTCTAGTAAATGTGTATTAGAGGAAAGTGTGTGTGTTTCATTTCCAGTGACTGGCAACTAGCAAGAGAAGCTATTTTAACCCATCATGTTTCTGACCTCTCATCAGATCAGTCTGTTAGTGAATCAGCTTTTAAATGCCTTTAAGACAAATTGAGGATTTCATAGTTTAGCCAAAACAGTTTTTCACTCCAGAGTAACTCCATTGAACTATGGACAGCTTTCGCAAGATCCAGTTCAGTTTAACAGAAAATACAACTGTCCTGTATACACCATTCTACACACATACACTTCTAACAGAGGCGTACACAACTGTCCAAAAGCCCAAAACTCCAGTTCTGTGCACTTTTAAACTTCCACAACATAAAAAGACAGATTGGACTTCACTGCAGTGAATAGATGTTAAAAATAGAGAAGCGAGCTAGTCAGAGAAACAGGGAGGAAAGTGAAATGGAAATTGTGCTGTCTGGACTTGCGAGGTGTAGAAACACACTGAAGGCTGCAGGAATGAGAGGAATGAGAGCCGTTAAGACGAAATGATCAATAAGTAACTTCATAACTACTGGTTGCCATAGAAAACTCTATAAAGTGTGCCGGAGACAGGGACAGTAAGAGAAACTGACATACTGACACACACACACACACACACACACACACACACACAAACACACACACAGCTGAATCCTCAGCGTTGGCCACTTTTATGTTCCAGGGCTTGATTATTATTTCATCTAACAGATTTCATCATTTATTTTGGCTACTTTTTAAGCACATTTTCCCAGTCTTTCAATCTTAACCCTTTAACTGTCACCATCTGCTCTGTGGGAAGTTTATTTCACCATATTACAAATAAATCCTAATCTAATCATGACAAACTATCGTTGGAAAGGTCTAAGTAGATATTTTACCATATTTTTGTGTTACAAATTATGTAGGAAAGTAATAGATTAATATATGTCAAGAGTGCAACTTAAAAAATCTACATCATAACGTGAGTTCTGACCTTTGTCACAAAAGACTTTCTTCATTGCCTTTTTCTCTATCACGCTTTAGATATTATAAGAAATTATATATCAGCTCAAAACTTCACATCTCAAAATTCATCCTTTGGAAGGCATTTTAAAATCAGACATTGCATTACTATGGAAAATGTACATCAAAATCATATAACAAAATATTTTCATTCATGAATGATAAAAATCTAAGTCTGGATAGTGCATTTTTATGTCTGTGTTCAAAAATGGGAGTGACAGTTAAAGGGTTAAACTCTGAAGAGTATGGGACAAAATTATCAATTTTTCTTTTATGCCAAAAATCATCATTTTTGATGCTTAGATTGATTGCTAAGAACTTCATTTGGACAACTTTAAAGGTGATTTTCTTGATATTTAGATTTTCTGCATCCTCAGATTGCAGAATTTTATCTTAACAAACCATACATCAACGGAACGCTTATTAATTCAGCTTTTAGATGATCTCAGTTTCAAAAAATTGACACTTATTACTGGTTTTATGGTCCAGGGTCACAAATATGTATTTACCAAACAATAAAAGTTAGCTAGGAAATTAGCTAGGAAATCCTCTTTATGTATTGAAAAAAATCCTATAAAACTAATTTAAAATTTGAATTTGAGTTGAAAATGGCACTGTGATACATATATTTATGCTGTTATACATGAGTAGCAGGCAAATTGAATAAACTGGTGAGAATGTGAGAGTTTGTTTTCCAAATGTCCACAGGACCAAAAGTACCCGTAGTTGAAAAAACAGACTCAGAGTACACCACAATATACTTCCAACCGCAGTGGCTAAACCCATCCAATCGCTATTCCTAAATCTTTCATAATCTCTCTAGAATGACTAAAAGAAGCAGCACAGTTTAAACAAACACACAGTCCTAGTATCTTCCACAACTTTGGTGTGTGTGAAAAGCATGGTTTTCAGAGCGTGATAAAAAAGGAAAAGAACACTTGCTACACATTTCACAAGACTGACAACTTAAGACTAAAAAAACACATGGGATCCAAGACCGCAGTGAAAATCAGAAATTCAAAACAGAATTTAGAATAGCGAATTCCCTTTTGTGCAGACAGTCCGACATTCCACTGAAGCTCAAGATGCAGCATCACATATTTAGTAATATTTTTACTGAATAACTAGTAATGGGAAAAATATATATGTGACCCCTAGACCACAAAACCAGCCATAAGGGTCAATTTTTTAAAATTGAGATTTATATATCATCTAAAAGCTGAATAAATAAGCTTTTTATTGATGTATGGTTTGTTAGGACAATATTTGGCTGAGATACAACTTTTTGAAAATCTGGAATCTGAGGGTGCAAAAAATTCAAAATATTGAGAAAATCACCTTTAATCACCAAATGCATATTACTAATCAAAAATTAAGTTTTGATATATTTATGGTAGGAAATTTACAAAATATCTTCATGGAACATGATCTTTACTTAACATCCTAATGATTTTTGGCATAAAAGAAAAATGTGTAATTTTGACCCATACAATGTATTGTTGGCTATTGCTACAAATATACCCCAGCGACTTACATAATCTGTGCTAGACTTGGCTAACGTCATGGACCGACATGTTTGTCTATGAAGCCAGAATGTGACATGCCCAAAGCGATATCTTTATTAATAATCATTATTACAATATAAAAAGCAATAATCTACAATAATGCTTCTTGTCATAATATTGCAGCCCTTTGAGCTCCTGTTTTTTACATGTATAATTTAGATACAGTTTTAAACAGTCTATTGTTATGGACAACAGTTTAAAATATTGAAGTATTTGACATTAAAGTTGTCTTTTTCAGTATTACTGTCGATGACATTGTATATTTTCTCACAGTTTCACAAATTGTTGTGTAAAGCAGGAACAAAGAAAATCTAGACGTGAGGTTCCCAGACCACAAGACAATTGTTTTAGTCAGCAAGTGTCGGCATACCCCTTTTCTCACGTACAGTAGGATACACAAGTGTGTGCAATTATATATGCAATCATGATGAAAAGTTAAAAATAGATACTAAAGAAAAGTGATTAGATTTACTTTTCTGAGAAAAAGCGGTGAATGGTGCCTGTCTGCCTATGTGAAACTCACTTTCAATTTCAGAAATAAGGTACAAAAGCTGTCATTGGGGCAGTACCATGTCAAAAAAGGGTCCACATTGGTAACTTTAGGGTACGTATTAGTTTCTAAAAGGTACAAAAGTGTACTTTTTGAAAATGTACTGTCCCGGTGACAACTTTTATACCTTCTTTTTCTGAGTGTAGGGTTGTAAGTGTTGCTAATCAGTTGTTGTGGTCTTCCAGGTGGTTTCTATGTGTTTGCTTGCTGGCCCATTTGTTCATCTTCGAAACACAAATTAAGATATTTTTGATGAAATCCGAGAGCTTTTTGACCCTGCATAGATGGCAACACAACTAAAACGTTCAAGGCACAGAAAGGTAGTAAGGACATTGTTAAAATAGTCCATGTGACATCAGTGGTTCAAGCATAATTTTATGAAGCTACAAAAATACTTTTTGTGTGCAAAGAAAAAAAAAGACCTTATTCAACAATTGTTTGTAGCCCAAATGCTGCAGGATGAGCTGCACATTTGAAAAATGTCTTTTTACTTTTATTCAGCAGCCACATTAAACTGATCAAAAACAACCATATAGATTTTTACATTGTCACAAAAGTTTTCTATTTCAAATACAGTAAATGCTGTTTATTCCACAAATTATGATCAACAACAATAGTGAAGCTTACCTTAGTAAATTTAGTTTTAGGACTGTCTCTCTCACACACACACGAAAAATCTACAGAGGGTATCTTTCTGCAAACCGCACAAGCCAATTTTAACCTAGTAACCCAGCACTTGTAACCATACATCTTCAGACGAGGCATAACACCATGACATCAGAGCGGAATGCTTGGAAGCTGCTTGTAAAACATCAGTAATTACGTGTTCCATTCACTCAAATGCAGATTACATACATTTGAGTTTGACAAGTTTCAACGTAATGAGAGAGAGCTTATCAGTGCACCTAAATTCCCAATAAAAGACTAACAGCTTGCAACTTGACACTTGCAGTGGGAGGTACAATACTTGTAGAGCAAAGGTGTATGAGTGTGGCTGGCCTGCTAACAAATCACAGGTTCAAGGCTCAGAGCAGGTCAGCGCTGGTGCTGTGAACCACATGTCATCTTATGATGACTGCGAGCACCTGTGACCGCTGCTGCTGAAAGAAGAGTAGTCAAAAAGAGGTCAGTATAAAGGAGGAAAACAAGTTCCTAGATGTACACTGGCTAATGCTATAAGAGAATCAATATAATGTGCTGTGAAATATTACTTAGGCTGATTATCAGATGAAGGATCCGTCAGTAGTACAGTACCAGTGATACTATCACTATCACAATCTATTATAAGATTATTAAACAGAATAAACCACTTGTATGATTTATTTTCACACAAAATCTGTTGCTCCATAAATGTTTGATACAAATGTATATATTTTTCTGCAATCATACACTTTTTTTAGGGTGTGCCTTTAGCCCCGTTGTACCCTATATATGTAAAGTACTACAGTCTTCACTATTACAACAAGTGCACTACTGTAAGGGTACAGCAGCTGCTGATGAACTAATACAATTATATAAAGATGTGTGACTACAAAGATAATTATGTGAAGTTAATTGACTTGCGCAGTGAGTGAACTTTCAGGTCAATTTTGGAAATTTTCTAATGCAGCAATGCTATTATTAAACCGTTTTTGTATGTTTCCCTCGTTTTTAAGTTGCTTTGGGTGGCGTAATTGAAAAATGGCATTAAAAAAGGACAAATTTTTGTCAAATCACACATTTATTTAATTAAACACATTCTCAGCAGTGTAATAATTAGAGTTTTAGGAAGCCCAAATTTTCATAACACAGTACGTCATTTTCTCAGTCACCATGACCCAGCTGTAAAATGAATTATACTTCTAGTTTCAAACAAAACAAAAAAAAAGTGCAAAAACTGACTGAAAGGCTTATCTGATGTGAGGCGCCTCTTACCATTTAGTTGTAATGCTTTGAGTCACTGCTTGAGTCCTGGCTTGGCCAGAGAGAAGAGGAAGAGTTACCACTAAAGTACTTGCTTTTGCAAACCCATTCACACAGCCAGTATGCACTTCTTTAAAACAAATGTGTGATTTCTCTCCTATGCCAATTAAATATTCAAAAACAACTATGTAAGCTATTGGGATAATTTTCTACTAAAACTGTAAACACTGTAGCTATGGCACCATCATAATATTTCTCTGTTTATTTGAGCAGCCCAACATGGCAGGATCAGCTCAACCAATGACGTGAGCTCAGGGGCGGGACTGTTTTTGTTTTTCAACCAATGGCTGATGGCAAGTGTCCAAAAAACATGTTTGAAAACAATCATTATTTATGTAACTCCATTTAGTGGCACACAAATAAAATGAACTTCACGTCAAATAATCACTGGTTGAAACAGGTATTTAATTATAGGAAATGTCTAATTCCAGCACTCTGTAGGTTGTCGTTTTCCACTTTCTTTTCTCCTTAGGCTGAGGTGGAGACACCTTGCAGCAAAATTAACTGACAGAAACATCCCAGAGCAAAATCCTGACCGGTTTAACATGAGGCCATGTATCAAGCTACTGCCTCGAAGCAGGGAGCGCCTGCCACCATATGCTAAGTCATCAAATTCCGGCCGCACTTTAATTCAGCCAGACCGAGACCCACGATCCATTAGAAGGTCTGTCACCCTGTAAATCACCCAGAATGCAACAGCACTGACTGATGACAGTCTAAGAGAGGATCCACGGGCACTGCGGGCCATAACTTAGACTCCACGCCATACATCCGTACCACAGTGTGTAAAAATATGAACTTATATAACTGAGAAATCTTTATGAATATAAATATAAAAGAATGGTTTCATTACACATCACTTTTTTCTTTCTAGCATAGGTGAAGTTTATGTCACCGTTCAGGCAAACAAGCTGTTTTTTTCCTGAACTAAAATGGTTGGTTAAACTGATGTCGCTAAGTCAAATGCACGGATTTCTATTCTGTCCGGTGCCGCTAGTGGCTTTCAAATTACACACTTCACGTTTAAAACGAGAAAAACAGAAAGCAAACCAAATATGTCATCATTCACTTCACAGCCTGTCAACTAAAAAAAAAAAAAAAAAGAAAACTTGTCTGTAAAGGAGAGTGTAAGCTAATATCCACTACTGCACTGACATTTGTTGTCAATTTTCTACTATTGTCAATATTTGTAGAAGAACAGAGAACTAAATATTGACTAATAAAACTTGACTACTGTACATATAGATTTTTTTTCTCACTTTTCCAGATTTAAACTGGCTTTGTACAAATGGTGTTACATTGTTACGTTGTTTACAATTTTGATTGTGGCCAGTCACTGGGCAATGCAGTTGTCACTCTGTGATATTATTTTTTACATGTTACAATTCAGTGCCAGAAGCTGTGATGAAATGGATCATCTACCACTCTTAACCTTGGCATTATATTATCTAATACTGTCCAACAAACACTGACCAATTTTCTCCTACAGTAGTTCCTTGAAAATATCAACTGAATGCTGAAAACCTAAACTGACATTAAAACACCCACTGAAAACCGTTCCCCATTTTTCCTTCAGGCTGTGGATGTTCTCATAAATTCCTCAAACGATACTGAGAAGGTCACGGTTGTAAGCTGTGACAGCACTTTACAACCACACATCACCATTCAATGGCATACGGCATCATCTTCCAACATTTGTGGGATGTGATTTTGGTAATCCACAGACTGATTGCCGATGTTTCAGGAATCCATTAGGAGACAGAACTTGAAAACGATGACCACATTTATGACAAAACTGCCATGCAGTCACCAGACCCAACCATCAAGAATCTCCCACCGCAAACAAAAACTGAAAAATATGTTTTTAAACATTGAAAGCTCTTTGAGTCTCCACCAGAACTTACATCAGATCATTTAAAGCGAAGTATTTAAACCTTGGACCCTGCTTACTTAAAAAAAAAAAAAAAACAAAAAAAACAAACAGCGTTTCAATCGGTCAAAGTGTACCCTGTAAAAAAAAAAATACACATCTAGAAGGAGTGAGCCAGCACTGAACACACATTTTTCATAACATCTGGTTGCTGTGTAATCAGAAAAGAGTATCAGAGGGGGACTGGGTAACTGTACAGCTCAGCCAAACAAGTACAGCAGTTGCCCAATTTCCTTTGGGCAATAGTCATTATGCAAATGATCATGCATTTCCCAATAACCAATTCCTGACAGGGACATTTGCTGAGCTTTTACAATTTTTCCATGTGCAAGCATCAAAATATTGTGACAGGTTTTCAATACATCATCTTTTGAGGGAGATTATTTTTGGCATTTTAAGTGATGTTATTCTGATCTCAAACAGAACAGCGTCACATGCACTGTTTTTGTTTTGTCTTGTAACTCAAACAAAATTTTAAGGGTATTTTGCTTCTCTATTATTCCCACTCCAAAAATGTAAAGTAAAATGTGGGATTTGTTAAAGAGAGGTGTACTGACAGTTATCAATCAGGATTTTAGCTTGGGCAAAGATAAAATGGACTACATGGAAAAAAATGCACTAAAGGAAGGACTTGAGCCAAATATAAGGACCAAACATCACAGAGACAGTTTAGACTTGAGCCAGTAAGCAAAACACCAACAACCATGGACCGAAGGGCTAAAAACTATTGAGAAGAAATACTTTCATAACAATACCTGCATAACAACCACCTATACAATACAAACAACCTAACATGCATAACAAAATTGTTGTGATTTCTACAAGCATCCAATATACTTTTATACTTATGCTTATGCTTAAAGTATATATAGATTGCTACTTTTATTACATGCACATTAGCTATAACACTCTGAAAACAATTTCTTTAGCATGATTTGTGCTATAGCTGCATATTATGGTTCAGGGTCGGAAATTAACGGGGGCAAAAATGCCATGAAAATGAACAAACATTCAAGACAACGGGGAAAAAAAAATGCCCCTGCACAATTAAAGGTGCTGTATGTAAGTTTCAGACTCTATTAAAGCATAAAAAATACCTGATATGTTTGCAGATATTTAAGAAACATGCTCAGTTAATATACTTGTTTATCTGAAAAACAATGGTACAGTCAGTTATTCTCCTTTGAGAATGTGTGTTCCGTGTCGGAATGTCTGTCTCTGTTTTGGTCTGTGTAACCCGGCCACTGCCAATTTACCCAATTGTATTTCGGCACCCCGGGTTGCCAGTTGGCGGAAAACACAGAGTATTTCATTTCAGTCATAGAAGCTGCCAAACGAAAGGGGTCAGAGTCAGAATATTTTATCCATCCAAAAAAGTGTATAATCAACGGCAGGGGTGCTCAACCCTGGTCCTGGAGATCGACCTTCCTGCAGAGTTCAGCTCCAACCCTGACCAAACACACCTGAACCAGCTAATTAGGATCTGAAGGAGCACTTGATAATTACAGACAGGTGTGTTTTATCAGGGTTGGAACTAAACTCTGCAGGAAGGTAGATCTCCAGGAACAGGGTTGGGCACCCCTGATCAACGGTATAATAAAAGCTGTAAAAATACTGGAGATGCGTTTGAGAGATGGAGACAGCTTAAAACACAAAAGTTTCAAAAGGAATGCTGAGTTGGCTAACTTTCTCCTTAACAGGTAACTAATTAGCTGATGTATCCTGGCTACTAGTATATTTTGAGTAAATTCAACATTCAGACAGTACTCACGTTTACATTGTGTTTCGTGGTACCTGTTGTGGTTGTGCGACTAGTGCGGAGGTGCAGACGGGTTATGGCTGTTTATCACATCAGTAACAACCTTGACCGAAAAAAAACCCCTAAAACTATGAAATACAAATGTGCAATTTTATTTAACTTACCAATGCAAATGCAACTGAATTAGTTGATGTGGTGAAATTATGCTAATGTACATTGCTAAGTAGACACTTCTGTTGTATTCTTGTTTTAGTTAGGAGGGTCCACGCACCTCAACCCCGTGTAAAAATCTCAAGCATAACGGGCTAAACTGTCCATGTGTGATTTATGCATTAAGTCATTGAGGCGTTTTGATCGTTTGAGAAAATTAACCATTAGATTGCAAAGTAAGAAAAAAATTATATATTACAAAAACAGTTATAAAAATCCACAAGACGTGGTTTACAATTTGCAAACAATACAAATATTGCAAACGCACACATTAGCTGATCAACTTACAGTGTAAGGCTCAATGCTTTCCATCTTCAGGTGCGCTCGTTCCTGTTGGGTGTCATCAATCTGGCAACCTGCGTGTGCGTCAAGTCTGACGAGGAGGGGCCGAGTGGAAAAAAAAAACCCTCTCCAATATTTTGAATTCGGACTGCAATACCTAGTTCAACCACTAGGTGTCAATCCTACATACAGCACATTTAAACAATGTATTACGCCTGGCGCGATTCAAATTAAATGTGAAAATGAATGAAGAGTGTCAGCTCGCGGACTTGCATTTAGATTCGCCCACACTGCACCAGATTGCTTTTACACGCTGCTTTGTGCAGCGTTAAGCCTTATAACTAATGAAAACACGTTTCTGTTGAATTTAAGAATGTATTGGCCAATCAGAGGCGCTTAGATTAGTCAGCACTGAAAACGCCAGAGTGCGCACGCTCACACATTCTCTCTTCATAAACAACACAGAGCAGATACGATGTAAATAAAATATTAATTTCATAGCTTCAGTGATTATAACGGGAGTTTTTGAATAACCAGTGCTAGACTAGGTTAACGTCATGGACCAACATGTTTGTCTGTGAAGATTGTGACGTGCCCAAAACGAACAAAAACGGTTTGTATTGTTTTCTATATCGATATTAATAATCATTATTACAATATAAAGAGCAATAATCTCCAGTCATGTTTTTTTGTCAAATATTGCAGCTTTATGAGCTCCTGTTTTTTACATGTAAAATTTAGATACCATTTTAAACAGTTTGTTGTTATTGACAGTTTAAACCACTGATTAAAGTAACTGGGTAAATATAAGTACTTGGCATTAAAGACAACATAGTATGGAGATTATAATAATATGGTGATTTTAAAACTTGGGCTCACAAATGTAAAAATGCCCAGGAATGGCATTTAATGGAAAAGTTCATTTCCGACCCTGCTATGCTTGTCATGTTATTGTTCACAATATATTAGCATCCACACCGTAAAGCAGGATGGATTCTGATTCACTGTCAGTGTTTTGTCGTTCATTAGCATAGTTGTGAAAGTGATTTCATAGATGTCGTTCCAATGTAGAGTTATCGTTATAGTTGTAGCGTGGACTCATTTTATAGTTATCATCCTTTGCATGAATAGGCCTTTAATCTTCAGAAACAGTTTTGGAGAGTTTTGGACTTTCCCCTTTCAAGTAGATTAAAGCTGTACTAGTATGCTAACATTACTTAAAAATAGCTGCCTGCGGGTGTTACTAAGATTCTCCGCCAAGTGAACTGACTTGCATTCAAGGGACATCAGTTTTTGCCTTGGCGGACACTATTCATATTTTCTTATCGAGTTGATATATATGTCGCTACCTTATTTATCCTGGCAGAGGTGCATCACTGTTGCAAGAGATGGCCACACATATCTTTTTCAAGAAAATGAGAAATTACAAAAGCATTCCTTAAACTATAATTCATCCAAAAGAGAAAATCTGTGACGAAGTGTGTTCCTAATTCCTAACGGGCTCAAAAAATCTGTCCAGAGGGAGCTTGTCAATGAGATGAGGCGTTCTCAAAACAGCTTGCGCAACAGGGTAGATGCTTATTTTCACATGACATTGCTCACTAGAAATCAAAAAGCCCCTTTTAGTGGGAACAGGGGCTGTGCTGCTCTCTGATCTCAAAGGATGTTAAGCTCAGAAGGGCTGCAGATACAAGCCAAAGTGCTAAACAGTCAGCAGCATGAGCAAACAAAGTTTACACTCCATTTGATAGTGTGTGTGCATTTTTTCCACTGCAATAGACTCTTATAATGATGAAACACTGAATGATTTACAGTAGAACAACACAGAGGTCACCCAACAGGAACATAAGGTTATGTTTCACGCCTCTTTCTTCCTCAAGTGGGGTGAATGAGGGAAACTAAACACTTTACAGAAAATGAGAAGTATTTAAAAAAAAAATGTGTATATGTAACATCTGATAACAGGACACTGTTGGGACAAATAAGAAGGCAATTTAAGCTTTCAGGTTTACAGAAAAACAAAAATAAAATTTCTGTATTTACACGCACACATTTTTCTGACCAAAATATATTTCACATGTATGGTAAACATGTTGTAAAAAACACTAAATGAAATATAATTTAAAAATATATATATATTATTATATTTTGTGTAAACATTCAAATGCCAAAATATATTATACAATGTACTTCAAAAGGCAAGAAATTTTTTTTGTAAAGGCAAAATATATTTTATAGGTATATTTATAAATATATTTAGATTGACAATATACAGAAATGGCCCAAACAATACATAAATATAAATAAAACTTGAGAATATCTTTATGTAATGATATTTTCAGTTACTTATACAGTAATAGTATATGTACACTACCAGTCAAAAGTTTTTGAGCAGTAAGATTTTTAAAAGTTGTTTTTAAAGAAGTCTCTTCTGCTCACCAAGCCTGCATTTATTTGATCCAAAGTACAGCAAAAACAGTAACATTTTGAAATATTTACTATTTAAAATAACTGTTTTCTATTTGAATATATTATAAAATGTAATTTATTCCTGTGATTTCAAAGCGTCATTTTTAGCATCATTACTCCAGACACATGATCCTTCAGAAATCATTCTAATATTCTGATTTGCTGCTTGAAACCATTTATTATTATTATTATCATTATTATGTTGAAAACAGCTGAGTAGAATTTTTTCAGGTTTCTCTGATGAATAGAAAGTTCAGAAGAACAGCATTTATCTAAAACGGAAATCTTTTGTGACATTATAAATATCTTTATCATTTTATCATCACTTTTGATCAATTTAAAGCATCCTTGCTGAATAAAAGTATTAATTTCTATAATCTCTTTCCTAAAAAATAAATAAATAAATATACTGACTCACAACTTTTGAACTTTTGAACTATTTGAACAGTATAGTGTATAATGTTACAAAAGCTAGCTGGTAGTGTATGTGTGTGTGTGCGTGTGTGTGTGTAATATATATACAATATATATATATATATATATAAATCCCATGCTAGCACACATTAACCATTTATCAAGTAGCCATTTAGCACTCTATCCCACCATGTGTATTATAGGAGTGGGTTCAACCTGGTTCCATTTTAGGTAGCGATTTCCCCGTCATGATTAACTTGACCCTAAAGCAATGGACCATTTCTGGGGCAGCTTCACTTTAATGTAATCATGCACTAACTACTTAACCTTACTTACAAATCGCCTCCCTAATTTGAACACTGGCACAAATCCATGAATTTGGTACAAGTGCATTTTCACAGTGCAACAGGACGCTGCTGCGATCTGCATGGATAAACCGGATTTAACTCTTTTTCTGTGATTTGACCTAATTGCCACTTTAAATCCACCCCCCCCCCCCCCCACACACACACACACACACACACACACATCCACACCTTGTTTTGGGTTGTGAGTTTATGTCAGGATACTGATTTCCAAGACCATCTGGCCGGGCTACCGTTCCCAGGAATTTATACTGGAAAACAACTCACCATGTCCTGGAACATCGACAGAACATTTAGAAAATAAACTTTCTCACACAAAACAGATCATTAGATGGGCAAATGCCTACTGAAGCTAATACCCAAAGAGCAACAGAGAGACGCCGGTTAAGGCACACAAACAATATTTATGCTGTTAAGAAGTTAAAATGTAGATTATATGATGATATCAAATCTTAAGGCAGTTTAGATAAAAAAAAAAATTATAGATCATGTGTATGTGTTTAAGCTCTGTGTGACCGTGACAGAATTAAATAATTAGCTTATTTTCAATTCATGAGCTAAAATTTAAATTGACCCAAAAGATGTTACACTGTTATCTACTGTTTTCAGATCAAACATTAATAATTCTATAATTAACTATGCCCTATTAATTGGCCTTGAATGTGTCAGTAGCGTTGCTGTCTAGGCAGGGTCAGAAAGCTCTCGGATTTCATCAAAAATATCTTAATTTGTGTTCTGAAGATGAACGAAAGTCTTATGGGATTGGAGCAACATGAGGGTGAGTAAGTAATGACAGAATTTCCATTTTTGGAAATTAACCCTTTAGTGTAACCCTTTAATCTTAATTTTAAACATTTACTAACACATACACTCTTAAAAATAAAGGTGCTTTAAAAGGTTCTTCACTGTGATGCCATAGAAGAACCATTTTTGGTTCCACAAAGAACCATCTGTTTCTTACCTTTTTATAATCTAAAGAGCCTTTTTTCGCACTAAGAACCTTTTGTGAAACAGAAAGTTTCTTGAGATGTTAATGGTTCTTTATGGAACCACCAAAGGTTCTTCTATGGAATCAAGAAGCACTTTTATTTTAAAGAGTGTATCTAAAATTAAAGTTGCATTTGTTAGCATTAGTTAATGCACTGTGAATTAACAATTGTTTTTCTGTTAACTAATATTAACTAATTGCATATTGTTTAGTGGATTAGCTAATGTATTAACTAATAATAGAAAAATTGTTACCTATTTTTGTGTGATTAGACATGATTAGAAATATTTTTTCAAATTTAGGTCAAACTTATTTAAATTTTTGCCATACAGTGGCACTAAATGCCCATCACTGCATTTTTAGTTAACTGTATATATAGTAAAATACTGAACATTTTTAATGAAAATTATTAACATGTTCCTAATGTATCAGATTTTATAATGAATATAAATTAAATTTCAAACATTGTTAAAGAGGTCATGAACTGCCTTTTTTATTATTTTGTACTGTTCCCTGAGGTTTCCTTATATTGTTATCAAGATTTTTTATATAAAAAATATCATAATTTATAAGTAATAGGTTATTTTCTGTCCTGTTTTGACCCTCTTGATCTAAACATTCTGTTAACAGGCGTGGTGGATTGTAGACTCACAAGTAAATGGCCACTACTGTGACTGGCTAACAGTTGTGTATGTTTGACAGCCTACTTCCTTCGTAGATGGACGCTGTTGTGATTTAGGTTAAAAACGCATAAATAGTACACATCAAACAATCTGTAACAGCAGACAAAGCAATAGTGACCACGTAATAAAAACAGTTACTCACACTTGTGTGTTGCAACGTTACTGTCGGATCCATTATTCACTGTAAAAAAACAATGTTGATTCAGCTTAACATAATTTGTTACCTGGCTGCCTTAAAATTTTAAGTTCAGTCAACTCAGTTTAAAAAGTTTAGTCAACTTGAAATGTTAAGTTGTACTAAGTGACAACTTAAATATTTAGTTCAACATAAAATTCTACGGCAGCTGGGTAAGTTTAACAAACCAAATAGTTTGTTTAGTCAACTCTAATCTAAGGTTTCACTTAGTACAAGTTATTTCAAGTTAACTAAACTTATTTGAGTTGACTGAACTTAAAATTTTAAGTCTGCAGGGTAACAAATTATTTTAAGTTGACTCAACAAATTGTCTTTTTTTTTTTTTTTTTTTTTTACAGCGTAGTCGGCACAACATTGTCTTTTAGTTTTAATCTTTCTGAAAATCCCTCGTCGAATTGTGCCTTGTTTATAAACAAATCCGTGGTGAAATGAAGTGAACATTGGACCAGGTTCTTACTGACATTGTTTGGAACGTAATTAAACCTGACGTATTGGCAGATTGGCTTCAATATAAGCTGTTTTTAGACTAACAACAAAGTTTTGAGTTCTGAAACTTACAGGATGTTTTTATAGCACAATGACCTCTTATATGTCAAAATATCAAGGGAATTTTGGTTTCTCAATTCATGACCCCTTTAATATACTCTCATTCTGGAAATACCTCTTATGTTGTGTATGATAACATGTTCATACTGTTACAGTATGAAATATATTAACTGCACAAGGGCAGTCATGTACATTTCTTAGAATTTCAGTTCATTTTAATTTTAGCAGCTTAAGTTCAAAATCTGTATTACATTTTTATCATTAAAATCAGTAATTCAGTATTACATTTAAAATCAGAAATTACATTTCTAATTCGCTTTTGAACTGCCCACGTCCCTGATGTAAAGGGGGTTCCAAATTCTTTTGGTTTTTCCCTTATCACCTGAAATGAACTTTATTTGAAGAGACGGGGGAACAGTGCCAATGAGTGCATGAGTGATTTGTGTGAGTGTGGGAGTGTGTGTGTGCCACAGGAGAGGGAGGGCGCAGCGTGTTAATCTTCTTATATAACCAAAAAGCAGAGGGTCCAGCGAGACACACACACACACACACACACACACACACATTGCCTCTAGAAACACAGACAGAGAGACAGCTGAGGTTCTGGTGCTAAAAGACTGTCCAACCTTTTTAGCGTGTGTGGATAATAAACATGATTTGTTTTTTCATCCCCAGGCTGTGCTCCATGAATTTTGAAGAGAATTTTTAATTGTTTGGTCTTTTGACTTGGAACAGTTTATGTCTATTTTTCTTTGTGTGTATGCGTGTGTGTGGGCCATGATGGTCGATTATCATAACCCATGCCTACTCAAAATGCACACAAGAGAGAATTAAAAATAAAATTAGGTTAACAATTATTTTTATAAAAAATTTTACATAAATATTTTTATACTGTAGTAGTAATACATTTTACAGCAATTTTACATAATACATGACAGCATTTTGCGAAGCAATGTTTGTTTGCCATTTCTAAATCAATCAGCCTCTATATGCTTAACTTACATCATTTTCAACATCTACCTGCAAAGAAGCATAATCAAGAGAGAATATGTCTCTATGAGAGTAATGTAAGTGAAAGGAAATAAATGTGTATTTATTTTCCATTTTACCCCATATAAACATATAAAGAGGGTTTACTGTTCAGTGCTTGAGAACACTAGTGCACATTGTAACGTATGCACATACACACACACAAATGCAGCCACACGAATACAAATCATTTTGGAAAGGGCTGGTTCACAAGGGCCCCATCTCCTCATAGATGTCATTTTCACGGCCTATTGAATTTCAATAAGGCTCTGTGGTAGGCCTGGTTTGCAAAACAACTCGGAAACACACAATCATGCCACAGAAAGCCTGATCTGGAAAAAAAAAAGAGAGAATAATCCCCATTTCCTCTCTGAAATATACTCAAATCCCATGTTTATCAGAAAGGAAACATTTCCTTTCCATGGAAATTACATACCCATTTTCAATCATTGATGTCTACTAAAATCAAGCCGTGATTACATATATATATATTAAAGTCAGCATGAAATAAAAATCCACCCACTGTCTATTTTCTACATGTATATTATTGTCAACAATTCATTCATGCGTAAGTGTCATTTTTCAAATTGTTTTTGACCTCGTAATGTTTCACCAAAATTTCACTACTGGATGTTTTAGTGAAAACAACAGACTTCTCTGTGGTGACCTATGCAGGACTTCTCTAATC
Source organism: Cirrhinus mrigala (assembly GCA_036247105.1). NCBI lineage: Eukaryota > Metazoa > Chordata > Actinopteri > Cypriniformes > Cyprinidae > Cirrhinus > Cirrhinus mrigala. Next base: position 24,448,222 of record CM070009.1, read on the forward strand.
AATCTGTCTGCTTAAAGGTATAGTTCACCCAAAAATGAAAATTCTGTCATTAATTACTCACCCTCATGTCGTTCCAAACCCATAAGACCTTCGTTCATCTTCTGAACACAAATTAAGATATTTTTGATGAAATTCGAGAGTTTTCTGACCCTGCATAGACAGCAACGCAACTGACACGTTCAAGGTCCAGAAAGGATTTCATCAAAAATATCTTAATTTGTGTTCTGAACAGGGTTGCCAGGTTTTCACAGCAAAACCCTCCCAACCCAAACGCGTTTCGAGGGTGGTCCCCCGTTAAAAATCGCGCTCCGGGGGATAAAATTACTTTTTTTTTTATCTGGGTTCCCCTGGTAAATGCGCATGTCAGGGGCTAAATATGACATTATTGGGGTCGCTTCAACACTTCAAACATCAAAAACTACCCACGGCAACAGTGTAAAAGTAGACCAGTTCCGCAGGAAATGGGTGGACTTGGCAACACTGGTTCTGAAGATAAACAAAGGTCTTATGGGTTTGGAACAACAGACAGAGACAGCCGCCCGCGGCTAAAAATAACTATTGTTCTTAAATATTTAATAACTTTTGATTCTCCACTTTTTTCCATATCACATTTGTCTCATTTGGATATTCAGAGGCTCCGTAGTGAACGTGATTAGGTCATCACATTTTGATCGCATTGATTTGTCAGAAGAAACCAATGCATTTCCTTCCTCTGAGCCAAACAGGGATGACTGTTGACGCTTAGTCAAAGCCACTAGATGGCAAGCCTGCAACCATTAGCCAAAAAAGCGTAACGGCTAAAGCTAACACTTCCGGTCTAGCAGTACGTGGGAAAGGAGACAAGAGGCCATTTTCTTTGAATGGATGTCAATGGAGGAGAGGCTTCACTGCGCTGAATAAACAGCTTTTTAAAGGAAACGGCTTATCAGTTAATGAATCGACAGCCCATCTGCTAATCTTCAACATGTTTTACACTAAACAATACTTTTGGATTGAACTATAGTTCACCACGAAAAAAATGCAGTTTTATAAGAGTAGTCACTGACTTTTTGCAACAGGTTGAATTCAGATATCCGTAAATGGCCAATGAGTGTCGCACAACTCTGACTGAAATTCAGTGACATCAAGGCTGTAATGTAATTGGTTATTAAGGGACACGTGATTCAAGTTAGCCGTTACGGTTTCTCCAGTAGGAAGTAATACAGACCCTCTCATCTCCCTATAGTAAGAAAATCTCTGGCTTAGCCCTGCCCCGCTTGCCCAGATTGGTTCAAAATCTACTCAACCAATAAACATAGGTTTTATACTTTTGAACCACCAATTAACATGTTTCTTTGGAAATCTGAACAAACTCAAAGTGAAAGTAAAGCGCATTGTGCGTGCATGAAAACAAACACAAAATAACATTTGCATGACAGCACTCTCTGAAAAAGCAGAGAAAAACACACGACAGAGTGCTTTAAGATAAAACAAAACAAGAATGAAACAGCAGATAAAGCGCTGGAATTTATGTTTTTGCGTGGCTATGCGCTGTCCCAGGAAAAATAGATTCCAACGTGGAATACAGCCAGCGGATCGATCCATTTGGCTGTTATATTATGTAAATTATTCTTCTATAGTTCATAAAGATCATTTGCGCTATTTTTTTCTGTTGCACTCTGTATATTTTTCTCTCATTTTTTGTGTAGTTTGTGAATCATTTGCACAGTTTATATATTTGTTGCACTGTTTGCGTTTGTTGTCCATACTGATTGAAAATATATTTCTCTGAACACCTTTTTTTTTTTTTTTTTTTTTTTTTTACTGTTTTGTTATTATATAACACTGTTTCTATTTACTTTACTTCCTAAATATTTTTGAGCACATATTGTCAATAAACTAAATAGACCTGTTTTTCACTGAAAAGTGCCTATAACAATATTATAATAAATGGCTATAACTTGCTTGGGGAATGTTATATGTAGACAAAATTTTATTTTGAAGTGTAAAATACCCAAATATACCTTTCTAAAGAAAAAAATCCAAACTTCAGGATTTTCTGTTTGAGTACACAGTAAAACAACCTCCAATTGTTGCTTGCGATTTTCTTACAATTTTGGAATTTCATTCATTCTTAAAGAAGACAAAAGGAAAATTGCGAATATCCCTTTAAACTGCGCTCATGCAAGCTCATATTCATCTGCCTCTACTTCTGAGTGTAATGGCCACATCTCAAAATCCAGTCAACAATACTTTATTTTATTACTGTTTTAACTCTGTTTATTTCTTTTTCAAGTAAATGCAGCCTGTTGAGCATAAGAGACTGCATTCTGACTTATGATCAGGGCTGTATCTGCCTCTGTGAATCCTCACTGCCAGAGTCATTCCGGGCCAAGGTCAATGCTGTTAGTGATAAAAATGATGCCTCCAACTCTGATAGATGTGACAGTGTTTCACAGAAACTGGCTGAACTTCTGAGACATAATGAAACTGCATAAGTCAGCAGTGATTCACTATACCGGCACTGACAGCTGACAGACTTTGATGAGTTTTACTGTCTGCGTTAAAACCATAATATGATTAAACGCTAAGGCAGCCCAAATATATATCCAACTGTGACCAGTGGATCCGTTTATGTGTCAACAGTGGACTGGAGCCGTTACCTAGAAACACACACACACACAAGAGAATACACTGACCTTTAGGTGACTTTCAGATGCGCTGAAAAGGGCCCATAGGATGTGATAGTAACAAGGGCCCATAGGACATGATCCCACGTATACAACTCCTGTCAAACTTTACATGCTTACACAAATAGGCCAGCGAGGACCTTCAAGATTATCTTTTACGTCTTTGCTTTTTCTCTCTCACACACACACACATGCATGGTAACAAGGACCCGTGAGGGTAAAGTGCCAGAGAGGAGGCAGAGCTAACAGAGAAAGACCTAATTAAGACTAATGAACAATGTTGTCTGCTCTCCTCCCTGGGAGCACCGAACAGACGGCAACTTGAGAACAATCACCAGACCCTCAATTTATTACTAGTAAATGCACAGTATTTTAAACTCTCTGTGTTTCTGATTGAATACACACCGCTGCTTGCTCGCGTTAAATGTACAGTTCTGATAAATCACTTTTTTAGCACCTGATATTATTTAAAACAGGTAAAAGCCATATAAAAGAAACTTTTTGCACCAAACTTACAAAGACAGAGACATCGACCCATAGACCTAAACTAGAGGAACACAGGAACACAGTTTTTTAACAGCAAGGTTTTTATGTTTTTTTTTTTTAAAGAAGTCTCTTCTGCTTACCAAGCCTGCATTTATTTGATCCAAAATACTGAAAACACTAAAATTTTGAAATATTTTTGCTGTTTAAAATAACTGTTTTCAATTTGAATATATTTTAAAATGTAATTTATTCCTGTGATTTCAAAGCTGAATTTTTAGCGTCATTACTCCAGTCACATGATCCTTCAGAAATCATTCTAATATGCTGAATTTATTATTATTATTATGTTGAAAACAGCTGAGTAGATTTTTTTCAGGATTCTTTGATGAATAGAAAGTTCAGAAGAACAGCATTTATCTGAAATAGAAATCTTTTGTAACATTTTAAATGTCTTTATCATCACTTTTGATCAATTTAAAGCATCCTTGCTAAATAAAAGTACTGATTTATTTCAGCTAAATGCTGATCTTTAGATATTTCTATTCCTCAAAGAAGCCTGAAAAAAATTCTACTCAGCTGTTTTAAATATTAATATTAATAATAATAATGATAAATGTGTCTTAACAAGAAAATCTGAAGGATCATGTGACACTGAAGACTGGAGTAATGACGCTGAAAATTTAGCGTTGATCACAGGAATAAATTACATTTTAAAATATAGTAAAATAGAAAGCAGGTATTTTAAATAGTAAAAATATTTTACAATATCACTGCTTTTGCTGTATTTTGGGCCAAATAAATGCAGGCTTGGTGCACGGAAGAGACTTCTTTAAAAAACATTAAAAATTGTACTGTTCAAAAACATGATATCAGTATTTCAGTTCTGACATGTCATGGATGAGCTCAACTAAAGGCTCAATCTGGATTATTATTTAAAAAATTTGATTTGTCTGGCCGTATGTATATGTGATTTCCAACAGACTCAGTTCTGATAACAGTTCCTGTCTCTATTTCAGTTGTTAATGCCTCGTTTTAACTTTTTGGTTCACTACAATCGTCTGTTTTAGTAGACTATTTTAGTAATTTATGCTTCACTAATGGCACCACTAATGGCACCACAAAAAAAAAAAAAGAAGAAGAACAGACTATCCCATCTGCCATTGTTTTGTCAAACAGGTTGTCCTGCCCCAAACCCCACAAACGCCACAAGGCCACAGTGTTTACATTCCGATTATTTATAGCTCTCTTTGAACACTAAACTGATATGTGAGGTATATTTTTAACAGCATTCAGTATCGAAATTCCTAAGAAAATATTTAAATCAGCTGTGCGTGATGTTCATCATCAATCTGAGCCTTGTATTTAGACACTTTAATGCATTATTATTGTGCTAAATACTGACATCATATAAATATGTCAAATATTGAAATCATACAAACCTAACATCACATTTTAAGCTGTAATTAAGTCTCTCCAGACTGAATGTTGTGATCGATTACTTCCATATAACAGCCACTGGGTTCAGTATAGCAGCACAGGTTATTCTGATTACAATATTAACAGTGAAAACTCAATAACATTCTGACAAGGAATAATTTGTGCTCATGTGAAATGAATAAAACTCAGCAATTACTCGGAAAAAAATCACTCCAAACAATTTCCTTTTTTCAAACACACAATTGCACAGTAGTAAGCAAAGATACTAAGATAAAAAAAACAACAACCAGCGCCGGTTATTCCGGTTTTTCTGATAGCTCTAGATGGGTTTCACTGAAAGAACATCATTTGAGAGTCCCTTCAGAATTTAATCTGGTGTGAAATCAGTACAAAAAAAAATCTATATCACACAGAATATCAAGCACACATTCAGTATAAAATAAATAAACATACCCCTATTATTATAAACCCACACACACGCAGCACTGGTTATTCAGGTTTGACCGAGCAGCAGTGACTCTAGAGAGCACTTTCACTGACAGTCTAATCTGTGCTCATTTAGAATCCATCTGAATACTGGCTGTTTTCAAACACACAACATGTGGGCATTAAAAACACACTTGTAATTACAAAAGCACCATGCATGCTGATCTCCATCTTTTAGTGTGTTTTAAAGGGCATAAATGATATATTCTGCACATAGCGCACTTTAAAGTTGTAGCACCGCTCCAAAATAACTATTTCTGATCTGATCCATTACCAACAAATGAAAAAAATGGATAGTTCAACCATTAACAAAAATTCTGCCATTGTTAACTCTCCATTATGGATAGCTTTCTTATGTGCCACAAAAAGATACCATTAGGTTCCATTTGTTAAAAAGGACATCGGATGCCCATTTTCTACAAGTTGGTATGATTCTAGGGTCTTCGTGAAATGTCTGTAACATACTTTGCTTAAAATTCCTCAGTGGTTGTGTAGAACAACAGCCTTTTTACCTTGTCAAAAACAGTGCATGTCTCTTTAAATGATAATGAGCTGCTGCTCACTCCATCCCTCTTTTCTGTTTTTTTGTGTATTTGATGGCACGTTACCATCAAAAACAAAGTGAATCCACTGCGTCCTCACTCCTCAGTGGCTCTGATGTCGGGAGAAAATAAAGATTCTTATGTTCGCTTTTACATCCAACTACAAAACACCTGCACTGCTTATGAGGCGTGTTCAAGTGTACAGCTGTTCAAGTGCAGAGAAAATGGCAGACAGCGAACAACTGGCTCTGAAATTGAGATTTATACATCATCTAAAAGCTAAAAAAATAAGCTTTCCGTTGATGTATGGTTTGTTGACAGTATTTTGGCTGAGATACAACTATTTGAAAATCTGGAATCTGAGGGTTCAAAAAAATCAAAATATTGTGAAAATTGCCTTTAAAATTGTCCAAATTAAGTTATTAGCAATACATATTACTAATCAAAAACTTTTGATATATTTACTGTAGGAAATTTATAAAATATCTTCATGGAGCATGATTTTTACTTAATATCCTAATGATTTTTGGCATAAATGAAAAATCAACAGTGTATTTTTGGCTGTTGTTAAAAATATACCCGTGCTACTTAAGGTTTTGTGGTCCAAGGTCACATATGAAACAGCCGGTCAGCGGCCGTGGGCGGAGCCTGAACAATATGACCTCTTATTGCTTAGAAAATCAAAACGGCTTGATAATTGAGACTGTTTAGGTTTTTTAGGGATTAAAAAAAAGGAGTGAATGTGTTTTTATCACTGTAGGGTGGTTGTGTTCACACTGCTAATACACATATATATGCAAACACCATGTAAAAGTGAATTTTGCATCCCATGTCCCCTTTAACATTAGTTAAAACACATTTATTAATCTTAGTTCGTGTTAATTTTATCATTTACTAATGCATTGGTGAATCAAAAGCCTGTTGACCTGAGCTAACCCTTACCAAAAAAGTATACTTCAAGTGTATTTTATTAAGTATGCTTAAGTAAAGTTCAAGTATATTTTTAAGTATACTTTATGTGGTAAGTATATAAATATCAGTGTACTACTAGTATTTCAATACTCTTTGGGACTAAACTGGCCCACTTTCTAGTATATAAAAGTATACTTTATTTTTAATTTTGAGTACACAACTAGTTTACATGCATGTTTTTATTTTGAACTGCAAGTATACTAAAAGTGAACTTATAGGTATACTAATTAAATACTTTTAGTACACTTTGAAGTGTAGTCTCAGTAAACTAGTGGTTTAATAGTTTTATACTGCAGGTATACTCAAAAGTTTTCTTTACATCCTACTTTAATTATACTACTATGTCCCTATTTAGGTATTAATTTGTATATATTTTGTTATATGAATATCTGAACATACAAAACATCAAAAGAAAGATCAGGGTATCTGCTTGTAAACAAAAACATTTTATTCTAGCTTCATGCATTCATTTTTTTATAAACATGTAAATGTGGGTAAGTTGCATAAATAAAAAAAAAAACATTTTAAACAAAACGCTAACAAAACATTTTTTTCGACATTTTATTTCATAACGTTACACAGTTTTACATATCTATGGTTTTGATGCTGTTTTATGTTCGACGATTGTGTTCGATTACACTGGAAGCGGATTCTTCTTCACTTCTTCACGCATTTTGGAAATTCTGTACAGAAGATGTGAAGTAGCACCCCTGGTGTATAACAGTGAAAACACGGATTCTCAGAGCACATCTCAGATATACTTAGACTTTTTCTAAGTATAAATCAAGTATACTTAAATTTAATTTGAAGTATATTTCTGAGAAGTATATAAAGCATATATCTGAGAAGTACATAAAAGTATACTGAAAGTATAGTTTCATGTTTTTAAAAGAATTTTATTTTTAAAAGAGTTTAAAAGAAGTATACTAATAGCACACTTGAAGCGCACTTTTTTCGTAAGGGAACATGAAGTAACAATGAACAGTTGCATTTTTTAACTAACAATGAGCAATACATTTGTTAATGTTAGTTAATGTGTTAACTAATGTTAACTAATCCAACCTCACTGTAAAGTATTACTGATTTTTTGAATAATTTTGGTAACCAACTCGTTTGGGTGACCACTGACTTCCATTGTATCAAAAACATTTTTTTTTTTTTTTTTTGTAAAAAAACAAAACAAAACACTAATGTAGAATAATATATTCACTCTTCAACATTCAACATTCTTCAAAATATCTTCTATGTTCTGCAGAATAAAAAAGTCAGTGTGTGCGGTCATGTAAATGCCTAACAACTTATTCAGGGTAAGGTTATGGCAATGTGACCATAAAGTGTCCTTACTGCGGCTTTAAGCCCATCCAGTCAGAGGGAGTGTTTCGCAGTAGGAGAGATGAAAATATATTGCACACTCTGACTCTTTGACCCAAGAAATGATAAAAATGTGTTCTCATCTTGAGCAGCTGAAGTAGAAATGCTAGTCAATATACTGCATCTGTTCAAGTTTACCACTGACATTATGCAATACACTGGGGTTTTTAATGCTTTAAAGCGTTAGTTCACCCAAAAATAAAAATTCTGTCAGTAATTACTCGCCCTCCTGTAGTTCTAAACCCTTAAAAAAAATCTTCTGAACACAAATTAAGATATTTTTGATGAAATCCGAAAGCTTTCTGACCCTGCATAGACAGCAACGCAACTGAAACATTCAAGGCCCAGAAAGGACATCGTTAAAATAGTCCATGTGACATTAGTGGTTCAACCATAATTGTTATATTGTTTTTGTGCGCAAAGAAAACAGAAATGATGACTTTGTTCAACAGTTTCAAGGTAAGTAGCCTACAAGTAGTTCATTAGCATCAACCTTTGCGCAACAATAACATCAACTCCTTTGTCTTGACGTAACATGACATAAAACTGCTTTCTGAATGACAGGTATTTGAGACCCCTGCTCCTTTCAACTCTTTAAACCTCTGACTGTGGAGGATGAAGCCCTCAGAGCAAACACTGCATAGCTATGACCGTGTCTAAATGGAGCGCACCCTGTATCTTTTTTGCACACACTCAACTGCTGAACTCAGGAAGTGAGATAACAGTGATTATAATCAAACAGAAGCACCTAAGACTGATTTACAGCCATAATAAGACTAACAAAGAGCAGAAGGACCATAGATCTATTCTTATGAAAGGTTGCTACCAGCCCTGAGAAGTGTTGTGTGTCTTTTCTTCTTCAAAGCCTGCTTAATCTCAGGGGAAATTTGCATTTTTGTACACTTTTTGTACACTGAGTAGGTAGACACACAAAAACACAACAAGAGAATAATGGTCTAAGATCTGCGCCAATATGTCTGTGCAGGTCAAGCCACCGCAAGTGAATATGCTTCATTATGGACAAGCATGTGACTGTATTCTTCATTTGATTTGGATACATGATCAGTGTTTTCTTTAGTGTTTTCTTCGTTCTCTTCACACCGCTTCAGTAAACACACAGGCATTTTCGACCATGAACTTCAACCTTTAGCAGTTTGTGATGTGCCAGGGGTCAAATAGCTGCTGATTCTCAGTAACCCATACTGTCTAGCTTCGTCACCGGATCACATATCCTCTTCTAACACGCCCGCACACACACACACACACACACAAACATGCACACACATTCCAGGTTATTGGGTCCCATGCAGCAGGTTTTACGGTTACTAGTTAAAGTATAGAGGTTGTCTCCTATCTGCTTATCCTTTTTGAGTGTTTTGGTAATGCCAGTCACTGTGTAAAATAAATATCAAATGGCACCAGCATTACCTCAAACTACCTCCGTGTAAACACACCCGGAGCAGATTAGGACTAATCCTGTGGAGATGTGTCCATCAATGGAACAGCACTCCAAAATACTGCAGTCTGATGGCCACCTACAAAATACAAAACCAGGGTCTTCAGTCAGCATTTTAAAGTGAAAAAAAAACAAAAAAAAAACACGAGATATATATATATTATTATATACATATTAAATTGTTATATACAATATATATATATATTACATTTATATTATATAAATTTATATTACATAAAATGCATTTATTACATTAAATACATATGCATGTGTGTGTGTGTTACTGTGTGTGTATTTTTATAACGTATGTATAAATATTAAATATATAAAAACGTCAAATATTTTAGTATTTTAATACTTTTGCATTAAAATCATTCACAAAAAATATATACAACATCAAATAACATAAAAAACATATATGACATTAATTTATTACATTGAATAATATAATATGATATAAAATATACTATAATAATCATTAATATAATTATTATTAATATATTGTATTAATAACATGTATAAATATTAAATATATAAAAACAAAAATTACTATTTTTATATTTTTGCATTAAAATTATTCAAAAATATATATTACATTAAATAATTTATTACATTAATATTTAAAACAAATTAAAATTATTATATAAATATTACAATTATTTATTACATTATATATGTGTGTGTATGATTGTGTATGTGTGTGTATTTTTTGTAAATATTATATATACTAATTTCATATACTTATATATTAATATAATCAATTTCATATACTTGTATTTTGATATTTTAATATATTTATATTAATATAATGAAAGAAAATATAATAATAGTCACTGTAAATATAGTAATAATTATAGTAAATATAAGAATTAATTATATAAATATAAATATAATTAATAATTATTATTAACATACTAATATGTAAAAATATGAAATATATAAAAACGTAAAATATTTTAATATTTTAACATTTTTGCATTAAAATCATTGTGTGTGTGTGTGTATTAATGTATATATGAAGAGTTCATTTGCAAAATCTGATTTTTAACAATTTTCAAAAAATTATGTTTTTTCATTGTGCATTCCAATTAATCTCAATCAAACTGCAGTTGGGTTATTTTGATTAAGTAAAAATGATGATAACATGATAACATAATTAAAAAACATGATTTTATTTCTCTTTATTTCTTCTCTTATTGGTTTCCTAATTTAATTGTCTAATAAATCTGACATTGTGTACTACAACAATTGTTGGTGCTTTGAATTGAGTTGTTGAATGAATTGAGTTGTTTTTTTGTAAGTCGCTTTGGAGAAAAGCGTCTGCTAAATGCATTAAAGCAAAATGTAAATACTTAAATTGTAAATTCTTTCAAAAATGTATCGAATGGAGCGCTTTAGTGACGTACAGTACTGAGGATGACCTGGTCATTGATTTGACTGTTATGATACCAGAGAGCAGAGGTTAATTCGATTAGACAAACGACGTAAGACTATTGTGACAACAAAGGCAGGTGAATCAACGTTCACATCAATCACGTGATCTCCTACACACTCTGATTAGCTTCTAAAGAATTAGCTTAGCCTACAATACACATAGCCCAGGTAATCTCAGCTAATGCTCCCAAATGCTAACACTCAGGAAAGGCTAGCATTAGATTTAGTAAGAATTAACAGTCTGTTCAGCATTAGATGTTTGTGTGCTGCAGTTAGAGTAAGTACTGTGGAAGTGTACACAGTGGCACATCTTCACTTTGCTCAACGCCTCGTCACTGTTATAGTGTAAACAGCAAGGCTAGTTGCTATGACGTCGCAAGAATTAATCAATACAATGACCTGTATGGTCCACTGAAGCATGCAAACATACAATAAGGGCCAATGACAACTAGCCAGACCCTTTTTTTTTGTGTATTTGTTTGCACAGCATACAATTTAGAGTACCAATATATACACACAACCCACACACTCTCACACACACACATTTTTGTGAATTGTGGGGACTTTCCATAGACTTCTATAGTTTTTATACTGACCAAATGATATTGTCTATCCCCTAACCCAACCCTATACCCTAAACCTACCCCTTACAGAAAACATATTTGCATTGTTACATTTTCAGATAAACATCATTTACTATTTTTAATCATTTTTTAGCATTGTGATAATTTTTTTTAAATTTCAGGTTTTACTATCCTTGTGGGGACATTTGGTCCCCACAATGTAAGAAAAACAAGTACACACACACACACACACACACACACACACACACAAGCAAATCATCTACCCTATTACTAGAAAACACAAGTAAAAGTGGACCTCACAGTGCTCCTGAAAGCAGTTCTAAGGTCAGCTGTAACGAAGAAAAAAAAAAATCTGTAGTCAAAACTGAGGACAGGGACATCAGAGAGTGTTTTTGTATGTATATATTCTCATTATGATAATGATTATTGCACAATTTTGCAATTTCTTTTTACTGGAGAACATAACAAAAATACTGATTTGTTAAAATATATATTTGTGCAAAATCTGACCAGACATCAGTGGTGTTATGCTTGCTCTGATAATTTTCAATCTCTGATGTCCCTGTCCTCAGTTTTGACTACAGATTTTTTTTTTTTTTTTTTCCCATTATAGCTGACCTTAGAACTGCTTTCAGGAGCACTGTGACCTCACACTTTACTTGTGTTTTTCTTAGATGATTTGTTGTGTGTATATATTGGTACTCTAAATTGTATGCTGTGTAATCAAATTTGTAATAATGTAATTAATTTACAATATCAAAATTATTCAATTTCAAAATTATAATCAATTTAAATTGTAATCAGTAATCATATTTCATATGATTACTGTTTATTTAATAAATAAATGCAGCCTTGTTTAACATTAGATCCTTTAAAAAAAAAACCTTATTGTGAATATTTGAACGTTACTTAGAATTAATTAAACCTTCTAAAGAAAAACATATTTTGCAAGGGATTCAAGACATGTTTTCTAAAAACAAGCCTCATTTTCCACTCTTTTGCTTCTTTGAGGACATTTATATGTTTTATTTTATTTTATTTATTTATTTATTTATTTTTGTTGTTGTTATTCAGTGTGTGTCTACAAATATTAGACATGGAGTGGGGTCCAGAAGTCTATAAGCACAACGAAAATCTGAAGTTTTTATTTATCATTATCCTTTTTTTACTATTATTTAAATCTGTTTTTATTTTTTTTTTTTCAAAATCAAAATCAAAAAGAAAACAGCTGTTTGATGATGTAATAGTTATGATGAAGAAGAAATATTTAAGTTTCTGCCTTAAAGCGGTGATGAAATGAGAAACCAAAATTGCCTTGATCTCTTGACACATAAGCAGTCATTGTACAATTAAAAACATCCTGTAAGTTTCAGAACTCAAAACTTGGTTGTTAGTCTAAAAACAGCTTATATTGAAGCCAATCTGCCAAAACGACAGCTTTTGGAATGTTCTACTCTATGATGTAATAGTATGGATAAGCACCACCTCCGCAGAAGACTGACATCATTGCCTGTTTAGCCCCGCCCACCGCTTTACAGAGAGGTGAACGTAGGACGATTTTGAAGTTGGAGAAGAAAATGAGATGGGAGTTTTTTGACATACCCTAACTGTACTGAACCGGAATACACAGAGTTCACACAGAGCTAGACAAGATGAGCATTTGAGGTTAAAAAGTATATAAATTGTCAAAATAACTGATCGTTTCACTAGATAAGACGCTTATTCTTTAGCTGGGATCGTTTAGAGCCCTTTGAAGCTGCATTTAAACTGCGCTTTGGAAGTTCAAACTCACAGGCACCATAGAAGTCCACTATATAGAGAGAAATCCTGAAATGTTTTCCTCAAAAAACATAATTTCTTTACAACTGAAGAAAGAAAGGCATGAACATCTTGGATGACAAGGTGGTGAGTAAATTTTCTGTAAATTTTTGTTCTGGACGTGAACTTTTCCTTTAAGATTGATTCTTATAATTTAACATAAACAATTAAATTAGAAAAATATAAGCATTTTCACCAGCAGCCTTGGATGTTTAGGCACCATTAAGTTTAGCATATGCACACCGACGAGCAACAAAAAGAGAGATGTGTCTCTTCCCAGTTCCTCACTCTTCCCAGACTGTGCCAAGACTTACAGAGCATTACATTTTTAATTGGCGGGTGATACGCTCTATGTATTATGCAAACTTACACTGTGTGGTTGTAGCCTATTTGAAAGAGCTATAGGAACAGGTGCAAATGTAAAGGCATGCAAACACACCCCCCCCACACACACACACCTGCTGTCATTCCACCATATCATCCATATCATCCTCTAGTCCCCACTGCTGAAAAACAACTTCAATTCTTCTGCTCTCGCCGTGAGACATGAGATACTTTACTGTGATAAATCATTGATGTTTGATGCTGCAGGCACTCGTTCTCCTTCTCATGCCTTAACATTAATTTTTAATTCACACTTTTAATCTAAATAAGACAGAGCACTGAGACCACTTCTCAACCCAGAGTTTAGTCCAGCTTTCAGCCAATGGCAGTGTGTGCCTGAGGATGTCGGTGACAGAGAGCTGATTGGCTGAGCCGCACAGTCAACAGTACCAACACAGAATTGATTGGCTGTCGCCGCACAGGACAGCACTCTAGTGTTGACCCGTTTACAGCAAGCCAAAAGAGAGAGATAACGAAAGATAGACAGAGAGGGAGGGAAAAATATGTAGAGGGGGATTAAACAAAATGCATTTTATGAGCTTGGGATAAGAGGACTAAAACAGCCCTTAAGCGGAGCATGTACATACATATAATCAAAAGAAAGTTCATGAATTTCAAAGCATTATAGGCTTTTGCTGCTGTTTTAGTTATACAATAATTTAACTTAAAGGGATAGTTCACCCAAAAATGAAAATTTTGCTATTAATTTCTCACCTTCATGTCGTTCCAAACCCGTTAGACCTTCGTTCATCTTCAGAACACAAATTAAGATATTTTTGATGAAATCCAAGAGCTTTCTGATCCTGCATAGACAGCAAAGCAACTGACACGTTCAAGGTCCAGAAAGGTAGTAAGGACATTGTTATAAGACATCAGTGGTTAAACTGTCATGTTATGAAGCTACTCGAATGCTTTTTGTGTGCAAAGAAAACAAAAATAACAACTTTTTTACTACTATTCTGGGTTTTGAACGTGTCAGTTGTGTAGCTGTCTATGCAGGGTCAGAAAGCTCTCGGATTTCATCAAAACTATCTTAACTTGTGTTCCAAAATGTATGAAGGTCTTACAGGTTTGGAATGACATGAGGGTGAATAATTAATGACAGAAGTATCATTTTTGAGTAAACCATCCCTTTAAAAGTCTCTCTGAATCTCTTCACCAAAATAAAAGCTGTAGGGTTTGATTCTTGTAAGTAAAGATATGAAGAAGTCAAGTACCTAGCACAAAAAGCTACACTAGAAATATGACTACAAATTATATATAGAAGCTTTAAAATGCCATGAATTTAATCTGCATATTAGATGCATTTCAAAACTGTTTATATAAAACTTTTCCTCAGTCCCTGAGCACACGCTCTCATCAGAAAACCTTTCTCTCTCTAAGCAGGATGTTAAATTTGCCATGAGGTATTCTGTCAAGACTATGTCTGGTTATATCAAACATGTTTTAAGTTGCATCATATTAGTCTCTGTACTACACATTCACAACCATTCAACTTTAATACCCACTGAGGCCCACTCAGTATACTTCAACACCAAACAGGAGACAAAAGAGTGAAGTTAGAAGTGAGGTAGATCTTGTCATATGGGCATTACAGACACAGTCAATCTGCATTACAACCTACTGATGTCTGGTGGCAGATTAGGAGAACAGCAACACGTCTGGGAAGCTGGCACTAATCACAAAAGCTTATGGATCATGTACTGCTTTCATTATCATCCTCAGTTGGAAGATTGTCTTGCGGTAAGTTAATCTCCTGAAGGCCTTTCACATTCCCTTGGTCCAAACGGCAAACGCTGTGACCTTTACTAGACGTTTGTACCACAGGATTCAAAAAATACAAAGCAGAATGTGAGTCTCATTCACTAATAACTGCGCTGGATTCGCAACAGGTTTGTACAGACATGAATTTGTTGCATTCTAATCCAATTTGTCCAGTTTAAAATATAATTTATAGTAGTTAGTTTTAGATTTTATTGTTTAATTTGATCAATTTTAGGAAAAATTTTAGGAAAAATTTGTTAAAATGTTCATTATTTAAATAATTTAATTTTAAAGAATTTTAATGATGTAAAATATATTTAAATGCAAGCAAACTGATCACAATTTGATCACAAAAGGTTTTTGTGCACAAATATGTACATTTGCAAAGTTAGTGAACGAGACATTTAACACTCCTCTCAAAACTAAAACTGAACTAAAATATAAATAATGAATATTTAATATTTAAAAATTAACATATTAATAAAAAAAAGAAAAATGATAAAAGCACATAAATAAAAAAAATTAAAATTTAACTCAAATTAAAATTAAAACTGCAAAAATATTAAATAAAAATTGAAAATATATAATAATATAAAAAACTATAATAATATATAAATAATACCATAATAACACTGAATTTAAGTCATATACTAACTAAATATATATATATATATATATATATATATATATATATATATATATTTTTTTTTTTTTTTTTTTTTTTTTTGGCCAAAATGTATTTTAAATATATGCTAAATTAAATACAGTTTTGAAATTAAAAACATATTTATTTTCAACCTTCACATACCAAAATGTATTTAAAAATGTATTTCAGGGGCAAGAAATACATTTCCAATCATACAATATTCTACATTTAGACTAAATGGAAACGTGGATGGAACAGCATTCATCAAAACTAGGTTTACAATAATTTAATAACGTTTATACTGCTGAATTTTATTCAAATGTGTTATATATTCACAAGGTTTTCTTCAAATGTGACATATTTTTTTTTATTTAAATACATGAAGGGGAAAATGTATTTTTAAATGCTTTAAAAATGTATTACTATTTTTAAAATATATAAAAAAAAAAAAAATACAAAAAATGGCCAAAAAATATATTGGTAGAAAATATAGTAAATAAATATATTTTGAAATATTTTAGCATTTTTAAAAAGAAAATATATTTCTTTTGCCGTATATAGGTTGTTAAAGCAAAGCCCCAAAAGGCAGCGTTGTTAGGCACGACGCGAAGCCCATTAGCTGTTACAAATTTGCTGTAAACCATGGCGTCACAGGGCTTATTGCTTTCATAAAACAATTATTATATATACATAGTAAGGTTTCACAAAATAAAACGGAGCAAATAAAATGTAATGATATTAATAAAAACATTATTCTTCCGCCAAACAACGTAGTTCCTCAGAAATGGTTGTGGTTACAAGTGGTGGCTAAGCAACACACAAACGTAAACAAAGGTGTATGTTTGTAGAGCAATTTACAACAGTTTAGAACGCGGCTCAACCAATCAGAATCAAGGACCGGAACTATCCGTTCCATAAGATGGATTTTTTCAATGAATCGTTTTGATTTGTTTAAGTCTAAATGATTCTTTTACACATAACTGATTTTGCATTTATGAATCCTACTCCAGCCCACTGGAGCGTAAGATTATCATGAATAACAACTTTGAATCTGTCCATCACACAAAGCTATTATACAGCATAATATATAGTGTTGTTCATACATGATAATTATACTGAGCTCTGAGCTGTCAGCTTAATGGAGTGTTTTTACCTTTTTAATACTTTCAGATGAATAACTAAACATCTGTCTCTCACTGTCTCTCATTCTCTTTTTCTGTGTGCTTAAGGGGCACCGCTTGGTTCGGTAAGCCTGTAATAGGCTTAAGCAGGACAGAAACACTCTTCTCTCTGCTCTCGCACTAGCTTTATGGCCAGCCTCTATCAGTGATTTATTCTCAGGGAGAAAACAGAAAGAGTGAGAGAGGCAGAAACAGACACAGCATGGTGGACAGTGAGCAGTCAGGAGAGATTTACTCATTCAAGTCAACTGGAACAGATCTAAAACACTGGCATGCACACTGATGCATACAGAAATGAAACAAGAGCAGATAAAAGTCCCCTGACAGACAGATAGATAGATAGATAGATAGATAGATAGACAAATAGATAGATAGATAGATAGATAGATAGATAAGTAAAATATTCAAAGTAGCTTCATTACGTCATCTGCAGTTTGGGTAAACTGACCGCTGTATGAACCTGATAGTCAGATAAGCTAATCAGGACTCTGCCCTGAACTTTGACATATGCCGCTGCCCCTCCTCCAGCCACCACCTTCTCACAAACATTTCTTATAAATGCTCATTTCACAACCATGACATTGAAATGAAGCATGAAATATAGATACAAGCTCAGAACAATCAATATTCATTCCTAGGAAATATTCTACCACAATGGCTCTATCAGTTCTATATTCCACTCAAAACAGGCATTTTCAAAATGATATATTAAATGGTTTGTGGGGTATTTTGAGCTGAAATTTCACAGACACATTCTGGGGACACCTGAGACTTATATTACATCTTGTAAAAAGGGGCATAATAGGTCACTTTTAAAGATGTTTATAATGTTATAAAAGATTTCTATTTCAAAGAAATGTTGTTCTGTTCAACTGAAAAAAAAAAAAAAATAAAAAATCATGGTTTGTGCAAAAATATTAAGCAGCACAATGCACCAAATCAGCATATCAGAATTTCTGAAGGATCATGTTGAATAATCAGCTTTGTCATCGAAGGAATGGATTATATTTTAAAATAGAAAACACACTAAATTGTAATAATACGTACAGGTGAAGTCCACTTCCAGAACAAAACTTTACAGATTTACTCACCCACTTGTCATCCAAGATGTTTGTGTCTTTCTTTCTTCAGTCGATAAGAAATTATCTTTCTTGAGGAAAAATTTTCAGGAATTATCTCCATATAATGGACTTCAATGGTGCCCCCAAGTTTGAACTTCCAAAATGCACTTTAAATGCAGCTTCAAAGGCCTCTAAACAATCCCAGCTGAGGAATAAGGGTCTTACCGAAACAAATTTTCTAAAAAAAATTGACAGTTTATAACACTTTTTAACCTCAAATGCTCATCTTGTCTTGTCTCTGTGATGCGCATGTGTAGTCTGTGTAACCGGGTCAATACAGTTAGGGTATGTCGAAAAAATCCCATCTCGTTTTCTTCTTCAACATCAAAATCGTCCTACACTCTTAAAAATAAAGGTGCTTCACGATGCCATAGAAGAACCTTTTTTGTCTAAATGGTTCCATTTGGTTTCTTCAGATTATAAAAAGGTAAGAAAGAGATGGTTCTTTAAAGAACCTTTGACTAAATGGTTTTTTGTGGAAACCAAAAATAGTTCTTCTATGGCATCGCTGTGAAGAACCTTTTAAAGCACCTTTATTTTTAAAGGGGTCATCAGATGCCCATTTTCCACAAATTGATATGATTCTTTAGGGTCTTAATGAAAAGTCTATAACATGCTTTGATTAAAAATTCTCAATGGTTTTGTAAAACAACACCCTTTTTACCTTGCCAAAATCAGCTCTGCAAAAATCATCTCATTCTAAGGGGTTGTTCCTTTAAATGCAAATGAGCTCTGCTTGCCCCGCCCCTCTCTTCTCTCTGTGAAAAGACGGTCTTGTTTACATTAGCTGCATTTAACCGCGTTTAGCCGTTAAACTTCCTAACTACCACGTTATAAGGAAAGGTGATCGCAAAGATTCATAAAATAATGCTTATACTCACTTCTGCTGTAAGTGAAGCTGGATCATGAATGATTCGTGCGAACATAGACGGATATATGTAGATCGGGAGGCGCATTCCCTTCACAAACGTAATCTACTGCATCTTCAGCGGCTCAGATGTCGGGAGTAAATGACGACCACTATGTTCATTATTACATCCAGCAACACAACACCGCAATCCCTCAATCGGAGATATTCTTGTCTAACTTACATCCCTGCTCCAGCATCAAAACATGGAAAGTTACTGGACTGTGACAGCTGGTCTGAGGTGAGAGCTCATGTCAATCAACTATAGTGGGAGCGCGTCACACCGACAGGCATCTGAGAACGGCTCGATTTGAAAAAGGGGATATTATTTTTACAGATTAATTAAAAACCACTGCATGGATTTTTATCATTATAGGGTAGATTTGTATATGCACTGCCAACACACATTGATGTTCAAACAGCATTAAAAAATGAACTTAGCATCCGATGACCCCTTTAAGACTGTACATCGCTGTTTTACCTTTTTTTTTTGTAAAGGAGCGTTTGATGTTCATTTTGTAAACACTGGTTTGGTACTTCTGCAGCAATGTAGGATGATTTTGAAGTTGGAGAATAAAATGAGACAGGAATTTTTCGACCTACCCTACATTGACCCGGAAAAAAACAGAGGTCACCCAGACCTAGACAAGACGAACGTTTGAGGTTAAAAAGTATATAAATTTGTCAATTTGCTTTGAAATTGACAGATCGTTTTGCAAGATAGGAACCTTCTTCTCGCCTGGGATCATTTAGACCAATTTGAAGCTGCATTTAAACTGCATTTTGGAAGTTCAAACTTGGGGCACCATTGAAGTCCATTATGGAGATAATTCCTGAAAATTTTTTCTCAATAAACATAATTTCTTATCGACTGAAGAAAGAAAGACACAAACATCTTGGATGACAAGGGGGTTAGTAAATCTGTAAAGTTTTGTTCTGTAAATGAACTTCCTTTCACAATATTACTATTTTTACTATATTTAATGTATACTGATTACATAAATGTGAGCATAAGAAATTTGTCAAAAAACACACCCTAAACGGTCTACTTCCTAAATTTCAGCACATCTCTGTTCCTTCCCCATCAAACTCTCAGTAACTGTTGCTGATTGAAAAAAAAACATATTCATGAACATGTTGGTGGTCACAAATAAATTAAATATTGCCTTAAGAAAAATATAAATGATTTAAAAAATTCAGATAAACCACATACAGAAAAAAAGACAAGCAATTATTGAATTTCATTATTTCTGTGGCCGTGTGCCCTGTGGACATTATATAAAAGGTATGAATTTCCAGTGTGCATAAATGAAAAGTATGAGAAAAAAAACACATCAGCCATTCATCAAATCCCAAGGGGACTGACCATCAGACTCTCAAATTGTCCTGTATACCGGAATGGCTTGAGTACTGTCTGTATATGATCAGGCAAGTGATGTGAATCACATTCTCTAAAATAGCTTTTGAATCAGGTGCTTATAGAAACTCAAAAAACTAGCCACTGGAATGGTCCCAAGAGGACTAAATGTTTCCCTAAGGCCATTTTCCAGCATTTGCACCGCCGGTAAACTCTGAAGTGACTGAGCCAGCTGACAGCAATGTCGTTGAGCAAAGCATTCAACAGCACCAACAACTGGAGGATGGAGAAGTTCCTGGGCTTCAGTCTGAGCCCAACAAAAAGCAGGTACTTCTGCCAATAGGTACAGTATAGCAACTATGACAACATTCCTCCAGTGCAAAAGCCACCTAAACTCACAGCAGCCTTGAGCAGCGCTTGTAACCATAGTGACTGATAACGACAGTAGGCTAAATATCAGGACTTGTATTAAGGATGTGCTTTTGAAACAGTTTAGCATTGCAGACAAAATCTGTTGCTTCCATCCTCTCAGATATCAGGCCAAAAACTTGTTTTACTCAGACACATCTGTGACCCTGGACCACAAAACCTGAAAATAAAAGCTGAATAAATAAGCTTTCCAATGACGAATGGTTTGTTAGGATAGGACAATATTTGGCTGAGATACACCTATTTAAAAATCTCGAATCTGAGGCTGCAAAAAAAATCAAATATTGAGAAAATCATCTTTAAAGTTGTCCAAATGAAGTTCTTAGCAATGCATATTACCAATCAAAAATTAAGTTTTGATATATTTACGGTAGGAAATGTACAAAATATCTTCATGGACAATGATCTTTACTTAATATCCTAATGATTTTTGACATAAAAGAAAAATCGATAATTTTGCCCCACACAATGTTTTTTTTTTGGCAATTGCTACAAATATACCCGTGCTACTTAAGACTGGTTTTGTGGTCATAGATCCAAAAGCAATCAAGAACATTTTAATAACTTGAAGAAAAAATGTCACCATAAAGACCCTTTTGTGGAATTGAAAGGTTCCATGGATGCTAAAAGTTCTTAATTCATTAGAAGTGTATGGGCATTTCTGATACAGCAGCTCACAAAATTGATTGATAGAAGCATGGATGCACATTTGCATCTCCAAAAACATGAGAAAAACTCACCAGTGCAGTGGGTGTGGGCGACTCCAGAGCAAATGGCATGAGCATTAGAACTCAAGATCAAAGTCTTTCCTCTTTTACAATAAACAGCACTTCATTGGGAGTGACTGCTAACAGGCATACATTAACCACAGCAGTTTCTCTCTTTCTCATCTGATGCTCTGTTATCTTTCTGTCTACCCGAGCACTGAGCGCTGGATGGGCGGATGGCAGTCAAGGTCAGTTAGCAGATCGTGAGAAACCCCAAAAAGCAGATAATGTGTAAACCCCAGCAACAGACACAAACACTAGAAGAGGAAGACGCCAGCAAAGATGCACGGAGAAAGCGCAAACAGAAAGTGAAAGCACATGAAAGTGCTGTTTAAATATAGATTTAGAGGAAACTAAAAAGTAGAACACACTGCAGTGGTCATTGGTAAATATTCAGTTTAGCTGTTGTAGTGCTTAGGGATTTTAAGCCATTACAGTCTAGTCGATGTCCTCCAAATAAATTTTGTATACAACAAAGAGTATGTTTAAATGTAAAGCTGCTTAAAACTGCACAAATCGATGACAGTACTAGTTTCTGAATGAACACGAACTAAGGAAGCTGCTCTAACACTAGCTAAATTTCCCTTACTTTCGTTTCCTCAATCTCTATGACTTTTGATTCATTAAGTGTTTGAACAAGTGCTTCATGTACATGCATATACACACCTCATGACCAAAAGGACATGCACACAAACATTTAAACAATGGGTCTGGCAAGGCACTGTGAATCTTAATGCTACAGAACACAATGACCTGCTTGCAACTTTGTGGGTGGCTTTTTTCTGTTCCGCACAACAATGTCCTCTGCACAAAGCCAGGTCTATAAAGAAATGATTTAGTGGGTTTGGTGTGAAGAACTTGACTGGCATCCATAATGTACTCCAAATAAAGACTTTTGGGACGGACTGGAAATCTGACTGCAAGCCAGAGTCCATTGTGTACTAATGGTCGTGCGTGAATGGAAGCAAATGACCTTAACCATGTAAAAACATTTAATGGAAAATACTATTTAAATTATTTAAAATTAAATTAAATATAACATTAAAACCACACATATAATTGTTAATGGGTTCCATTAACAGTGCTTTTAGTATTTTTAATGAATAAATATTGCATAAGGTGTGCCATAACTCATTATTAAACAACAATACTAAACTAGACTAAATGAGGTAAAACTACTCTTCCAAAGATTGGTGTCAGCAAGGATGCATTACAGGTTTAGTTCACTTGCAGAATAGAAATTTACGATAATTTACTCACCTCTATGTCATCCAAGATGTTCATGTCTTTCTTTCTTCAGTCAAAAAATGAAATTAAAGTTTTTGAGGAAAACGTTCCAGGATTTTTCTCCATGTAGTGGACTTCAATGGGGATCAACGAGTTGAAGGAACAAATTGCAGTTTCAATGCAACTTCAAAGGGCTCTACATGATCCAGTCTTACCTAGCAAAACGATCAATCATTTTCTACAAAAAAACCATACCTTTTTAACCACAAATGCTCATCTTGCACTAGCTCTGCAATGCACGTCCGCGACTTTGCGCATTACGTAATCATGCTTGAAAGCTCATGCACCAATAGTACTCCAGTTCAAAAAGGTAGGTTAGGTAGGTAGACTTTCTTTGCACGTTCGCTTTGCAAACACTGCATTAGTACTTTCGCCTACGTCACACGCAGAGTTCGCATTATCCGAAAATTGTCTGTCATTTACGGAATTTTTTTTTAGCAGTGATGGAAAAAGGCCGTCTGTCATTTTGACAGGTTACACTGAGGGTGATCTATTGTAACTTGTAACTGTAATTCCTACCCCTGTCCAGTCAGTGGTGAATGCGATCCAGTGTGGCAGCAGAGCACAGGATCCAGAACAAAAATGAAACTGTCGCGAGTCTTTTGCTATGCGTTCGATTACACACAGGTGAGTACCCACTAGTAAAGTGAAAAAGATGATCAGTTCATGTGCACTTTGCGCCACTTCACTTGATCTGAGGTGTCTACAGCAATCTATCACGCCATATTATTTATCGCTTGAATTTCCTAATTAATGAACAGAATATGAAATCTGAGACTTTGTTTCATATCAAACGTAACAATGCGCAAAGCTTAGCCTTGTGGGAGGCACACTATACACTGTTCATTCATCAACTGAAACAGCATCGATTGGGATTTAAGAATCGATACTGCTTTATAAAAATGAGAATCTATTAAAATCAAGAAATCAGCCCTAGCATATTTTGTTGTTTTTAGTGGCCTCCCCTCTTCATCTGTTCTCTTCATAAATAAATAAATAAATGCATAAGCCTATATGCTCGTACTGTTGATTCATAGGTTAAAAATGAAAAAGTGAACAAAAATAAAACCAATTTAAATGTGTTATTATAATTAAAATATGAAAATTAAAATGATGGGTAATAATAGATTATGACGGAATTTTTACAACCCTGTCCGTCATGACGCAACGTCTGGTCAATCGTGACATTTCCAATGTGACTGCGTAATGCGTGAAGTTCAGCTGGTGCAAGACGAGCAGTTGTGGTTAAAAAGTAAATCAATTTTTATTTTAATTTTTTTAAAGAAAATCACCAATCATTTCACCAGATAAGACCCTTATTCCTCGGCTGGAATCGTGTAGAGCCTTTTAAAGCTGCACTGAAATTGCAATTTGGACCTTCAACCCGCTAATCCCCATTGAAGTCCACTATATGGAGAAAAATCCTGCGCTGTTTTGGACACGAACATCTTGGATGACATAGGGGTGAGTAAATTATCAGGACATTTTTATTGTGGAAGTAAACCAATCCTTTAAATTTATAAAAAAATAATGAAAATCACGATTTTCACAAAAATACTAAGTAGCGCAACAGTTTTCACCATTCTTGAGTCATATTAGAGGGATTTCTGAAGGTTCATGTGACACTGAAGACTGGACTAACGATGCTGAAAATTCAGATTTGCCATTAGTGGAATAATTTTTTAAATATATCAAAATAGAAAACTGTTATCTTAAAATGTAATAATGTTTCACAAAATTACTGTTTTCCTACTAATTCCAAACTTCTGAGCGGTAGTTTATTTAATTTATTATAATATACAAAATACTACTTACAAAACATGTAATGTGTATTTTTAACTAGATGTTATCATATGAACAGACAGTCATTAATTACACTATATTAAGCTGTACATTTTTCACTAAAATGAACCAGCTCATAAAAGTCTTTCAAACATCATTTGATTCTGGCATTTGTGAACAAATCCCACAGGCCATTGAGCACACAGGCTTTGCAATAACTCTCATCCCATAAAAATCTGGAATACAGAATCAAGGCACAGATCAAGACTAATTAGCCTTGTAATCTAAAGCAACATCTTCTTGCTCATTTGGGGATAGTGTCACCTGTAGGCTTATTTAAAGCAGCCAAAATGAGAGGCTTTCCTTGGAAAAGCTTCAATAACTTAATGAACTTCAGTTTAATCAATATGATATGCTTGCCCTTCTTTATGCATCAAAACAGAAGTACATGTTGTGATGCTGGTTAAAAAATGCTAACCATTATGCCTACAATCCAGAACAACAAGCCAAATGTGCTGATCTTGCTGCAAAGACCTTTGATTCGCTCTCGCATTTCCAGGTGCTCGTTAAAGAAGAGCTTTCCAAGAAAATGCACAAATATATGTGTAACCAAATAAAAAACACAACTCTGCCCTCTACTTCGATTTACAGACCTTCTTTCAGCTCCCTCTGCCTTTCTATCTTTTCCTCTCCTTCTGTACACAGTGTGCCGGTCAACATGTTGAACATATTCCCTGCACAGCAATCACGTCCCAGTCAACCCTCTCAAACGCTGTGCGTCGACTCCAAAAAGAGGGCATCAACCGCACAAACTTTAGCAGCACAGGTCAACCTAGGTTGTATAGTCCAGCTAAACAAATACACGGTGTGCCAATAGGGCTAAATGTTCAAATGCACCTCCAGTTCACTTATTTATGAAATGTGATATTTCAACAGACCTGAGGGTTACCAGAGTTTCCCTTCTAATCCCACACCAAATCCTCGACATTCCTGATTTCTCACAGGCAGGGTTGGCCAAACAATTTTGCCAGACATATGTTTGACTTCCAGTCGTGGGAAGAGACACTAACTAAAGGCGTCTTAAAGGCAGCTGTAAAGACGCAATGCTGCATCATTTTTAGACTAAATTATGCCTGCTCAGACCCACCTCTGCCCCTAATATCAAATTATAAAGCCATCTTTGGTCAGCATTAAACAGTCTGTGTAAAGATACCTAAATGCCACTTCAGAAGCATTTCTGTGCCACCTTTGCAGTGTAAATTTGCTTGATTTTTGCCAAACTTACACTGCACAGGCAAAACAAGCATTTTTGAAGTGGCATTTAAGTACCTTTACACAGACTGTTTCATGCTGCTCAGAGGTGGCATAAATGCATTTACACAGCAATTGCTCCTTTATGAATTACTTTGATACTAGGGGCTAAGGTGGATCAGAGTAGGCGTAACTTTATATGTCTTTTATGCAGCATTGTGTCTTTACACAAAATTTTGAGCAGGCACAGAGGAGCCTTAACTTAGTTCTTAGCTTGATTAGATCACTCCTGAATTAAAATTTATTGATAATTTAGTCACCCCCGTGCCATACAAGATGTTCATGTCTTTCTTGCTCTGCTACATTTAGACCTTCAACCCGTTGATCCCCATTTAAGTCCCTTCATTTGAACCTTAATTTCTTTCAGGGAAAGAGATCTGTCCCTTTTTTCTACGGGTGGAAAAATAGCAAAACATTAATGGCCAAAGGTCATTTTATAGCATATAAAACATAAGTATCTAGTCTGTAAATGTAAGTATGGAAATAAGCAATTAGAAGCACTTAAGTTAATACATTTGAATAATAAATAAACTTTTAAATAATACATTTTTACCCTTAATGTACTCCACTGAAAAGAAACCAAATGGGTCAGCCTAAACCATATACAGGTTTCTTGTTGCAAGCACCCACCAATTTGTTTGTTTACTCTTTGTTGTCATGACAAGCCAGCTGTTTCCAAGCCTGTGTGGTCTTAAGTAATGACCTCCGATGCTAAATTACTGCCAACTGAAAACACATCTTAAAGTAAAGCTAGTAAGGCGTTAGATCAATGGATGACTGACACTGGTCAAGTACATAAACACTCTACTTAAGCGGCTCCTAAGTGCTCATTGAGAACCACATTTCTCCAGCCTAAAATGCAAACACAAACTTCGTAAGTCTCCTCCAGCTGAGCTACTACAAAACACAAGATGCAATGTGAAATCAAAGCATACTTCACACTTATGTAATACATTCTAAACTGGGCTAAAATCCATTTTTTATTTAATCAATTTATGACATCACTGTAAAGCTGGTAACATTTTTACCAAATGCAATGCATCTGCTAATGTATTATGTATTTCCAGTAGGCAGTGCTTTATCGCAACAAACTGTGACTAAATAGATGGGCTGCTCCTTGTCATTTATTAATGTGCACACAGGAATGGGAAGTCATGCATCAAATCCCTTCCCGAACTTCATATAATGATTCATATCTAACAGATATATGTGGTTAACGCTATTACTAATTACTAATTACTCATGATGCTTGCGTTCAACCGTTTGACGACAATTTATTCACTGTTCATATTACATAAGTGAAGACAATGTTAAAGGTTCACTGAAGTGCTTTGAAACACACAGTGTTATTCTATGTGTTGATGTAATTTCAACTGAAACAGGAAGACAGGGCGGGACATATCAAGCAGTCCTGCCCCCTTTTTAAATAACCAATAACATTTTGTTTATATCACAGCTTGGGCCAGAGCTGTTGAGCTCTGTAAAGCTGCATTTGACAGCGCATGACAACCACAATCTCATCCATATCTGATTCAGATGGGTCTGATATGTTTTATGGTCTGCACCAACTCGCGCATATGATCTGATCCGTGCCATCGTGTCTCTGGACCGGAGCAGAGTGTGTGTGCGCTGCGGCAGCTTGTTTGACACAACGCAAAACCAGACTTCATTCACCCAAACAGAATTCATTCCATTCACAGTACAGAATATACTAATTCTGTAAACAAGTGACCGATTTCATCAGGGTTGCCAGATTTTCACAAAAAAACCTGCCCAATTGCTACACAAAACTAGCCCAATTGTGTTTCGAGGAGGGTCCTCCGGTAAAATCGCATTCCTGGGGGTAAAATGCATGTTCTTTGGCGGGGTTCCCCTGTAAAATTCGCATTCCAGGGGGTAAATATCACGTTACTGGGGTCACTTCTACCCGTGGACATGAAAAACAACCCGTGGCAACAGTGTTAAGGAAGCCCAATTCCACAGGAAAACTGCGGACTTGGCAACACTGGATTTCACCCACAGCTTCAATGTCTATTTATAATGTAGGGGCGAGACACTTTGGATTCTAGAGAGCATTTGATTAGACAGAAAGTTTGATGAGAAGCTGAAGTGCAGGGTGATGTCATCAAACTCGTTGTTTCATACTGGCGGAAGTGAGATACTGTAAGTTTTGAATACTTATATGTAAATGCAATTTTTTTCACTGTTTTGAATCACACTAGCTTATAGATAACCTTAAGGCTAACATATTCATACTAAAAGCCAAAAAAACCCATCAATTTTGATTTCATGGGGACTTTAAAGTGTGTGATTTATGGATAGTCTGAGTGATTCCTGGAATGCACAAAAATAAAAATAAAAAAATCAAACTTACTGTAGCTATTTGATGACTACTGTCATCGATCACTCGCCATACAAGATACAGTTTACCAATAATCTTACTGCTGTATAAAACAAAATTACCTATTAGCAAGATAAATAAAAGCTACACCAATAAGTGTAATACACAATTAAGAAATATATTAGGAAGAGTTAAATTTGCTCAAACTAATATCCTTTCGCAGCAGAAAAAACTGAAGGTCACAAAAATTAAACGTTCGCTCTGCAGCGCCCTCCTATGCTCTGCGCATGCGTGCGAATTTTCTGCGACGATCCTTGTTGATCCGCTTAATTTATACTCAACCTCTGGTTACGTGTGAATCATAAGGCAATACAATGTATTACAATACTACTGGAACTACTACTGGAAAGAACAGTATTCGTGTCTAATATTTTAGTCAATGGTTTGAGTGTCAAGAGGCGATAACATTTACAGTATGCCCTGGTCATTTTCAACATGCGCTCAACATGCTTGCAATTAAGATGTAGTTCTCAGTAATAACAAATTCACCAAAATAAACCACAACATTTTTTTTCTATCTAGTATATAATAAATCTAAAAACAGATGCATAATTAGCGGGAAAATGAGTTCTGTACATTTTAAGAGCATATTAAAAAGCAATGTGGTCACATTAAGAAATAGGTATAGGTAAAACGCACATGTATAGGCTTCACAGCCTATATGAATGCACAGAAGCGCACGCATGCAAACACTTGACACGGTTGAACGGAAACTAACAAATTGCATGATGGGAGATAAAAGAATCTGGCGTGGAAGATAATATCAAAGGGGAAAATAAAGAACATGCCTTCAACTTTCTTACTAGGGCAGCTGCAACTGTCGTGTGTCAGGGCTAATAAACTCAGATTCACATAACTGCGCTACAATTAAAAAATACCAATTGCCCTTAACGTATCGGTTAAAATGAGTGGACGCGCACGCCTTTCTTGTAATCTGCTCGTTGCTTGTATTTGCAGTGGCAGTCGCGTGGCCAAAATGAATGTGACATCTCAAAACGGAAGGACAGTTCACAATTCGGCAAGAGGTATGGCTTTAATAACACACTCTTGCTTTATTTAAAAATCCAGTCATAACCTTATTGTATCATGACGACAGAACTGTCTCAGTTTCAATCATTAACTCTTCGTAACGTAATAAACTTTCACCCACTGAAACCCATTTGGCTCTTCAACCACGAGCCCTAAAAAGAGAGAGCTGCTCACTGACAGCTCCGCACTATCGCTCAAGTTCTCCCCTCATAACGGTAAATTCAACAGCCTGGCGAAAACTTTCGCTCGCCGCGTGCGCTTGTTTTGTGCCGAGCGCTTAATGTGTCAGAATTAACTTTAAATGCGAACTGGTCAAACGCGCAGAAATGCGGAGCTGCATTCGCTGGACTGGAATGGAGTTGGAAATGTGAGCTGGACTGTCGGTGAGACTTGACAGGCGTGCTGGAGGGGGGCTGGACTCTCTGCCTGTTGATCCGATAAAAAAAACAGGGTGCAAGAGCTTGGGGCTTGCGAAACACCGGTGGCAAACGCGCACTGTCAGAACTGAAAACAGAAACCTTCTAAATAAGATACTACTTTACATGTCATGTATTTTGAAAGCACTAAGATCTGCTTTAATCCAGCGTGAAAAGTCCAGCCCAGTGAAGCCTCAACAAGATCAACCTTAGACATTTGTTTATAAACAACTATGCTGTTAAAACAACAACATTTGGCATCGACAAACAACATTTAAGACACGCTGGAAGCGCACAGATGCATGAAACGTACCTCGGCAGGTCTTGTAAATCCGCTGTCGTTTCGCATAAAAGTACAGCAAAGCTCCAGATATAGCGCCTACGACCCAGAAAGGCAACCTTTCTGCCCCGTCTATCTCAACCAGCAGTGGGTTACGCAGTTTTTCATGTGCTTCTACCCCTCCTCTTGCTCCCTCTCTCTCTCTCTTCTTTCTCTCTCGCTCGCTCTCTCGGCGATGTCCGATTCGTGAACGAATCGTTCATTTGAGTCGAATCGCATTAATGAATCGTCTGAACCGTTTCATGAAATTCCTATTTTCTTTTTTACAGTATGAATTTTAACATAAAAGCAATACAATTACCCACAGACATAAAAGAAAAGAATATACATAGAAACAGATGCGTAGCCAAAGTAACAGAAGCAACAATAACATACTACATTCACATTTTAAGAAGACACAAAAGAAGAAAAAAGAGATACAGTTTTAATTGCTTTCGGATGAACAGAATTTAGGATCGTTTCCATCTAAATCAACTTTGAATAAAGAAAAAAGTGGTCTGGAGCCTCTTAATTTTTGTTTGTTTATGTGAAACAAATTATTTACTGTTTTCCTGTATCTTTTTTTAAGTGGTAAAACAATCCAAAAATAAAAAAACATATTATAAAACATATTTATTTGATTCAAAGTAAAGCAAAAACAGTAACATTTTGAAATATTTTTACTATTTAAAATAACTGTTTTCTATTTGAATATATTTTCAAATGTAATTTATTCCTGTGATCAAAACTACATTTTCAGCATCATTACTCCAGTCTTCAGTGTCTTCACAAATCATTCTAATGCTGATTTTCTCTTCAAGAAACATTTATTATTATTATTACTATTATTATTATCAATATGTAAAACAATTGAGTATATTTTTTCAGGATTCTTTGATGAACAGAAAGATCCAAAGGTTAGCATTTATCTGAAGTAAAAAGCTTGTGTAATATTATACACTATACCATTCAAAAGCTTATTGTATTATATTAGGATTATAGAAATTAATATTTTTATTTAGCGAGGATGCTTTAAATTGATCAAAAGTGATAATACAGACATTTATAATGTTACAAAATATTTCTATTTCAGATTAATGCTGTTTTTGAACTTTCTATTCATCAAAGAAAGCTGAAAAAACATTTGCTCAGCTGTTCTTAACCTAATAATAATAATAATGTTTTTTTGTTTTTTTCTGAGCAGCAAATCAAAATGTTAGAATGATTTCTGAAGGATCATGTGACTGGAGTAATGATGCTAAAAATTCTGCTTTGAAATCACAAGAATAAATTGCATTTTAAAATATACCCAAATAGAAAACAGTTATTTAAATATTTCAAAATGTTACTGTTTTTGCTGTAATTAAATCAAATAAATGCAGGGTTGGTAAGCAGAAAAAAAACAACTTAAAAATCTTACTATTCAAAAACGTTTGACTGGTAGTGTATATATATGGTTTCTTTAAAACGTAAAACTTTTTTAACATTTTTTTATGTAACTGCAAATTATATTTAGGTTGAATTACTTTGTTTTTATGAGCTGATTTAAGCATGCAACAAACTGAACTGGGGCACATAAAAATCTCTATTGAAAAAAGACTCTATTGAACCCTTTTATTAATAAAAAATAAATACATATGGCTGTACTGGTACGATTTAGCACGCAATATGCCAAACCGGGACCACGTGATGTTGCAATTACGTCATGACGTAAGGAATCACTGTGCTTCGAACCTGTTCTTTTAAACGAACTGTTCAAAAGAGCCGATTCGCGGAAATGAGTCGGACTTCCCATCAACTAGCTACTCTCTTTCGCACTTTCAACCGCCCGCTTCCGGTGTTGTTTCACTACTGACTACTGAGTCGCTTAGTTCATGTTAGGAAATGTAAGGTAAGGTGAATGTAAGGTAGGTCGCTACAGTCGTTTAAAAGGCCGTGCGCACTTTAAAAGGCAAATGATTATTTTAGATGTGCTAAAGGTTTAATATATGCCCTGCGGACGGGGGTGGGGCTATGAAATATAAAGACGGTTAGCGGAACGCGAGGACTGCTGATTGGGCATGAGCGGTTACGCGTGACTTCAGTCGAGCTGTCTTGGCTGAGGGACATAATAACGCGGAAAAACTGTTTACTTTGAGCTGCTGAAGCGCGCATACGGAGCTTAACGTTATGAGTACAGCTGTTCCAGAACTCAAAAGAGTTCCCACGGTCATAGAAAACCTGTAAATATAAGGGAATCTTAATCTTATAAAGGAAGTCTTGGAAATCTTAAAAGTAAGGGAAACATATATATATATATATATTCTCCAAACAGATAATCTATAATTAATTTACCAAGTGTGGGGGCGTGTAGGTTAAAATGCGCTACAATATAGCCTACTTATTATGCAAATATAGTAGTACGATAATAGCCAGAGGTAAATCCAGTGGTGTTGTTTATGTAGATTCTTATAGCATGTAGGCGTTTGCCTCTGAAGATTAGACTTCAGCTTGGCTTCAGCTGCGAGCTCAGCACTTTTACCGGCTCAGGAGAGTGCGGCTCTGGGAAACGGCCAGATCTTGAGGGAGATCCACTTTTTTGGCAGTGTTGCGACCCTTATTTTTCCTGTCCTCCGTTCTTCGTAGACAGAAGAAATATGTCCTTTTCATGAACTGAGACTGGCAGACAGCCGCGTTAAAAACCGGATCCAGGTTGACACGCACGCAACATGCGGATGGAAGCAAGCTGTGATCAAAAGGCTGCGGGCGCTACTAGGGTCAAAGCATGATTTACGGGTTAGACGAGATTATAGAGAGCGTGTATGCGGTAAAATGCTTCTTATATTTGACTAACAATCGCACGAAAGTCATATTATTTGTATAGATTAGGACTCGTATTATACAAAGATCTCATAGCCAAATAAAGGAGCATAACATAATTATGTTTCCTTTTAAGAGTCTTTTCCGCCCGTTCTCTCTGCAGACTCATGCATTACGAGTTTTAATTGAAATTGGCGCAGTTATTGCATTATCTTCTAAATACGTTAATTAAATGAGTGTTCAGTGTGGTCGTATTGAGTAGGTTAATACTGCCCCCTGCTGGTTAAACAACGAACATTACATTCACAGGCATGAGGATTGATTAAACATTTAATAATCTCGTTGGGCTCGTTTCGCTGGATGCTGTAGACAAGCACAGGGTGAATAGCTGATTTTCTCAAAATTCAATTCAAGGTAAAGAGTATCAGATAGCAAGCACGCCATATTCTTTGAGTTTGCAGGGTTAGTTCACCCAAAAATAAAAATTCTGTCATTAATTACCCACCACAAACCCGTGAGACCTTCGTTCATCTTTGAAACACAAATTAAGATATTTCTGATTAAATCCGAGAGCTTTCTGGACCTACATAGACCTACATAGACAGCAAGGGGCTTTCCACGTTCAAGGCCCAGAAAGGCTCCAGGAACATCGACAAAATAGTCCATGTGACATTAGTGGTTCACGGTAATTTTATGTAGCTACGAGTATACTTTTTGTGCGCAAAAAAACAAAAATAGCAACTGTATTCAACAATTCTTCTCCTCAATTTTGGAGTATCCGCTGCACTTAAACAAAGCAGGTGCTTTATTTATTTATTTTTGGCACGCAAAAAGTATTTTCGTAGATTCATAAAATTACGGTTGAACCACTGATGTCACATGGACTATTTTGTCGATGTTCTTGGTACCTTTCTGGGCCTCGAATGTGGAAGGACCCTTGCTCTCTATGGAGGGCCAGAAAGCTCTCGGATTTCATCAGAAGTATCTTAATTTTGATCCGAAGATGAACAAAGGTCTTACAGGTTTGGAACAACAAGAGGGTGAGTAATTAATGACAGCATTTTTATTTTTGGGTGAACAATCCCTTTAATACAAATTCCAGCTGCATGTGTGAGAGTGAATGCTGGTTAATATTGTATAGGAAACACTTTATTTGGACAGCTAAATTACTGAGAAGAGAGCAACGGGCTCAAACAAACAGTTGCCCTGCACAGCTCTTCAGGTGCAGCTGATAAACAACCCTGCATTGGATGGACTCCATCTGGCAGGATGAAAACACTGATTCAGCATATTCTCTCTCCCATCTGAGAATGGGGGGTTCGTAGAATCAGAGGGCGTTATCTAGATGTATATAGTAATGCATCTGTTTTCTATTTGAGATTCTCTCTCTCGATATTAAATAAATAGTTCATCCACAAAGTGAACGTTTACTCACCCTCAGGCCATCCAAGATGTAGATGGCAACAGATTTGGAGAAATTTAGCATTGCATCTCTTGCTCACCAACGAAGCCCCTGCGGTGAATGGGTGCCGTCAGAATGACAGTCTAAATAGCTGATAAAAATATAATCCATAAGTAATCCACACAACTCCAGTGCATCAGTGCATGTCTTGTTAACCGAAAAGCTGTGTAATTGTAATGAACAAATCTATCATTAAGATGTTCAAAACTTCAAACAGTTGCATTTGGCTAAAATTATAAGAGTCCTCTATCCATAATATTGCTTTCATTCACATTCTCTTTCCCTTTAAGAATTAGCATGTTAATGCAATAACTATATATTCATTAATGCCACACTGCAATAACATGAAGGGGCTCATGACAAGCCAATGTATTTGTTCTTTAAATAATTCTCATTGCTTTTTAATCAAACCAAATCCATCAGAGTATTCTCAGAGTAACCAATATAACAGCTTAATTTCAAATGGGATTTGTTGGTACGCTGACAGTTTCTACAAAACATATTCAGTGTTCAGTTATTTGTCTCTACGATGACCAGTAATCATGATGAATAATTGTGGAAATAAAATATACACATAACATTTACAATTATACAGTTACTCCATTATTTTAGAGCTATATGAGACAAAACAAAATCACAATCAAGATCCTAAAAACTATGCAAAATAGTGATGTTTTTTTAATGGCACACATTAATAGATTCAAAGACTGATTTTTAAATTCCATTTTAGAATCAATGCGGCTTCACAGAAGGCTTGCCAGGAATAAAATATACTTGAACTGTGACTATAACACTGTATTATGGAATCAGGGGTGAAAAAAGGTAACAAAACACTAATAAAATTTTGTTTCCTTTCCATAAGCATAAGAGTTTAAACTGATTTATTCTCAGTCCCCCGAGTCACCACTCTCCACAAGTGCAAACATTTGAAAGTATAAACGTCATTACTGCAAACCTAACAAACAGCTGGACGTCTAATCAAAGAACCTTGACGAAAGGTCAGTGCGCAATGTCCAATGCGGGGTCTCTCTCTATCTATCTCTTTTTAACCTTTAGAGCAGAATGGCTGGGGTAATGACAGGTAGACAGAGCGAGATAAACATTCAGTAATTACCATTTGTGTGAAGGCAGATGAGATTCATTTAGGAAGAATGACCTTTAAATATCCACTGAAACATAATCACTTCATTTTGTTCCACTGGGAGATAAAATACCCCCACAGAGCAACTATTCAGGGCCATTTATTGCAGGTAAACCATGTAAATGCCAGCCCGGTTTTCTCTAACTGTAGTCCGTGTAGTTTTTCTTGTTTATTATTATTAGTTCTTTCTCTCTCTCTCTTTCACACGTGTGGTCAGATGTTGTGGTATCTGAACATACAGTTGGGGTCAAAAGTTTACATACACCTTACAGAATCTGCAAAATGTTAATTATTGTACCAAAATAAGAGGGATCATACAAAATGCATGTTTTTTTTTTTATTTAGTACTTACCTGAATAAGATATTTCACATAAAAGACATTTACATATAGTCAATGAGAGAAAATAATAGTTAAATTTATAAAAATGACTCCGTTCAAAAGTTTACATGCACTTGATTCTTAATACTGTGTTGTTACCTGAATGATCCACAGCTGTTTTTTTGTTTGTTTAGTGATAGGTGTTCAGGAGTCCCTAATTTGTCCAGAACAGTTAAACTGCCCGCTGTTCTTCAGAAAAATCCTTCAGGTCCCACAGATTCTTTGGTTTTTCAGCATTTTTGTGTATTTGAACCTTTTCCAACAATGACTTGAATTTGAGATCCATCTTTTTACACTGAGGACAACTGAGGGACTCATATGCAACTATTACAGAAGATTTAAATGCTCACTGTTGCTCAAGAGCCAGGGGTGAAAACTTTTGAACAAAATGAAGATGTGTACATTTTTCTAATTTTGCCTAAATATCTTATATTTTTTTATTTAGTACTGCTAAAGTAGAAGCTACAGGATGTACTTACATGTTTCCCAGAAGACAAAATAAGTTGTTTACCCTGATCTTCAAAAGTCCCCCACCCTCAAAATCATACAGTCATTGCTGGAAAGGGTTCAAATACACTAAAATGCTAAAAAAAACAAACAAAAAAAAAACAAATATTGTGTGGGACCTGAAGGATTTTTCTAAAGAACACGGTCAGTTTAACTGTTCAGGACAAACAAGGAATCATTCAGTAACAACATATTAAGAATCAAGTGTATGTAAACTTTTAAACAAGGTCATTTTTATAAATTTAACTATCATTTTCTCTCGCGGACTATATGTAGACATCTTTTATGTGAAATATCTTATTCAGGTCAGTACTAAATAAAGCATTTTGTATGATCCCTCTTATTTTGGTAAAATCATTAACATTTTGCAGCTTCTGCAAGGTGTATGTAAACTTTTGACTTGTAAACTGTATACTGTAACTGTATTACTATGTAAACTGTATACTGCACACAGAATAGCAACTGAAGAACTGCATTAAGGACACAGAGCTAATATTTGTTTCTCATCAAGAATTCATTGTACAATAAAGTGAATATACATAGTGCAGTGTATATATAACAGGATACACACCATAAAGTGAGAGTGGAAGGACAGATACACAGAGTGGGAAACAAACTTTGGCTGACAGACGATTAAAAAGTTGTTACACAATGAAGAAACATCATTTTCCATCATATTTCCATTTGAAGCACTAGCTTACAAGACAACACAACAGATCAGTGAATTAAAGAATGAAATGATAAATATGTGTGCGTATTTGTATACATGTGCATGTATGTGTGAGTGAGTGTATTTCTATCTCTCTTTCTCTCTCTCTCTCTCTCTCTCTCTCTCTCTCTCTCTCTCTCTCTATATATATATATATATATATAATTCACCATCTAATTAGGTTACAATAATAGTCCTGCTGGCTCTGTTATTAAACATCAAATCGGAGACGCTATAATATGGTGGAAATATCACATTTGCTCATCTGCGTAATGTATATTCATATATATATTCATCTTTTTCCATTCACTTCCCAAAGACATTCATTAAAAGAGTAAAATACTTTTCATCAACATTAAAATACAGTATATTCACTTAAACCAGAAGCTAAAAGGGACATTATAGACCGGCATGCCCAACCTTGATACTAGGGTATCAATCCAGACCATCAATACTGTAAAGTTTACATCCCTTCACACTTATTTCAAAAGATCAATGTAAAGAACATAGAATTCACTGGCCCTATGCTATGCTAACAGCTCAAAATGGGTTTTATTTTTGTTAACACCAGTGGACATTCACTGAAATACAAGTCTACAAGGCTAAAAAAAAAAAAAAAGAATCATATGGCTACTAAACAGTCATGGCCAAATGTCTGCAATTAAACGTGTTAACCTTTATATTCACACTTTGACAAAGTTCAAGAAAAAATTTAAACTTGCTTCTTGAAGGTCTCACATTCCTGTAAAAAAAGCTAATAATTACAAACTAACCGTTCAATTGCGTATTGTATCAATATTGACACAAGGATGAAAAGTTACAATTTTAGCGTGTTTGCACACGTTTGGCTATGACTGTAAAAACTGAGAAGAAACAAAAGAATGGCTCGGAGATAGAAAGCAGCGGTAGCACCTAAGCATTATGTACAGAACAATTACCCAATGGAAATTTAAAAAAACAAAACTAAACTAAAATGTTGGAAAACTAAGCATTTCTGCAGGTGTCCATGTCCGAGACTGTCGAGGCTGCAAACCCTTCTCTCATTGGTGAAGGATGATCAGAGCTCAACTCCATGTCCAGAGTGAGAGATTCTGAAGGAAAAATGGAAACGCAGAATTATGAGACCCTAAAAATGTCAGAAGAAGTGTGATATTGTGCACACAGATATTGAGAACTTACCAAGAGGTCCTGGGTTGGCCTCAGCGGCTTCATTGTGCATGAGAGAGTCGAGTGTACGAGGGGACATTGGGAACAGATCGCTTGTGTTGCCAGAGTTAGTCCTGCAAAAGAAAGAAGGCACACATTAGACAAAACACTCGAGCTCCGAATGAACAAAACAAAGATTACTTCTCACTTCACATACGACTGTTGTGATTTAGTAAGATCTTAGAGTTCAAATATCTGTTCAAATATCAACACACATTGTGCACATTCCCACACTCAAAATCATGCACATGAGCATCAATAAGGAACCTTAAAGAGACAGTTCATCCAAAAACGAGACTTCTGTCATCGTATACTCCAAACCTGTATGACTTTCTATTTTGAAAAAGCCTCAGTGTCTTTTTCTTCCTACAATAGAAATCAATAGGCTTCACAGAGGTTTGGAAGGGAGTAAATTATGACAGAAGGTGAATTCTGGGGTGAACTATCCCAGAGATTTTTAACCTGTCTCAGTCAGATGTTAGAGTAAGTTGAAGCAGTAGATTCAACATAGTGCACTGAAAATGTATTTTACTACATAAGAGACATACAACGCGAATCTGTAGTTGCTCATCCACTTGTTTCCTTGTCAATAACCTGAGCCGTAAATGCTGTGATTCATCACTCTGCATTAGAACATGGAAAAACTACCATAATAAAATGACATTCATGTGTTGTTTAAAGAAAAAAGCAACACTTCGTGAGAACACACAGCTACTTTTGAATGGCATTACCAGAGGAACATGCTGACGTTCACTTATGTCTGACCTAGCTGATGGCTTTCTGCTTGGCTGCCCGTTAGTCTTACCCTGGGAAATGATTTACCAAGGGTTAAAGTTCAACTATGCCTATTTGTTCACACTCCAAACCTCATATGGGCAGTTTGTTTTGGTAAAGCAGTATTTCTCTGCTATTTCTTGCTTGTGTTGAGACAAGCGTAGGAAGAGAGAAGCATAACAACTTGAGAATCTGACGACTCAATCAAAGTGAAGTGATCCAGAAGTTTGATCCAGCAGCAATGGAAAAAGCAAGAGTTCCAGATACCTGTGGGTAAGTTATGCACTTACGAACGACACATTGAACTGATCAAATGATACGAATGTATCAAATCGTAGTATTTTCAGATTACTCAAAGGCATTTACAGTTGTTGATCATGTTTAGCTTGTCACGTTGCTGGTAAAATTAATTACCAGGCGTTGTTGATTTGATAAAATCTGTATCTAGCTGTGTGTATGTAAGATCTCAAATGAAGGCCATTTTTTTTTGCTCTTATTTTGGTTTGTTTAGAGTGATTCAAAACAGTAGAGGGGCGAATTGCATGTCAAGATGTAGTCTTCCTGAGAACAATGTTATCACTCTTAAAAACCAAACTGGGCACATATTATATTAAAAAGAGTTACATTCTGTTTGTTTGCTGTATAAGAAATGGTACGTCTTGTTAGGAAGCACTACGGTACAGTTTTGCAAAGCAAAAATCAGTTCTCGCCATAAATGTTGTAAGCATTTTTCCTGAAACACTTTCTCATGCCAGCATCATTACCAGGACCAATCTGGTGAACTCATTGTCCAAGATGAAAGTGCACTTTGATAAGATTGCCAATAAAAGTTTAGGCCAAGAACTTGTTTTAACATCCTGGATTACCGAAAGTCGCGACTACCTTCCAGCATCTCAAGAAAAAGCTGGATGTAATGGTCCTCTATTACCTCACTGGGAAAGAATAACTCAATTTTTTACACTACATTTGCTCAGGTTTTGGCTATTTGAATTTGGTTAAACAGCTGGGGAAGTAGTTCCAGTACAGTTCCATTCTACGAGTGTAAACGTGTCAGTCACTGTTGAATCCCTTGTCCTCATAAATGTGAATGAATTCTGAACACAAAAGGCTGCGGAAAATATTCTTGCTGACGCTCAAGATTGGTTAGCATGGTCCATTTAGTCCCTGTTGGTAGATGACAAACTACACCATTTGCAAAAAGCATCTTTTCCATTTACAAACAGCCATTCAGAAGTAGCAGTGTGTTCTGAAACTTTTTGGCAAGCAAAACAAATCACAAACAGCTATTGTGATAAAACTGTAAATACAGTGTGATGTGTGTATAAACAGTGGCAGCAGTTAAAGAGTGGATGTGCTCCATATAGTAAAGTCGTTTGTGTGGTTGTTGGACAGTTTTCTCATCTT
Organism: Cirrhinus mrigala; assembly: GCA_036247105.1. Lineage (NCBI taxonomy): Eukaryota > Metazoa > Chordata > Actinopteri > Cypriniformes > Cyprinidae > Cirrhinus > Cirrhinus mrigala. The sequence goes on from CM070009.1 coordinate 24,488,959, forward strand.
CTCTCTCTTCCCTATCTTACCACATCCAGGTTATGAAACACCCAGAATGCCCTGGAGACAATGTCTCAATGTCTCTCTCAACGGCCTCTGTGTTAATATTACCACTACCAACTGTTGCATTTTTACCAGTGTTACTGTTGTTTTCTTGATAATAGGACCTACTGTTTCAAAGGACTCTAAATGATCCCAGTCGAGGAATAAAAGGTCTTGTCTAGCGAAAGAAGTCATTTTCTTAAATAAAATAAAATAAAAAAATTCATTTTAACCACAAATGCTAGTTTTGCACTAGCTCTGCGATGCGTGTCTACAACTTAACGCATTGCGTAATCGCACTGGAAGGGTCACAAGAGGTTAGTTCTTTGTCTGTGTACTTCGGTTTAAAAATGTAGGGTACACTCTTAAAAATAAAGGTGCTTCACGATGCCATAGAAGAACCCTTTTTGTCTAAATGGTTCCATAAAGAACCTTTAACATCTGAAGAACCTTTGTGTTTCACAAAAGGTTCTTTGTGGCGAAAAAAGGTTCTTCAGATTATATAAAGGTAAGAAAGAGATGGTTCTTTAAAGAACCTTTGACTGAATTGTTCTTTGTGGAACCAAAAATTGATCTTCTATGGCATCGCTGTGAAGAACCTTTTTTTAAGCACTTTTATTTTTGAAGAGTGTAGAGCAAAAAACTACATCTAATTTCTCCTCCATCTTCAAAATCATTCAACATTGTTGTTTTACCTTTTTTTGTGAAGGGAGTTTGACTTTCATTGCACGTTCGCTTTGTAAACACTGGGTTGGTATTTCCACCTACGTCACCTGTGACGTTTCCAACATGATTACGTAATGCGTGAAGTCAAGCTAGTGCAAGACAAGCATTTGTGGGTTTTATTTTAGAAAACAACCAATCGTTTCACCAGATAAGACCCTTATTCCTCAGCTGGGACTGTGTAGAGCTCTTTGAAGCTGCATTAAAACTGCAGTTTGGACCTTCAACCTGTTGATCCCCACTTAACCATTCACTGGTGAATGTAAAATATTCTATCTGACCCCCCAGAGTGAGTTTTTGTTTAGGCGACCGTTATTTTAGAACGTTCCCTTTATTGTTTCCATGGCGACGCGTCATGATTGTCACGTGACACACCACAACCGCTATAGCGCTGTATGACAGACAAATCGCTTTTATTTCGTTTTTTATTCAAAATATTCACACACTTGCTTACCATGTCTTCAACTATCTGATATTCCGATTCACGAATACGTGTAAGTGAGTACATTTTGCCGTTTTAAAACCTTTATAAATGATGGATAATGATCTATAAAGTGAGATGGGACCCGCCATGTTTGTTCGCCGTTCAGAGTCCTGTTAGCCGGATTTACAGCACGTAAATTCACCAGTTTCTCCCGAAATACATGCAAGTAAGTGGGTGGTGAACTGGGAAAGGAATGGAGTGAATTATATCGTTTCTTACACAATGTGTATCTGATATGAATAAAACACGTCGGCAAATTATACTTGAATGGACTGTTATTGCTTCCATAGACATCCGTGCGTATTTTACCAACTCTAAATGTATTGTTTTGCTAGTACTTATGTGTATTTAAATGTCTGAAACCGGAAAATAAACGTTATGTGATTGAAAACACAGCATAATTGTGATTATATGACAAGCGCAGCGCCAGCCAACGCGCGAAAACGCAGTTTGAATTTGGCAGTTGCGCGACGTCACCGAACGTTCTAAATCCCTTATGTGGAACCGTACTCCCAAAGGCACAGAAATAAGAATCCCATATGTGGGACCTCCACTATATGGAGAAAAATCCTGGAATGTTTTCCAAAAAAAAAAAAAAAAAACTTAATTTCTTTTCGATTGAAGAAAGCAAGACGAACATCTTGGATGACATGGGGGTGAGTAAATTATCAGGAAATTTAATTCTGGAAATTAACAAATCCTTTAATGCTTTTCATGGTTTCATATTCGATTGAAAAATTAAATTCAGTACATTTTGTGTTGAAATTGTGTTTTCATCATATTTGGGATGCACTGAAATTTCCTGTAGATGCTTTATTACCCTAATCAGAGCCATAATAAGGATCACATGAGTGACATGAGTTTCATTTTTCATTTCCTCCACATTGTTTAACATACAGAGACAGCAATCCATTTATATACCACATAAAACAAAACACTCCATTCATAACTCTTCTATGAGGTGGGAAAAAAGAGAAAATTGGAAGATGGAGAAAAGAAATGAATAGGATAGAGAAGGTGACCACTTTCTTTCCAAAGTGTGAAAATATTTTGCATACTGATATGGAAAAGTTAGCTTGTGAGCTTAGGAATGAAGTAGAAACTGCAAAAAAATATTCCCTTGTCTGCAGAGGAACTAGTTCGCAGACACAAAATTGAGATTTAGAGACTTTTAAGTTTTACAGAAGTTCCAGTGACATCCAGACCTCGTTATAAAGGGATGAAGTGAGTAAACAGAAACTCTCGGTCAAGCTCTAGAGATGTTAAAAGGAATAATCTATGTTAGCAGACGACTACAGGAGTGTGTTTGTCCACAAGCGTTCATGTCTCATACACACACAAAAAGCAGCTCCCTAGTGCCTACCCAGGGAAGCCGTTCCCAAGCAGCTCACTGTCCGGGAAGTCCATGAAGACGGAAGGACACCTATTGAAGAAAGGGTCAGTTTATAGCCCACACACACACTCACATACATGACCTCCAGTAAATCCAAGCCCTCTACAAACACAGAAAGCATTCGTGATTCAAGTAAGACTGAGTTTGAAGCAGCTTTTATTCCATCCAAATGTTTTTGTGTAGTAAAGCTTGTTACCTAATGTACAGTAATTGGCATGTACAGTTTGATGTGTTACAGATTATGTACTATGTCTATAAACATGGTAGTACATTGTAAAACTGACTGAAAAATGATTTTAAAGTCAACATGAACATTCAAAACCCCTTTGGTGTGGTTTTAGAAGCAGAGAAAACAATCAATTGTTTAATATATTGCTCTGGAAAACAAGTTAAGGTAAATTGTGTGCATTTTTACTTCATGTTGACATGTTTTGTAATTAAAATTTCGATGTTTAAAATTAGATTTTAAATTTAAAACTAAAAAGTGAAAATCACATGGCTGCGAAGTGTGCGCTTATGCATGTAAATGTCAAAATTAAGCCTGAGCCTCCTTTAATTAGCTGTTTTGTTGATCATATGTAAGACTTCTTTTTAAAAAAAAAAGCATGGTTTCTCTCTCTTTCTCTCTTCTCGTGCAAGATTGTGGTTTATAGGATGCTGTGAAGGGTCCTTGGTGGATTCAGAAGTGGCTACATCCCTGATCCATGTTGTAAAGAGAACTGAGAGGAGTACTTTGCATGTGCTCCTGCCTAAAGAGTCACCAGAGATTTCAAAGTTTACAAGAGGACAGAGAGAGAAAACAGAGACTCCAGCAAGGTCAATCATTCACACACATACTAGAAGAAGAAGGAAAGGCTACTCACGGGGTGACACAGATGAACTTGGTCTTCAGGTAAGGCTGAATTACTGAAAGAACAACAAATGACAGTGTTTAAAACAAGACGAATGACTACGTTTCAGGTCTTCAGTAAGTTTCCTTTAATCAATTTAATGTGTCCTTGCTGAATAAAAGCATTCACTTCTTGCTGACCCCAAATTTTTGAACTCTAATGTTTCTAACCAACATTAAAGTCATGCTTATGCACACTCTCTGCTCTTATTCCTAGATCATTTGCTCAGAAGCTGAAAGCTTCTGGTAAACCACACCCCTTCAGTGAATGTCCAATACTAAAATAGTTGTTTCCAAAATAAATGTGAATAATTTGAGACAAACTTTGCCAAGCTGCAGACAGATGTAGTGTTATTCCAAGCCAGAATGAGTTCTATTCCCGCTAAGACACTCACCACATCCAGGATCAGGGAATTCGGTGTCAGGCTGGGCCTCGGGGCGACAGTACTTGCCAAACGCCTCCTCTTTGGGGATATCGGGGTAGAGGTAGACCAGCGGCGAGACGAGGATGTTGGTAGCATCCATGATCTTGTAGCCCATGATGATCTCAGCAAAAGACATGCTGTTGAGCTGCTGCTTAGTGTACGGTTCAACCGACTGGATTTGGGTTTTACCTGCACATACAGTACATACAGGAGCACAAATGCTTCACATATGGTCATAGTGAAAAATTTTCAGGATTTCCAATATCAATTTTGATATGAGTTTATAAATCAAAGTGTAAAACGTTTTGAGAAGTCTTATGCCAGCACAATATCAAGTACACAGAAATGCATTCACCATTGATGTCCTTCTCGACCCAGGTGAAGGTGATGCCTCCCTCTTTGCTGCTTTCACTGAAGCGCAGCAGGAATGTCCCAGGAGGCTTTGGGCTCAGGATTGCCCTCTCTCTTTCTTTACTGATGAAGCCCATTATATACCTGACCACACACACACATACACACAAGAGCTTGATGTAACCACCCAAGAAGTGACTGATGTAATGAACTATGAAGAGTGCATGAATGCACACAACAGAGTGCAGCAGGACTTCTCACCCTTCATTCCATAGAGCCAAAATATATTTCTTCACTAGGTCGATAATGTTGTCTAGCCACACCCAGAATGAAAAACCTTTCCCTGCCATGTTCTCCTGCAACGCACGCACAACATGTTTAGGATACAGAAACTGGATCTAAACTTAGAGAATAAGGAACAAACATTTGCTATAGCAACATACTTTGCAGAACTTGGCCCATGTGATCTGGCAACCAGAGTAGTTTACACAAGGACCTACACAAAAACAGAAATGCACAGTTAAACAGAAATGCACAAAGAATGTTGCAAGGATGCAAATATGTCAGTAAAGACTGGATGCAACACAAGCTATGTTTCCAGCACTCTGTTTTTATGCGCATTTTGAAGTATCGCATTATAAACGAGAGATGGAAATGGCAAATTTCTAAAGAAAATCCATTAATTTGCAAAAAAGTTTTTAAGATCGCTTGAGGTGGTTTTTGACTTGTGCAGAAAAAGTTAATGTGAATAATGGGAGATGGAAATGCACTTGCCGAATAAATTCCTCCATGCAGATCAAAAAAAGTTATGTGACTTTCTACTATGGGATGGCATAACCTGACTAACCAGCAGACTTAATTTTTACAACTTTCGCTTTAGACCAGCAAATGTTAAACCTTTAAATAAAATGTTAAGATTACCGCTGCATTTTTTTCTGGGGAAAAAAAAAAAAAATGCAGCAATTGATATATAGTTTATTTATAGTCATTTTCACAGCTTAAATGTACTGTCATTATAAAATAACTTCATTATTGTTTAATTCAAACAAATAAGTTCCTGTTAAAAACTAACCAAAACGTAAAATAATTAGCTTATATTTTCAGCACAGGAGAGACTTGATGTTGTTTCAAAAACAGAAGGAAACATATTGGTATTCGCCCAAAAGGAATTGAAAAATATTGTCATAACAGATAAAATTTCAATACCGTGCATCCCTAATGAAAATTATTATATTCAGTGGTTTCTCTTACTTTACTTAGTGATATTTAGTGCCAGTTTATCAGGAAGTGATGATTTTCTTCTCTTTGATTCGTTGGATGGAAACGGTGCTCGTTCGTTAGTTTTTTATGCGATGTTATAGTTTTGCAGTTAAAGTTAAATTTGCAACTTTGGATGGAAACCCAACTTTTGATATGAATCTATTCAAAACAAATGCTGCTGTTTTGAATACAACTGTAAGTCACTGAAAAAGTAAGCAGTGTAATGGTTTCTAACATTGATAATATAGTAATATTAAATGTTTCTTGAGCATCAAATTAGAATATTAGAATGATTTCTGAAAGATCAAGTGACTGTAGTAATGATGCTGAAAATTCAGCTTTGATCACAAGAATAAATTACATTTTAAAATATATTTAAATTGAAAACTGTTATTTCAAATTGTGATAATATTTAAAATATAACTGTTTTATTGTATTTTTAATCAAATAAAATCAAAGTCAAATCTTGCAGACTGAAACCTTTAAACGGCAGTGTATAATCAGAGGCAAAATTCATCCATTTAAAATGTGAGATTATCAAAGCCAAATTAATCATGTGATTAATACTATTGAAACTACTGAAGAGAACTAAATATGCTTTGATTTTCCAATTGTTTTTTTTTTTTTTAAATACAAATGATAAAATCAGCATAACAATTTGAGAGAACAGTTAATTTATTTCTTCGTTTTGTTTCTCTTTTTTTTTTGGATCTTCCAACTTATTTTTATATGGTTTATTTCCAGGTTTAAATGAAACAATCCCAGATTTTCCACTGAATATTATAACACACCAGTGTTGGGAAGGTTATTTGGGAAATGTAATAGGTTACAGATTTCAGGTTACCATATTTTAAATATAATAAGTAGTGTAACTATTAATTACTTTTTTAAAGTAATGTAACTGATGTACATTATTAAAGCAATGTAACTTTTCAACTGTTAATCATTTTGAAACATTTAAAGTAGGCAGGGTTAACCTTACAGTAGCACTCAACACTGATTACTGTCAGACTTTCAAAATCCTTCATCACTTGAATTAAGATTATAATAATATAATTTTAAAGCATGGCCACCGCAAAAATCAGACTTTAGCACCTCTTTTTAATTTGAGATCATTCTGAAGTTAAATACTGATTTAAATTCACAACAAGATATAGTTTAATAGCTATGATACTGCTTTTGAAATCAAATCTTTGCATAGCTATGACAGGAAACACTGGCATCTAACAATGCCTTGCAAAAAAAAATTGTTCAGAGTCCTTTGAAGCTGCATTTAAACTACATTTTGGAAGTTCAAAATCGGGGCACCAATGAAGTCCATTATATGGAGAAAAATCCTGAAATGTTTCCTCAAAAACCACAATTTCTTCACAACTGAAGACAGAAAGACATGAACATCTTGGATGACAAGGGGGTGAGTAAATTATTTGTGAACTGTTGTTCTGGGAGTGGACTTCTCCTTTAACATTTTCATAAGTACCTAATTTAATTACACATTTTTTCTTAGTAACTGTAACAGATTACAGTTGCATTAATTTTGTAATTAAATTGCATAACTCCATTACATGTAACTAGTTACTCCCCAACACTCCAACACACTAACACATACATACCCAGAAGTTTCTCTGCAAGTGTGGTGAGCTGCTCAATGGTAAGTCCTCTCTTGGTTGTGGATGAAAACTGCCAGCTGAGCACCTCAGCCACCTGATCCCACGTTCCTACTGGAGGTTTGGTGAAGAAATTCACATTCTGTGAAGATACAGAGGAAGAATGCTTAATAACTTATATAAGCTCTTGTGCTAACAGTAAGTACGGCTTGCTGGGGATTCGTTTCAAACCTTGGGATGGTTGGTCAGCATGTTGTACCACAGGATGGACGCCCACGCGTTTGGCATTTGACAGATATTAGAGATGACCACCACTGGGAGAGAATGTGTCTGCATAGAGATAAAGACATTTATATACAATTTAGAATATCAAACCCTGCTACTTTTGTACAGCTTGCTCAGTCGGAAATCTGATTAGTGCAAACAGAGACCTGAGGCTGAATCATTCTTAAGCAAACAGAGCCGAATGGCTTAATGATCTCGTTTAATTAATCTGCTGAGTGTGTTGGTATTTTATGTGAGCCTGTTGTGTCCATCCACAGGAAAGGAATGATGCTGCATGTACTCTTATCAGCACATAATAGGCATGTAGGCAGCACTGTGTGCATTTAGGGGTTTAATAAGTGTCAGATTACCCAAGGACACGCTGCCTGGTTACACATTCACATCCTCCTACTGCTGGTGCCATGACGACGGCCTATCACAATGACCTTATTGGCTTTCGGTACGCTGAATCAATCAACAGCAGCAGTGTGATGGACTCAATCGGTACTCAGAGTTTAATATTATTATCTTTGATTTAATAAGCAGCTCAACAGGACAGTGCCTGTGTGACAGGAATCCTGTCATGACAAGACACGTGTCATTTTTAAATGAACTAATTGGTTTAAACATCCAGTGAGTGTTCTTTATGAATAGTTTTTCACCTCAAGATCGATCTTTAGTCCTTGGTGGTAGACCTCTGTCTCAAATGTGATCAGGTGCAGTTCTTCGGTCACTATCAGAGACGCCTGTCATTCAGAGGGCAAAGGTCAATGCTTATACTGACTTCTTCACTCGAAATCATATTAAATCTAATTAAAACTGAGGCATAATGCTAATTATAAAAAGACTTACATCACTGTTGGTTCGACCTCCATTGCCACATCTCTGCTCTCGAAGAGTCTGAAAGACAGAAGAACAAGTCAGGACTAATTCAAGCAGCATTCATTCAACAGCTGATCAAGTGTTCCCGAAGCCTGTAGGGTTTTTCAATTAATTGTTTTTTAAATTGATAAAATATACTAATTAGTAAGGCCCTATGAGATTTGTTTTATTTTTTCACAAATTTCGTTTTTTTTTTTTTTGCTCCATTTTAATTTTTCTGGATTCCACTGTTTTCCCTTTTAATTTCTCTAGACTCTGTTTTAATGGTTAAATCAAATTTTATTAATGAAAAGGCATGTTTAGTTAAATGAAATCATAAAACAATATTTATGAGAATATTTATAGAAGTTCAACAAAAAAATAATTTTTAATATGAAATGTTTTATTTTTTCAAATTCAGGTTCATTTTTTATCAAATTCTGTTTTCCATTAATCATCTCAATTCAATTTTACTGCTTTCATTAAATTTTCATTAAATTTAAATTTTAAACCATCTCTAATTAATTGATTTTAAAAAAAAAAACAACAACATATATTACTTTATTTCTTTTTTTCAGAAATACTGTGTTGTATATTTACATTTTTCTGTTAAATAAATTCTGGTAAATAATTATTTTGGTAAATTTTGCATTATAAATAATGTTTTAAAAATTTTATTGGTGGCAGTAGCATTATCAATTCATTAAGTTATACATTTTTGTCACCGTGTTATACAGTAAATTCTGTTTTTATGACTGGATTCCACAATTCCGTCCATCCGTCTCATTTTAAGTAATTTAAGTATTTTGCAGTAAAAATGTAAAACTACATGCACCTTTATGTTCCAGGGGTTGATTTTTATAAAAACAGAAATATTTTATTTATTTGTAATATTTTTGAATGATTTCAACACCTTTTATGCTTAGACATTTTTAATTAAATATAAAACACTAAAATGCAAGAGTCTGAAAAACAAAATAACAAGTCAGGATTAATTCAAGGAACATTCATTTTATTTTATTTTTTCTGAATTCCGTTTTTTTCTGTTTTTTTTTTTTTTTCTAGACGCTGCTAATGGTAAATTAAATTTTATTAATGAAAAAGCATGTCTAATTAATTGAAATCATAAAACTTACAATATTTATCAGCAATTAATTAAAAGAATTTTAAGGCCCTATGAAATGTGAATTTTTTCCCCTCAAATTCCCGTTCATTTGTTACCAACATTCTGTTTTTCATTAATCATCTCAACTCAATTTTACTTGTTTCATTAAATTTTAATAATCAAAAGCATCTCTAATTAACTGATTTCATTAAAAAAAATAAATAAATAAATAAATACTCTGTTATGTATTTGCATTTTTCTGCTAAATAAATTATGGTAAATAATTTTTTTGGTAAATATTCCTTCATAAATAATGTTGTAATAATAATTCTATTGGTGGTATTAGTACTATCATTGCATTAAGTAATACACTTTTGTCACTGCATCATACAGTAAATTCCATTTTAATGACTGGATTCCACATTTTCCGCATCACGGAAATCATAGGACCACAAATTGAGAAAACAAATGGTTCTGGGTTCTGAAAAAAAGCAAAGTGTAATGGCTGAGCTTACCAGATGTTTAAACTCTGCTGAAAGGCTGCCATTGTTGGATTCCTCCATGTTCATCACCTTAGTGTTGGTGCCAAGGATGTTGAACTTTCGTGAACTGGAGAAAAACAAGCAGATGACTCTGTAATGCAACAACTTGTAACAGTGCAATATTTAATAAAAAAACCTGAAACTATTACCGAATAGCTGAAATATTTATTTCAATGATTAATATATATCAGCCTATAACTTAAAATAACCACTTTAACTCAGCATCATTTTAACCTCAAAACTCACCCTCGAATGGCTGCCACGTCACCCGACTCCCTGCAGAACACAGGAGGAAAAGATTAAAAATTGGCATATCAAAGTTATTTCATTCTGATGTCACAGGCAGGAAGCGGGACTTACTTGTCAATACACACTTTGATTTTCAGCTGGTAATTCAGCTCTGGGAATTTCACAAGTAACCTAAAAGAGAGAAGGGGGAAAAACAAAAATTCACAATTTGTGTCTAGACATCTTTCCCTTATGACTCACCTCTGTGTGTACCCACCTGACTTTGGTGGTGAACTGAACTCCTGTTTTGATGACAAGTGGTCGGTCAGGGTGCATGGGCATACAAGGCTGCCTCTCGACAACAAACGCGCTGCAATGACACGAGCAAGCAAACATCACCGATCAGAACCTGCTTTATTGGTTAGTAGAGTTTACACACAAGCAAGTGATTTCAAACCTCTTCATAAGGTTGCGGAACAGGTCTACGATCTTCTCCTCCAGAGCTGGGCGGTGCTGAATTATTGGATCTCCTTTGTACGAGACCTTCTGTTGAAGCTCCTCCAGTTTTTTGATCTGCTGTCTTATCTGCAACTGCGACTCAGCCAAAGAGGTGATCCTGAAAGTCAGAGATTTAAAAATAAACGAACCAAACCACAAAAAAGTGCCATTTAAAAGCAGGTTTGGTTATGAACGGACTGCGTACCATGTCTCTAAGCGGTCCAGGCAGATGTTCGGTGGTCCTCCGATGCAAGCGATCTGCTGTCTCCGCTTCCAGTCGGCCAGTTCTTCATCTGTCAGGTTCTTCTGCACAAAGTCCATGGCTGACAGCAGCCCTGCCATCTCAGTCACTATTTGCTGCAAACAGACAGAATATATTAATGTATATAATGTAACATATGACTTGCTTGGCAGTATTTTCAAGATCCCAGAAGTCAACAGTGCATTGCTCTTACCCTCCTTAGCTGATCCAGAGCGCTCAGCATCTGCTCCAGCTGAGACATCTTCTGCCTGGTGGCTGCTGCCTGGCTGTTTCCATTCAGGTCCTGGGACAACTCTGAAAGGGAAAACAGATTTGTTAAGATTTTAGCAGTGATTGAGGCTATCTGAGAGATTTTGGACAGCAACATGTACTCATCATACCTCCAGCACTTTTAAGAGTTTTGTAGTTGAAGTCAAAATCATCTTGCAGATTTTCCAACATCTTCATCTTCTGCTCCATATCCTGTATAAAAAGAATAAAGCCACTGGATGAGTGAGAGGTTGTACCACATGAAGGTAAAAATTAGTCCTTTCAAACTATTAAGCGCGATTAATCGCATCGAAAAGTTCTTGTCTACATAATATATGTGTGCGTATGGTGTATATTTATTATGCATATATAAATACACACACACACATACAGTATATATTTTGAGACTATTTTCATGTATTTCCATGTATATATTTATGTTCATATAATTGATATTATATATACATATTTTTAATATATAAACATAGCATTTTTCCTTAATATACACTGTACATGCAGGTGTATTTATATAAACACACATTATAAATATATACAGTACACACATACATTATACGAAAACGTTTATTTTCAATGCAATTAATCGTGATTAATCGCACAAGTCACAATATGAGACCGTCATTTTGTGCTCAAGGGCAATATGTTGAATATGGGGCTTTCAAACTGGGGCCATAAGGGGGTGCTAAGAGGCTTGTGGAATATTTCAGATAAAATTTACAAAAAAAGAAGGGTGGTTAGATAAGAATGCTTACATGTACATTGAACTTAATCTGTAAATTGTTAATGCGAAAATAATAAATATATTGATAAAAAAAAGCAAAAAAAAAAAAACAGGAAAATATTTAATTTTTAAAATGGGTCAATAAACACATATTTCATTTATTTAAAATATATATATATCAGAGCTTTTATAAGAACTGGTCAGAAATTAGTAGATTAATCACAATTATTTTATTCAGGGTTCACACACCTTGGTTAACTTCAAATTCAAGGACCTTTCAAGGACTTTCCAGGTCCAAACCCCTCAAATTCAAGGACTTAATGAGGGGACACATTTCAAGTGAGAGCATTATTTTCATGTGTCAAACACAACTATGCATTATTGCATTTATTTTTGGCCATATGAAAGAGATCTGATAGATCTGACAGAAATGCATGCAACTAACGTAAATCAAGCAAGCTAGTATGCATAGAGCACGAAGTGTTACAAAATAAATTCATGCACTTTCAAGGACCTGTATCTATGTATGTTTATTTTCAAAAACTTTCCAGGGCCTTGAATTTTTTTGTTTTTTTTTTTCAGATTCACAAACTTTCAAGGATTTCAAGGAGTGTGATTTTATTTACCAACCTGTACTCTCTTCCTAATATCCTGCAGGTTGTGTTCCAGTATCTGCTGTTTTTCTGTCACCACAGTGCCAGTGGGATGGGCAACCTGGCCATCCTAGAGATGTGAAAGAAATTGGACAAACAGGAAACTGAATATGTCCTTACAAACTGGAATCTATTTCCAAAACATTTATGTATACTATTACTGTGTTTGACTGGAAAGAATCTGAAAACTGGTTTGGTGAGTAAAAATATATGTATTCTGTGTGTCATTTAATTGTGAATTTATCCAGATGTAACATCAAATATAATTAAATATTTTTCTCCCTTGAAATTGATTTACCATAGAAGCTCAGCGAGTATGAAATTATCACCCACAAGTAAATACATCACTCATCTGTATGTGTTTAAAGGAGTAGTTCACTTGCAGATTAAAATTTTCTTGATAATTTACTCATCCCAGTGTCATCCAAGATATTCATGTCTTTCTTTCTTCAGTTGAAAAGGAATTAAGGTTTTTGAGAAAAGTTTGAGATTTTTCTCCATATAGTGGGCTTCAATGGGAATCATCGGGTTGAAGGTCCAAATTGCAGTTTCAATGCAGCTTCAAAGGGCTCCACACGATATATATACAAATATAATATTTTTGTTTTGTTTTGGGTTTTTTTGAAAATGACAGATCATTTCACTAGAGAAGATCCTTATTCCTTGGCTGGGATTGTGAGCCCTTTGAAGCTAAACTGAAACTGCAGTTTGGACCTTCAACCCGTTGATCCCCATTGAAGTCCACTATATGGAGAAAAATCCTGGAATGTTCAAAAACCTTAATTTCTTTTTGACTAAAGAAAAAGAGACATGAACGTCTTGGATGACATGGGGGTGAGAAAATTATTAAGAATCTGGAAGTGAACTAATCCTTTAAATGTGCCTGTTCAAGAGTGTAGTTGTTCAAATCTGTCTACCTGCTGTGCAGTGGTGGCCGTCTGCAGCAGACGCTGCTCTTCCCACAGGCAGCGGGCCACGATGCGGGCGATCTCCATGGGCTTCTCCAGATACTTGCTCTGCAGGTGCTGTTTGATGCGCCGCAGGTTGTGTTGGTACAGGACGTTGTTCTCCTGCAGGAAGCGGCTGTACTGCTGATCAATCTCCCCCAGCAGGTTATGGAACACAAGCGTGGCGTGAGACTCCTTGTTGGCCGCGTACGCCCTGTGACAGACAGAAGCAAACAGACTCATGTGAAGGTGTAGCGAGCAGCTTACTCCATTCCATAAATGCATTTGACAATTAGACATGTCATTACCTTTAGAACGTGCAACATTACCTATAGAAGTATGGTATGTTTCAGTAAAAAAAAAGCATGCACAACTTTAAACTATGGTTTTAGTCAGTGGATGGCTTGTGAATTGAACTCAAATCAACTGGGAAATCTGAATCAACACATATATGTGACCCTGGACCAAAAAAACAGTCATAAGGGACAGTTTTCTGAAATTGAGATTTATACATCTTCTGAAAGCTAAATGAATACGCATTTTATCGATGTATGGTTTGTTAGGATATGACCATATTTAGCTGGGATACAACTTTTTGAACTATTTGAAAAAAAAAATCTCAATATTGAGAAAATCACCTCTAAAGTTGTCCAATGCATATTACTAATCATAAATTAAGTTTTTATATATTAACGGTAGAAAATTGACAAAATATCTTCATGAAACATGATCTTTACTTAATATCCTGAAGATTTTAGTCATAAAAGAAAAATCGATCATTTTGACCCATACAATGTATTTTTGGCTATTGCTACAAATATACCCGTTCTACTTATGACTGGTTTTGTGGTCCAGGGTCACATATGCTTGGTTATATCAGACTATTGTTTTCACGCAATACACAATATTTTTTAAACACATAAATTATTAGATTAAACACATATTTATATATAATTCCAATGGTAGGCACATCTAAGCATTTGTCAATTTTTTTGCCTTTGTCTAAATGTTAAAAAGCAGACAAATTGCAAAAACTGACAAATATTGAGTATTTTGAAAGTCCTGGCACTCATGTGTAGGTATTTGTTACTGCAGGTTGCCATCATCATTGGTCACATGATCTCAGTTTTTCTGCTGTTACTCAGCACAAATTCCAAACTGCTGACCTCATTCAGCAAGCAGCCATCAGTGAAGAAACACGCATCACTGCTATCCATTACGCATTAGCTAGGAATTCAAAAAGAACATATTCTACAACCTTTTCTTTTGCAGAGAAGACGTTATTATCATAATTGTAATAATACTGGTAACACTTTATAATCAGGAGTCATTTGGTAACGTATTAACTATTAACTATAAGATTTAATACACTATTCATCTTTGTTAATGTTAGGTAATAAAAGTATGTGACCTTGGGCCACAAAACCAGCGGCAAGTAGCATATTTGTATATTTCTATATAGTATATTTGTAGCAATAGCCAAAAATACACTGTATGTGTCAAAATCATAGATTTTTCTTTTATGCCAAAAATCATTAGGATATTAAGTAGATCATGTTCCATGAAGATATTTAGTAAATTTCCTACTGTAAATATATCAAAACTTAATTTTTTGCATTGCTAAGAACTTAATTTGGACAACTTTAAAGGCAATTTTCTCAATATTATGTTTTTTTTCGTTGTTTTTTTTTGCACCCTCAGATTCCAGATTTTCAAATAGTTGTATCTCAGCCAAATATTGTCCTAACAACCCATACATTAATGGAAAGCTTCTTTATTCAGCTTTCAGATGATGTATAAATCTCAGTTTGAAAAAACTGACCCTCTATGACTGGGTTTGTGGTCCAGCATCACAAATAGTCCAATGTTCCCCCTAATTCCTCTTTAATCTTTTAAATGTATCACTTATATACACTCAGAAAGTCTTCCAGTTTTGTGGACATTCACACAAAAACCAGTCACTAGTCAGGTCGTTCACTGTTTGTTTGTTTTAATTCACAGTGCATTAACTAATGTTAACAAACACAACTTGTGATTTTAATAATGCATTAGTAAATGCTGAAATTAACTAAGATTAATGAATGCTGTAGAAGTATTGTTCATTCTAGTTAGTTCATGTTCACTAATGTAGTTAACTAATGTTAGCTAATGAACCTTAATGTAAAATGTTTCTACCCTGACCAAAATTATAAATGCAACACTTTTGTTTTTGCCCCAATTTTTCATAAGCTGAACTCAAATATCTAAGACTTTTTCTATGTACACAAAAGGCCTATTTTTTCTACAATATTTCTCACAAATCCATCTAAATCTGTGTTAGTGAGTATTTCTCCTTTGCTGAGATAATCCATCCACCTCACAGGTGTGGCATATCAAGATGCTGATTAGCGACATGATTATTGCACAGGTGTGCCTTAGGCTGGCCACAATAAAAGGCCACTCTAAAATGTGCAGTTTTACTGTATTGGGGGGTCCGAAAACCAGTCAGTATCTGGTGTGACCACCATTTGCCTCAAGCAGTGCACCACATCTCCTTTGCATAGAGTTGATCAGGTTGTTGATTGTGGCCTGTGGAATGTTGGTCCACTCCTCTTCAATGGCTGTGTGAAGTTGCTGGATATTGGCAGGAACTGGAAAACGCTGTCGTTTACGCCGATCCTGAGCATCCCAAACATGCTCAATGGGTGACATGTCCGGTGAGTATGCTGGCCATGCAAGAACTGGGATGTTTTCAGCTTCCAGGAATTGTGTACAGATCCTTGCAACATGGGGCCGTGCATTATCATGCTGCAACATGAGGTGACGGTCGTGGATGAATGTCACAACAATGCATCTCAGGATCTCGTCACGGTATCTCTGTGCATTCAAAATGCCATCAATAAAATGCACCTGTGTTTGCGTCCATAACATACGTCTGCCCATACCATAACCCCACCGCCACCATGGGCCACTCGATCCACAGTGTTGACATCAGCAAACCGCTCACCCACACGACGCCATACACACTGTCTGCCATCTGCCCTGTACAGTGAAAACCGGGATTCATCCTTGAAGAGAACATCTCTCCAAAGAGCCAGATACCATCGAATGTGAGCATTTGCCCACTCGAGTTGGTTATGACGACGAACTGAAGTCAAGTCAAGACCCCAGTGAGGACAACGAGCATGCAGACAAGCTTCCCTGAGACGGTTTCTGACAGTTTGTGCAGAAATTCTTTGGTTATGCAAACCGATTGTTGCAGCAGCTGTCTGGATGGCTGGTCTCAGACAATCTTAGAGGTGAAGATGCTGGATGTGGAGGTCCTGGGCTGGTGTGGTTACACGTAGTCTGCGGTTGTGAGGCCGGTTGGATGTACTGCCAAATTCTCTGAAACGCCTTTGGAGATGGCTTATGGTAGAGAAATTAACATTCAATTCACAGCAACAGCTCTGGTGGACATTCCTGCAGTCAGTATGCCAATTGCACACTCCCTCAAAACTTGCAACATCAGTGGCATTAAGCTTTGTGATAAAAATGCACATTTTATAGTGGCCTTTTATTGTGGCCTTTTATTGTGGCCAGCCTAAGGCACACCTGTGCAATAATCATGCTGTCTAATCAACATCTTGATATGCCACACCTGTGAGGTGGATGGATTATCTCGGCAAAAGAGAGGTGCTCACTAACACAGATTTAGACGGATTTGTGAACAATATTTGAGGGAAATAGGCCTTTTGTGTACAGAGAACAAGAGTTCAGCTCACGAAAAATGGGGGCAAAAACAAAAGTGTTGCGTTTATAATTTTGGTTAGTGTATAACAGTGTTATAATAATAATTTAAGTGTCTAAGGTCTGGTTCAGTCAAAGTAACTTTTACCAACTAACACACATTAGCACAATTTGCATCGTCAGCAAGGGCACATGAAAATTTCACCACATAAAACATTCAATATGTATATTGCATCAGCAGTATGACTAAAATGTTAGATCATGGTATGAGTAATTTAATATTAAGCCACTGGTATATATTGTGATACAGTTATTTGCCAGAAATGTTTGTATATTAAATATTATAGTAAATAATGTGGAAATGGGTAGTTGATGTATCAATGTGTCCTATGGTGTGACAGAAAAATGTAAAAAAAACAAAACAAAACAAAAACACTAACACTGAAGATAAACCTCTCTCATACTATTTGTAACTGTAAGAACGAAGATACATTTTTCACATGTTATTTGTATATTAAGTTTTTTTTTCTACATTTTTACGATGCCACACCATAGGACACAGTCCAATTTTTATTTGTCAACTAGCCAAATACATATTTGTTGATAATCCAGTAATTACTTTACAAATTTTACTTTTTTATTTGGAACAAACGAAGAAATCAGATTCAAAGCACATTAATAAAGATGGAATCAGTGTAAACAGCTTCACTGTTTCACTCTTCTTAAGTGTAAATAACATCAAACAGGCTTGATATTTACTGTGGTATAAACGAGACATTAAAATTTGATAGTTGAGACAAATCTACTGTCTTACATGCGCCATGCTTTTCTAAATAATCTCTTTGACAACTGCAAATTTAATGAGATCAAATAATGAGTGCAGACTGAGTATCTACATAAACAGTGGATTGTGTTTGAATGGTTGGGTGCAAACGCAGCTATCAACAGCAGTCTTTGACCTGTAACAATAATGTGGGGTTTTTTTTTCAATAAATTACAGGCTGTATTATACTACTAATGATTATGTTCCTCTGAGCACTTAAACAAACAATCCATTCAGAAAGCTTTATCACAGTCAGCATAAAACGAACCAAACACCCCACGGGTTATTTGTATTGTCATGTTTACTTTAACCACACTAACCAGAAAACTGAGTGCATGAGAGGGTGATGTGAAGGACGATGACTTTGAGCTTGCAGCACTCTATCAAAATTCAGTTTAGAAAAGTTCAAAAAAAGACAACATTATCAATCTATTAAATTAAGATAAAAAGGTAATTAAATTCTACTAAAAGCACAACGCATTAAATAGATACATCTTCCCTTCAATTTCTACATTACAAACTGCGACCCAATGGTTCTCTAAGTGTGGGGCTGCCCCCTATGGGAGCATATGTGAGCTTTCACTAGTTGATATTCAAGATTACTGGACCAGCTTCATTTGCTTTACTTTTATTTTCCCCCTTTTGATTTAAAGATGCATGCTGTCAGACAGAAACCGGACACGAGGAGATGAAACCGGACATGAGTCATTTCAGAGCTACATTTCATACTCCACAACATAATCACACAGAACCATTCACACTAATGGTATGAGAACATTCAGAGGGAAAAAAAGGCACTGGTTTGTGTTATTGTTCACAGCAGACTTTCCAGGAGCACTTTACGGGCAGAGGCGTGACATCAACTAAAGATGACCATCATTCTAGGAATAAGGAAGTACAGTTCTAAAGATGATGTCTAGGAGTGGTTAGAGGGTATGAGCATGATAACAAACTGTTAAAAAAAACACCTCCATGTCATCAAGTGAAAAATGTTCCCTTCTAAATCGATTGATAATTATGCGATAATTATCGCAATATTATTTTCCTCAATAAAACGATATGTAGAGTTCGATAAATGTTCGATATGATTTTTATGTGCCAAAAGCGGAACGAAACAGCGCGACTCATTTGAATCACTGACCATCATCCTCTCGAACCAAAGCTCAAATTGCCGTGCTGCGCGAGCTCACTGGACAAGATGCATTTATTATCTCGATGCGGCGCGAACGCGTCTGGAAAAACCCAAGCGTGTCGCACCACATGTGCGTCACGACCGCGTCGCTTCCGTTATGAGCGCAGCTGCTGCGCACCTACATTTGAAATAACGAACTTGAGCACACAAAAGACGCGATAGACGGCTCCGTCATGCGAGCACTAAACAGCGCTGTGAGATCCAGTGTGAAACACTTGAATTCAGCGATGAACACAAATGACTCTGTGATTCAAACTAGTTCATAGCTGTGTGCAACAAGACAGTCAGAAGGCTTTTCAATCTACACAATTTACCATGAATTTACTGTAGTGACACTCACTGCACCATGGTATTGTGGCAGCAATGTGGGATATTCATAGTAAATTTTATTACAGGAGTAATGGTATATAATTATAGTATGTACGTATTTGTGATAAAGCTATAGCATGTGTGCATTTATACTGAATGTTTTTAGACTACTGTTTTTCATACAAATAGGCCATGGTATTGAGGTACCATTATGTGTGGTTTTAACTGTGTTTATCATGATTTAAAATGATACTATGGGAGACCAATGCTTAATTTAAAAAAAAAAAAAAAAAAAAAACTAGGTCAGAATAAATTTAACCATATAAAACTGAGGTTGCTACAATTTTTACAGATGTTACTGACAAACAAAAATTTACCTCTGTATTCTCAAGCTACTATCAAATGTACATTTCTAAGAGACAAAAAAGTGATATTATTATTATTATTATTATTATTATTATCATCATTATTATCATTATCATTATCAGACAACCCAAACCTGTTTCTTGATTTGAAACAATCTAACTCACTAAAACATGCAGAAATTAATTTTTCTATTTAGATATTTATTTTGTTAAGGAAAATTAATGGTCTGGTTTCTACAACTTTCACTTTGGAGCAAAAATCTGACTTTAAACTTAAAAGAAATAAAACATTTGACATTTATTGTGATAATTATCGATATTGACTTGATTTTTTTTTTTTCATATCGCCCAGCCCTAATTTAAAGATTGGACACTTTCCAATGAATAGGTTTATATATGTAAGCATAGATTTATATATTTAATATACATAATTTAGAGAGACAGAGAGAGAAAGAGAGATGGGTAGTAACTGGTTACACGTACTGTAATCTGGATTATGTAATCTGATTCCAAAAATTACATACTTGTAATTAGACTAAATTATATTTTAAAATATCTGTAATCAGACTACAGTTACACTTGAGACTACAGTTACAAAATGCTGGGTTATTTTTTTTTTAACCCAAATGCTGAGTTCATCTCGTTGGGTAATTTTATTGGGTTATTTTAATATTTTATACCCAGATGCTGGGTAGTTTTTCTGTAACTAAGATGCTGGGTTATTTTTAATGAGTTATTAAATATTAGGCTATTTTTTTCCTACCCAACCGCTGGGTTGAGCCAGTATCCGACAAAACAGTCCAGCTTCTGAGTTACAGTCAGAGCACAGACTTTTTGCGTACTCTACATTTCTCAGCGCCGCTAATTTGGTGCACTTCTTCAGCAAAACAAAGGTTGCAATACATTTTATTTCATTTATAAAGTCTTTACTGTGCCGTAAATCATATTATTTTACACAGCGCAACACACAAGGACAAGATGTCAGTCAGCTAAATGCGTCAGCAGCGGTCATTTTCCATGATGGAAACACCTTTTGCCTTGCATAACATAAAAGATTTTATTTATCATAATACTGAATTTAATTTAATATGATGTTAAAATATGTTCTCTAATCTCTGCACTGTTTGTTTATGGGCAGGTTATGGAGTCAGCCAGGGCATCTTTCAGCTATGAGTGAAACGCTGGGTGGCGATCTGAGGTTCAAAGTTCCCCCAGTGAACAGCAGCCCATCACCGGATCAGATTTCGGCAACACACCGGCACGAGAATTAGCATTAATTTGGTGAAAAGTGATTACAGAGAATGGTTAAATAGACTTAAACTTAAAAATAATGTATGTTTAAATGTATTTAATATTGTAAACTATGCTTTTTCCTTCACCCAGATATATTCAATTTGTCTTATATTTTGGTCCATGGGTGTTCTTGCTTAATAATAAATGTTCATCTGTTGATTACTGCTTTTGCCTCTATAATTCTGTGTGATTTTTAACTTTCAGCCCATTTTAGGCCAGCAATATGATAATTTTTAAACAACAGTTGACTTAATAAATCAAATAAATAGAACAACCTAGCATGTTGGGTAAAAACAGTTAACTGGTCAAAATAACCCAGCATGTGTTCTGTCCAATATTTACCCAGCACTGGGTAGCCAAATAACCCAAGCTGGGGTGTTTTTAACCCATTATTTTAAATTGATAACATGATTCCATATTATTCTCACAACAGCAAAAAATGACTCCTAATTTATTGACTCCACCTAATTCCTCTTTCATCTTTTAAATGTTTGCTTCTAAAGTAGCCTACCGCTTATGTACACCAGCGAGGTGGCGACACAGCATCTGACCACTTGATTTACAGAAATCATTTCAGGTTTAAGAAGTGTTTCAACATTACATCAACTGCTGATTTTTATTTGAATTATGGCTGGTTATTTAACCATGTATTACTATGCCTTTGAAAGGCTTTTCTATTTGAAACACATAAAATCTAAAAATTCACATTATTTCTTATTTACATATTATTTCTTATTAATGCAGGCATTCCCAAACTTTTTTTGTACCTAATATATTTACTTGAATTACCCCTGAGATTTTAAAATAAATATTTTAATAATGAAGAAGTATCACATGGTTCTCTGACGCTGGTTATGGTCATATGACATGCTGGTATTTTTATAGATTTTAAAAATGTTTATTTTAATTTTACACTTATGATTTAATTCATTATTAGCTTTTCATTAAGCTCATTAAACAAACCCCCTGCAGTTCCTTTACCAGCCCTAGTTTGGGAAACCTTGACATAATTTAATGTTTAATGCACTTCATGTTGTTAATTACAATGAATGGAATATATTTTCTTATTCTTTGTATTTTTATCAATGTGACAGATGAGTTAGCTGAAAAGTAATCTAAAAGTAGTATGATTATATTACCTAAAATGTGTAAATGTAATGGATTACGTTACTAACTACAATTGCTGTAATGTAATTTGGAATGAGTACTCTGATTACTGTTTTCTGATTACTGGAACCTGATTACTTACAATCTGTAAGTAATCTACCCAGCATTGTATATAAGCCTATATATATAATGTACATCACAACAGAAAAAAAAATCTGTTTCATCTGGACTTTGTGATTTGATTATATCTTGCTGCTCATATCAGACTCAGACTTCCAGAGTCCTAAGGTCTTTCTCTCTTATGTCATATCCTGTTGTTTGCAACTCACCAGTCCTGGCTCTCGATCCAGGGTGCCAAGAACTGCCGCAGCTCCATAGGGAAGCTGTCACTGTACAGGTGATACAGCTGCTCCAGATACCGCGTCTCCAACTGCTGTAACTGATTCCACTGGGCCATGTTGACCTGCAGAATCAACAGGAGAGAGCTAAGAACACATTTGAGACAGGGAAGACGAACATAACTGGTCCGTTCAGCTCATCAAGATATTTTTTTCTTGTTCCTTCCTCTTAAACAGTTCAAAACAATGGCGAACTTAAAGAGTGAAAGTACCTCAACGACCAACAGACATAAACGGCACGTCTCAAGATCTGCAAATGTTAAATATCACTTCTGTATGCAGTTAATTTCATGACGTATCCAAAAAATACCCATGTCATTAGTAACTCTGTCTTATCAACAAAACAGGCAAACATCAGCAATGTCAAGGAAGTGTTAGGTGCATGTCACCAGCGTGTCGAGGCCAAAGAAATCAGTGGCTGTTGATCGTAAAGCAGCGAGAGCATCCGTTCAAAGAGGAAAACCTCAAAAGCCCATGGACGCCGTTTCTCTCTACATTACCTCAAAATGCTGTGGAACACACTCTCGCAGTTCACCACATCCACACCCACACACAGAGCGTTGTTTGTGCTGACAAACTGACTAAAAAAGACCAGTGCTGGCACACAACGCGTATTTTTTACTCATTTTCTCTCAGGTTTGCACACTGAAGGATAGAGAGAAAAAGGACGCGAGAAAAGGGAAACGTGTCCTCAAGTCCTCGTGTCCAAAACGACCTCATGCACGGAACTGACTTTCTTTATTTCACTTCTCTTTTCACTAAACTCTGTAAATTAGCCAAATGAGAACTGCATTTTATAGAAATGTGTAAGAATGTAATAAACAAATAAATATAATATAAAATAACTCAATTAATTAATTGATCAATAAATTTACAAATCGTCATCAGATAGCCTTTTAACCAAAACGATAAAGCTAAAAAGCAAACTTACATTGTTGTCCACATAACGAATTGCAACTTGACCAGCCATGTCTACCTGCTGTGTGAGCAATGGGGAAGTAAATTACTTTATTCATGCACAGGTAAAACTAAAAGTGTATGAGGTGAAGGGTTGGACCCATAGATAACAATCCCAGATACGTCAATAGGTAACATTTCTGTTTATTAATGTATATAATAGTTTGTGTAATTAATGTATAACGCATTGTATATACAATACATTCCACTAGAAATAGTTCACTTTGGCTGGACAGACTTTAACGCTTTACTTTTTCTAGGCTACCCATTTCATTTATAAGCACTCTAAAGTCATTTTACAATTTAATGTACAACCATTAAACTATCAAGTACAAAGTACAAAACAATAAACTGATGTGACTGTAACACTTTGTTTGCAAATCTTGAATATATCACTTTTCCCCCCAGCTAATCAGGTGACCGTTACATACCCTCGTTGGCTGTGGTCACATCAGATTAGACACAAATGAGTTCAAGCGAAAACAAGATAGACAGAAAAAAAAAGAAAAAAAAAAAAGCCACGACTAAACAAAATAAACCCATTATAATCAGTGAATCCGTCTACACTCAATGCAACACGATCCCTGACAATGTTTTTTTTACTCCAAGCGCCAACTTTAGACATGACGGAAAAAAGGAATTAAAATTGTTGCTTTGTCCTATCCAGTGTAGACAGCTCAAGTTTCGGCCATATTGGCAGCACTTAACATATTCAGTGCCACTGAACCGAACAAAACACTCATATTTTGTTGATTACTGCTGCTGAAAATGGCCAGTTATTGTCATGTTTTGGGTTGTACTAATCGGTCAGACTGGGAAAAACATTTGGAGTACTACAGACTGCTAAAAGTTATAACAAATCAAGGAGAAGAGCGCAAAAAAACTGTCTGAGGAATAAAAGGCCAAACTGAACCAGGATTTCCAGGGCAAGAACCTTGACAACATTTGTGTTTGTTCTTATAATTTCCATTCAAGTAGGTAAAATATTAGGCTAATATCTTAAATAATACTGCTTGTATGTATCTTTACCACGTATTAATTTTCGTTTGTCAAAATATTGTGCCCCTTCCTGCTTACTAAGTCCTTCTCTATATGATTTAGCAGCTTCCACATGCTTCCCACACGTTTTTTCGGTAGTTTACACAGCATAAATTAGCAGAACAACGTATGCAATCTATATGGCGTGCATCTGGGTAATTGACCAAACCGTGATGTAAGTGCAAACCCTCTCTTAGACAGATCAGATGACATCACTGGCCAGTTGACAGGGCTCTCACTTGTCCTTCCAGGTCAGTTCTGAGTTGCCACTTAAAAGTTAGCATTCATTCATACTGTACATCCATTTTTATGTCTCATAAATAATCATTTAGTTTTCTGTGTTGTATTCTACGCCGTTTAGGGCCCCATGAAATCAGTTTTATTTTTTCCCCAAATTCTAATTAATTGAAATCATGAAACTTATTGAATTTATAATATTTGTTATTCATTAAAAAGACAAAAAATAAAATAAAGGCCCCGACAAACAGATTTTTTTTCCTCAAATTTTATTTTTTACCAAATTCTGTTTTCCATTAATTGTCTGGATTTCATTTTAATGGTTTCATTAAATTGTAATAATCAGATAGTCTCTAAATAATTGATTTTATAAAAAAATAATTTAATTTACTTCCTTTTTTTTTTTTTTTTTTTTCGAGAAATACTGTGTTGTGTATTTACATTTTTCTGGTAAATAAACTCTGGTTAAAAAAAAAAATTCTGGTTAATATTCCTTAAAAATAATGTTTTAATAATAATTTTAGTAGTAGTAGCAGTAGTAGTAGTAGTAGTCATTACATTAAGTAATATTTCTGTCATAGTTCCTTCAAGTTAAACCCAACTTTTGTAGGTTGCTGTGAAGACCTTTAAGTTTCTGTTTGTATATGATATGACAAGTTTTTCTCAAAAGAAATAATAAAAGGCTCACGAAGTGACTCAGAGCAGTTCTAGAGATTACGTTCACGCGTTAATATACTCATATTGAGGCGAGAGAGGCTGAAAACACTACAAGCGGCAAGCGTGCTTCAGTATGTGTGTAATAAACGAAACTGCACGTCTGCGCCATTCATTTACACAGAAACACGCAGAACATGCAGGATTCATGTTTAAATAGTCTTTTTGTGGCGTTATATTTACAGACAGTAGTCCATATCACATTTTAAGTGTACTGACCTACTTTTGATTTATTTATTCAAAATTGGGCAAATTCCATGAAATTCCACGTTATACCGAAAATATGATTTTTATGACTGTATTAAATGATTCCATCTGCCTTTGCTGCATCACGGAAATCGTAGGCGCTAAGTGTTATTGCGAAATCTGTTGTTTTGTCACCTAGATCAAAAATTTAGTTGATAGTGATAGTTATCGTTAAAAAATATAGTGAAAAAAATGATAGCTAAAATGATTGAAATTATATATATACATAAATATACATAAATGTGTCTATAGATATAACGATTATAAAAAACTTCATTTAGAAACGACCAATGTAAATTTAAATGCACCTAATCAATCTATTTTAAAAGTGAAACTGAGCAGTTCAATCAAATCTAAGGGGAAAGGAAGTCTCTGTTGCACAATTCAAATAACACGGGTTACATAAATGCGACAGGAACTGTTTTGAAGACACCCCTGTTTTTTTAGAAACACTGCATAATAGATGACACACATTATCTTGGATCATATTGCCAAGAACTTTGTGTGTTGAATAGGAATCCACAAAGCTTATGATCCGTATGCTCCCCAAGGCAAGATTCGGTTGTCTCCCACCACCTGGCATCTGTTCTCAATTTACAGCATGTCAATACTTCCAAGAATAACAACAAAAAACAATTCCCAGGAATATGAATGATGACCCCAAATCAGCTTTTTCACCTCATCTCCTAAAAAGATTGTAGACCAGTGCTTATTCATTACACTCTTAGTTCCTGTATCAGCTCTCACACTGCAACCTACATGTCTGCTGATCACTTACACAACTTGAGAGAGGCTCAAAACAATACGCTGGCACTCAGTGTCGGTTAGCCTTCCTTCCTTGACATGTTGAGTAACCAGAAGCACTTCTCGGAGCATGTGAGACTTAAATGATATTGGCTTGAGTTTGTGGCTCAAAGTGCAGAAAGAAAATGTCATAAACACAGAGGATGAGTCATAGTGAGCAGAAAACCAGCAAGCACTTGAGGTTATAAGAAGCTCTGTCAGAAATATCCAGTAGGCTCGGCTGAAATCAAGGAGAACAACAGGCTCAGAGGTGGGAGGGATTCGGGTAAAGCTTGGAGGATGTTTATATTTCAGCTCTCAAATGAGTTACCATAAATGAGGGACTATGCAAACTACTCTAAAACCACAAAAGGTACACTGATGTCCAAACGTGGAGGTCAATAGCCTGTGGCTTAAATGGTGTATAGATGTATTAAAGTGAAAGTCTGTATCTATGGAAAACAACTTCCTGTTATTTAAAACAACTTCCTGGGCAACCTCTCACACAGTAGCAGATTTTGTGAGAATTTAGACTCCTACACTCTTAAAAATAAAATTCCTTTATTAGCAATGATGTTCCATAAAGAATCTTTAAAGGAACAGTTCACCCAAAAATAAAAAATTGCTGGCAATTGAATCACTCTCAGGCCATCCAAGATAACAGTAAAGAAGATTTTTAACTGAAACAGTGGTCCTTGGTGATTCATAAAGTGAAAGTCAGTGGCTGCCTGTTCTTGACAATTAAAAAAAAAAAAAAAGCATAGTGTTTCCCTAGAATTCCAGTTTTTTTATTGGGGGGGTTGGAGATACCAACGGTACAGTACTTTTTTTGACCCATACAATGGGTTGGCTATTGCTACAAATATACGTACTACTTATGACTAGTTTTGTGGTCCAGGGTCACATTTACAACATTATTACCTGCAATCCACAGCCTCAAGCAAATAGGAAAATGTGATTCTTTTCCACAAACTTTATTTTCGGACAGTTCATTTCAATGAACTGGTTCATTTGTTTACACAATCACACTATGACGTAACGTATACGCATCTTGGATGGCCTGAGGGGGAGTAAATTAACAGAAATTTTTCATTTTTTGGGTGGAATATCCCTTTAACATGGAATCTTTCTGCACCAAAGGTTCTTTTTTTAGATAATAAAAATTTCCTTCACACTAAGAAAAAAACAGATCCTTTAAGACCTGTTTACTGAAAGGTTCTTTGTAGAACAAAAAATGTGTTTTTTGTCTATGACATCGCTGTATAACACGCTTTTGAAACCTTTATTTTTAAGAGAGTCAAAACCTGGAGACGAGTTGGCAATTTAGCACTTCTGGTTCCATCATCCCAAAGCCAGTAGGTTTTTAAATGAGTTTTTGGTGAAATATCTCAAGCTCAGGATATTTTTTACATTTTATTCTATGCCATAAAATACTTCAGTAATACTCCTTTGGGATTTTTAAAGCCTTTACTTGGCTTGAAAAAGGCCGTTTACCAACAAGTGGGTAAATGGGACTACAGTGGATGTCAAGGACATGAAACATCATCACATCAAACTCATCAACTCGCTTTCACAAACTCGTGTTTCTAAAGGCCGGGACACACCAAGCCGACAGTCGGTCGTTGGTCAATGTCAGGCCAGCGTCTGTCGGGCTCACATTGGCGGGGGGCTCACATGTTGAATCGGCGCTGAAGCCATCGACGTGAGTAAGAACTCTGATTAGAGTTCTTACAGCCTAAAGCAGAAGTGAGTATAAGGGTTTTGTATGCATCTTTGCACATCGCCTTGCCTAACAATGTGCTAGTTAGCACGTTTTGTGGCTAAATGCAGCTAAAGTTAACAGTACTGCTCGTAAAATGTATAAAGTTATCAACTAGGGCTGTCAAACGATTAATCGCATACAAAATAAAAGTTTGAGTTTGCCTAATAAATGTGTGTTTACTGTGTGTTATTATTATGTATATATAAATACAAACACATTCATGTATATATTTAAGAAATATTTACAAGTATATGTATTTATTATAATTTTTACATAATTTCTATTATATATAAATAAAAATATTTTGTACATAACATATTTCTCTTAAACTGATGCATTAATTTGTGTGTATTTATATATGCATAATAATTACACACACTACACACACATTTATTAGGCAAACTCAAACTTTTATTTTGTATGCGATTAATCACGATTAATCGTTTGACAGCCCTATTATCAACATAACTGATATTCAAAATGGTAAGCAAGCGCTTCTTTGTTTACGTTCGTATATCTGCGTATAGCTCGTATATGCTCGTTTCGGTTTCTACTTTTAAATTACGAATATATACTATTGATAGCTGCTGATATAGACAGCTAATTCCTCTCACGCAGACACAGAACATACATGTTAGTTGGCCGTCGGCTGTAGTCTGTGCGGTGTGTTCAAGCGCAGCTTTTTAGTCCAGACGCTGTCGGCGCAAGGCGACAACACCGCCGGCTTTTGTCGCCGCTATTTCTTTGAAGTCAGCTTGGTGTGTCCCGGAATTAATGGAGCTCTTGCAAACTATTCCAAATGAGCTGTCGGAAGTTTAATGTTGGTGTAGTTCAAAGGATGTGACACTTAAAGATGAGGCCAATGTTCAGAAGAAGAGATAAAAGGCCCAGACCTGGCTGTGAACTTAGGCTCCATTTCATTTCCGTGAAGGTGTCAGAAGAAGCGTGCTGTGTTCTGATCTCTCAGTCTTTAACAATGTCTCTCACCTCCTACGGCATAACAATTCATAAGATATAAGCGGAAAGAGATGCGCAGTTTAGTACGTGGCACTTCGTGCTGTTTCCACTGCTTGACACTGATTTTTTTGTTATTCCGATGAATTCTGGAATTTACCGTAATACCGAGCACAGGATCATATTCACAATAGTTAAAGGAAGACAAGCAACTGTGATTTACAGAGACGATCACTTACACGTACTTTTTTTTTTTATTCCACAGAATAAGCCGTATTTACATTAACAGGACAATGCCACTTTTATTCAGAGTGATAAGTATATTTACACCTAGTCTACCAGGAATAGACTTTTGGATGATAACCCAAAGTTTACTTCAGTTCTGAAGTGAACACTTGGCGTACATACAACCAAGCCTGTCAAAGTACACTCCATTTGACAGCATGGCATATGATCGACTTCTGTGTTTCTGTGACTTCAGGGTTGCTACCTTGTGGATGAACTAATTAGTGCAAAACAATTTAGGCTCATGACGACATATATATATATATATATAAAGTTCATGATGACATATAAAGTTCAATCTACCACAGGCACTGATGACACAGTTTTACTCCGCTGTCATTGAGTCAGTTCTGTGCTCTTCTATAACTGTCTGGTTTGGGGCAGCCATTAAATCAGATATAAGAAGACTGCAACGGACTGTTAGGACAGCAGAAAGGATCATTGGTGTGCACCTGCCCAACCTTCAGGACTTGTACATCTCCAGAGTGAAGAAACGGGCAGGAAACATCATCCAAGACCCTTCTCACCCCGGACACAACCTGTTTGCACTTCTCCCCTCAGACAGACGTTACAGATCCCTGAGCACTAAAACATCTAGACATAAAAACAGCTTTTTCCCAAATGCCATTTCCAGCTTAAACAGATAAACATAAATCATTACCTGGGTTCTACAATTCATTTCTGTATTTCTTTCTCCATTTCTAATTATTGACTCCTTGTGTAGTATTATTATGTAAACTTCTGTAGTATTTTTATGTAAATACACATGCACATCTCTTATTATATAGCTGTATATAGAGGAATAATGCACAAATCTGTACATAAATCTTCTGTTCCAGATTCATACATTATTATTTATTCTAAGTTTTTATTTTATTTAAATGTTTTTCTCTGTTCTCATGTCAGATATGTATGTATGTATGTATGTATGTATGCATGCATGTACCAGGAGCACCTTAAAAAACCACAACAAATTCCTCGTGTGTTTGCGCACACTTGGCGAATAAAGCTAATTCTGATTCTGATTCTGATTCTGATACATGCAATCCATTGAAGTTTGAACTATGCAACATGTTTAAATAGGGCTGGCCAGCATTAACCCTGCTGTGAAATGTTTTTTACATTTGCTGGATATAGTTATATTTTTCATTACATATTACATTTTCCTTACATTTTTTTTCTTTACAAATACAACATTTGCAAAAAGTTGGAAAATATAGAGCTATAATCTTACTTCATATACACGTAAAATCAGTTTTCCTGGTAAACGATGGCATCCGACTAAATGAATCATGATTGACTGTTTTGTAGACTGTTTTGTACAGATGCTTTCAAAACTACCACTATCAAGTCATTTTTGCAAACCTCATCCATGTTAGCTACTTAGATAACATTATCTTGGTCACAAATCAGCAGAATTTGCAACAGCAACGTAGGAAACATTACATAAAACCAAATGTTTAAGCACGCAAAGCGTACAAAAATGGATTTACCAGTTCAATGAAAGTTCAACCGGCCCAAAACATACAACTTTACCAACTGTAATCAAGTAATTCCTGTAATTACTTTAACCTGATTCTAAGATCACAAACATGTAAGACATAAAATATGTCAAAGTTAGAGGAAATAATAAAAAAGATCATAAAGAAATCTTAGAAAACACACAGAGTTCCTGGTTCACAACAAATGTGCATGGTAAAAGCAAAGGTAAAATGCAGTGTGAATCTGCAGTTATTCACACATCTATTACCAGTTACTAAACTGTAATCATTTTATGTAGCTTGTAAACAGCAGATGGAATCTGACATCTATCTGATCAGTCAAATTTTATCATGTGACCTGCGTATGACTTCCCCATGTGTAAATATCAGATCAAGAAAAAAAAAACTGT
The DNA here is from genome assembly GCA_036247105.1 of Cirrhinus mrigala. Classification (NCBI taxonomy): domain Eukaryota; kingdom Metazoa; phylum Chordata; class Actinopteri; order Cypriniformes; family Cyprinidae; genus Cirrhinus; species Cirrhinus mrigala. The sequence goes on from CM070009.1 coordinate 24,520,534, forward strand.
TTATATGCAGTATGAACACAACCTTTGATTCTCTATTAAGCAGGAGTGAATCAAGGTCTCTAGGCGGTCTGGTGCAAAGCAAGCTCAGGACATAAGTAATATCAGGAACAGCTAACAGCTGCTGCCTGCATTTCAATGAAACTAGCATGGGTTTTACATAAATGTGCAAGACTCTAAACCGGTGCAATGGCTATCAAACAAGAAATCTTCAATATGGTGATCAGAAGGAATAGAAAGTATGTCACACGTATCACATAGTTTAGAAGTGGCAAAAGCATGTCATATTCTGACTTTCATCTTACACCAAGTCAAAATAATAATGGCTGCTTGTGCAGCAAAGCCTTTTAACACTGACCTGTAAGCCTCCTTCAAAAGTTTTCTAAAACTTTGAATAAAACAGTATCTGATTGGTTTTAAACATCACAAAAACTCTTGTCTGCAAACTCTTGTCTCATTCGTCTGCAAACGAATCAGTATATACTCTATATGTGACCCTGGACCACAAAACCAGCCACAAGTAGCACGGGTGTATTTGTAGCAGTAGCCAACAATACATTGTATGAGTCAAAATTACCCATTTGTCTTTTATGCCAAAAACTATTAGGATATTAAGTAAAGATCATGTTCCTTGAAGATATTTTGTAAAATTCCTACTGTAAATATATCAAAACTTAATTTTTGATTAGTAATATGCATTGCTAAGAACTTCACTTGGACAACTTTTCTCCATTTTTTTTTTTTTTTTTTTTTTGGCACCCTTAGATTCCAAAATTTTCAAATAGTTTAATCTCTGGCCTGCCAAATATTGTCCTATTTATTTAGCTTTCAGATGATGTATAAATCTCAATTTCAAAAAAATTGACCTTAGGACTGGTTTTGTGGTACAGGGTCACAGATATCACTATATTGTGTAAAACCAAATCAACAAATTTGAAACAACTTGCTCTTTATATAACATGCAAAAATTAGCACAAACTGATCAAAGCTTTAAATGAGAGCAGCCGGACAACCAGGTTGATATTCTTTTCCAGTTATAAGCAATTTAAAAGCTTCACATGGTCAAAAATTCTCAGGTTATAAACTTAGTCCTTCTATGCAAACAATGTCTGACCCTACTGACCTTCAGTCTTAACAGCAAAGCTAAAAGAAGCACAATAATCAACAAACTGGGATATTCATATCTATCACATCAGTGAGACACTCTCACATTTACACATTTACAAAAATTTGCACAAAGAAATGCATAGTGTTTATTACAGATGCACCCCCATTACTGAATGAATTGTAGGTGAGTGCAAATTGCGCAATTCTACAATAGCAACTCTACTATCAATGCAAGTCCAAGACAGCTGACAAAAAATAACAGTGTACTTTTAAAAAGGATAAATTATACAATACAAACAGCAACAAAAATGAGGCACAGATCAACGATATATGCAGTCAATGTAGAGCAATATTAAAGCAAGTATGGCTAACTTCCATGTTTTTTTTCTCAAGAACCATTACCTTCTTGATGAAACAGTCAGCAAAGGTTCAACAAACGGCTGCAGTGCCTGACAGATCTCAATAACTGCAACAATAACCGCATTAAATCAACAGGCTTCTCCACCCACATATTTTCAACTGTTAAGGTTTGGCCTCAACCGCAGTTTCCCAGAGTTTTTGGAGTATCTGTCACACTAATTGTTGCTAATTTGACAACAAATGTGATGCCAGTGAAAATGAAATTCCCCTTTCATTTTAACCAACTGGAAAACGAGTAACTAGGAACATCATAATGCGTGAAAGATGGTATGCTGGTGCTCAGAGGGCGCTTCATGACACTACATCCCAGAACATATAATCAATGATAAAATAATACAGCTGCTGGAGGCACTATACAGCAATGAGATGAAGCAGAACTTGTTTTTTCAGTATGTGGGTGCAAATGAGAAAGCTACAGAACTAGCATAACAACAACAAAAAAGGAGTCGATGGCAAATGCTATTTTTTCCAAAGAGCACTCCAAAGTCTTGTCTTGCACAGAACTCCTGCTGAACTACCACTATCGACTAAAGGTAAAACCGGGCTTCATTAGCACAGTTCACTCAGTGATAATGGTTTGAGTCATTCGGGACCCAGAAAAAAATATGAGATATGAGATGTCTAATGTTGATATGAGATGTCTAATGTTGTGGTCTGAGTCCCTGGAAAAATTAACTCTACGCCCTTCCCTGAAGCGCATTATAAGTGAGAAGAGATAGAGGAACCGACTGTCTGACGCAGCAGCGGCGATATCATCTACTTGACCTGACTCATTTGAACTGCTTAAGATCTTTAATGATATAGACTTGTATACTTGTATACTATTATATAGGATGTGTACAGTGCCATAAAATTTTTACGTGATTTAAGTGAAAAACATGATTTACCATTTTTCACTGTAAATTGTAAGATGACTTGCACAATTTTTTGAAAGTGAAAAATAACATTTAACAGCCATGTTGTTTACTGTAGCATGGAAGTCTTTTACAGTTAAATAAAGATCTTTTTACAGTAAGTGCTTCCTGACACGGAACACTTTCAGCGGGAAAAAAAGAGGAAGCTTTTCAGATCCACATGACTGAAGTAACAAAGGATGGAGCAGTAATTACTGCAATCATGACATAAAACTCATTAAACTCCTGTTTCCAGAAAAACAAGGGAGCCAGTACCACAGTAGAGTCATAGTAACAGACAGTTACACCTTTAAGCCTGAACACATTTGACTTTAAAATATATGATCTTAAAAAATTCTGCATTTTAAAATGTTATATTTTGCAGAATCAATCTATCATATCTATCTATCTATCTAATATATATAAAAATCATACTTTTAAATGATAAAAAATTAAAAATCTATCATTCTCATATCATTTTTTATTTTTTTAATCTAATTTTATATATATATATTTTTTGTATCTAATTTTATATATATACATACACACACATACTGCAAAAAAATTTTTAAATGATAAAAAAATAAAAAAATATATATATAATTAGAATTTATAATTAACAAAACTCATTTTATACCATCTATTTACATATATGTAATATATAAAATCATATATTTTTAAATGATAAAAAATGAAATACATATTTTTTATTATCTATCTATCTCTAAAGAGCACAGGGAAACCAGTTATGAAGTGTTCACCTCAGATGGGAAATTTTCCAAAATTCAAGCAACCCAGAACTCAACTACTCACCTCATGACGTTTTATTTTTTAGATTTTTGCTCAGTACTTTATTCCTATAATTTCATTTTTGTACCATATTTGGTAACTTTACTGTTATTTCCAAATGTGGAATAATAAAGGATAAGAAGCTATATCCAAACTTTTCAACAACACTATATATACCACAGCACTTTACCATGTTATGTACATGGTTGTCCAACATTACTTAAAAAACAACTTCGAAATTAGTATAAATAGATAAACAGAAATCTCGCAACCTATTCATTCTAACGCCTCTATCATTCGGCGCCATCGTGCAAAACTGAAACCGGTCTCATTTGGCGTGTAAAGCAAAACTCCGTGAGGCGACACGAAACACACAAGCGAAAATGCGGCGACCAACTAGCGGCAAACGACGAGATGCCGCCGTTCTCCATCGCACACGAGGATTCCCTCGGCCATATACTGGAAGAGGTGACGTCATGGTGCAGAGGTGGGGAATCCCCCTGGAGACGGCGCGTGAGAAAAAAAACCGATAACCTTTCAACCAATGCAGCCAGTACAAGAAATTCCTAATGCATGAAATCTTGCCAGTTCGGCATACAATGCTGTTTTTATGCTGGGTCGGTGGGCGTAATCCACTGACTGCAACAATAATGAGAAGTGAAAATGAGAAACATTTATTAGGCTATTCTTGTCTTTTGTTCTCACCTTCGTTTAATGTATATATTTGATTGTCTCACCCTATTTATTTTCTTTAGTGTCTGTTTAAGACAAGTAAGTACTTGGTCCTGCAATATTGTACATAATGCCAATCATGCTAATAAAATATTACTGATTCTGACTCTGTGTATAAAGGCCTTTTTATTTTTTATTTAATTTGATTCACATTTGTTCCTTGTACCCCACTCCATTTAACTTCAATATTGTCTGTTTGGTAGTTCAAGTACACTTTGACACTATTGTAAATGCTGACAACCACGCAAATAATCTTTGTTGACTGACTCTAAGCAGAGGACAGCATGGCATCTATAAACGTACTATGGCATAATCAAGAATATCCATTTATGAGGAATCAACGAATAAGGCAAAACAGGTCAAAAAACACTTTCACATCACGTTACAAAACATGTATTCAAACGAAAACTTTAGGATTCTTCAGACTCTTATTTTGTAATGTTTACGGACTTGGCAACATACTAAGTGTTACTTAGTTATCCATGTAACTACCAAGTAACTACTGTCGCCTTGTCAGGACACAGTGACATTTTTCTCGCTTCATGTTACGGCTTAGATGAAACAATGTGTACATTATTTCCGTCATGAGCGCATCCCGTTTTCAGAATCAAGCAGCATAGATTGTGATCGATACATCAGCGCAAGCTGAGGCAACCCTGCAAAACATTATCTGACACAGTAACTCATATACGGTCCTTACAGAGAAACAACCACAGAACCGCGTCTAAGTGCGTTTCTTCATTGGCTTACAAAGCGACGTGGCTGGACAACTTACCCCTCTGTGTGTCGTTCAAGGTGTCAGAGAAAACGTCCCCCGCCGATATAAACACAGTCAACACGTTATTGACTTCAATAACTACCGTTTAAGAGATTATACGCTCTTCTAAAAAGCTCTTTTCCAACTTTTCCGTCACTACAAACACGCAAGCTACAGTGGTCTATGCGAAAATGGGCTGCACATTTCCAGTTTCTCATTGATTGACAGGACTTTGACGCTCTCACGGACGAGATCAGGATTTTGTCCAATAGCTGAACCCGAACGACGCACAGGAGGCGGGTCATAGAGCAAGCGAGCTTGAGACCGCCTTTGTTTATTGCCTTGGCTCTGCTGGCTGTTCCGACTGTTCTGTCCTCCCTCCGTAACGCGCTGTTCTGAAACTGAGCGCGGCGGGAGGAAGGCAAGTTTCTGGAACAGCACGCCTGGAAGTCATCTGAATTACTGGCAGTACCTACGTCATCTCAACTTTTAATTCAGTGGATGTAAAACGCGTACTGTCGTGACGTTTACTCAAATAATTTCTCCCCTTTTTACAACAGTGTGGACGTTTAAAGTGTGCCACTTGCCACAAATCACATAACGAAACTAAATGAATATTTTCCCAATATAAAAGTGCGAAACATAGAGACTCTCAACTCAAATATTTATAAAAGCGCTTTCGAAATCATAAAAAAATGGACCAAAATGCTGTACATAAATGCTAATTATTACAAACATAAAATAACACCAAAGCACAACACATCATTAAATGTTGAATAGCAAAATATCGAACCATTTATTTATTTAAGACTTTTTTTTTAAGAATGAAAAAAAAATATATTGCTGCAAATGCAATTATTTTATAAACAATATATGGCTCTGCAAACAAATTTTAATAAAGTGGATTATATCTTAGTTTTGTAATTACAGATGTTCAATTTGTAGCCTCAAAACCTGGAATAGAATTAGCTGGTTAACATTTATGGTTCAGGAATTTCTAATGGGTTTTTAGTAGCAATGGTTTCAAAATGCATGTTTCAGGTGTGACTGTCTGTAATTTAGAGAACAAAACGAAAGTTTCTTCAAATAGTGTTAACCACAGTCCTTTTTTACTCAGAAATCAAAAAACTATTTTTCAAAACCCTCTGAAATTCCCAAAGGAAACCATATGTTCGCCTACAAATTGACGTCATGATTGAGCTCTGATGTGTTTCTGTCAAATTCAGGTTAATCTGTTCCCACTTACACATTTTGACTGAACTTTGTCTTTTATTGATGCAAAATAATCCTTAACACAATGCTCCATTGTGTTCAGACCATTATCAGATATGTTTTTTTAAACAGACTCTTCCAACTATATTTCCTTCAAGCATAAAAACAGGGTGTTACCAGGTTATATTTACATCTGTTTGTTTCTAAGGAAACGTCAAAGGATGTTTTCTACAGTCCAGAAGTCCCAGTCCAAGTTCAGTAGGTTGTCTTTTTTCCCCTTCACATCTGGTCTCTCAATGTTGTCTTTAATGCCAAACAGAAACTGATGCTGACAAAACACATTCCCGTCTGATGCTGTGTCAAGAAATGATTCTGGAAATTACACATCACATGTGGTATATTAAAACTGAAATTAAGGTCTTGTGCACGTGCTTTTACTGTTTCTGGTTGTTCTTAAAGAAGACCTATTATGCCCCTTTTTACAAGATGTGATATGAGTCTCAAGTGTCCCCAAAATTTATGTGCCTGTGAAGTTTCAGCTCAAAATACCCCACAGATCATTTATTGTATCATTTTGAAAATGCTTATCCGAGTGGAAGCAGAAACACGCTGTTTTCGTGCATGTCTCTTTAAATGCAAATGAGCTGTTGCTTCCCGCCCCCTTTTCCAGAATAGGACTGTGCCTTTACAGCTCGTACCTCAGATACTCTGCCAAGAAACATCTGTTTGGTTATGATGATCATGTTTATCGTGCTGAAATCATGCGTTTTAAAGCCATATTAGTTCAAACTTATGATATAGGGTTTTCTGAGCACGCACATCCGAAGCACGCACACAGAAAACGGCTGTCTCATGGCATGTGAGTACTAAACTAAGCTGTCTTTTGTGTCTTATTGCACTTAAACGGTCAAATACACACAAGTTTATGCTAAAAACACAAAGGAGTTACAAAAACAGTTGAAGAAATCGCATTTTTATGTTAGATCTGTGTGACAGCAGTGTAATATACAGTAAATTAATCAATAAATCCACTGCTGTCTTGTCTCCTCTGAGGCTGGGACTCTAAATAGTGTTCTGTGCTTATCTATGCAGCCAACGACAGAACAGTTAGCATGCATTGCTCGAACTTTTGCCATGGCGTTAGAACTGGTACACTGTTGTCGCTTGCGAAAACAAAATGGAGGCACCGTGGGTGGAAATGCGCAGATTAAGGGGCGGTAATATTATAATAAGATCTTTATTACCCTTCTTACGTCACGGGGGAAGCAAAATCTGACTGGCTTTTTCTTTTTCACATGCTTGCAGAGAAAGGCTTACCAAAACAAAGTTGCTGGGTTTTCCTTTTTACGTTTTCTGGGTTGTTAGATGCACTGGGGACACAATTATAGCATTTAAACATGGAAAAAGTCAGATTTTGATGATATGTCCCTTTTAAGTTAAAATCTTAGCTTAAGAATATAAAAACATATACACTAAATAATGTGAACGTTTCACTCTTTCACCGTGGCCAAATTTTCAATGTTGCATTATATCTTTAACAGAATACTGTCTACACTTTTGCACAGAGCTGTTAAAGATCTCAGAGGTTCAAGCACCCTGCTGCACACAGGCCTGTTGCTGGCTAAATATAGCACTTCCTCAAGTTTTATTTTAGCAATACAAAGTTATGTTTTGTTATGTCAACCATCGCAGAAGACAACAATGATGATGGAAGCAGAATAAAGAACAAGGAAATATGAACATGTATTCACCGTCATTTCTCGTTAGTCAGCGCAGATGCCATGTCACATTGGCACTAATGAATATCCTCAAACATTCAGAGCATTTGGTCTGGTTATTCAACAATGACTTACATTATAAACATCCTCATTTAAGTCACATCTCACCCGTAATCTGATTATTTACCTGTACTTATCCACACAGCTGAATATACATGCAAAAATGAGACACTTATTTATGCATATTTTGTACAGAGTGATACAGTATGTGGTATGTATAGTGATATAAAGTGTGCATTTAAATGGAAAGAGGCCAGAATACAAACTCACACAGGAAGAATGCGTATTCAGGAACAAAATATGAATGATTAAAATTTGCATTTACACCTACGAAATGCTTGACTTCATCTAATATGGCTAATAATTTACTAATTTAGAAAATGACTTGTGTGATTAATAACCAATGGATGCGCCTACCATATTTTAAATAGTTTTATTTATTCATATAAAACAAAACTCATGCACACAAACTTCCCTGTCATTGCAAGCCTCACCTATTCTTGTTTCCACATTTGTCCTGCCGGGAAGTTCACATACAGTTTATACAGTATAGAGAAAATGCAGATAAATATTAGCTCAGTGGGTCTTAGTTTGTTCTTCCTGCTGCTTTCTGCAAACACACAGCCATCTGTTCTCCTGAGATACTGATGGAAAACACAGATGTGTAGCGGTGCATGTTTGTGTGGTGCAGAGACAAATCCATACTGCATCTCATGCATCATTTATACTGCAAACAGTTTTCTAGCAATGAACAATATCAATATATATCTGATATATATCCAAAGACACTGTAATCTCTTTGAGTGATCTCTTACTGTATCTGTTCCATCATTAAGATATCGAGAAAGTTAATCTTATCAGAGGTGTGAATAAATAAAACATTGTAAAATAAGGTACAGATACTCTTTACATAAGGTAAAATAGATAGATAGATAGATAGATAGATAGTGCTATGTCTATTCCCAGCCTCTTTCTTCTGTTGCTGTCTTCTGCTCCATTTTGGAAAAGCACTCTCCCTAATCAGATTCCTCGCATTGATTATTTAATGTATTCCCTCCGCGACCAATACGACACCACCAAGGACAGAGAACATGAAAGGATAAGCAAAGGGAGAGGCAAAGGCAAAAACAGCACAGACAGGAAGCAGTCTATGTCGCGACTTTGAAAACCAACAGACTGTATAGTAATGCATGATGCCTTGTTACTGTCTAAACATGGCATCTATTTTTAGAAAACAAGCTTTTACTTTTAGCGTAGTACTCCATTGCATTAATAAGAATGTACTTGGGTGATTTTAAAACCTTGAAGTTAAATTATGAATTCATTTATAAATGTATTAATCTCTGGATTATATAACTGACTTCATTTAACAGGATGAAATCCGAGAGCTTTCTGATCCTGCATAGACAGTAACGCAACTGACATATTCAAGACCCAGGAAGGTAGTAAGGACATCATTAAAACAGTCCATGTGACATCAGTGATTCAACCATAAAGTTACTATTTTATCGATGTCCTTACTACCTTTCTGGACCTTGAATGGGTCAGTTGTGTTGCTGTCCATACAGGGTCAGAAGGCTCTCGAATTTCATCAAAAATATCTTAATTTGTGTTCCGAAGATGAACGAATGTCTTGGGTTTGGAATGACATGAGGGTGAGTAATTAATGACAGAGTTTTCATTTTTGGGTCAACTATGTCTTTTAGGGGCATTCATGTGGTCATCGACTAAATTTGTTTGCCCGCAGTGTCCAGCTGTATTCAGGGTGGATCACTGTCTGTACTCCAACTTGTAGTCACCTGTCTGTTTGCTACGCATTTGCATGAAGTCACTGTTGCACGTCTCATTGAAAAAGAAGAAAATTAACTGCTTGGTTTCAATAGATGCTCTTTTTGGATTGGGGAGAAAGTTGGAAGTTTCTTTGTTTTGAAAACTGCACTTTGATTTTACTATCCTATAAAGCCTGCTGCAAATTTTAAAGGGGTCATGAACTGAGAAACTAAAATTCGCTTGATATTTTGACATATAAGAGGTCATTGTACTATAAAAAGATCCTGTAAGTTTCAGAACTCAAACTTCCTTATTAGTCTAAAACAGTTTATGTTGAAGCCAGTCTGCCAAAACTTTATGATGTAAAAGTGTGACTAAACACCGCCTCTGCGGAAGAAGATCAACTCCCGCTTCTACATCACTGCCTGTTTAACCCCCACCCACCGATTCACACACGTAGTGTAAATAACAAGATGCAAAAGCAGACCTACACAGAAACAAAACAGTAAAGATGGGTTTGAAGAGAACAAGACATTGTTCAGTGCCAAGTTGTGAAAAAACAGTCTTTGCATTGCCTTCCTTCTGATCCCAACATTAGGAAAGAGTGGATGAACTTTATTTTTAAAGAAGATACAAATCGCGTCAGTAAGAACTTGGTCCTTTAGCATTTTACCGCAAATTTGTTTACAAACAAGGAACAATTTGACGCAGGATTTTCAGAAAGATTGAAACTGTAAGAAAATGTTGTGCTGGCTCTATTGGATCCAACAGTAATATCACACCACACAAGTGTGAGTAACTGGTTTTATTACGTGCTGCTCACTATTGTTTTTTCTGCTGTTACAGATCGTTTGCTGTGTACTGAGTATTTATGCATTTTTTAACCTAAACCACAGCAGCGTCCACCTGTGAAGGATGTAGGCTGTCAAACATACACAACTATTAGCTAATCATAGCAATGGGTGTTTACTTCTGAATCTATAATCCACCATTAGGATATATATTTTTTTTTATGTAGCAATCTTGATATTATTACAAGGGGACCTCAGAGAACAGTACAAAATAATAAAAAAGGCAGTACATTAACCCTTCTAAGGTCTATAAATAATCAACATGATAGAAACTTTGCTGAAAAACATGTATATAGTCTACCACATTCCTTCTACTATGTGACTGATAGGTCATACTTTTTAGCAAGGTCTTTTAGTATTAATCTGAAATCGTTTTTCTGCTAAATTTTTACACATAACTTTTTTATTGTCAGTAATATTTCAAAACGAACGCTTTCTGTACTACCTTAGGTTTACTTGAGTGATTCTCATGGATTTTATGGGGATGTCTAAGGCTGTTTCATGCATTCTGACTTATTTACACTAAGGAATTCTCATGCTAAACATAGCAAAGTCTAAAAAAAAAAAAAAAAAAAGCGGTTGGACGTATGACTCTTTCTGTGCCAAAGACACAGGGTTCACTTAAGTTTCTGAAAGTTTTTTCAAGTATGGCCCTGTATTGCATCATAAAGAGCTGAATTCTTTGTATGGGAGAGCACGCACACGTCAACCAGGGCTGCGTTTCCCGAAACCCACTATGGTCGCAAGTTCCGTCGTTACTAATAGAGTTCAATGGACCTAACCACCATAGTTAGCTAACGATGCTTTTGGGAAACGCACCCCAGAGCAAGAGCAAGAGCACGCCCATCAACGTGCTTCATTCGTTAATTTGTTAGCCATAGTTAATTTAATTTTTGTCACAGTTTTATTTTTGTCAGTGTCAACACTTCAACCCGCGGACATCAAAAACAACCTGCGGTAACAGTGTTGCCAGGTTTTTACAACAAAAACCACCGAATTGCTACTCAAACCTAGCCCAATCACGATTATAGGGGGTTCCCCTATTAAAATTAGCATTCCGCAGGGTAAAATACATGTTTTTTGGTGGGGTACCCCTGGTAAAATTCACGTTCCAGTGGATAAATGTCATATTTTTGGGGTCGCTTCAACCAGTGTTGCCAAATCAGGCTACTTTAACACTGTTGCCACGGATTGAAGCAACCCCAATAACGTGATATTTATCCCCTGGAATGCGAATCTTACTAATGGTGTTAAGATAGCCCAGTTCCGCAGAAAAAAATTGGACTTGGCAACACTGATCGCTACACAAAAGCTGTGTGTGCTGTCTGTGGGTTTTCGGGTACACCTTACCTACCCCTAAATGTTACATATTAGTACCTTAAAGGTACATTTTAGTACTTTGAAAGTACATATTGGTACCTTAAAGCCACATATTTTGAACTTTAGAAGTACATATTTGTACATATATCTACATATATCTTATATAAGAACATATATCTTTTCACTTTGTACCTTAGGGTACCGTCCCAGCGACAGAACTGTACCTTTTTTTCTGACAGTGTAGGTACTCAACATTAACATGAGATTGGCAGAAACTGTGTTATGCCCGGTTTATAGTCTTCTATACAGACTATAAATATCTCATTGATTTGCATTACAAGTTTTCAGAATCATTTAATCTTTTGACCATATTGCATATTTACTCACTTTGGGCCTCTGAATAAAACTGAAGTGTTTTATTCCTCCTTTTTTAAAATTATCTTAAGGTTTCGTAAATTGTTTCATTTTAAAAGAAAAAAAAAAAAGATTTGTCTGACTATTATTTCATATCTCAGGCATCAAACATACTCTATATGGATATTTTTTTAAACATGTTTTTTTTTTATTAAAGACCTAACACTGATTTTGAAAGAAAATGTCAGACTGCAGATTCCTTGATGGTACAGCTTTATATTGCTGCTTGTGTCATGACTTCTTATCTGTACTGAACTATCAGTCTGTGGCCCATTTCTGCTTCATCACAATGCTACTTTTCACTGCTGCTCACCAAAGCAAACATAGGCGCTAATGATCTACAGTGTGCAGCTTCTGCTCTCTCTAAAAGCTGTAAACAGGTCAGTAGACAGAGAATGAAACAGAGAGAGACTCAGGCCTCACAGCACAAAGGTGGACACTTTTATTTGTTTATTAAAAGCAACCTAACCACAAATCTCACAAGGACAACAGCAGAGCCATAAAGCTGTAAGCAGCTTCATTCAGACCTTCATATTTTCATAATACCAGATCATAAAAAGCATGATACAAAATGTGTTTTCAGTATGTGTTGTTTGTAAAAATTAGTCTATTCAAGCTATATGCAATAATGTGGGCCAATTGTTTGACATGAACGCACTTAAAGTAGAATGAAAGATCAGTAATGGAGCTGAATACTCAGGTACTATACAACTCTGATGTATTTCTCTTTACTTCAGTGAGCTGGACCACACAATGATTATTATATCAGCACTACTTTGCCATTGAGTAGGTCCCTGTTCACCTAATACTCTATCTATTTGTGTGTATATGTAAAGTAATAGTCTACTTTGAGCATGTAAAAGTGTATATGTACAACAAAGGTAAACAGTCAAATGAATTTACCTCAGAATGAATAAAACTGAATTCTGAAAAGTAAACTTTTCAGAGACTAATATTCTGCTTGATCTTATAGATTTTTTAAAGCTTCTTGTTTAAACGTATAGATCAAAGATTAGATCACGCCGTCTGTAGACGTCAATTGAGGCAATTATTTTACATAAAGTCTGAGTCAAAGAGTGAAGCATTTAAAACCTTTGGAGCTTGGATTACATTCAAACCAGTGATTAGACCACAAAAACAACTCGCCATATCCACGTCATTATTAAAACTTTCAGTTTCAAAAGAAAAAAGTTCAGTCAGCAGTAGTTATTTGTATTTCTTTCCCTTTTTTTTTCTTTTTTTCTTTTTTTTTTTTTTTTTTGCATTTTCTCACAACAATCTTTCCGTCAGACAATGTACTTTCTAGCACCTTAAGGTTTTCACTTTCAACAGCTTCCAATAGTTCATTCATGGCATGAAAACAAAGCCCAGATTTTTTGCAAGATGCAGAGGGCCTGCTATTAATTTATACTGTTGAAATCAGCAGCCATCACATCACATGATAGTACAAAGAACACAAGGTGTTCATTAAATACAGGCACTTACATAAATATATTGGCAATATCTGGCTCTAACCAGGTAGCCTTGATTTGAAGTTAATATTAAATGTCTAATAGGAACTAAATGCCATGAGAGTGTTATGAAAATATTCTTGTGGAGTGCAAACCTCCTCACATCCACCTTTTCTGAAAATACTATAATACATTTGTTTTTTAAGATTTTAAATGTTGATTAAATCTTGATATCCAAAAATTATTTGACCATACACAAACTTGAGCATTAGTCAATTCAAAGGGTGACAGCTGAACAAAACAAAACAAAAAATGCAACCTTGGAGTTGAGAGAATAATAAGAAACAAACAAACAAACAAAAATGTTCAGCCAAAGGTCCAGTCGACTCCATTCGTTTGCTCTTTAATCTGTCCTCAAGCACATCTTAGTTCCCTACATCCTTTTAGCCTTATTCATCTCCAGACCTCCACATTATTTTTCCACGTTGAGCTTTTCCCAGGGTTCATCGCGTTGGACTTACTGGCCGGCCTTCTCTCTTGGCCTCACCGTCTCCTGGAACGCCAGCCGTGATTGATCAGCCGCCTCTAGTAGGGCCTCCATCTCCGGGCTGTCAAGATTGACCAGTTCACCTTCCTCCACCCCTGACACCTGACCTCCTTCCTGCGTTGCAAGACCCTCCTGGACCTCATCGTTCTGCTCCACCTGCTCCTCCTCTTCCTCAGGTTCTGGTGTGGGTTCGATCTCCCCCTCACGGACCTTCTTGACGTGGAAGGTGAAGGGCGGTACGCGATAGGTGGTTGATTTGGAGCGGGCGTAGATGGTGTGGTCCGGCGTCAGTGACTTTTTCATCTTCTCTCTAGAGCTACGGATCTTCTCACGGCGTTCGGTGTTAGGCGTCATCTTTGTTCCTATCTTACCCATCTTCTTGCCAAGGCTCTTCTTGGTCTTCTCAAGGTTCTCTCGAGTTCTCTGACGTGTCTTCTCCAGGTTCTCTTTAGTTCTCATTCGGGTTTTCTCCAGGTTCTCCTTGGTTTTCTGTCTGGTTTTCTCCATCTGCTCTTTGCTGAAGGCCATCTTCAGCTTGTCCACCTTCTGGAGGCCGCTGCGTTTGATGCGCTCGGCACGAGATTCTTCTATGATCTCCTCTACCTCAACTTCCTCTTCAGAGCCATGTCCTTCCTCTCCTCCTTCACTCAACACCAGCTCTCCTTCCTCTCCCACAGCCACTGGCTTCTTAGAGACCTTCACAGGTTTCACCTTGTCCTGAGAGAAAAGATCAGAAAGATTAAGGAACTAAGATTAGACTAGAATATTTTTGAACTTCCAAAATTTGAATTAGCATTAATAGCACCATTTCATACTACAGTGAATCAGAGAATGTTTCACTTTCAGTATTACTGTCAGACAAAAAGTACTGAATATAAAAAGCAAGTCCAAATATATGCTTCATAAGAGCATACTCAGCATACTTTGTTCCTGTCTATAATACACAAGGGGGTTTCATGAGCTCAATATTTCAGCAATATGTTTGTCCTTGTTTTTTCAATCAGATTAGTAAGATATAGGCTTTTATCAAAACAGTGGCAAAGAAAGTGTCTTAGTATTACAGTTACTGTAGTATTATTGTAATGTTTGTCTTGTTTTTAGGATGATTGCTTTGGACTATTTTTTCTTGGTGGAACACAGGTTGTTTTTTTTTATACGTCCATATATCCACAATATTTTTCCCGTAAGAATGGGTGTGGACACAGCTGTAAATTTTATGTGCGAGACTTCTGGTCTCATCCGTGTCCAGCTATTTTTAGCTGTTCAGAACAGCTTGTTTTGCTGCTTGATATTGCAAACAGGTGTGTCTTACCATTATTTTAATGTAGGCATATTATCTTAATTATAAACACAGTGGTTTGTAGTGCAAACAGTTTTAAAATTTTTATTGTTAGAATGGTCACTGTTCAGAGATCTCCATGTAAAACTGATCATGCAGACCGAACCGTAAGTCGTAGAGACTTAAAACTTGGAGGGATGGTAGTACTCATACCAACTACAGCGTCACCAAGGCTCACCCCAATCGGCCTGACTGGGGTGCTACAGCAATCAAAAGTATGAAATCGCTCATAACTCCTAAACCATCACATTTTTTGAAAAACATACTTTTGCGAACTAGTCCTAGGTTTTCCCCTGATCAGAACCAAACCAGTGCATTCTTTGGAGAGTGAATATCAATACTTATAAAAAAAAGTCTAACTTTTGACTCACCGTCACAAAGGGGTGCCAAACATTCAAAAGGGACAGGGCCACTTTTAGTAAAATCCCTATAACTCCTGAACGGAATAAGATACCTCCACCAAACTCAGAACACTTATGTAAGAGGTCAATCTGAGGTCACAGGAAAAAAGCGCTGCTGTCAATCAAATCGTTTGTTAAATGATTGAGAAGATGTAAAAAAAAAAAAAAAAAAAAAAAAAAAAAACTGCAAACTAGTCCTAGGTTTTTCGCTCAATCTGGAAAAAAACACTGCAGTACAATTCTCTGAACTCTCTAGGCCAATAATTACCCTAAAATGTTGAAATGTACCCTGTGGGAAGCTATAATGGGGTTGTTTAGAAAAGGGGCCTGTCCAAATTTACCCAAAATCTTATAAAGCATAAAGGAAAACTCAAAACTTTATGCAAAAGCTTCTAAACAAGCATGCAAAGTTTTAAGGGGATCGGACCA
This sequence comes from Cirrhinus mrigala, assembly GCA_036247105.1. NCBI lineage: Eukaryota > Metazoa > Chordata > Actinopteri > Cypriniformes > Cyprinidae > Cirrhinus > Cirrhinus mrigala. Next base: position 24,536,741 of record CM070009.1, read on the forward strand.
CAGCTGGCGCTATAACAGTCATAAATGTTAAAAGACATAATATTTCTATAATAAATTACGCTTGAACCCTGGTAATCACTGCTTGCAGCTCTATTTCTTCTTGCTATTTCCGTACAGCGGATAATAAACCGGATGTCTCTCACATTCACAGAAAACGGCTTACTTTCACGTTGAAAAATAAGGTGGATAACATAATTATATTGACAGGATATAAACCCCAGTCAATATTTTATATCAATGTATCCTGTTCATCCTGTCGAGGTATTTTTGCGATAAAGCGGCTGACTGTACACTCTTCTGAATGCTGACTTCATGAGAAACTAATATCTAATGACAGTTTAATTGTATTTTGGCTTCCTAACCCGTCGGACTTCACTCTGTCCCAAGACTCGTAATCGCTCTATATTGTTACCCCTGAACCTGTTGTTCAATATCCCATTGAGTCATTCAGTCCTCGTTCGCAGATCATGCAGATAGAATGATATTTGGAATTCAGGACACGCTATAACTCGTCTAAGTACTGAGAAAGATAATCACCAAGATTACATGGGTGGACGAGCTTTGTAGTAAGATAATGAACTGATTTCTATGCAACTAGAATGAGAAAATGTCAATGTGATTCATTGTAAATATATGCCATTACTAAAGTTATATCAAGCCCACAGGCGAGTACAGCACTCCCTCTAGAGGGCACTGTGAATGAGCTGTTTCACATGTAAACACTTTGAAAGCTCTTGCAGAGTTAGTTTGGTTTCAAATTATAAAACAATAGATATATAATTTACAGAACAGTATCTAATATATACACAAACTTTAAACAATATATATTATATATTTTGAACAAATACGCACACACACTATGCTCTGGTGATTACAAAGTTTTAGAACGTATAACAAAACTCACGAAAAGAATATTTATTTTCTTGAAATTAATAGCATATTTTATGTGGCATTTAAGTAGCTAGTAAACAGCACTGCCTCACCTAGCAAAGAACCAAAGTCCTCTTAAAGACTGAAATTATACAAACTCTGATTCAGTCTCTCTTGCACATTCAACTAGGACCATGTGAGCAATCCAAAGAGATTTATCACCCAGAATAAAAGCATCCCAGATTTCCCCTGGAGAACTGTTAGCATATAAAAACACTCTTTTAAGCACACACAAAGATGCAAAGTCGTCTGCATTTGAGTGAGACAAGCCAACGTATCTTTACATCAGTTAAAAGGGAACGTCAGCAGATATGTATCAACACGATATGTTTTAAAAAAGTTTTAAAAAAATCTTACTTATCTTAAATATCCATACTTTAAAAAAAAAAAAGAATGTTCTCTATCTATAAAACAGATGCTATTTTGAGCAGGCGAAGCATAGTGATGGACTCAGTTCAACGCTCAGCTTGTAAGTTGTCATATTGTGTTATTTAAGCATATGCCAAAATAAAGACAGCTGCGTTATTCCTTTTCTTGATCATAATGGCTGTATCCAAAAGTATAACACACCCTCTGGTGGTCAAAAGAAGAATTGACACAATGCCGGGATCTCCTTAAAATTTACAAATAATCAAATAATTCTGTTATCTCTGAATCAGTTTTTCTCTGGCCTCGTAGCATTGAAAGTCCTTGTAGACTTGCATGCGTTTCCTTATGTGGTTTGTGAAGGCTGAAGATGCGTGTATGTGTTTATTTTAGTCCGGCCTTTCCTCTCTTTGCGTTCCACTCGTCTCATTCCCTAAACGGTTTTCATCCATTCACTTCTTAACCACCCATTACTGTATCACTATTCCGTTCGGCACCCTAACCGGTACATACCGATACTGTCACCATAGTAACCGCATCCACTGACTGACTCAAAGGTTTCTCGGAGACAAGGACTGGACTGAAGACCTGCAGGTATTGTGCTGTGTGTATGTGTGTGTGTGAGAGAGAGTCATAACAGACAGCTAATAAAACCCCCAGATAAACTGCGTAGTGTTAGATGTGAGCTTTACTTTATGTCTTGGCTGACTTTGGTGACGCCAGTTACCGGCTACTGTTGACTCACAGTCATTTGCAATGTCAAAACAAATCATTTCCGGTTTTTGATGCAAAAACGTTAGTCCTCATGTGAACCTGGGTTTAATAAACATTCTAAAACTCCAGGAAGAGCCAAAATATACAGGAGCAGAGAGGTCGGTCTGAGGTGTTACACAATGCTGGAAATGTGCAGTGATCATTGCACATACTCCGCCAAACACTCAATCCAAACAGCTAAAGGCAACAGAAAGAACTCAGTGTAAACAGACACAGAACTACTGAGAATGTAAATACTGGGGAGAAAATCACATAACTGGAAACCCTTTTCCATAATAATTTGCTGGGTGACAACAAATTCCAGCTGGTGAGTAATACGGAATTTAGGAAACACCATGTGGATTGCGTATTTTGCAGTCGATTCACATATTTAGTGTTGGGGGTAACACATTACAAGTAAGGCGAGTTACGTAATCAGATTACTTTTTTCAAGTAACTAGTAAAGAAACGCATTACTTTTGAATTTATAACAAAATATCTGACTTCACATAAGTAACGCAAGTTACTTTATTTTTTTCACTGACACCCCCGTGTTGAGTGGAAGTAGGAGTAAGTGCTTTTCCTTCAGCCTGAGGTTTATTAATTTCGCTTTTGGTGTGAAAGGGCTCTTGCTGTTGCCAAAAAATATAACTTTTGGGTTTTTGTTATTAAAAAACAAATAAGCAAGCCCAGCCCGGGTGACAAAAAGTAACGCAAAAGTAACGTAATGCATTACTTTCCATAAAAAGTAACCAAGTAATGCAATTAGTTTTTTATGGAGTAACGCAATATTGTAATGCATTACTTTTAAAAGTAACTTTCCCCAACACTGCAAAATATTATTTTTTAAAATGACACTTTAGCAAACATACTTAGTTCTACATTTATAAAACTAAGAAATATTGCATCTCTTGTTTCTATCTCTGAATTGATAAAAGGATGGATATTGGATAATCAAACATGTCTTCATAATTTGAAGTAGTGATTTCTTGCTTGCTTCTGGTTTGGTATGTGCATTTTTTTCTCTTCTCCTCTTTGGTCTGTGACTGTGCCAGAATATATGTTTTCTGTGTACTTGTGGACTTTTTTTTTTTTTTTTTTTTTTTACACCATCAATCTGTCGGGGACTGCAGATGAAAATTAGCCTGAATGGCTACATCTGGCACATTTACATAGTAAATTGTTTACTTATGTTAATTAATGTGCATTGTCCCTTCTAAAATAAAAATAAAAATAATTAAAGAGAACTTTTCCTAATTATTTCCATGCATCTCTATGTCCTCTGTATTAATAACAAGGTCAAAATGCACCTGTAAACATAAAAACAACTTAATGCAAATTTACAGATTTGGTCTGTAACAGCAAGCAAGTCAAAGCTTTAGTTTGTCATACATCACGCAAAAAAATATTTTATTCAAATTATTTTAATGTATATTATTAAAATGAAACAGAATTATCAAATCAAAATTTTACATAGTGTCAGGCATTCACCACAGCCACCTTCACCTGCCACACCACCCTGAGCACCGCCCACTCGTTCCTCATCACCGGAGTTTTGATCACGCGCACCTGCAGCTGATTAACTCCACCCTTTATATAGAGCACTGGTTCCATTCTCACCTTGTCGGGTCTACCGTTTACACCCCCTACGTTAGCTCCTGACTCCTTATGCTATTTCCTTGGACTCTGCTCTCCGTGTTCCGGCTGGACTCATTGTGGCTCAATATCGGACTTGTACCTGCTCATCACTACCAGGACTGTCAGCTAAGCTATTTCTCTGCATTTCAAACTACTGCTCTGTTCATCCATCGCTGTGAAATAAATCTTAAACTCAACTGTTACTTACCTCTCGTCTCCTCCTGTGTGTGTGTGTGTGTGTGACAGAAGACCCGACCTCTACACAGATGAGCACCGAAGCACCAGCCGCAACAGATCCGTTCTTAGAGTTGGTGAATGCCATCAAGGCGGCGTTAACTCCCACTCCGACGCCGCCGCCTGCCTCAGGATCTCCCATGGCTGTACCCGCTAAATTTGCGGGTGAGGCGACTGAGTGTAGCGGTTTTCTCCTACAGGTCAATCTCTACATCCAGATGCAACCGCAACAGTTTCCCTCTGAGAAATCAAAGGTAGCTTTCCTCACATCCCTCCTCACGGGTAAAGCTCTACAATGGGCCAAGGCTATTTGGAATGCTAACAATCCCATTATCAACTCCTACGATCTGTTTATTAATCATTTCTCTGAGGTGTTTAGCACAGCTACCAGTACACTCTCCACGTCAGATCAGCTCTTCCGCTCACGTCAAGGATCAACCGAGGTCAACGAATACACGCTGCACTTCCGCACGCTGGCGGCAGCTAGCGGTTGGAATGAGATCGCCTTGCTGGGGGCCTACCGGCAAGGTCTAAACCCAGAAATTCGTGCAGCGATGGCCATATACGATGATAGCATTGGTCTGGAATCCTTTTTACAATGTACCACCCGAGTCGCACAACAGCTAGCCGCCTGCCAGCCAACGGTAACCGCTCCTCAGTCCGCCTCGGTGGTTGCTAGCTCTCCAGTACCAGAACCGATGCAAGTTGACTCCACACGGCTCTCACGCTCCGAACGGAATCGCCGGATTTCTCAAGGATTGTTTATATTGTGGTCAGCCAGGACACCTTCTCCGCAACTGCCCCATCAGGCCCCCACGTCCGGTGGTGAGTACTATCTTATCGGATATTGAAACAGCTAAACTCACTTTGCTATCTGCAACCCTGCATACTTCTAATCGTTCTCTCCCTGTATCTGCCTTGATCGATTCAGGCTCCTCCGGCAACTTCATCTCCACGAAATGTCTAAAGGAACTTCATCTACCACGCCATCACCAGATTTATTCAGTAACAACGATTCAAGGAAAACCACTCGGGCGTGGGGTGGTACGTTATTCATCTCCATTCATCACTCTGCAAATTGGATTTCATCACGAGGATTTGAGGTTTCTGGTACTGGAGGATTCCACCGTCAATATCATCCTGGGACGACCCTGGTTACAGGTACATCAGCCAGAGATCCGCTGGGATCCATGCAACATCATCCGCTGGAGCCAGAAATGTTCCACCCAATGTATGTCTCTTCTATCTCATCCCCGCAGTATCCACACTACTGTCGCTTCCACCCAGATTGAAAGCCCAGAACCGGTCTTTATGCCAGAGATCCCAGCGGAATACAGGGCGTACCAGGATGTTTTCAGCAAGCTAGCAGCCACCCAATTACCACCTCATCGGCCATGGGATTGCGCCATCGACTTGCTGCCTGGAGCCCAACTACCTAAAGGAAGGATCTCTCCCCTGTCCATCCCGGAGCGCCAGGCGATGGAAAATTACATCACAGAGGCTCTAAACCAAGGATTCATCCGCCCATCCACATCACCGGCCACTTTGAGCTTCTTCGTGGGTAAAAAGGATGGAGGTCTACGTCCGTGCATTGACTACAGGCAGCTGAATTCTCAAATCATACAACAACCCTATCCGCTCCCCCTGGTTCCTGCCGCCCTCGAAGAGCTTTGTGGATCCCAGGTGTTCACGAAGCTGGACCTGCGGAGTGCCTACAACCTCGTTCGTATCCGTGAGGGAGACGAGTGGAAAACCGCCTTTATAACACCTACTGGGCACTACGAATATCTGGTCATGCCGTACAGCTTATCGGTCAGTCCCTCTGTCTTCCAAACGTTTATGAACGAGGTGTTCCGGGAGTTTCTCCATCGGTTCGTGGTGGTCTACATTGACATCCTGATCTACTCCCGGAACATGGCCGAACATCGCCAGCACGTCCAGCAGGTCCTACAAAAACTCCGTCAGCATCAGCTCTACCTCAAACTGGAGAAGTGTGAATTCCACAAGTCATCTGTTCAGTTCCTAGGCTACAACATCAATTCCGAGGGCGTGCTTATGGATCAGGGGAAAGTTGATGCCATTCAGAACTGGCCACAACCTGACAGCATCAAGGCCCTTCAACATTTCCTGGGTTTTGCTAACTTCTACCGTCGCTTCATCAAAGATTACAGCTCCATCATAGCTCCTCTGACCTCCCTCCTGCGGGGTAAGCCAAGACGCCTCACCTGGGACCCCGCTGCCCACGAAGCTTTTCAACACATCAAGAAGCTCTTCAGTACTGCACCATTATTACATCATCCCGATCCCAACCTCCCATTCACCGTCGACGCGGACGCTTCCACCACTGGAGTTGGTGCAGTACTGTCCCAAGCGGTCGGTGAGTCCTCTATTCTCCATCCCTGTGCCTCCTTCTCCCGTAAGCTGTCACCGGCGGAGCAGAACTACGATGTAGGAAACAGAGAACTGCTTGCCATCAAGCTGGCCCTGGAGGAGTGGCGACACTGGCTGGAGGGCGCTGTCCACCCCTTCACGATCATCACCGATCACAAGAACCTCCAATATCTCCGTGATGCTAAGAGACTAAACCCGAGACAAGCACGCTGGGCACTATTCTTTACACGATTCCGCTTCACTATCACCTACAGACCCGGATCCAAGAACATCCCCGCAGACGCACTCTCACGTCAGACTTCAGCAGACCTGCACACGGACTCTGAACCTATCATCCCACCTCACCTCATCGTCAGCCCTATCATATGGAGCCTCGACCAGGATATCCACCAAGCCACTCTCCAGGAGCCAGCTCCGCCGGAATGCCCAGAAGGTAAGCTCTACGTTCCTCGCTCCCTACGTCCCCGCCTTCTGGGCACAGCTCACGGGTCTCCGGGCTCTGGACATCCAGGCAGTAAGCGGACCCTCTCGCTTCTCCAGAACCGTTACTGGTGGCCTAGTATGCGCCGTGATACCATCAGGTACGTCCAGAGTTGCTCTGTCTGTGCCATGTCTAACTCTCCCCGCATGCTACCCGCAGGAAAACTGGTCCCATTACCCATCCCGGAGAGGCCCTGGTCCCATCTTGGAGTGGATTTTGTCTCTGACCTACCCAGTTCCGAAGGTAACACCTGTATTCTGGTGATTGTTGACAGATTCTCCAAGACCTGCAAATTTGTACCCCTCAAGGGATTACCGACTGCCATGGAAACGGCAGAACACTTGTTTAATCAGGTGTTCCGCCACTTTGGTATTCCCGAGAAGATTGTGTCGGACCGGGGCCCTCAATTCATTTCTCATGTATGGAAGGCATTTTTCAAGCTGCTTGGTGTCACTGTTAATCTTTCTTCTGGATACCACCCACAGACAAACGGCCAGACAGAGAGGAAGATCCAGGAGCTCGGACGTTACCTCCGGGCATACTGTTATGAGGATCAGCACAGCTGGAGCAGGTTCCTCCCGTGGGCCGAGTACGCACAAAACTCTCTCCGCCAAGATTCCACCGGCATAACACCATTCCAGTGCGTACTCGGTTACCAGCCTCCGCTGTTCCCCTGGACGGAGGAACCCTCTAATGTTCCAGCTGTAGACCACTGGTTTCGGGAGAGTGAGAGAGTGTGGGACTCGGCTCATCACCATCTCCAGCGAGCGGTATGCCGTAAAAAACTCTTCGCTGACACCAGACGTAGAACTTCACCTACCTACCAACCCGGAGATCAGGTCTGGCTGTCGACCCGGGACCTACGGTTACGGCTGCCTTGTCGCAAGCTGAGTCCCCGCTACATTGGTCCCTTCAAGATCCTGAGGCAGATCAATGTCACGTTCCAACTTCAGCTCCCTCCCAGGTACCGCATTCACCCCACGTTCCATGTTTCACTGCTTAAACCATTCTTTCCATCTGCCACAGAATCCCCGGGAGCTGAGTTGGAACCCCCTCCTCCTGAAGTCCTGGATCAACCCTCCATCTACGCGGTCAGAGAGATCCTGGACTCACGTCGTCGGGGAGGTCACCTCGAATACCTCATCGACTGGGAGGGGTATGGACCAGAGGAACGCTCCTGGGTGCCTAGAGACGATGTCCTGGATCCTATGCTTCTCGCCGATTTCCATCGCGACCACCCAGATCGTCCTGCCCCTCGCAGTCGTGGCCGTCCTCGGCAGCGTGTTAGGGCGTCGGGAGCCGCCCCTGGAGGAGGGGGTAGTGTCAGGCATTCACCACAGCCACCTTCACCTGCCACGCCACCCGGAGCACCGCCCACTCGTTCCTCATCACCGGAGTTTTGATCACGCGCACCTGCAGCTGAATAACTCCACCCTTTATATAGAGCACTGGTTCCATTCTCACCTTGTCGGGTCTACCGTTTACACCCCCTACGTTAGCTCCTGACTCCTTATGCTATTTCCTTGGACTCTGCTCTCCGTGTTCCGGCTGGACTCATTGTGGCTCAATATCGGACTTGTACCTGCTCATCACTACCAGGACTGTCAGCTAAGCTATTTCTCTGCATTTCAAACTACTGCTCTGTTCATCCATCGCTGTGAAATAAATCTTAAACTCAACTGTTACTTACCTCTCGTCTCCTCCTGTGTGTGTGTGTGACACATAGCAGCAATTATGTATTAAACTGTGAATTTTAAAATAATTACAGTGCAGAAAGTAACTATTGGCAGAGACTAATTGAAATGAGTGATAGCACTGTAAATAAATATTTTTAATTGCCATGACTTCTCTTATAACAGGCAACTTTCAATGCAGTAAACTATTACCAAATACACTGAAATCATTTCATTTCTTGCCATTACTGGAACATTTCACTCAATAATAAAACTAAAAGAGCCAAAAAGTCCACTTTTAGACAGATTCTTGTAAATATAACAGTTACACTTATTGTAAATGTAACAATGCCTAGAGTTGAGTCACTGAGTGCAAGACCAAAACCAGTCTAAAATTAACTCTTACCAATCCCCAAATGCCAGTAAGGTACTTTGGTGAGTAAATAAATTGTTTGCCAGTTGGCTGGTGTCCTAAAACATGATTTAAACAACTATTTCTTAGTGGAAGTTTTTCCAGGATGTTTAAACTTTCACTGTGGCTACACTTTTTAGTTGACTAAAGCAAAAGTGCAGCAAAATCACAACTGGTTTTTATATTTTTTGTGACAGATGCAGTGTCCCATATAACACAATGACCTACACTACGTAATTTCAATGTTATAAAAATAAATACTTTTTTTAAACTATTGTAATTACATATACACTACCAGTCAAACAATTTGAACAGTAGGATTTTTTTCATTTTTTTCACCAAGCCTGCATTTATCTGAACCAAAATACATCAAAAGCAGTTATACTGTGAAATATTTTTACCATTTAAAATAACTGCTTTCTATATGAATATATTTTAAAATGTAATTTATTCCTGTGATCAAAGCTAAATTTTCAGCATCATTAATCCAGTCTTCAGTGTCACATGATCCTTCAGAAATCATTCTAATATGCTGATCTGCTGTTCAAGACACATTTATTATTATTATTATCATTATCATCAATATTTAAAACAGATGAGTAATTTTTTTTGATGAATAGAAAGATCCAAACATCAGCATTTATCTAAAATAAAAAGCTTTTGTAACATTATACATTATACCATTCAAAAGCTTAGAGTCAGTATATATATTTTTTAAATTAAAAATACTTTTATTTAACAAGGATGCTTTAAATTGATCAAAAGTGATTATAAAGACACTTACAATGCTACAGAACATTCTAACAGTAAGATTTTTAATGGATCATGTGACTGGAGTAATGATGCTAAAAATTCAGCTTTGAAATCACTGGAATAAATTACATTTTAAAATATATTCAAATAGAAAACAGTTATGTTAAATAGTAAAAATATATCAAAATTGTACTGTTTCTGCCATACTTCGGATCAAATAAGTGCAGGCTTGTTCAGCAAAAGAAACTTACTGTTCAAAAACTTTTGACTGGTATACAAAATTCTTGATTCACTCAAAAAGTTCATTTTGGATCCTGGTTGCAATTATGTAGCACTGGCAAAAACAATAGTGCAAATACAGTAACCATAAACACCACATTAATGCTGCTGCCAGTGTGTCTGGGACCATGTAATACCCTCAAACTCCTGCTCACAAGCTCTAGACTAAAAAAAATGTCAGTCCATACTATATATATAGAAGGATCCCCATCTAACCCCCTAAAAGAGGCAAACAATTACCCAGATTAACAGTTATCTGTGGACTATGGCACCATGACAACCATTACCAAGACAGCCGCAAAAACATTTGGTGCTGTAGTTGCATGACATATACAGCTAAACTAAATCAGCCAATGATAAGTAGATAACAGCTGTGTGTGTGTGTGTGTGTGTGTGTTGATGTTGAAAGGCATGTTAAGGTTGAGGCACTGAGCAGCAGCTGTACAGCGGAACTCCTACTGAGAACCTGAAACAACCATGAATAACTTTAACCATGACTTTAGTATTGGTTTTATAACAGCTATTACAAAAATACGATCTCTATCTTGCATAAGAGACAAGATCTGTGTCGTGCCAGTCAGGGACACCAGAACCACGAGTGCACATGCACTAGTTTTTCAAGGCTCAAAGATGCCATTATTAAATTAATTAAACAGGCACAACAACACACACTACTGAATCTGTCTCTCATTTGCTGAAGGCTATATTAAACTACTGCGGTTGAAACAGGAGTCATCTGGTGTTTTTATGTATCTGACGGCTTCATAATGTCAAAGAGGTAAAGGCTTTTCACCTATCAGCTTCCTTATAAATAGAGCTTCTTTTAAAAGTGACAATAAAGACATTTACAATAGTTATATATATTTGTGTATGTGTATATATTCGTCAGGGGCGTTTCCTCTCAGGAGGCAGCGCCTCCTCAAAACCCTGGATGAGAAAAAAATTCATAGAACAAAAACAAAACAACGCAAATATTACATAATATAACATTTAAAAGCATATCGCTCGTTTTTCTAAAGAAACATTGTCCAACAGCGACACCAGCAGGTAAAGTTACAGCTCATTGAGCTCCTAAAACGTGCGGTGAGTCTGGTGGGGTAATTGAGAATGGGGGAAAGTCACATTAGAGGAGGCAATGCTTCCATCGCGATATGATTGGATATGACTGTTTATGATCAGCTGTGATTGGTTCATGCGATAAATCCCGCCTCTTGTGTTCGTGCGTGTTCGCGAATCAGTCCGAATAAACAATACGATAGTGTTAATGGGACAACTAATTTAAAAAAGTACTCACACGCTTAGATATAACCACTTTGTTATGTCAAAATAAGACTTAAAATGGTCTAAAAACAAGATCTGTGGGAGTTTTAGTGAGTGATCAGCTTGGCGAAATTTAAAGTCAATCTCCCTGTCTGTGTCCAGTATTTACCGAGCTTTGATGAATGATGATAGGAAAAATTAAAAAAGAGTAGCGGAATATAAGTTCACAAATAAAATCTATTGTTTAAATTATTACTTCCTTGAGTTATTATTTTGAAATAAATTTAAAATTATTACAAACACTAACTTGATGAGATTCATACTTGGCTTTAATAAAAGGAATATTGATTAAGTTTTATTTGTATTATAATCACTGCATTTGCTGCAACCATCCAGTGCTATGAACACACAAAAACATGCGCTGCATCTGAAAGAGTGAGAGATGCTGAACTGAAGTGGACAACATTCTGTACAATTGGAATTGAATGACTCCTAATCCTGATTTATTATAAGTAAAGGTGAATTTTAGTTTCAGATGTGTGTTGCTGTGTCTGGCTATGCACTATCGTATCAAGTGTTGCTCCATATTCATCTGCAGCCCTGCCCCATGCAAGCGATATGAAAGAATGCAGTAATTCGAATGCAGATGTTCTGTATCTCATATTTGACATATTAGATAACATGTTTAAAATGATAAGTTAAAGTGACCACCTCTTCTGATGCTTTATAAACACATGCACACATAACATACCGGTAGCAACTCATGTACCATTTATTCTCAGCCCATTCATCAAACATCACATTCTGGCCCGGACTAACACGCAATACACAGTCTACCTAACACACACACGCTCACACCAAACACACACTGCTGTCTGGGTAAACATGATACCCTGAATTCAGCGCAAAAATAGAGCAGAGGCCAACCGTAATGTTGGAGATCACGCAAACACCCATAAGTCACAGCCACACCTCATCATCATCCGCCCAGCAAACACCTCCAGCAACACCACTTAGCATTCAGCTTTTTCTTATCAGACTGCTGTGGAAATGACACGTCTGTCACAGTAGCCTTGTCTGTGTGCACGAGGAACTTAATACCATTCAGATGATGTGCGTCCCTAAAATAAGAGGTAAACTGCAGGTGCACAGCTGCAAAATCAAATCATTTCAAATAATGCAATGAAAATGTCTTCAGATGAGGTACCAGTACTAAAATGTCCAAGAGTCCTGTTGAAAAATCCAGCATATGCTGGTTAGGTGTGTTTTGAAGCATGGCTGCTGGTTTGAGCTGGTTTAAGCTGGTCCTGAGCAGGAGCTAGTTGCTTAGAGCCATCTAAGGACCAGCTCAATCCAGCAGCCATGCTTCAAAACATACCTAACCAGCATATGTTGTTTTTTTTTTTAAACAGGGAGGTCAGAGGTCAATGGATATTTCAACCAATAAACTAAAAGGAACATCATGGAGCTCTGTTCATGGACTGTTCTGGCACTAACTTCCAATGATAGCTTCTGAGAATAATGATGTTAATGTCAGTTCTGAATAAATTAATTAAAACGTCCATTTATTTATAACATATGAAATATTTATGTGTGTACTCTCGCTCTCTCTCTCTCACACACACTTGTCACCTACAGGAGTCCAGTTTTACAGGGGTAATTTATGTAGGTCTCAGAGGTCCGTGATTAGATATCTGATAAATGCCAGTAGTGTAACCTGCAGCCTCAGTGGACATTCCACCAGAGAAGACTGAAACTGAGACTTCATGAGCAATTCAATCCACACACACGAACTTATATGCACATGCACACACACACATACATTCATTGTGAAATATTATTACAATTTAAAAACCTTTTCTATTTGAATATATGAAGAGTTCAGATGCAAAACCAGCTAAAAGCCATCTCGGTCAAAAATGAGATAATGATACTGAGTGAATGCTCGTGACACATATTATACATCCATCAAATACTTTTTCTTTAAACTCGGTAAAATACCAGCCTCAGCCCAATCAGAAGTACCGGTACTTGCATAGAAACCTATACATCTGAGCCTGATAAAAATGCATTTTTTAAAGAAAGACATCAGATGGATTTAGCTGGTTTTGCATCTGAACTCTTCATATATTCAAATAGAAAAGGTTTTTAAATTATTCCTGTGACCAAAGCTGAATTTTCAGCATCATTACTCTAGTCTGTAGTGTCACATGATCCTTCAGAAATCATTCTAATATGCTGATTTGCTGCTCAAGAAGCATTTCTTTTTATTACCAGTGTTGAAAACACTTGTGCTGTGCTGACTGAACCGAACGAAACTCACATATTTTGCTAAATATTGCTACTGAAAATGGCCAATTATTGTCATTACTGAGCACTATAGATTGCTATAACAAATAAAGAAGAGTGCAAAAAACTGTCTGAGGAACAAAAGGCGTTTGTAGTTGTCCAAACTGAACCAGAATTTGTGTTTGTTCTTATCATTCACACTAATATCTTAATTAATACTGATCGTACTAATAACTATAATACTGCACCCTTTCTTGCTTACTAAATCCTTCCCTATATGATTTAGCAGCTTCCACACGATTTTTCCGTGGTTTGACAGCATAAATTAGCAGAGCAACCTATTCAGTAGTACATTAACCATGCAAAGCGTGCTGTTGTTTACATCCGGATAACTGACCAAACCGTGAAGTGCAAACCCTCTATTTGGTAAGGCACGGTAAACGAATAACACGTTGTACAGAGCCACTAAAGGGATATGGTTAGCTGCTTGCTAGCAGTAGCCTTTTATTTAACAGAACAAAAAAAATCATTTACCACATAACCAGACGTAAGGAGAGATGACTGGCGAATGATTTGCAGATCCTGCTCACCACTGACAAACGTCTATTCTTGTAAAACGCGTGGTAAGTGCCGCAGTAGTATACACAGAGTATGTGTGATGTCAGTCTCTAAAGTGAAAGTAAAAAGTAAGCACGCATTCAAAAGCGATTTCAGTGCCGTGCATATTAACAGTGGCTACCTGATGCCTGCTATTATATACAGTATAATTACCCAATGATATAATTGCAAGAGAAAGCACTGAAATATGTGACCCTGGACCACAAAACCAGTCATAAAAGTCAATTTTGTGAAACCTGAATAAATATTGATCTATGGTTTGTTAGGATAGGAGAATATTTCTTCGAGATACAACTATTTGAAAATCTGGAATCTGAGAGTGCAAAAAAATAAATGAATAAATAAATAAATAAAAATATTGAGAAAATGACCTTTAAAGCTGTCCAAATTAAATTCTTAGCCATGCATATTACTAATCAAGAATGAAACTGCTGATATATTTATGGAAGGAAATTTACAAAATATCTTTATGGAACATGACCTTTACTTAATATCCTAATGATTTTTGGCATAAAAGAAAAATCAATAATACTGACTCACACAATTTATTTTTGCCTATTGCTACAAATATACCTGTGTTACTTAAGACTGGTTTTGTGGTCCAGGCTCACATTTGTTTTTTCCTCCAATCTCATATATTTCTTTTAGGGGTTCACATTACATGTCATTTCCTTTCCGAACAGCGCATTCAGATTCGTTCACATGCCTAGTGCATACAGTGTCCAACTCATTCAAAAGTCTGTGATCACTGTGAAAATCTACTTTTATTGTCTAGAAATAATGTTACTGTAGTAAAACCAATAATCTATAATATTAAATACAGACTGATATATAAATTAATGGATAAATAAATACATTTAACATTGAAACCATAATCATCACCTTACACAAATTTGCTGCATTTATATAGCTTGGGTGCATGCACAAAAATTACTATCATATTTGATTTCCAAATTCAGTGTTAATCGATATACTAGTAATATAATTAGCAATTGTTTTATAGTGATTTAGAAAAAAAAATGCAGTAAAGAAGCATTTTCAAATGTGGTTTCAGACTTTTGCACCCCACTGAATGTATATGTGCACATTTGCCTTGTGGTAAACTAATATGCATATCTAATTATGCATGCAGGAAATTGAATGAATTGCATATATCTACAGCGCCCATGTTTTTCGCACAGCTAATGTATGCCCATTCCCATGAGAGATAAACAGAACGCATTCTTTCTATGTGATCCCTCTGGTGCATCTTCTCTTATTATGCCTAACAGACTATAATGAACCTCATTAGGCAACATCTGCCCAGAGAAATGATGGGAAATAGCAAACAGAACAACATTTCATAAATATAGCAATAAATGACCTCACTCACTCCTGCCATCTTCTACTATTCAGTTCCATCTGCATTAAAAACATTAGAGGCCAATTACATCACCACTGTTTTCCCCCCTGCAACCCCTCAGAGCAGCGCTGGAAGGAAATGACTCGTTAGTGGGGCTAAATGCAGTAACGCTGGTGTAGGGTAAACAACAGCAAAGTGCTAGAACACACTGAACCTCAGCCTGTCTACATGTTACATGCACATTAGACGCTTCTGCTTCGGCACAATGACGTCAGATCACAGACAGAAAGGAATAATAACATAATTACTGGCACAAAATGACATCTGTGGATTTAAAAGAGTCACTAAACACAATTATATAACGACAAACATATTTAATGTACCATCCTGCACTGTCAGTCACACAGCTATAATGATATGACAATGGCTGATATAGGCAATTTGTTGTATTTAATACTGTAAAATGGTCATTTAACAGTTTATTTATAAAAATAAAATATATAGTTTATTTATAAAAATACAGTTATTTTATATTCATGTAAACTGTCAATCGCATGGCTGTCAATCTTTTCATTTATACAACAGTTATTTCTTGCCCCCGAATTTCTTGGCTTTTCCAGTGTGTGATATTCTAGTGATATCTGAACTCCATAATGCTGAATAGTTAATAAAAAAGTAATTTTTTTACTTTCAACAACACCTTGTAAGGTAGTAAGATATTGTTTTATTGTGAATATGAGATTGAGCTGAAAAATGAATGCTGTATCAGATGCAGGTAATCACATTTGCTCAGTCCATCTCCTTCTCTCACAATACTATATTTAATACAGTGAGCTTAATAAAGTAATGCAATAAGCTTTCAGTAAAGCAACTCATCATTCCTGCATTACTAGTTCTAAAGTGATGTTTTCAAATTAGTATCGGAGGCTTGGGCTCAGCTGTTAAACTGTCAAACTGAGATTTGAATTTGTGGCGCAAGGAATTAGTTCTAAACAAAAGAGTGTTTTTAAAGTCTCTGTTGGTGTTGTGCTGTGTATCTGAAAGCTGAATAAATAAACTTTCCATTGATGTATTGTTTGTTAGGATAGGACAATATTTGGTCGAGATACAACTATTTGATCATCTGGAATCTGAGGGTGCAAAAAAATCTAAATATTGAGAAAATTGCCTTTAAAGTTGTCCAAATAAAGTTCTTAACAATGTATATTACTAATCAAAAATTAAGTTTTGATATATTTACAGTAGGAATTTTACAAAATATCTTCATGGAACATGATCTTTACTTGATTTCCTAATGATTTTTGTCATAAAAGAAAAATCAATCATTTTGACCCATATAATGTATTTTTGGCTATTGCTACAGATATACCCCAGCGACTTAAGGCTGGTTTTGTGGTCCAGTGTCACATTTGTGCTTCCTTTTTTTATAGCTGAAGAGTGATTTCCTGCATAAATGTACTTTTCTTTCAGCCTGAGGTGAATTAATTTCACTTTTGGTGTAAAAGGGCTTTTACATTAGAATTGTTTTATATTAAAAACAAAGAAGCAAGACCTGCCCGGATTTAAAAAGTAATGCAATAGTAATGTAACGCATTACTTTCCATAAAAAGTAACTAAGTAACATAATTAGTTACTTTTTCAGGGTGTAACGCAAAATTGTAATGCATTGCTTTTAAAAGTAACTTTCCCCAACACTGGAAATGACAAACCTCAAAGCAAAAGTCAGGCGGTGCTTCTAAAACTGAAGGATTCTCTTTCCCTCTGGACTGACGGTAGTGTCATTATGGTAGCCTTGCAGACATTACCGCATTCTGGACTATAATTAGACTGTAAGAGAGAGTTTGAGGGGGGATGGGGGTCTCGGAGTGAGTCTCCATCCATCCACACTGCGATCCAGCACGCTCTAAACACATTTAATCTGACTCCAACACAGTCCAGCTCGCTTGCACAAGACTCTCTTTACAACTGCGCGAAATCCTACACCCTACACACTGATCTTGCATTTTAGCAAAACACCAAAGAAAATATACGCTTTCTACATATGAAGTGTTTGGTGCTATTTTTAGAGAAACCAAACACCGTTTACACCATTGAACTTTTGCACACAGTATTTCACCTCAAGAAAATTTAATCACTAAAAGCATCTTATTCCCACAATTTTAACTAAGCTTAAAATGGCATTGGTTTGAGTATTTAAATGATGTCATGGTCAATCTTTCAGCTCAAACACAGCTATATATCTATCGTTGAATGTTATGAAGAAAATATTGTTCACATTATTTTTCTTGATCATTCTTTGCATCACAAAGCCTGCATGGAGGCGAATTGCATTATGCAAGTTGCATATTCATATGCTATTGAAGAACAGTAAGTTAAGTCATAATAAATAGTGTAAGTTAACCATTCACTCTTAAAATAGAAAGGTTCACTTGGGAGGTACCATAAGGTATATCATTGTGCCTCATTTATCCCGGTTACATATTAGTACCTTTTGAAAAGGTACTTCCCCCCCCTAATTATTTAGTTATGCAAAAGATATAGATATAAATCTTGTCTCTTATGTCTTCATCCTATACCTTTAATGTCAGCCAACTATCTGTCACAGCCAACTGTCTCACGCACCCTAGCGAGAGAGAGACACATTAAGGAAAACGTATAGGCCTTCTCTTTGTGCAGGCAGTGTACAATTACCTTATTACCCAGAAAGCACATCTAGGTTGCTAAGACATCTGTGAAAGAGTGCCTCATCTGGAAAGCACTGCAATCTATTTTAAGCATCATATTTGTGAACAAACACAACAATTACGCCTTACAAACATCTTAATTCAAATAGACTCTCAGTCAAAAGTCTTTATTCTATAAGAATGCAATAAACTGATCAAAAGTGACAAAAAAAGACTTTTACGTTTTTACAAAAAATGTAAAAATGCATTTCAAACAAATGCTGGAAGAAATGTTTCTTGAGCAACAAATCAGCAAATTAGAATGATTTCTGAAAGATCATGTGACGATGCTGAAAATTTAGCTTTGGTCACAGGAATATCGACAGATAAAACGATAGAACGAACAATAGATAGAATGACAAAACAAAGGAATGAACGAACAAACGAATGAACGATAGATAGATAGATAGATAGATAGATGGAAAGAACGATAGAATGAATGAACGATAGATAGATAGAGCGATAGAATGAATGAACAAATAAGCGATAGATAGAACGATAGAATGAACGAACGAACGATAGATAGATAGATAGATAGGATGAATGAATGAATGAATGAATGAACGAACGATAGAATGGTAGAACATACGATAGAGCGAACGAACAAACAATAGAACAAACAAACAAACGATAGATAGATAGAATGATAGAATGAACGAACAATAGATAGATAGATAGATAGATAGAACGGTAGAACACATGATAGATAGATAGATAGAACAAAAGAATGAATAAACGAACGAACAAAAGATAGATAGATAGATGATAGATAGAACGGTAGAACGAATGACAGAGCAAACGAACAAACAATAGAACGAACAAACAAACAATAGAATGAACAAACAAACGATGTATAGATGATAAATAGATGATAGAACCATCGATAGATAGAACAGAATGAACGAACGATAGATGATAGAACCATCGAGAGATAAAACGATAGAATGAATGAACGAACAAACGATAGATGATAGATACATAGAATCGTAGAATGAACTAACGAATGAACGATAGATAGATTATAGATAGAACGAATGATAGATAGATAGAATGATAGAACGATAGAATGAATGAACAAATGAACAAACGAATGATAGATAGATAGCACGATAGAAAGATAGAACGAAAGAAAGAACGATAGAACAATAGAACGATAGATAGATAGATAAGAGGACAGACTTCAGCCAACTGCACAGACTAAAAACTTTTCAAAGAGGCTCCTTTTTGACGTACATGCAGTATTTGCAGCACACTCATGGTATGTGCTGATATAGCATTGTTCAGAGGTTGCTGTGAGGTTAGACAGGAACCTTTGAAGGCTCACTTAGGAGTGGACCGACACTTTATGATACTGAGTGGGGAATTCAAGGCCAAGCCCTGCAATGGAATCTGTACTCCAAAACAGACCTGGGAAGGAAGACTACAAATACATACTCATGCAGCAGACCCTAGCAAAACATGATCATGCTTATCAATCATATTAGTATAGCACATTATATTAGTTTAGTACATGACTTATATAAGTAGATTTGTAAGCCTATCATGGCAACTGAAATGTTTGATTGTATTATAAAAAGCTAGCTCCAAGGAAACAATTTAAGGTCAAGATTAAGTTCATAGATTTAAGAAAAATATCACTGATGAAACAAAATGTTTCTGTTTTTGTCTTTCCACCTCAAACACACTTAATAATAACTTGAAATTGGATTTATACATTTACAGGTGGTTCTTCCATCTCAATTATATGATCAAATTTCATTTTTTCCCCAAATGTCTACAAGTTTGCATCATTACTATGACTATTTCAACACTCCAATTTGTTCTAAAAAAAAAACAAAACAAAAAAAAGACAGGAAAAAAAAAACTAGAC
Organism: Cirrhinus mrigala; assembly: GCA_036247105.1. NCBI lineage: Eukaryota > Metazoa > Chordata > Actinopteri > Cypriniformes > Cyprinidae > Cirrhinus > Cirrhinus mrigala. The sequence continues at coordinate 24,556,753 of CM070009.1, forward strand.
TAGAACAGCAATGAATTACCACAGACCAGCTAGATACAAGCTTTCATAACCAGCCAGAATTAGCTCCAGTTCCACAATCAGAATGTGGCTGACACTCTTAAAGATAAAGACTCTTTATTGGCATCAATGGTTTTATGAAGAACCTCGAAGATCCATGGAACCTTTCAAATGCACAAAAGGTTCTTTATAGTTGAAAAAGTATGTTCTTCAAAATGGTTCTTTTAAGAACTGTTCACTGAAAGGTTCTCTGGGGAACCAAAAATGGTTCTTCTATGGCATCACTGCAAAAACACCCTTTTGGAATCTTTATTTTTAAGAGTGTAGCCCACTGGTTAGAGCTGGGAATGATGTGGCCTAACTACTGTAGGTTCGAACCCTGCAAGAAGTGAGCCATGCAGTTAAGTAAGGATTCCTTGAGGGTTCCTTTGAGTTGCTTTTGAATTAAGTACGAGCTAAAAGACTAATTAGTATAACTGGTTAGGACAAGTGAATGAGATGGAAAGGCAGGCTTGGATATCAAAGACTTCGCAATCAGCTGCTCTGTCAAGCACCCATCACTCACCTGGAAGATAAGCACTTTGAAGTTCTTCCTCTTGAGAAGCTCATGCTCATTGTTCTCCAGTTTTTTGATCTGTCCCGCTTGCTTCTCCAGGTCCGTGCGTACGCTCTTCACGTTGACGTTCACCTTCCGCACCTTGTCCAGGAGCTTGTTGACCGTCCCGGCCGTTCCGACGTGACTCTTCGCCAGCTTCGCCAGCTCGGCCTGGATGCTGCTCATGTTCTTCTCCATGGTCTCCTGCTTGGCTTCGAGGCCTGTCTGAGTCTGCTGGATCTGGTCTACCACACCTATGATTTTGTCTAGGAGTGCCAGGACCATCATGCCAGTCGCCTGGGCCTCAGACTTCTGGGCCTCACCGCTGCCGCCTCCGTCAAGTCCCGGACCCAACACCAGGTCCACCTCTTCCGAGTCGTCATCATCATCGTCGTCACCTCGTTTTGACTTGAACACCTTGGAGGTGGTGGCAGGTTTGCTGGCAGAGGGCACCAAGGCGACCTCCTCATCGTCATCATCAGAGACTTCGGCGAAGACGGCGCGCTCCAGTTTGAAGTCTGTGTCGGCCATGGCTCGGTTTCAAGTAGAGTCCGATGAAACGCACACACAAGCTTACTTGCAGAGAGAGGGCTGAAGCATGCACACTCGTTGCCCGGTGTGCAAGAACGCAGTCCTGCGGTAAAAATAAAGTACTAAAAAAAGACTTGAATGACAGAAGACACCCTACGATCAGAGCAGAACAACTCCAACTTGCAGGCAACAACCTTCGGCAACTCTTCTTGGCTATTTCAAAGTTAACCTTTCTTTCAAGGCACCTGTACTACTCACTACTCTCTAGGTTTGCTGTAATGCCTCAAACTTTCCCTCCCTTCCTCTTTCCCTCAAGTCTACTCTGGGACCTCGGCCAGTCGGTGGAAGCAGGCTCTCTCTCCAAGATGTGTGGGAGTGTGAAGGTGGTATGGAAGAGTGTGTGTGACCACAGCTCCTCGTGAAGCCCGTCCGTCAGGTCTTCCCTTTCCCTCCTTAGTCCAGCCCTCAGCTGTGATCACTTACCGTAAGGTCACACCCACACTGACCCTTTAAGGGGAGTCTCCACCCTCTCTAGAGCCTGGCAAGGGACACAAGAACACATACCCACCTACTCATTTACGCAAGGGTATGAGACAAACGGCTCAAATCGATTTATGACTCATTAAAGCGTAAACCTGATCCTGAAAATCACTATCAAAGACGCGCTGCATTACTGGAAACACCATAGGCATTACATTAGTATTTGTTTATTTTATTGATTTTTCATTGTTTTTGGAAAGTTAGATGTTTGCTTATCACCTCAGCATCATTGGAGTGAGAGTTCCCTTTCTAGCAAGTGTGAGCGATTTAAGGACTCTTTAAGATGGGAAATGGGAAAATGTATAGCTCAGGACTTTTTGCTAGCGTAGAAAAATACAAACTGATCAAATTTTGTTTGAAATGTAATTAAACGATTATTCACTTCCAGAATAAAAATGTCCTGATCATTTACTCACCCCTATGTCATCCAAGATGTTCATGTCTTTCTTTCTTCACTCGAAAATAAATGAAGGTTTTTGAGGAAAACATTCCAGGATTTTTCTCCATATAGTGGACTTCAATGGGGATCAACGGGTTGAAGGTCCAAATTACAGTGTCAATGCTGCTTCAAAGGGCTCTACATGATCCCAGCCGAGGAATAAGGGTCTTATCTAGCGAAACCATCAGTCATTTTCTAAAAAAAAATAAATAAATTATAATATATATATATACACACACACACACATATATAAACTTTTTAAGCACAAATGCTTGTCTTGCACTAGCTCAACTTCACACATTATGTAATCATGTAGGAAAGGTCACATGTGACGTAGGCAGAAGTTCCAATCCAGTGTTTACAAAGCGAACGTGCAAAGTAAGTCAAACGCCCTTTACAAAGAACGGTAAAACGATGTTGGACAATTTTGAAGTTTAAGGAGAAAATGAGATGGAGTTTTTGCCCTACCCTACCTTTTTGAACTAACCACATGCAACATTGCCAACGTGATTATGTAATGTGCGAAGTCACGGACGTGCATGGGAAAGCTAGTGCAACATGAGCATTTGTGAATGAATGGGGCATTTTATATAACGCTTTGTGTATTGCTGTTCACCCAAAGCGTTTACAACCATATGGGGGGGGGTCTCTCCTCAACCAGCACCAGTGTTGTTGAAACATATATAAATTTTTACTTAAAAAAAAAACAAAAAAAAAAAAAATACACAAATCGTTTCGCTAGATAAGACCCTTATGCCTTGGCTGGGATCGTGTAGAGCCCTTTGAAGCTGCACTTAAACAATTTGGACTTTCAACCTTTTGATCCCCATTGAAGTCCACTATATGGAGAAAAATCCTAGAATGTTTTCCTCAAAAACCTTAATTTCTTTTCGAGTGAAGAAAGACATGAATGACATGGGGGTGAGTAAATTATCAGGTTTTTTTTTATTCTGGAAGTGAACTAATCCTTTTAGCAATATCATAAGAGTACGAGTGCTGTTATTCCAAATATCAGCATGGCTAATGTGAAACCACAGCAAAGATACTTAAAAAAAACAAAAATATTATTTAATTATTTAACGTTTATTAAAATGAATATTTTAAGCATCAGATAATTATACTGTATATTATTAACAATGATTATTAAATCATTTGTATCATACAGGTATAGACATGATTTATTAACAGATATTTGCAAAAAAAAAAAAAAAAAAATATTCCATTCAGATCCACACCTTCTTTTTTATTGACAAACGAAACAGACATAATCACTTAGCTTCAACTTACTGCTTTTACTTGGTATAGTTAATTTTTCCAAGATTCCCTCTGACATCTATCAAACCAACACATTTTCTTTAGGAGCCAATGCATGTGCATGTTGTAAACTCATTTATAAACAACGATCAAAAAACCCATAAGTGGGCACTGCAGCAGATTCATGAGATTAACATAGTCTAGATGTGTATTTGCATTTAATCGCAATAGCGAAACACAAAAAACAGCAACACAGTTCAAGGCCAGCTAAAATATAATTATCCTTATGCTTTTGAGGGAAAGCAAAGATCTGCAATAAATCTGGGGGATTATTTGCATCTGTTATTCAGATATGCTTAATGAGGATATCAGAAGCTTGTGAAATGCCATAAAGTGAAGCTTTCTTTGCTGCATTGTGAAATGAGGTCCCTTTGCATGAAAACTATTGTGTGTCAACATAGAGGATAAAAGATACATAAAAAACAAACTAATAATTTAAGAGACTGGACAAAATATCAGAAATAGACAAAATCTCCACCTATACAATAATGGGAGGGAAACTGTAATGATATTTTGCCTTGATTGATGAGTATGTACAAATTTATGAGGGGAAAAAAAAACATGCTGTTTATACTCCTGTGTGCTGTATGGCAACACCACTTGAGTTTGTATTATTACATATCAGTATATATTTATGCACAAATTAAAGACTTGAATCATCATGCAGTTCTAGCTCAGATTATTTTCAGCTTCAACTAACTAGTCTAGTTTACCTGCTTGTAAATTATTCCATTTATGTCCTGATGTAGAACACCTGAGAAATTTAGAGCCTTACAAAGTCACAGTGTTCACACAAATTTCACAAGCAATCTGATGGGCTCCTGTGGTTTGGAGGCGTGGTAGTTGGGGAGGGGGAGAATGTGGGTGTGGTTTAGTCTTCAAACTTGCCCTCCAGAATGCTGTCGAAAGTAAAAGGCATGAACTTGAAGCCCTGTCCAGTGTAGAATTTATTCTGGAACTCCACCCTACAAAAGAATAAGTGAGGAAACAAGGTTAGTGGTAAATAAACAACAGTAAAATAACATAACTTAACATAACATAAAAAAGTGAGTTTAAAGGGTTAGTTCACCCAAAAATAAAAATTAGGCCATTATTTACTTACCCTCATGGCATCCTAGGCATATATGACCTCCTTTTTTCTGACAAATACAATCGTAGTTGTATTAAAAAATGTCCTGGCTATTTCAAGCTTTATCATGGCAATAGGCAGGTGTTTCTCTTCAACAGGTCAAAACAAGTCCAATAAAGTGCATACATCCATAATAAAAAGTGCCTCACATGGCTCACATTGTACACGGAAGCAGCTCGGGGCGGATGGTGTAATATCTCGGCGTTGCGAATGCGCCGGTGAGTCTCGTGAAAACCAACGTTTGTTTACAGAAGCAAAGGAAGCGGCATGTTGCATGTGCAACGCCGACGTCCTACGTCCACCGGGAGCTGCTTACGTGTACAACAGTGAGCGCAAGCTAGATTAAAGTGTCTACTGCATTTTAAATTTTTTAAATATTTTTTAAGCTGTGTGAGGCACTTTTTATTATGAATGGAAGCAGTTTATTTGACTTGTTTTGGGCTGTTGAAGAGAAACACCTGTCTATGCCATGATAAAGCTTTAAATAGCAAGGACATTTTTTAATATAACTCCAACTGGATTCGTTTGAAAGAAGGAAGTCATACTCACCTAGGATGGCTTGAGAGTGGGTAAATAATGGGCTAACTTTCATTTTTGGGTGAGCTATCCCTTTAAATTTTGTGTGTAAAGAATAACATTAAGCACTCAGAAGAGTCACTACAACTGGGTTTTGCTGGATTAGTGTTCATGTAGCCATTGATAGGGGGCGTTAAAGGGTGTTAACTGCTTTAATTTATAAAGGCAAGCATTGTGTGTGTGCACTTACCAATGCAATCTGAGAGCATGAAGGAAGGCAGACAGCCCTTCCATGATCAACAGAATAAACACTGTCAGTGTAGCAAAGGCGGCAAAGATGAATGACAGGGCAATGAATCCACCAAAATTCCTAGAAGCGAGGCCCATGTGCATCACCATTGACCACAAGACCTCAGAGAGCTCTGTAAGAAAACAGAAACACTCTTTTAGAAACACTTTGTACACAATTCATTTCTCTACATTGCATACTGACAGGAAAACTGGGTTGCAGTTCATGAATTTTCATTACTCTTCCCAATCAAGCATAATTAGAGGATTTTATTTATTAAATATTATTTAATTTATTTAATTATTTTATCATTCTAAAAAGAGCACAGAAGACTATAAAAGACTACAATTACTAGTCTATAAATTAGACTAGCATAACCAAATTTCAATGCATTTCCCAGGCCTGGAAATCAGTTTCAAAATTCCAAGATATTACACGGTTTTTCATAATCATGGGAATTCAGTTTACACTTTCTTTGGGTGGAATCAGTGCAATAAATGTCAGTGTGTGTGCATTACTTACGTGCATGGGCCAGACTCAGCGCCCAAAGCCGTAGATAAGAAGCGGTATTTGAGATGCAGCCTAAGCAGTACTCTATAGTGTGAATGGCTTGATGCACTGCAACATCTGCAAAATCAAACTAAAGAGAGAGAGAGAGAGAGAGAGAGAGAGAGAGAAAGAGAGCAATACGAGCTGTTCAGACTAATGAAAATACAGAAATCAAATCCCACTCCCAGCTCAATCACAGCATGATTAGCAGCCCTGAATCTCACGGGCATGAGAATAAAATCACAGCGCGGGGCCTTTCAGATCATCAGTGTCATTTGGTGTGATATACATGTTACAATCACATTCCAGCACGGCTCACTGGATCATTCCCATGAAACGATGGTGGCTAAAACAAAGGAAAATCTAGAAAAGAAAATATCTGGAAAAAGACCGAACACCAACTACAGGAGACTACCCAACATTGAAGCCTGCAAGAACACACACACTCAAGCCGTAGAGTAAGAGGATTGCACGGGTGATGGCGCACATACACACAAACACACACAAACAAAAAAAATGATAACATCTACTCAGTCGAGAAGGCTGTCTGCTCTTACCACTTCCTCCTCTGACGGCTTGAAAGATAATCAGACATGCACAGACAGACACAGGGTTAAAACAGGGTTAATGACAGAGTTAGAATCTGATGAAGAGATAGTGAGAGGAACAATACACTTAGGTTAACAGAGAATGCAAAGATCAACATATTTATTGTCAGTCACAGCAAAATGCAGTGGCCCCAAAAAATATTTAGACACTGAAGCCACACCTACAAATGCATGAATGACAGTGCATTAAAGGGATAGTTCACCCAAAAAGTAAAACTGTGTCTCACCCTTATGCCATTCCAAACCTGTACAAGTTTCTTTCTTATGTTGAACATAAAAGAAGATATTTTGAAGAATGCTGGTAATTTGACAGTTGATGGTCCCCATTGACTTTAACAGTATTCCTTTCGTGTTCAATGTAAAGAAACTTATACAGGTCTGGAACGACACAAGTAAATAATGACAAAATTTTTTTATTTTTGGGTGAACTATTCCTTCAAATAAAATGTAACAAAGCAAGTGGCATTTATTTTAAACAAGTACAGCACATTAAGTAAAACATTTCATGAAAAGATTTGATTGGGTTTGACAAAGACATGATTTGCTAGTTTGGACATTTTCTATTTGTCAAAAGAGAAACGTGATGCGATGAATTACACCTGCTAAGACGCCTTTGTGAAATTAAGAGGAAGTGACCTCATTTGTCGACTAAAATCATTGAGACCAGTTGGTTGAAAGTAATTACAAAAACAGCTGAGAAATTTACGATATTACCATCTAGCAACATTGGCTTGGAGATGCCACTTGGTTTTTGTAAATTGATACTTTTTTAAACAGTTTAATTTGCCAATGAAAATGAAAATTCTGTCATTAATTACCTTTATGTCGTTCCAAACCCGTAAGACCTTCGTTCATCTTCAGAACACAAAAAAAGATATTTTTGATGAAATCTGATAGCTTTTTGACCCTGCATAGACAGCAACACAACTGACATGTTCAAGAACCCAGAAAGGTAGTAAGGACATCGTTAAAATAGTCCATGTGACATCAGTGGTTCAACCGTAATGTGATTAAGCCACAAAAACACTTTTTGTGCCCAAAGAATTCAACAATTTCATCTCTTCTGTGTCAGTTTTCGATGCGCATTCACAAGAGTATTGCAATGCATGCGTGTGGTGCTGCTGATGCAGAAGCCGGCGACCTGATGTAGAACCCGGATGCATTGCGCCTTGCACTTTTCTGCCCAGCCTAACTTATTTGAATTAGAATGTATAGACGATGAAGAGATTTCAAAGAAACTTTTTTTTTTAAGATTTATTTTTTTTGCAGTTTTTGGTCTTTATTGTAATAGGACAGTGTAGATGAAACAGAAAGCGAAGTGGGAGAGAGAGAGGGGGTGGGATCGAGAAAGGTCCTCGAGCCGTGATTCGAACTCGAGACGGCCATAGCACAACGGTGCTTTATGTCAGCGCACTGCCCTTTCTATCGCCGCCGACAGAGATGGATGTTTTACTTCGTAATTATTTAATAAAGTAATCATTTCTGTTTTCTTTGCGCATAAAAAAATATTCCCGTAGCTTCATAAAATTAAGGTTGGATCACTGATGTCACATGGACTATTTTAACAACATCCTTACCACCATTCTGGGTCCTGAACGTGTCAGTTGCGTTGCTGTCTATTCAGTATCAGAAAGCTCTCTGATTTAATCAAAAATGTCTTAATTTGTGTTCAGAAGATGAATGAAGGGTTTGGAACGACATGACGGTGAGTAATTAATGACGGAATTTTTATTTTTGAGTGAAGTGTTCATTTAAATGCAGCTTCAGTGACCAAATACTTTACTGAGTCACTGAAAACGCCAGAATGAGACAGATAAACAATCCCGGGGATTTGACTTCAGTCTCCAGTAAACTGATTTTAATGGCTGACTGTGTTTCACTGGCAGGCCTGTTTGGAACAGAAGGAGGAAGATTTTTTGGCACTAACGCACTGAAATGATTGCATTTCAAACCTCAAAATATTGCAGGTTATCTGCCTCCATTTTATTACCAGGGAAAAGAAATCAAGTTAGCCAGGTGGGTGTTTGTTTAGTGTTTTGAGGCTGGTTGCCATAGGATACAGTGGTCGGGGGGAGAGATAGTGCTTTTAAAAGGGGCTGCCCCAGTTTAGACCAGCACTGGTATGCAGATCACAGATCCAGTGAGTCACTGAATGGAATGCCCACTGCAGACGAGCGACCCCACTGACAACTGCCGCAGCTTTTACTGGCAGTTTTTACCTGGGTGTGACTTGTCACCGCATGGCTGGGAGCAAGTTTCACATAGACTACTAAAAAGAAATTCACTTTAATTACTCTTATGATGAAGCGTTAAGTTATTCCCAGGATCAACAGATGACATCACATGGAGTGTCGGACAGAAAAACCCGACCCAAACAAATATCCAGATAAATGAGTTGGCAGGACATGTGTCATAGAAAGACTATTGTTAAATTAAAAACAAACAAGGACGGTTAAACTATTAAATTAGTAAAATTATTAGTTATTCTACAGGTTAGTTATTTAAGAAACAGACAGACAGATTTAAAGAAAAGAGAATGTTTCCTCACCTCAGGCGAATCTTCCTCAAAGTTTTGGGAAAGCTGGTCATGTTGGATGATCTCAGCTTCATCCTCTGTGGGGCCGTTACCCACACGGATTCCCCCAAAATTTTGTGTTCCCTGCAGAAAAAGTCACATTAGGTCATTGTTGTGTGTACAAGTAATTTATACATTTTAGCTGAGCCATTATATAATAATCTAGGTTATAATAGTTCCCATGCATCCACTTCCAGAAGAAAAATGTACAGATAATGTACTCACCCCCTTGTCATCCAAGATGTTCATGTCTTTCTTTCTTCAGCTGTAAAGAAATGTATGTTTTTGAGGCAAACATTTCAGGAATGTTCTCCATATAGTGGACTTCAATGGTGTCTCATTTTCTCCTCCAACTTCAAAATCATCCTACATTGCTGCTGAAGTACCAACCCAGTGTTTACAAAGTGAACGTGCAAGGAGGGTCAAACACCCTTTACAAAAAGGTAAAACAGCGATAAAGGGCAATTTTGAAATTGGAGGAGAAAATAAGATGGGAGTTTGTCGACCTACTGTCATGTACCAGAACAGAGTTCAAGCAGAGCTAGATAAGATGAGCATTTGAGGTTAATACAAATTATCAATTTATTTTAGAAAATGACTGATTGTTTCACTAGATAAGACCCTTCTTCCTTGGCTGGGATCATTTAGAGCCATTTGAAGCTGCATTTAAACTGCATTTTGGAAGTTCAAACTTGGGGGCACCATAGAAGTCCATTATACGGAGAGAAATCCTGAAATGTTTTCCTCAATAAAAACATAATTTCTTTACAACTGAAGAAAGAAAGACATCAACATCTTGGATGACAAGGGGGTGAGTACATTATCTGTAAATTTTTGTTCTGGAAGTGAACTTCTTCTATAAGCCCGGTTCAGACTACACGATTTTAACCCGATTTTGGTATGATCTGCTTGACGTAAGGTGTCGTGGGGATTCATAAAGGACAAATTCAAATATTTCATCTTGTGTAGTGTGTCATAGTGGACGAAAACCGATGCCACGTCTGTGACGCTTCACAACGTCAATACAGAAAGACTAGCATGTTTAATTTTTTTCCCGTCGTCCATGACGAGTTCCATCACATCTGTGACACTGGCCAATGGGAGCACAGAAGTGCCTTTGCTTTCAAACATGCTGAAACGAAAGAGAGACAATGGTATCGTTCCTACTAGGTGAACTTTACAATAGAGGAAATGTTCGTGGAGCTTCTGCATTTATGATATGTCCTTGAGGGACTACCATGACAGACTGAAAAAACAGGTTAAATAAACACTTATTTTACCTCAGTTGACAGTCTATTCTCTTTACGCACTCCAGGTTTGTGTCCAGTGTCAGGTTTTCTGTCTATTTGGAGCTTTTCTGACAACGCCGATTGCTAGCCATTGTTTGTTTATGCTCATGCCCTACTGTATAGATGACAGCATGCATGTCGTTAAAGGCGATAAGCAATAAATGGCTGTGTAGCAACGTGATCCGACAAAAAAAAAAAAAAAAAAAAAGTGTAGTCTGAACCAGCCTTTAAAATGATTTCTAAAGGATCATGTGACACTAAAGAGCAGCATAAATTCAGGAAAAAATTACATTTGAAAGCATATTAAAATAGAAAGCAGTTATTTTAAATTATAGTAATATTTTACAATATTTTATTGTATTTTTATCAAATAAATACCACCTTCATAAGCATTAGAGACTACTTGAAAAAAACATTTAAATATCCTACAAACCCCTAAAACTAGTATATTGACAATAAAACAAATTACTTGACCTTTCAAAGATTATATTAATTCCCATGACTTTTAAAGGCCGAAGAGCTACATTTATGAGACATCCATGTGGAATTTCATTAGTGATGTAGCGATGATTGTTCATGTTTATAATCTAAACACTCCACATCCCACATATGACTTATTCTGGATATGGAAATTACAAGATAAAAACAAAAAAAACACTGTCTAAAAATAAAAAGCTTCAAAACTGGACATGTAGGAATTTCAGATGTGGTGCATCAAACAGGTCCTTACCAGATGTCTTCTCCAGAGGTACTGTCTGCGCATTACTAGCGTCTTTATTATAAGCATACACGGCACACAGGCGATGGCTATAACAACTAGCAGACACTGAATTGCAACCTACAGAGACAGAAAAAACAGCTTTAAATGTCAAGTTGTCTCATTTGCCACATACACTGATGAGTTCACACCATGTCGGTGTGTGTACCTGTCCCGTGTAAAATGGTTTGTTGGTGGGATCACTGTAACTGAAGAGGCACATGTTAATGAAGGCTATGAGAAGACTGGGGGCTTCTTTTGAGCTATTGGCATCATATGCCAGCCACTTGTAGAAGATGAGCAGCACCAGGTAGCCAAACAGACTGATCATGAAGACGATCTCAGGAATGAAACCCAGGAAGATATTCAGAGGTTTTTTGAAGTACCTTTACACACAGACAAACAGACTTAAATTAGCATTAAATGTTAATACATCTATTAAGAGTAATCTATTAAGAGTAGCATCAGGCAAGTGCATACAGGTGATTGAAAAGACTGAGAGTAACTCCAAACGTCATGTGGATGACTCCTAGGATTATCGACATCTTCATCTTGAAGGAGTTTAGAAACGTGAGCTTATTGGTGGCGATGTTCCAGATCTGTAAGAGGAGGAAGGAAACAGCTCTTAAAGGGCTGAAGTTAGACTATCTTTGACTCAGAACTGTTTTGAAACTAGGTGCTTACTGGGTCAATGCCAATTGGATAGGGTCCAGTAAACACTTTTGGCACAGCAGGGTTCAGCTGTAATACCCGGTTATCTTCCAGTGTCTTAGACCTGAATGAGTTAATGGAAAATTTGTGTTAAAAATAAGCATGTCTTTATGGCAATGCATGCAGATCTGATGTGAATGATTAAATCAAACTCAAACACGGCCGATTATGAGAGCTAAAGTTTTTTTAAACTGTTCTCAGTGAACAAGATCAATGTAAAACCAATGGGTTCAAATGAACAACTCACGTCCAGTTCTCTCCTTTCTCTCCAAACATGGGTCTGACACTCCAGCCCGAGCCAAAGACATTGAGAGATTTGGAGAAGCAGTCATTGTAGATAATCCCAGTATACACTGAAAATACTCCCATCAGGAGAATAATGTAACGGCCTGCAAATATCATGTTAAACATCTAGAAGGAAACAGAACACTGTGATTTGTAATGGCCCAAATTACCAAATAAATGTAGAATCAATAAAAAGGAAGTATATTTAATATAATGTTTGTTAGATTGCATTTCTTTAACAATTACTAATCAAGGCCAGTATGGCCAACAGAAATACAGTTCCTTGTCTTCTTTTTTTTCATGTTCTGAGTAAAAGCGATAATTTATGCCTAAACAGTACATTTTCAGAGTTTCTTACACTGCTATTTAAAAGTTTGGGATCAGTAAAATGTAATGTTTTTTAAAGAAATCATCAAAGTTCCATTTATGCAAACAAAAATAAAGGGGGAAAAAAGTAATATTACGAAATATTATTGCAATTTAAAATAACAGTTTTCCATTTTAATATACTTTAAAATATAATTTTTTTTTCTGTGATGCAAAGCTGAATTTTCAGCATCATTACTCCGGTCTTCAGTGTCACATGATCCTTTAGAAATCATTCTAATATGCTGATTCATTATCAATATTACAAACAGTTGTGCTGCTTAATATTTTTTGGAACCTGTGATATTTTGATGAGTATAGTTTTATCATTACTTTTTTTTTTAATCAATTTAACACATCCTTGCTAAATTAAAGTATTAATTTCTATCAAAAAAAAAGGAAGGAAGAAAGAAAAAAAAAAATGTACTGACATCAAACTTTAAACTGTTGTTTTTTATGCATCAAAGAATTAAAAAAAAAAAAAAAAAAAAGCAGCACAACTGTTTTCAACATAATAAATCAGCATATTAGAATGATTTCTGAAGGATCATGTGACACTTGGAAGACTGAAGTAACGATGCTGAAAATTCAGCTTTGCCATCACAGGAATAAATTACATTTTAAAGTATAGTAAAATAGAGAACCACTATTTTAAATTGCATTAATATTTCACAATATTACTGTTTTTTCGTATTTTAATCAAATAAACACAACATTAATGATCAGAAAAGACTAAACACAGATCAAAAAAAAAAAAAAAAAAACATTAAAAATCTTACTGATCCCAAACTTTTGAACAGGAGTGTATAACTTTTAAACTAAACTTAAAACAATCATCACAAATCCATTATAATAAATGTCACTTTTAGCTTTGCCTTTATTTAGAGTGAAATAACCTATAATAAAAGCTTTAATTTTCATGCTAAATAACACATAAAATCACAAATTAAAAACAATTAGGATCAACATTAGGATCTACACGTAAATAAAGGCTATATGACATGAATAATATTTGATTTGAACAAGATGATCAAACAATAATTATGAGATGGGTGGATAAATGGATGGGAGGACAGATACCTCACTGTCGTTTTTCTGGGCAATTAGTCGGGTCTCTCGCAGTACCAAATAAAGTGCAACGCAGGTCATGAGTATACCGTGACCCAGATCGCCAAACATGACCGCAAACAGGAAGGGGAAGGTGATGATGGTGTATGGAGCTGAACATATGAGCACAAACATGGATATGTCGTGACAGCCACCAAAAATAAACAAATAAATAAAAATGTATCACAACAGGATCTGCTGATCTGTAGTTCATATTAATCACTGCAGGGGACTTGTTCTATGACTAAAATATTAAAAGTAAGGTTTACCTGGGTTGATTTCCCGGTAGTTGCCGATGCCATAGGCATCAACGATGCTCTGAAAGCCAGAGGTGAACTTATTGGTTTTGTTGTAGGTGGGTGGGGTCTGTTTGGTCTGCATTCTGTTCAGGATAGAAGGAACAGTGGATCCACTTCTCTCCTGCATGAAATAGAGTGGAATTTAACACAAACAGCCATGCATGAAAACAAATGCTCCAGTTTGCTTCCCAGTAAACAGTGGTGCACTTGTATTACATCACGAAAGTGTGGACTCAGAGGAATACCACGAGGGTTTAGGGTGCAATTTGGGACTTAGTCTTAGTCTTTTCAATTGGTCAAATGTATTTTTTTTTTAATTTAGTGTCATATTTAGTCAACCTTGTCCTGTTTTTGTTTAGTCAAGTTTTAGTCGACTAAATGTCTGAGCATTTTAGTCAAGTTTTAGTCAATAAAATTTTAGTCACATTTTCATCATACTGTATAATGGTTAAACTGATAAAAAAAAAAATATTTTGCTCAAAATTATAATCATAATGATTGTCAATAAATCAATTACCCATTCATAAATCAGCCGTTCGAACGAATCAAATGAGTGAATGATTTAGTAATTACATCAGTGACTTGCCACCACCTACTGGCAGTTTTAGTTTCATTTTTAAGATATCTTTTCATTTATTTAAATAAATTAATATTTCTATATTCAACATTTTACATTTAAAACATTCATATCAACATGAATTTATTAATTTGATTGCACTCATGCCACCTCTGAGCCTCATTAAACATGTGAAAATACACCTACAAGCCACTTTTGTGTTCTTCTGTGCCACCTCTGTAGTACGAATTAATTTTGTTAATACTGATTTCATCTGATTGGTAACTTATTCTTGATCTACTTGTTATTATTCTGTTATTTTAATTAGAAATTTTAAAAAGCTTATAAAATATAACTTTAAAAAAAATAAATAAAATTTTGACTGTGCACCTAAATTTTTCAAGTTAGAAGCACAAGTGCTCCTAAAAAGAAAAGTAAGCGTAGAGCCCTGTAGGCTATTTATTATATAAATTAATATCAAGACTAATGCACTCTGTCTACAGCATGAAATCTGGTAAAGCAAACAAAAAAACAGGCCTATTGTAATGGTGAAATTCCTAATAGCATTTCCAATAATTCCAAATTGCAATAATGTTTTATTATACATGACCTTGAACCACAAAATCAGTCATAAGGGTAAATTTTAGGAATTTGAAATTTATACATCATCTGAAATATGAAAAATAAAGAAAATGGAAAATGGATTTCCATTGATGTGTGGTTTGTTAGGATAGGACAATATTTGGAAAATCTGGAATCTGTGGGTGCAAAAAAATCTAAATATTGAGAAAATTGCCTTAAAGTTGTCCAAATGAAGTTTTTAGCAATGCATTTTACTAATCAAAAATTAAGTTTTGATATATTTACGGTAGGAAATTTACTAAATATTTTCATTGAACATCTTCACTTAAAATCCTAATGATTTTTGGCATAAAAGAAAAATTGATAATTTTGACCCATACAAGGTATTTTTGGCTATTGCTACAAATATACCCATGCTACTTAAGACTGGCTTTGTGGTCCAGGGTCATATGTGAATTAAAACAACAGCGGCTGAGTAACTGCATTTGTTCAGCAACCACAATCACAAACAATGAAGTCAAGATCTCATGACAGAACACAGACAGGCTGAATGACACTCATTTAAGGCGAACATCTCACATGGAGATTGCTAAACTCCAGCTGACTTGTTTGTCAGTGGTTTCAGATCATAACAGCACTTCAGCAATGAAGGGCGAGTGTGAGCGCATGGTTGCCAGATTGCAAAAAGTAGGAAAAACACTGGCAGAAAATGTATCCTTTTAACAGAGAAGCTCTGATTTGGGGATTTGAACTCTTGATACCTGGCAACCACACACATGAAAGCTCTTTTTGTTTATTTGAAAATAAATAGAGATTTTCTTTTTTCTTTTTTTAAAAATACATTTTAGTCTTGTCTTTTATTGTCAATGATATTGCATGTTGACATAGTCAGAGTTATTATTTATTGTCATCTCATCGTCTCGTGTTAGTCACAGGAAAAAGCTCATCATGGAACATTTTTCGTCATCGTTTTTTGTTAACGAAATTAACACTATTTGCAACACTACATTGCATTTATGCAAATGTACATTAATCTGTGGAAAATCTGTCAGTTGTTTGCTTAAATTTGAAACAGATGCTGCATATTGTGAACTGAACTTGAGTACTGAGTCTACAGCAAGTAAATGCGTATGAAGGCAATGTGTAAGACAGCTGATATTAATAGCTGCTAGTTAAATAAGGCATGAGGAAGAATGCCATGTGTAAGGACAGGCTTTGAACTAGCACGCAAGCACAATCCCTCACATTTCAACACACTGCCTACATGGACTTAACACTATTACGCTTCTAGTTTAAGTTCAGAAGGAACCGCTTTTTGTTACCAAACAATGCCTTACATGGATTTACACACTGGCTGTAAGAGTCTGTAGGTTGTTGGCTGTAAGTCCAGCATTATATAAACTATGTATAACCTGTTTTAACTCCATGAAGACTGAAAGGCAGACACAGAAGAACAGAAGGTAAATTTGTGTGAGCGGTTAATCCTCTTACTATTACAGGTTAACACTGCAGTGACCTCTGACCCTACACTACAACCTCTCACCGCAGGGATTACAGGTATTACACCCACTCCACCCTCACTGTCCTGCTGTGCGAACCTGGACCTCACAGAGACATCACACCATCTGCTGTGAATAAGCTACGAGAATCAATCCAATTCAATGAACGGTGTAATAAATCCAGAAATAAATACTATGCAAATAAATCACTCTCTAATATCTCTATTTATTCAAGTATGGTTCATGTGTTTAGTTGTAGTTCAGACTGCTGTGCCAAAGTGTTGAAAATCTGAAACAAACATCCTTTGCATTTGCAACGCATTGAAAACTGAGGGAATGGGTGGCTACTGCCAATCTCATTTATCATTTTAATGGTTTTCTCATCAGAGAGGAGCAGAAGTGATGGACAGAGTCCACTTGTGGTGCTGTGAGAAGGGGATCAGGTTTCAGCTGCTCTTGACCACGGGAAAATTCAAACTTTGATCTGAAGGGTCCCATGACTCAATGTAAAAGCATCTGGGCATTCCGTCCTAACACTCAGTCCCCTGTGTGCATGTGTCTGTGTGTCCTGGGATAATAGAAGCTAATGCCATGTTTACGTGCGTGTGAGTCATTGTATGTGATGACAAGAACAAATCAACTCCTTGGAGACAACACGTGCGTGGTGGTAATATGTGTCATCTAACATACCAATGTAAAATGGACTAAATACAGCCCCAGTGTATCTTACATCAGGAGTCATCAGGAGTAAGGTTGTTTTTTTAAGACCTGCACAAACCCATACAATCTTAATATAAATCATGCATCTCAGATTCTTTTATTTGTTTAAACAGGCTAAAGCACACATTCGACTGCAAAAAAAAAAGGCACCTGCTCGTGTTAATTTTGCCTGCCTTTTTTTTTTTTTTTTTTAAATTCATCTTAATCCTGGGTGAAATGTACTTTTTAGTTCTTAGCATATTTAGTTAACCTTGTCCTGTTTTTGTCTGAGCATTTTAGTCTAGTTTTGAACTAAAATGAACTTTTTGCTCAAAATTATAATCGTAATGATTGTTGTCATTTGACAAATTTATTTTTGCATTTCAGGTGATGCACTTTCACCAATAAGCCAAAAATCAACAGATTTATTTTACCTCACCTATTGTACTGATTTATTACAGGCTATTTATTATATAAATTAATATCAAAGTTGTATGTCAACAATGTCTCTGTCAACATTATGAAAAGTGGTAAAACAAAAAACAAAAGGTTTGGCCTACTATAGGCCTATTAGAGCAGTGAAATTCCTAATAGCATTTCTAATAATTCCAAATTAGAATAATGTTTCTCTATTGAAAAAACAGGTTGAGTAAGTGCATTTATTTAGCAACCTCAATCGCAAACAATATAGTCGAGATCTAATGACAGAACACAGAGCTGAACATCTCATGCAGCGATCTAAACCCCAGCTTTCGTGTTTGTATATGTTTACAGATAATCATCGGCGCTTTCGCAGTGAAGAGCGAGCATGTGCGCATGGTTGGGAGGCTGCAATTATTAAGCAAACCACCAGGGAGAAAATGTATCCTTTTAACAGAGAAGCTGTGATTTGGGGATTTAAACTCTTGATATCTGGCAACCGAACACATGAAAGCTCAAGTAGTAGAGGCGTGTACAGCAGTCCGCAATAATATTTCGCCTCCTTTTTTGACGACAATATATAGAGATTTTGGTAAAGTTTTTATTTTTTAAATACGTTTTAGTCTTTTATCGTCAACAATATTGCATGTTGATATAGTCAATTATCGCTTTTTGAACTCATTGTCATCTTGTCATCATCTCAAACATTTTTCGTCACCCATTAACAAAATTTACTCTAGTAACTGCAAACTTAAAATACTCAAGATGTGTTTTATTCAACAGACACATATGTATTGAAAATGTACTAATATATCAATGCTTACATATCAGAAGTCAACTGACATTGTATTTTGCAGATACGATGCGTTTAGAGAATAGCAGTAAACGGATAATTCTGCTGATATTTATAAATGTGTTAATGTCTTCGCTTCCTGTGACAGGATGGCCCAAAGAAAAGGCACAAGCGTTAACACTGAATTAAATTTTACGTTTTTATTCCAAAAAAATTGACAAATTTATTATATTTATGCATTTAAACTGTACTTTACCTCTCTTTAGGGACAAAAAGGCCAAAAATGTTTATCCCTCATTGTGTACGCTGATAACTATTACATTTTTCCCCAATAAAATGCTTTTTGAATAAGAATGACCTACCCTCTAATATAGGAAACTAGCAATAGTAGCAAATTGTGGTTCATAGCTATCACACAAACTAAAGACTACTATCAAGTATGTCCCACAACAGTGCTTTATATGGACCCACAACGATATTCTGTTTTAACAGGATATACTGTCTCAAGCAATATCATGGGGTTTTTAAAATATCTATAAACTACAACAGTTTTAATAAACCTATTTTATCTCTCAAAATGAATCTTTAGTAGAGCCCAAATTATAGTTTAAATGACAATTGTAACATTTAAGATCCACATTAGAGATCAAATATCATACTTATGACAACGAATGTTTTCATTCCTGTTTTCCGGTACCAGGAATTTATAATTTATCAGGCACTTTTATCAGTGATGTGCTCATTAGAGAGCAAATGTAATTATAAGGAGGAAAAAGTTATGCTGTGATTTGATTTGCTGGATTCAGTTACACTAGGTAGCAGCCTGAAGAATGAGACACTGAACTTCCTCTGGCTTAAAGGAGAAGTCCACTTCCAGAACAAAAATTTACAGATAATTTAAGCACCCCCTTGTCATCCAAGATGTTCAAGTTTTTCTTTCTTCAGTCAATAAGAAATTATGTTTCTTGAGAAAAACATTTCAGCATTTTTCTCCATATAATGGACTTCTATGGTGCCCCGATTTTGAACTTCCAAAATGCAGTTTAAATGCAGCTTTAAAGGCTCTAAACGATCCCAGCCGAGAAAGATGGGTCTTATCTGGCGATATGATCAGTCATTATTAAAAAAAATTGACAATTTAAATACTTTTTAACCTCAAATGCTTGTCTTATCTCGTCTCTGCGATGCACAACCGTAGTCTGTGTAATCTGAGGCAACACAGTTAGGGTATGTTGAAAAACTCCCGTCTAGTTTTTTTTTCATCTACATCGGTGTTTTACCATTTTTTGTAAAGGCCGTTTGACCTTCTTTGCATGTTAACTTTGTAAACACTAAGTCGGTACTTCTGCAGCGATGTAGGACAATTTTGAAGTTGGGGATGAAAACGAGATGAGAGTTTTTCTGTCTTGACCATATTGAACCGGAAAAAAAACAGAGTTCACGCAAAGCTAGACAAGACGACATTTTGTTTCAAAAATGACAGATCGATTCGCTAGATAAGACTGGGATTGTTTAGAGCCCTTTGAAGCTGCATTTAAACTGCAATTTGGCAGTTCAAACTTGGGGGCACCATTGAAGTCCATTATATGGAGATAATTCCTGAATTTTTTTTCCTCAAAAAACATAATTTCTTATCGACTGAACAAAGAAAGACATGAACATCTTGTTCTGGAAGTGAACTTCTCCTTTAAGATCTTAGTAGATCTACAGAAACATCAACCAATATATGTGTGACCCTGGACCACAAAACCAGTCATAAGTAGCACAGGTATATTTGCAGCTATAGCCAAAAATGCATTGTATGGGTCAGAATTATCGATCTTTCTTTTATGCCAAAAATCATTAGGATATTAAGTAAAGATCATGTTCCATGAAGATTTTTTGTGAATTTCCTACCATAAATATATCAAAAGTTCATTTTCTATTAGTAATATGCATTGCTAAGAACTTCATTTGGACAACTATAAAGGCGATATTTTTCAATATTTAGATTTTTTTGCACCCTCAGATTCCAGATTTTCAAATAGTTGTATCTCAGCCAAATTTTGTCCTATCCTAACAAACCATACATCAATGGAATTTATTCCATTATTATTTATTCATGTGTAAATCTCAATTTAAAAAAAAGTGACCCTTGTGACTGGTTTTATGGTCCAGGGTTACATATGTATATGCATGAGTGCGTGCCCTTACCGTGCCCCGACGCAAGGCAAACTGAATGGAGTCTAGATCTGACACAGGGCACCAGATCTCAGCGATCAGACATTTCTGAGTGACATCGATGTTGCAGAGGTTCAGAGTATGATAAATAGCTTTCATCTTCCGGACCTTGATGAACCATACTCGGACAGTCTTGGCAGCCGCCTGCAAAACACGCTGCCTGTGATCCTCTGTCTGATTTAGAACCTGGAATAAAGAGCAGAGAAGAAGAGGATGAGTCAAAACAGAAAATACAAGTTCAGTGAACAAATGAGGTGATATAGTCACAATGAGAGCTGATGGAGCAACCTGAGAGACCCGAATCTCAGCAGACTGCAGTTTAGTGTCAAGACTGACATGAAAACATGGTAATGTTAAATATCCTAAAAAAATGTCTAAATGTTTCTCAGAAAAAGTGTTGTGAATATATCTTTTTTTATGGCTGATGTTAAGTCAGGCGAAGTACAGACAGTAACAGTTCTCGGTTTAGTTTAAATCAGACATGACAGAAAAACATTTGGGTTCAGTGTGGGAGTTCAGTAATGACTGGATGATTCACTGATTCAAACATTTAATTCACTCATGAGCTTGTATATCTTTCTGAGGAACAATCAGAAGAGTCATGTGATTTCTGCATGGAACGATTCAGAAGTAGCCAATGCCACCCCACTTGAGTCGTAATAGTTGCAGGTGTTATTCAGAGCTACTGCAAAAATAGCAACAAACAGTGGCTCAACTTCAGTTATTTGTTCATTGAGACAGTATACAAGCTGCTTCTGTATGCTCTTGTATAAACAGGAATATTTAAGAGCCACACCTGTTGGTAAATATGTATGCGAATCTCAAACATTGGTGGTGTGAACGTTGGCAATATGGCTTCTATTTAAGTAAGGTGGATTTCTCAATCATTCAGGAGTGGCCAAGGAAGTGTGCCAGTATCTGGTTGGCATGTTAGACAGATAGATTGGCAACATTAGTGTCCAAGTACACATTCTCACTCACAAGGGTGGGACACACGCAGCCGCCCACTCTGAAATCAGACACACTCACCCACGCTAGAGTATCCCACATGCTCACCCACATTGGAAACATACGGAGACTCACCCACGCTGACAAATCAGGCAAACATGCCCACTCTGGGATTTAATAATAAGTCCCAAAGAGCTTCTCTCTTGATCAAACAGCAACAGAAACGCAAACAAGGCATGTGTATCATACTACAGGGTACCAAATTCCCTTTAAAGCTGTGCGAGAAGCACAGGGACATTAATGATTCCTGTCTGACAGACATACACACACACGTGCATAGTGACCATTCTCTCTCACCTCTGAGGCAAACAGGCCCGCTAATAGCTCGAAATGAGTCAGCGACATGGAACTCGACCGTGCGCTCTCTCCCGGCCCTGTCAGCACTCTTGTGCTTGGATGTGTTCCTTCGTTTCTTCTGAATAGTCAGAAAGCAAACGGATATGTATGTGGGATTTTAGAGGGTGTGGGGAGAGAATCAGCGAATAAGTGTGGCGAACAAACTCCCTCAGTATGTGGATATGCACAGACAGAAACTCTCACTATGAGACAGCTGCCGTTGGTTGTAACCAGTTATGATGCGATCAGATTTTTTTTCATCGATTTCTATGCTGTCATGTTTTGAGGGTAGCCCTGCCTACCTACAATGGCCCAAAATCTCAAACCTGCTCCTAAGTCCCAATCTAAATCAAACAATCAGCGATATGCAAAGTTCCGATCTGAGTCAAATGATTCATGAACCCACTCCAAAGTTCTGATCTAAATCAAACGATACGATGAAGCGCTTTAAAACAGTGAATCATTTTGATCATTTCGAAGTTCAAAAAGCTCTGTTTCACCCATCACTCTGGTTTTTGCTAGTGGATTGCTTGAAATGATTGACCGAAGTCACGAGTTTGAATCAGTCGGAGCGGTTCCAGCGTAAATGACTCAACTGTTTTGGTTTCATTTGTTCCTCTTTTTGCGCCTTCAGCCAACTAGCTTGCTAGTTTTAAGCGAAAAAGGTATAATGTTTTTTGAATTGTTGAATTTTGCGTGAAAAGATATGTGCTTATTGAAAAAAGACTTATTTCATAGATACAATAATTCCAGCACTCTTCAGGAACATTGCTATTTTCAAGGGTTTTCCAGGCTTTAAATTTCAAGAAGTCAAATTAAAGTACTTCAAGCACTTTAAGCATCTTGCACGAACCCCCTTAATAGACCTCAATCAGATATTTTTAATTTTACACAGATGAAAACCAGGCTGTGAGGGACAGGCTTACAGATTTTACAGTGGCACTCACTGAAAATGTCCTAGATAATGTAATTTTCACAAGTTTCAAAGCTGTTTTATAGAGTTTTTTTTTTAAAAAGACGTCTTATAAGCTGAATAATCAGTACGTTGTTAAACAACAGTGCAAACTATTGAACGCACTGTATTTCAAACCCCTTACATTTCATTCCTGTCGAAAGTTAAATATGGCACAACCCTGACTAAGGGTTAGTAAAGATCAAATTCTGATTGGCTGTGATTTTTTTATTTTTTTTATTTAACACAGCATATCACTGCCAGCGAGTGCCAATAAAATGGCATGATGCAGAAACTTGTACGTGCCACTGTGCAGTAAATCTAATGTGAGAACTAAGCAGCGGTGATAAACTGCTTTGCCATGTGCTGAAGGTCTAAACTGTGCGGGCATCTGTGTGGGTGGGAAGGTATGGGTACTATGTAAATGTGCGAGGACACACTCACCCAAAGTTTTCCTTCCCAAATAAGGCACTGTGGGAGATTCTCTCAAAGACCCAAAGCTGTAACACCATACTAGCAGTACACAATTACCCCACAATTGCCTACTAGTAGCTCCTAATGACTCACTGAGGGAGATTCCCTCAGCCGTACAAACCGACAGACAGCAAATGTGTGTGGATAATTCAGTCAAATCAACCTGCACTTTACCGTAAATCTGTTAGTTTAATCTCAGCTAATCTTTAACCTCAAGGGGGGGGGAGAAAAACAGAAAAGGAAATGAGAAAAAAAGACACACACATAGACAGCTGTGCAGAGTTGTGAGATCTGAAGTCGAATCCAGAGGTTTTAAAAGTGACACACACACACCAACAGGGGGCGCCACAGTGTATCAGGGAAGCCAAAAGGAAAGATAAGTTTAACATGAATTAAAATAAATATATCTAAATAAATAGACATAAACTCTCATACTGTAGTGACACAGTGATCTGCACTAACTGTGACTAATATATAAGGAAAATGAAATGAAATTGAAATAACAACAAAAACAGATCAAAATTGCAATTATGTGGGCAACATGAAATATTTAGGGTCTGTTTACAGTATAATCCAAGTCAATATGGATACAAGCATCAGCAATTCATAAGTAATTTATGTGATATAGTCAGAGCACAGTTTTTTTGTGACATTTGCTTGTAATTTATTGTTTAACTATTCATCTTACTTGCAGTGAAATCTGCCCTGCTCTAATCTAATCTGTTTAGATTAGATCTGAAGTTTCTGATCACACTCTCATGTCACGTAATTCCATTACGCCACTCAGCTACAGTTTATGAAGCAAATGAAATCAATTGATGCCCTGTCAAATCATATTGAGTCATGTCACTTCAAAAACCAGCATGCATTCATGAGTTTGTTGGCTCTCTTGTTTGACTCTTTTAGGCACTGTGTCAACAGCTATGCTTTGTTCTTATTTTATGACTATCATTTAATAATCCCTGACGTAGGAACCTCCGATCAGACTGGGTTGTGCTGGGACAGAAGGAAATCATTTTAATAAAGTCATGGATGTTGCTACCATCATAAATTTGTGTGTTTTCATCAGGGCCCAAGATCTGGTTAGGACTGTCCATTCACATACCACTCAGGAAGAAACAGATGAAACACGCACACACGCACACACGCGCACACGCGCACACGCGCACACGCGGACACGCGCACGCACGCACGCACGCACGCACGCACGCACGCACGCACGCACGCACACACGCACACACGCACACTGAGATGAGGATATATTGACTTTGCTCAGACTACAAACAGGTGGTCATGCCATTGTGCTGGTGCTTACATTGTTACTATACCAACTGACGCAGATGCACCCGATATTGGCATTACCGTCTCAAGCAGATCAGATTTCATAATTTGTAAAATGACAGTGCAAACACTGTGACAGGATTTGAAAACTAATTCAGATTTGTGGGCAGAGTGAACGATCCTGACATAACTAGATCAGGTCTGGACACATCCTTAAAGGATTAGTTTACTTCCAGAACAAAAAATTACAGATAATTCACTCACCCCCTTGTCATCTGAGATGTTAATATCTTTCTTTCTTCAGTCATAAAGAAATTATGTTTTTTGAGGAAAACATTTCAGGATTTCTCTCCATATAATGGACTTCTATGGTGCCCCCAAATTTGAACTTCAAAAATGCAGTTTGAATGCAGCTTCAAAGGGCTCTAAATGATCCCAGCCGAGGAAGAAGGGTCTTATCTAATGAAGCGATTGCTTATTTTCTATAAAAAAAAAAAACAACTTTTTTAGCAAAGGGTGTTTGATCTTCTTTGCATCTTCACTTTGTAAACACAGGGTCGGTACTTCTGCAGCGATGTAGGATGATTTTAAAGTTGGAGGAGAAAATGAGGAGAGTTTTTTTTGACGTACGTAATAATAAAATAAATAAATAACGCTAGGTCGCTATATATGACCCTTCTTTCTCAGCTGGGATCGTCTAGAGCCCTTTGAAGCCACATTTAAACCGCATTTTGGAAGTTCAAATTTGGGGCACCATAGCAGTCCATTATATGGAGAGAAATCCTGAAATGTTTTCCTCAAAAAACAATTTCTTTAAGACTGAAAAAAGAAAGACATGAACATCTTGGATGACGAGGGGGTGAGTAAATTATCTGTAATTTTTGTTCTGAAAGTGAACTAATCTTTTTAGATTTAACTCACCTCATCAAAAAACGTAAAAAAATAAATAAATAAATAAAATAAATACTGTGTATACATGCACTTATTTTGACCAAAGAAATTAAAGAGAGATACATAAGCTTTTGTTCGTAAGCAGAATAAAGTCTTTGTGAGAGAACTTGTGTAAGTGGTGCGCATATTGCACATATGTCTTACCATCTGGAGATCATCAATTCGAGAGTTGACTCCAGCTGCCATTTCCTTCCTCTCTTGAGGGGTCTCAGGACAGGGGTACAGAGATGCCCGAAACCTAATATAAAATATAGGTAAAATATATGAATATAAAATATTATAATTTTAGAAATATGTTAGATATACACTACACAATCAAAAACACTTTTACAAGTTACAGTCAGTAAGATTTTTTTTTTTAAAGAAATTAATTATTTTATTTAGCAAGGATGCATTACATTAATCAAAAGTGACAAAGAAAATTATGTTACAAAAGATTCCCATTTCAAATAAACACTCTTTTTTGACAGAATCCTGAAAATATAACATGTTTTCCACAAAAATATGCACAACTATTTTGAACATTTCAGCTTAAAATAAAATATATTTAAATAGAAAATAGTTATTTCAGATTGTAATGATATTTCACAAGATTACTGTTTTGTTTTTTTTGATCAAATAAATGCAAGCTTGGTGAGCATAACACATTTCTTTCAAAAACAACACATTTTTTTATTACCAACCCAAAGTCTACAAAATCAGAAAACAATGTCATGATTTCAAAATCTCATGTCAACACTGTTATCTTTTGTTTTGGTCACTTTATATTGAGACTGGGCAGAGAAGCTTGCGTACCCTTCACAGATCTTCTTGACTCTGTTTTTCAGCTGGTCTCCCTGGAAGAAAATGATGAACACTGACTTGTGGACATGGTCTCCCTAGAAAGAAAGTAAAAACAAACACACATAAGAGGAAGTTCCTAATAAATATACTGTTAAATAATAATTCAAAATGAAAACTATATTTTGAAATGTTTTTTCTTTTCCACAGGGAAAACTGACTGTGGCAGGGTCCTCAAGTGGGTCCTCGATGTCTGCTTGTCGCAGGAAGACATTTCCACGGCAAACTCTCCACAGCATCCTCTCGAAGGTGGGAATCCTTTCTCTGCCTATCACCCCTGCAACAAACCTACAACCACCACCAAAGGTCAACCACCATCAAATATCAATTATATCAGTATCCTCCAACAGCACACATCTAAATAATGAAACTGATATCCAGGAACACCAAACCATTTGAGTTACTGTAAAAGGTTTAATAAAAACCTGAAAATATGCCCCAATAAGGATTAAATCTTGATTGAATATTTCAATAAATCTACCACACCAAACTTCAAATCTTGTTTAAACATAATCAGGGTGTAGTGCATATCACATATCAATCTAAGCCTAAATGTTACTGTAACTTTAAGTTAATGTTAATCCATTTTCTCCATTACTTTACACTCAGATAAAAATCTCCAGATAAATTTAAACTTAATGAGGTTGTGTATATTCATAATAAATCAAACTATAGTATTGTTTCTATTGTGTGGTGAAAGACAAACACAGTGGATGGATTGTCAGGCTTCTCAAATACATTGTGTGCAAATCTGCACATCCATTACTCTACCATCTGGCCACAGTGTCATGTTTCAGCCACCATCTAACAAATGATCTGCATCCTATATTGCAAAACTATATCATGTTAAGATACATCCACATTCGTCTGGGGGTTTTCTCCTGACGGGGTTTTTCTTTCATCCAGTGCTCTCAATGGAAAACTTTGTTTCGTGTTAAGTATTAAAGGCATACGAGGATTATTGATCACAGATCAATGACAAACCCGCTGGCATTAGCAGCAGTTACATAAGAATGTGTGTCACATCCCTTTTTACTACTACAGTTTTACTAGCATAAACCTATTAAAAAGCTACCTCTGCCACTGTACTTTTTTTTACAACTCAGTCCAGAACATTATGACCTTATTACTACCAACGAAACATTTGATACATTTACTATCCACAGTTACAGCCATTTAAAAGCCCTATTCTGCATTCTTCTAGAGTTGTTTTTAACATTTAAGTTTCATCCAAGCATATGCACATATACAGAAATTAAATTTCCAGTGTTCAAGCAGGCCTGTTTCAGTAACAGTGAACTGTATCTTTAAGAGATGCAGTTTGCAGGGTAAAATGATGTGGAAATACACTGAAAGCATTGCAGAAGAATGAGTCAAGGATGCACTGTAGCTGTCCATTTAACATAGCTCAATTAGACTGGCATTAAAACCCACTGACATACTCACCCAAGCCTGAGAGGTGCGGGACGTCCGACCTCATTTGGATCCAGCAGAGTTGATGACTCTTCCAAAAGTGAAGGATCTTCCATCTAACAAAAAGGAAAAGAGAACAATAATTTAATTTATTTATCTCTTCCTGTAGAAGTAATCTGATTTTGAATCAATCAAAGTTCATTGTAGCATTGATAATATTGTTTCAGGAAGTTTTCGAACAAATAAAGGGCTCTTTACAAACAACAGGGCAAAGGTAAATTCAGGGGGTATCAAGCTGTTGTAGTTAACTTAATATTGATAATGTTGTATTAGCTCTACTTGTTAAGGTAAAGTACTTCTTTCGTGTTATATAAAAAAAAGGACAACGTTTATGTTTATGTCTTAATTTTTCAATGGAATTACCATTAAAAATATGGATTTACAGTGGTGGCCAAAATTATTAGAACACTAGTATTTTTTTTATTTTTACATTTTTTAAGGCAATTATTTCTATCTTTTACTGTAGTGTCAGTAGGAAATATCAGTTTATATTTCCAAACATTAATTTTGCCATTATTTGTAATAATCCAGTGAGATTTTTGTTTACACAAGGAGTCTGACAACAGCCAGTGCTCCACACAGAGATCTGATCTGAAAAATGCTGTAAAATTAGGATGCTGTCAAAAATAATGTCATAAACAGTCATAAATGTCATAAAATTAACTTCTATTAACTAAAATCAACCAATATTTGGTGTTGCCACCCTTTGTGTTTAAAGCAGCTTTTGCCCTAGGTGCACTTTGTATTTTGGTCACTTGAAGCATCTTGAAGACATTGCCACAGTTCTTGTGGATTTAATCGGTTTCAGTTTGTTCTGTTTCTTCATGTCTTTCCAGACAGACTGGATGATGATGAGGTCAGATCTTGGCTGTTGTCAGACTCATTGTGCAAGAAGAATCTCACCGGATTACTACAATTAATGGCAAAATGAATGTGGAAATGTCATCTGCTATTTCCTGTTGACACGCTACAGCAAAAGATAAAAATAACTGGCGTAAAACAATTTTTAGCTGGTGAAAATAGTAGTGCTCTGATGATTTTGGCCACCATTCGATTTTAGAGTCAATCTCGATATTTAATAATACTCAATCAGCTGACAGCTTTTACCCAAAGCAACTTACAATACACATATTACAAGAATAAACCAGATGATGTGCCTAACTCAAGAGCTTGGGGATTGTAGCACAGGAATTGGTCCTTGTAAAGTTTGAAACACCTCACTTTTTCGATTTCTAACCACTGAGCCACACCACCCTCACACCATCCACCACCTACCACCAGTATGTGTGAGAGCCCAAGTCAGTGTAAGTGTAAAGTGAATCATTACAAAGCAGCTAACAACTTTCAAATGATCTTTTATAACTTGTAAAAGAAATATCACAATAAAATGTTAAAGTTCAGATCAGTGTTCAGGAAGCACAGAGATGTATGATCAAAGATCTCCAACAGGCTGAAAGACAGAAAAGAAACACCCCGGTAGTAGCTGATTATCTCGGCCACAAAAGACTTTTTTTTTTTAACAGTTTCAAGAAACATGTGAATAGGGAGTCGAACACCTTGTAGAACCGGTCTTGGGAAGGGCAGTTTGACATCATCATCAGCGGCTGAGATGTGACCAGGAATTCAGAGAATGGCCTTTCAATCTGTTAGACATGCATCTATCTTTGTCAGCTTGAACATTATCACAGACATGGGGAAAAACATGGTTCCTCTGTTTGTGTAACTGTGTTGATTTGACTACTGAATGGTGTTAATTATTCTCATTTGATAGTTTGTATTCAAATAAAACCACTGTGTGGCATTTCTGAGTAAAGGCCATTTTACACGGTAAAGGGGAACAGTGAGTTCCCAGTTCAGGTTAAATGTAAGAGAAGTGGAACGAGACAGAACGAAAGACGACGCAGAAAGAGGCACCACAGTAAAGCTAAGCACAAAAATGTTGAGTCTCTGCTAGCTTTCTTTTAAATGTTACATGCCACTGACCAATCCAAGGTGATTTTACTCACAATCAATTAAACGGTGTTTTGCTTTGATCAAAGAACAACATGGAGAGGTTTATGGCAGTGTTTTATTGCTTCATTATCACCTCATTCAGATGCAGCATATTTTTGCTCAAGCTGAAGCAGCAGCACATACTGTTGCGGTTGCACAGGCACATTTCACATCGCCTCTCAAGAAAACAACTAAGCCTGCAAGATCACAAGCAAAGCTTGCCTCCTGTTTCATACCGTGTAAAATGCCTCTTAGACCACAGGAAACTCTACAGGCTGAAGGTTTTGTAAGAAATGAGGTGTTACAGACCTCATCAAAGAACTGCTGTGTTCTTCTGAGGATGTGCTTAAGCTCAGTCAGCTCCAGGAAGTTCTTCTTCAGAGCTTCCTGGTTGGTGTTGATCTCCTTCAGCTCATTCTCCAGCTTTTCAAAGGTGGCCTGCAAAGAGTGAAAAAAGACATTGTATTTAATGCATTCAAATTTACACATATTAGCTCTGTTCCAAAAACGAATTAGCCTATAAGCACAAATGGAGGCAAAATAATCCATTGATAGCTGTTTATTTGAATATATTTTGAAAATTTATTCCTGTGATGGCAAAGCTGAATTTTCAGCATCATTAGAAATCATTCAGAAATCATTCTAATATGCTGATTTGATGCTCAATGAACATTTCCTGTTATCATCAATGCTGCATACTATGTAATATTTGTTTGGAAACAGTCATACATTTTTTTTTCAGGATGCTTTGATGAATGTATCACAATGTATTATTTGATCGCCTTCTCAGTGAAGGAAAAATACAATGCTGCCTTAGACTTTTGGCCAAAATAAGGTATCTTAGTAGGCAGCATAATTAGAAACAATTAAGATTTTGGAACAACCCTCACATCATTCCTTAAAATATTGCCTTTGTAGGCAGCTTACAATGTTTTGGAACACAGCAATTTTAAGTATTCATCTTTTAATTTCTAATTCTCATTTTCAGCCTTATTTTGAGTTGTGCATGAAGGTTTTATACCTCCAAATCAATCATGTCTCGTGGAAAAGGGACCTCTGGGTTCTCCCCCGTGTCTACAATAGGTATGTTAGCCTTTTTGATTTCCTTCTCAACAAATCCTTGAAAAGAAAAAAAACAAGATCAAGCAGAGAAAACAGAGCAAATGATAGAAACAACATGTTCTTAATGGGATAGTTTAACCCAAAATGAAAATTCTGTGATTAATTACTCAAATCCGACTTTCATTCATCTTCATTGTAAGGACATCATTAAAATAGTCCATGTGACATCAGTGGTTCAATCATAAGTTTATGTAGCTACGAGAATACAATTGTGCGCAAAGAAAACAAAAATAACAACTTTATTCAAAGAATGGTGGAGGTCCCGGGAGAAAATAAGTCATTGAATATAACTGTTATTTTTGTTTTCTTTGTTTTCTCACAGCTTCATAAAATAAAATTACGGTTGAAACACTGATGTCCCATGGACTATTTTAACAATGTCCTTACTACCATTCTGGACCTTGAATTTGGAAGAACCTGTGCTGTCTACAGAGGGTCAGAGAGCTCTTGGATTTCATCAAAAATATTTGAATTTGCGTTCTGAAGATGAAGGTCTTATGGGTTAGGTGCGATACGAGGGTGAGTAATTAATGAAAGAATTGACATATTTGGGTAAAATAATCCTTTAAATATCTTTCCACTGAATTTAACCAGAACATATGATGCTGTGTCAGCAATGACTTTCAGCTCACTACGTCAGCAATGCTCATTTAATAACTCACTTAGTTTGCGGTCCATTTCCTCACACCGACGGACCTCATTCACAAACTTCCTCTGGAAAACGTTCACATCGGGGTTCAACTGCAATTCAGAGAAAGAGAAAAGATCACTGACCTATCACCATTCTCTCCAAGACAAGGAAACCACATTTACTCCCCAGGGTGTAGGTAAAAACTGCAAAGTCACATTTACAGCAGAACAATGAATACACATGAAATAAAAACAACACTGTTGTCTGCAAATAACTAGATGAGGGTTCAAGAACGGGTAATACTCTTAGGCCACTTTGAGCACCGTTTCACAATCACTTCCTGTATGAGGTCATAACGTTTGTGTATCTGATAGCCATTTAAAATCTTTCCTAATTCAATTTCATCTCTTCTTAGTATCACACTCTGCTGAATAAAATTTCCTCGACTGAATATCTCTTTCCCAGTGAAATCAAGTTCCCACACTGAAGTAATGCTTAAAATCTTGTCTGCAACATAGTCATAAATGCTGCAGGGACATAAAAAATAAGGAAGGAATTACAACACCACTGCACATGTCTGTTCCTGAAGCATTTCCAATAGTGGCATTTTTTTAACCAAGAACTGTCAAAACAAATGAAGCAGTGCAAACTCTAAGAGTGTGGCTAAAACAGAACAGATATGATATGAAAATAAACAATGTAGTGTCAATACCGGATCTTTAAATAAGGGCATCAAATGTTTACCTGAAGTGACTTGTATACTGAATAAGCCTACACAAGAAAGTCTATGAATGTGTTTTGAAGTATTGATGCTTATTTCCTCAACTGAAAAGTCAGAAATATTTAATTGCTCCCATTATCAATATTGCATAATCGCTTCATCATTAACGTTAAGATGTTAACACTGAAAGTGTGAGACTTTTGTAGCTTTATCACAATAGGACAAATCTAACTTTTAGAGCCTGTAAAGAACTATTCTGACGAGCCAACGAGACTCTATCTATCAAGCTAACAATTAGCTGGCAAAATTCAATTTCCCTAGCAGAGATAAAATGTGTGCTGCGTAAAGCTGTACTGCACTTTTCCAGTAATCGCTTTTCACTGCTGCATTGTAGACATCCATTCATCAAATGCTTAAAATATTAATTAATTCAGGCATCCAGGATACATTTAGCTACCAAATGGCATTTACTGACAATGACAATAATGTTACTGCCATGAGTCACTATGAATGAAGTGCCACCCTCTGTTGTTTTGAATGGGTTTGATGAACAGTAAATGTTCCAGGAATGAATAACCAGTGTATATCATTATGACACAGTCTATACTTACATCTCTGAACTGTACCATGCCGATCTCCCCCAGCTCACTGACACAGCAGTAGGCGGACTCAGACTGGAGGAAGAGCTGGGCCAGAGTCATTTCCTCACTGCGGAACAGCTCCCCCATAATGCACTGCTCTCTACCCAATGCACTAAGGGGAGAATGTCTAGGGAAAGAAGGAGAAAAACACAAATGCTGATAATATAAAGAAAAAAGGAACAGAAAACAAGGTTTTACATAAACAGAGTGATATTTCTGTTTGACGCTAAGCATAGCCGCGCTGATTGTGCAAATGCAGTGAGTTTTACTTTAACCAAAAGGAAGGAAGACAGCCCTCATAGCACGTCAGCATTTGTAACCACATAATACGCACACAATTCTGATCTGTTTACTTATTTGTGCGAGTTCTGTTATGCTCACAGTCCTGTAAGATGATGATGCCACAGCTAAATGCTCTAAACTTCATTGGACATGGCCGATGGTTTACAAAGTCATGAGAATCACATGAATGTTCTGTTTTCAAGGTTTTAACATTCAGTGGTTATCTGACAGTACTGTACAAAAAGCTTGCTTATAGATATTAGATTATCAGCTATGAAAAAACAACAGCAAACTACTGCTGCTCAATTATTTCACTCACTGACTTTGAAAACATCTGAACTTAAAATTATATAACTTTAAAACAATATAACTTTTAATGTAATTCTATATATGGGCCATTCTACAGAATTGGTCCAAAGTCAGAGTGGGAAACATCTTGAAAAAATGTATATGCAAATTGTATATCCAAGGTACACATTTCTAATAAATGTGCAGTTAATTCTCGTATTGTATTTTCAGAAAATGTTTTAATATTTGTCCTCTCCCCAAATTTGTCACTGCTGAAACACATTAATATGTCATTTAATTAGAATGGTTATACTGACCTATTAAGATTTTGCTTACATCTACATTGTATATATATATATATATATATATATATATATATATATATATTATTTTTGCTATTTTATTTATTTATTTTTTTAGAGGTAAATCAATAACAATTACATTTTTAACAATA
The DNA here is from genome assembly GCA_036247105.1 of Cirrhinus mrigala. Taxonomy (NCBI): domain Eukaryota; kingdom Metazoa; phylum Chordata; class Actinopteri; order Cypriniformes; family Cyprinidae; genus Cirrhinus; species Cirrhinus mrigala. The sequence goes on from CM070009.1 coordinate 24,590,864, forward strand.
TTTCAAATGTAATTTATAAGATTTGTTCCATACCAATACCAATCTTATACCAAGATTTGTATAAGATGTATTCTGAATCCAATTTTTCTTTGCAAAATTCAAAAAGTTGATCATACTGATTTCAGAGTTAAAGGTTCATTAGTCTGAATATACACTGAACCAAAAACTCATAAAATTTAAGTTGATAATTCAGTATAGTTTTATTTTTGGCATGCTTGCCATGTTTCGGTGACTGCACATTTTCGGTAGTGACGGTAATGTTTTGGTAGCGACCGTATTACATAACAGAATTTTAATTTGCATACTACAACACTACTAAAACATACTAAAATACTAAAAAATTGTGTAACTGTATTAAAATTTTGATTATTTCCCCAAATAAAGGATTAAGTGTTACTTTTTGTCACTACCGAAACAATGATGTTTCGGTCGTGACTATTTTATGGGATAACACCCAAAAAACAAAGATGTCATTACTGAAATGCCACCAAATGTTTCGGTAGTGACAATTTTATACTTTTGAAGCTAGCTCAAAGATGCTAGTCAGAACACGGTTAGCTAGCACATTTCTGAACAGTTGCACACATATAAAAACTAAATGTTACGGAATAACTCCCATACAAGTGTGCTTAATTGCAGGAAAATGTGTTCGGTAGTGATGTTCCTTAAAGTTACACACATATTTTTCAGACTTTTAAACACATTCACCTCAAAATGATGGGGCCTATCTACTCACCATGTAGCTATGAGAGAGAGAGACACAAGAATATTTCCTGATCATAAATGTAGGGGTGTAATTAAAATCAGTCTCAGCAAATGGACTAAAACATACTGTGTTTTTCGGTAGTGACAAGAAAAATGCTGGACACATTTTTTTTACATAAAGTTTCATAATTTACAAAGAAAATATAAAATAAATATATATTTTTTTAACTTCACTTTTTAAAAGAATCTAAAGGATACCTTTAAAACAATAATGGAAAATATACAAAAATTATTTAAATATCATTTTCATAAGTTGAAATTTAGGGGTTAGGATTCAGGACAGCCACCTCCCAATTGAAAGTACCCAATAAATTATGATATCAAGCTCACTAATTTAGTTAAATATTATTGTGGGTTTCAATATATAATAGAATGATCTTAGGAAACACCTATGTGTTTTTTTGGTTGTGGGACAGCAGTTCGCACCAATTCTGTAGAATGGCCCATATAACAAAAATGGATTGTGGAACAAAAATAATAATAATAATAACCCCACTATCTTGTTTTCTTAATCGTTGAAAGCTAAAATCATAATTGAAAATACATTTTGATTAATCAGCCAGCACTACCACTACTCATGGCAAAGCTTCTGCCTTATTTCATAATACAAAGAGCACTATGCATTTCCATCTAGACGATTTTGAACTTATGACTGCTCAGAAACAATAAGACAACCCAGTAGAACACTTTAGGAAAGACTCCACAATCTTGTGCCCAGAGGACACGCAAAGAATGTTACGCTTCTGTGCTGTTTTACCAATCTCATGGCATGTGATGCTCCAAACAGCTGAGGGAATAAGCACATGCTATCTCAGAAGAATGAGGAAAATACACAGGAGCATTCAGCGATTACACAGAATAACCCGATGAACTATACTTTCCCTGGACCTACCGCTACAACTGCAAGGAATGTGCTCTCCTAGGGCAAATCCTGATCTTCTCAGTGAAGCGCATGTGGTCCAATTACAGGAATGAATTGTAAATCGTAACCCATTCTTCAAAGCAGTCCCTTACTTTGTGTGAAAGAAGTTTACTATTCATTAAGAATGAATGTACGATGGACTCCACTCACAGGGAGCGGATTATGGATTAAGCTGCGTCATGTGATCTCCGTACTAAACATTACCAACACAGAGGCACTTTGTCGCACATTAAGATACAAAGAAAATCGATAGAACACAAAAAGCTGTTAAATGTTTTTGCAGGTCCAGCTTACAACTTTTAAGTGGTAGAAATGGGACATAAGTAGTTCTTGTTTCATCGGTAATTCCACACGTGCTGAATAATGCAGCACCTCAGGGAATTATCAAGATGCAGATACTCTTTCAGCTGTCTCTGTGTATCCTGCTCTTTTTTCCATTCTCCTGTATAACGGCATACAGCCGTCCCAGCATCATCAGGTATCAGTGCAGTGGACCAACGCAAGGTCTTTCAAAAACAGATCCTACAATGAGACATCATATTAATAATGTCAACTCCTGAATCAGGTTTCATTTGAGTAACTGTACTGCTGACTCCAAAGCTATAGAATAGAATAGAATAGAATATCACCTCACAAAACCAGGGAACTGTTGAAGGTACAGTTGTCTATTATATCAGCACAATACTGCAGCATACAACAAGAGTTTTCAATCTTTTAGACCTCCCAAATATGATCATCCAAACAGCATATATTTTCATGTATAAAGACCAAATTTATACTGTGGAAAAAAAAAATGTGTAAAATATTATTTGGAAAATGTTTAGTTTTTATTATGCTACATTATAATGTTTTTTTTTTTCTACTCACTGTAGTACTGCACTGTTCGATGTATTATTTATTACTTTAATCAAATGTTTACATATTTGAATAATTTTATTTAGTTTTATCTTATATTTTATTTATATTTACATGTTAATATCATACAGAGATGACAATTAACGTTACACACAGAGATTATATTAGCAGTAACTTATATTAGCTGCTTTGCTAAATGGTGAGCAGTCAAAGTCTTCTGAACACTTTTTTTTTTATAGTTATTGCATACTAAATGCCTAGCGGAAATTACTTCCGCAATGAATAATCGTATTTTGTCGTTGAACTGCAAGAAAGTGTAAACACAAGACACCGGCTTATTAACTAGCCTGACAGAGGACATTAGTGTAGCTGTCAACCCAAGCTTATTCGTCAACAAGTAACGTTAGTAGGGCAAAGTGGCACTTTGTTCATTTAACTATTCTACTGTAAAAATGGAACGGGACTCCTATACGTTTTAAGCTTAAACTTAAACATGAAAAAACTAAACAGCAATATTACAGTGTCAAAGCGCTAATGCTAATTATCCCCGACAGGTTGTTACCTCAGATAACGTAAATACTCAACAACGCATACCAAAAAGCTGAAAGAAAACACGCTCTTTTCTTCAAAATAACACTCAGTAGGCGTTTCAAAATAGTTAACAAGTGAGAAAAAAGTTATTTTAGTAAGAACAATGTAACTTACTGAGTTTAAACTGTTGAAATGGAGTGCTGCGGTCTCTGAATCCTCTGCGACGCGAGCATCAGCTGACCAGAACGAGGCAGAACGAACGTGACGTCATGAACAGCCCAGTCCTGGTCACGTGATCGAGGTTACCTGGACAGGGTGGTTCTGAGAAGGGTGAACGTGGAAAAGGGAGTGTATCTGTTTGTTATTAACTGATGCTGTCCTACTTTCCTTCCGCTTGTATTTCTTTATTAAGCATATTTCAACATTAGCTACTATTCTGACAGCATCTGTTGAACTGTAGATGAAATATATTGTCCCGTAGAGCTAGAGTAAGACCTTCCCAAATTTTAACATTTTTTTAAAATTTATTTATTTTTTCTCTCTCTCTCTCTCTCTCTTTATATTTTCACTATTCCTCACTATGTGGTTTGCTTTTTTGTGTGATGGTGGTTACATTGGTAGGAGTTAACCACCTTGGTATAGATACACTTCCTGTGGTCTCATTGTCATTGTTGTCTTTGACCTTATTTTGTACCTTTGATCCTCCAGGAATAGTCGGCTAGTCACTAAAGTTTTTTCTGTAATACTTACATATAATTATATATTCTAATTATGATATATACAGTGCCTTGCGAAAGTATTCATACTCCCTCAATTTTTTGATGTTTTGTTACATTGCAGCCTTATGTTGAACTGGTTTAAATTACTTTTTCTTCCACATCAAGAAAAATCTACACCCTACTCTCGATACGCCATAATGACAAAGCACAAAACAGGTTTGTAACAACTTTGGAAATTTTTTAGAAAAAAAAACCTGTAATAATTCTATTGCATAAGTATTCATCCCCTTTTCTGGGACACTTGGGACAAAACACTATGAGCTGAGTTAACCTGTGGCAAATTCATTTGAATGAGTATGATTTGGAAAGGCACACACCTTTCAATAAAAGGTCTAAGAGCTGAAAATGCATGTCAGAGCAAAAACCAAGCCCTGAGGTCAAAGGAACTGCCTCTAGGGCTTAGAGACAGGACTGCATCAAGCCACTTCTGGGGAAGAGTTTAGAAAAAATTCTGCTGCATTGAAGGTTCACAGAAGCATATAGTCTTCATTATCCATAATGGTAGATGTTTGGAACAACTAGGATTCTTCCTAGAGCTGGCCTCCTGGTCAAACTGAGCAACTGATGGAGAAAGGTCTTGGTTAGACTGGTGACCAGGAACTGATGGTCACTCTAGTTGAGCTTCATGATCATATATGCAGATGGGAGAAACTTACAGAAGGACAAACATCAATGCAACGCTACACCAATGTCGGTGTGGCAAGACTCAATCCTCTCCTCACTGAGACATATGAAAACCCACTTGAACCTCAAATCCAAGCATCATGTTTGAAGGAAACCAGGCATTGCTTATCACCTGCACAATAGCATCCCAACAGTAAAGTGTGGTGATAGCAGCCTCATGCTGTGGGGCTGTTTTTCAGTAGCAGCGACTGAGGAACTCGTCCGAGTAGAAGGAAAGCTCAAGACAGCAAAATATAGATTGAGAAAGCTTCAATGAAAACCCAGTCCAGAGCATTCAAAATCTCATACTGGGCAGAAGGTTCACCTTCCAACAGGACAATGATCCTAAGCACACAGCAAGAGTTGCTTATAGACAGCTCTGTGAATGTACTTGAAAGGCCCAGCCAGAGCCTGGGCTTGAACCCAATCAGACTTTTCTGGAAAAACCTGAAAATGTCTGCCAAGTCCCTAACCAAGTTGACAGAGTTAGAGAGGTGAAGAGGTGAGGAGAAGAATGGCAGATAATTGCCAAATGCAGATGTGCAAAACTTGTTGCATCATACCCAAAAAAAACTTAAGGCTGTAAAGGTGTTTCAACTAAGTACTGAGTTACAGGTATGAATACTTATGCAACATACTTATTTCAGTGTTTTATTTTTAATACATTTGCAAAGTTGTCACAAATCTGTTTTGTGCTTTGTTATTATGGTGTATGGAGTGTAGATCGATCTGGAAACAAAAAGTAAAGCAGTTTAACATAAGACTGCAACATAAAACATGAAAAAAAAAAAAATGAAGGGGTATGAATACTTTCAAGGAACTGTATTTATATAGCAGATTAAAATCTGTTAAAGTGCTTGATGTAACCATCTTCTACCTCATACAGCCTGGTGCCTTTTTAATTCAAAAGTGATCAATATTCATTGGTTCAACACAATCTCAAACAGTTGCTTAATCTTGGGAGCTCAAATGCCAAAAGGTCATTGTCTGTAGAATCTTTCACTGCCTCTTTAATGAGGGAAGAACTACACTGAGGAGGATGGGTGAATTAGCACTAGTGTGAAAATTTACAGTCACAAGGTTGACGGGACTATTCCAAAGTGCTGTGAGCTAACAAATCACAAATCAGACAGCTCAGATCATTCAACCTAATAAATGGCCTGTGACAAATATGGCCTATGGAGCCTAATTAATTAAGGAATGTTATCGATTTGAAACAAGGTTAACTAAGTCAATGGGAAAAAGTGGCCCAATTTACCTGAATTCACCCTAAGCGAATAACAATTATATTAAATGACAGAAAAGAAGTCTTGTTTTTCCTGACCATATAATTAAAGGAGTAATGACATAAAATAAAATAAAATAACTGTGTCATCATTTACTTGCTATTGTTATTTCAATAGCACAACAGTAAAAATAATAATAGAATAGAATGTATTGTATACATGTATTTACATGTCTTTATTTATATTCATATAATTTATATAAATATAGTTAATATATAAACATAACATTTTCTTAAATATATACATGCATGTGTATGTATTTATATATACATAATAAATATAAAACAGTACACACACATATATTATGTACACAAAAACTTATTTTGGATGCGATTCATCACAATATATAATATAATATAATATAATATAATACAATATAATATAATATTATATATTATTTTAATTAATCTTTTTTTTTTGTGTGGAAAACCAATATGATTCATGAATTTTGAATGATATGGGTTATCAGCCTAAATTTTTGTCTGTTTCTCATCCAAAGCAATCATATGGCCTCAGAAGACATATACATACAGTAAATAGATTTACAGCTAGATGTACAGATTTAAGTAGCATAGACTATTTTTAAACTACTTTAATGCAGCTTTGTGACCTTTTTAAAGCTTAAAAGCTTATTAACTGTAACTCCTTAGAAAAGAGCAACAAGTACATTCTTCAAAATGTTCCATCAGTTATAAGAGTGTACATTACAGGGGTGCATATATAGGGTTACAGCTGAATTCATAATAGTCATGATCCTCCTCAACATGTAACTTGAGGCCTCAAGTGTGTTTGTTAGTACAGGGCAGGCTATGAATAGTGACATCTGTTGGTTGCAAAAATTACTCTCAGTCTCAGGTCAAAAAAGAATAGCATTCACCTATATGAGAGACTGATTAATGGTTGCTATTAAGAGCATTGAGGGCTTATATGGAAGAGCTATATGGAAATTGCTGCTCTATGAAGCAAGTGTCAATAGATATGCAGCATGTGTGGTTATTAGTATAGTATTCTTAGGTCATGCATTTGTGCATATGAACATGATAGTGTGTTTATGCCATATTTTAGCCTTATTATGTAGGCTAACATGCATTTCTTTTCTGTTCAAACCCAATTAAGTATATTGGGTCATCTTCTGTCTGAGTCTTATTAGCTGTATTTGAGTGAAAGTGTGTCAGAGACAGTAATGGAGCAAGATACACGAGCGAAAAGATTGAAAGATGGATGACTGATGCTTTCTAGATCCATTAGGTATCATCAACAGGCTGTAGCCTATTATGGTTCGAGGGCGCATGCCCGTGTGCCTCTAACAGGTGATGCACTGCCTCTAGAGGCTACTAATACACCCTTAAACCACCAGGAGGCACTACAGAACTAAACATTAGCACAGATCATAAAACTACAAATTTAAGCGATCTGTGGACGGTTGTGAAAATTAAAATACACAGATGTTTTAAATACCGTTTGGTTATCACGAATATCTGCACGTAGGACTTTTAATGTGTTTTATAGAAAAAAAAAAAACTTTTACTAACACCACTTTAAAAGGAGGACGCTTGAGTTCTGGTTTGATGTTATGAAACGTCTCTCTGGCCTAGAAAGAGATACAGATTTAACTGTGATGCCTGAACCTAAGTATTTTATTCTTAGATAGAGCCAGGACTATTAAACTCATCAGATATTTCCCAAGATACCAGGCTATTAATGAGAAATTCTGATGTCTACTAAAAAAACACATATATGAAAATGCCTAGGCGTACACCGGTGAAATGAACCGTGCAAAATCAGCTTGAGGTCGAATGAACCAGGTTTCCTGTCTTTGAGGTTTTTCACAAGTTATATTTCACCTAACTGATGCTGAGATTATTTTGTCTTTGAATTATAGTGAGATATAATTTCCCTAACTGCCAGAAGCTCTGCTCTCTTGCCAACCTTTAAGTCTGTTTTATGCTTTCTTATAAATGTATTATGATTATGAAGTTTGTGTAGCTTTTTCAGAGTTATAAATTCCTTTGCATGAGCGAAATGTGAGCATGCCATTGACTCATAAATAAACAATAATATAAACACAAGAAAGGCTGAAGGAGGTTAAAAAAGCTCAAGAAACCTCAGAGGAACTTATGCGAGCATGTGCTGTGCTGTTTATTTGTACAGTATGAAGGCCCCAGGAAGCGTAATAGCACACAGAAGCAGAACCAACAAGGGTTGAAAAATACCTTCCTACTGTTTTTCAGGGCTAAACACTCACAATTTTTTAGGTGCACGGCTTTGTGAGAGGTGTCAATGTGCTGTCCCACAAGAGACTGCATGGTCTTCTTGCTGCAAAAAGCCTCTGGTTTCATAACATTACCTCAGGCTCTTTGATCTAATTTGATGGCTCCCATGTGACAGAAGCATGAGATACAGCCGGTTTGTTGCTCTAAAGCTGCCTATCAGTCTCCTAGAATCTCAGTATCTGTCTCATATATTCTTAGTGTAGAAACATACTTCCACCACACTTTTTATCTCAAAATTCTGTGACGACTTTGAAAAAAGTCAGAATTGCAAGATGTAAGATATTTCTTCTTCACAATTCTGAGTTTACATATTGCAATTCTCAGTATACTTCTTGCAATTCTGACTTTTTCTCAGAAATCAGAGTTAACATCTTCCAAAAGTAACCTTTTTACGATACTTTACATTTTTGCTGTTTAATGAATTGTTTTGTGCTATAATCATTTTACATAACAAGTCTATAACTGGTTGTTTAATAGCAGGTTCCATAGTGACAGCTAAAAGGTTTATTACATTCATTACATCCAGTACATCAACTGAATCGTACATGCTGTTCTATATCTTTATGATTGACAGACCAAGAAAGAAAGTGTGCGTTTGAGAAAATGTGCTTCCTTCTCACATTCCTTGCTCGAAGGCTTAGAATTCCATTGATCTGTTTTTCAAACTCTGTTGTGATTTAGCACCCACTGGAGACGAGTTTAGTCTGAGCGCTGTATCCTCCTTCACCTTAGGTCGCTCGTATTTCAACAGAACCACCTCTAGAATATGCCCTAATTTAATTTAAATGATTGATCAACTGAAGAAGGCAAGATAACACTGTTATTTATGGAAACACACCTTTAGCACACACACACATTCACAGGAATTTTCTGGTGATTGTCATGTGTTTTCTGTGGGCTGAAACTCAGACGATCACCCTTCTGATAAAACAGTATTGGATTCTACAGGCTCACATTCTAGAGCTATAAATAAATAAACTCCATTAATGTGAAATCCTCCAGCAGATGGATGGCACGAGAGCATGAGAGAAGGTTTGTTTTCCCTCATTCAAGTGTCTAATTGCGACCTGTGGAGACTAAACAATTATGCAGTTAATTAATAACTATGCAATTAATATTGTTTTATACTTACGGCAAAAATCTGGGCAAAAATTGTGTCGTGTATTCCAACCTTTAGGTGTGAACACCACAAAGCAAATGCGTGAGGCTTATACTTCATAATTTACTTCTTGAAGCATAGAAAACACAATTTAAAAACTTTGGTCAACTTACACCTCAAAATAGTTTTTGGAATCAATATTTTAACCATTTTCCAGAAAAATAATCAAAGAAAAACATTTTTTTAAATATGTGAATATAATAATTCATTCTAAAGTAGCCAATGCATTCAGCTCAACAGTTATTAACAGTTAAATAATGGACTTACGGGTTTTTATGGCCAAAAGCCAGTTTCTCCACAGCAGTTCAGAGCTCCCCATGGTACGGGACAATCCCATGAAGTATTAGAAATGACATAATCGAATTAAATTCAATGGAGAAACATAACAATATTGATTTAAAGGTGTTCATAATGTATATACATTACATAGCTATAGAAACATTATATTTTGATATTTTTTGCACAATAGGCATACACAAATATGTCAGTATTTTGAGAGCATTTGGACTCTAAGGATACATTTACCTCTTTCACAAGCATCCGCAAAAACGACTAAAAATGCTGTTTACAAAACAACATGCAGTAAATGGTAAAACTGTTTGCACTACAAACCAGTGTGTTCATAATAAGATAATACATTAAAATAATATGGTAAGACATCAATTTGCAATATGTAGCCGAAAAACGAGCTGTTTTGTACAGCTAAAAATACTCTGACGCAGATGAGACCGGAAAGCCAGACCCATTAAATTTATAATTGGCCACACCCGCTCTTACGGGAAGAAAAGGATGAATAGACTGAACACGAAATATGCATAAGCATGATGTCACTATTTTCACAAGTGTACGTTTCTGTAGTTTATAATAATATTCTTTTTAAAAGCTTTGCACTTTGCATTTTCAGGCCCCCAAAATGCTGTTTTCATTAAAATTAATGGCCAAAATGCAAATTTTACATTCAAATATATATATATATATATGTTTTTTTTTTGTTTTTTTTTTTAATTAACAGTAATCAATATTCTGTTTATTAAAGTCAAGTGTGAATTTCATCAAGTTAGTGTTTTTAAGCATTTTACATTTATTCAAAATCACACCTCCAGGCAGTAAAAATTTAAACAATATATTTTTAAATTTGTAAACTTATGTTCAGCTATTCTTTTTATAGTTAACTTTTAACCATTTTTTAATTTTTCGGATCATCAGTCATCAAAACTCAGTAAAAATATTGCTCACAGACTTGGAGATTTACCTTAAATTTCACCAAGTAGATTACTTGATAAAAACTCCCACAGATCATGTTTTCAGGCCATTTTAAGTCTTATTTTGACATAACAAAGTGGTTATATCTAACTGTGTGAGTTGTTTACTTACTCTTAAAAATCAATCTTCCCATTAACGCCATTATATTGTTCATTCAGGCTGATTCGGGAACATGCGCATGAACACATATGAACAATATGATTTATCATATGAACCAATCACAGCCGAACATAAGCTGTCATATCCAATCATATCGCAATGGAGGCATTGCCTCCTCTAATGTGACTTTCCCCTATTCATTCTCAATTACCCCCCACCAAACTTACCGCACGCTTTAGTGGGTCTGTGAAAACGTACTCTCGTGAACGCACGCCCACAAGTGATGCAGTGGAGACAAAAATGTGGAATAATTTTTATTTCTTTGCGAAAAAAAGTATTCTTGTAGCTTCGTAAAATTACAGTTGAACCACTGATGTGTTACTGAATTAACACAGGAATTCTGTGTTAATATTACTACTACATTATTAAGCTTTTGCAGCTTTCATCTTGTTGCTAGTTGACTTTATATGCTGTAATGTATTATGTTTATACTTAGCTGAAGTGTTTAGATAAAATGCAGGTAATATTATAATTCAAATCAATATTAGTAAAACAGATATGTCAGCTGGTTGCAAAATAAACAGTTGATCTTCCTCTTGTAGGCTACAAGTAACACCATGAGAAAAGGCAAGGTTCAGAAACAGAGTGGGTGTCTCCTACTGACATGATTGACAGCTGAGTGGGTGTGGTCATGATTCATGTTGTAAGCTGTACAAATGCTACTCAAGGTAATTCTGGAATGGGGGGTCTAAAGTAATCAATTGGGATACACCTTTTCCTATCAGCCTTGTGAGTGACCCTGCCTCAGTGATAACATTGTTTTTCACACACATTATTATGACCTGCCATCCCCTTTCCATTGTTCTCATAATAGGAATGTGTCCGTTTATTTTTAATGGGGTAAGATTTAGATGATTACAGAGAGAAGTATTCAGCGAAATATGAAAAACGGGCAGAAACACTCAAATACTTCTATTCTTTATAAACACAAGCGCACACATCAATAAATCATAATTGCATAACCTTAAGGAAACTTGAAGTACATGCAAGGCACAACGCTTCAAATGAATTCTCGCTGGCACTCCTGCAGAAATGAACTTCAGGGGAAATGAACTCAGAACCATTGTAAAGTACTGATAAAGCAGCTGCTAACAAGAAATCATACCTTTATAATTCTTCGTGCTGCACGCAAGCACATGGCACGATTCCCATATATCACAGATAAGATATAACGAAACATAAACACACGCACACACATATTCTCTCAGGCATGATCCTGGAATGATGATCTAGATTCCGATGTCACATCTGCTCGCCCTTACAGAGACAAAAAAACAAATATTATTTTGAGATAAAGAAAATTGCGAGGAATAAGTAGGCAGAAAAGTTCTTAGTACAAAAGTGTTTTGATCTTTTGTAAGACATTTTTGGTAGAACAGAGAATAAATAGCAGAGTGTGACCAAAAATAGCTGCGTTTGTGGGAAAATGCAGTTGTACCACAGGGGACTAAACACAATTAACATGACTTACACTTGGAAATAAACAAAGTTTAAGGGCTTTTAAAAAATAATAAAACAAAGCAAAGATTATGATGTAAACTGAAGAAGGAATATTTTAAATTCAGAGTTAATTCTAGATAAAATACGCAAAAGAATTTGTGAACTTCCGAGAACTTCTTCGAACAGAAGGTCAGATGTTATTGCTTCCGTTGAGGAACATGATGTTCTCTGAATCATCTCAAATCATGCTGGAGAACATGATCATCAGCTGTGACACAAACATGTGGAATTCATGCAGCTTGAGTGCTGCTGTCACTACAGCAAAAAAAGTCGTTATAAATTTGATTGTCATGTTTATGTTTCGCATAAACAGTTTTGCTGATGGTAGAAGATAAAGATTTTATAAACTTTAAAGACATTAAAAGGTTTAGTCAATGTTCTTATTCAGAAAAAATATACATATGAGTCATGAACCTATTTTTATAGCTATTACAAAATAAACAAGTAAACATGTCTTTCCACTTTTAAGAGTTATTAAACTGTCTTCGGTGTTTAATTTTAAACAGATCTGTTTATGTGGGCAACAGTACAGCAGATTACTAGAGCATTAGTCAATGCAGCAGAAACAAGTTAGAACTGCTTTTCTTGCATAATGCTTTCATTTCTCATTTAATGCTTGAATAAAAAAATGATATGACCATTCGAAATGCCCAATTTTATTGGGTTATTTTTAAGATTTTTACCCACCTGCTGGGTAGTTTTTCTACACACAAAAAATGCTGGGTTATTTATTTTTATTTTATTTTTTTTACCCAATTGCTGGGTTCAGCCTGTTGAGTCATTTTATTGGGTTATTTTTAATATTTTTACCCAGCTGCTGGGTAGGTTTTTTTTGCACACAAAAAATGCTGGGTTATTTATTTTTCTTTTTTTTTAGCCAATTGCTGGGTTCAGCCTGTTGAGTCATTTTAATGGGTTATTTGTAATATTTTACCCAGGTGCTGGGTAGTTTTTCTGTACACTAAAAAATGCTAGGTTATTTTGTTTTAACCAAAATGATGGGTTCAGTCTGTTGGGTCATTTTATTGGGTTATTTATAATATTTTACCCAAGTGCTGGGTAGTTTTTCTGGATGCTAAAAAATGCTAGGTTATTTTTTTAAACCAAAATGATGGGTTCAGTCTGTTGGGTCATTTTATTGGGTTATTTATAATATTTTACCCAAGTGCTGGGTAGTTTTTCTGTACGCTAAAAAATGCTAGGTTATTTTTTTTAACCAAAATGATGGGTTCAGCCTGTTGGGTAATTTTATTGGGTTATTTTTAATATGTTTTACCCAAGTGCTGGGTAGTTTTTCTGTAACTTTTTCTAATTTTCTTTACTGTCAATACAAATAATGAACCCCCTCGCATACCCAGCACTGGGTCAGCATAACCCAATACTGGGTAGTTTGTCAGCAGTCATTTTGTGTTCTGTCCTGAGAGAAAACCGACTGACGAGAAACTTCCTGAATGAAATTAAGGTTTGTATTACATTATATTCCTTTCAGATAAATGAAGAATGAACTTAAGGCAGCGCTAGAGTAAACAAACTCATATTCCATCATTGACCTCGAGATATATGATATATTACTCTGTGAAAAGTAATTTGAAACATTCATTGCCTCATGCATGACAAAGGACACTTACACACGCATTGTGAACACACTTCCATGAATCAGAGATGGCTCCCACCTTTCATCTTTCAGTGCTCATTAATGTGATCATCTCCATGATCACTTTTCGCTCTCGCTCTTGTTCCTTTTCCTCTGTGTGTCTCACCTTAATGAGCGGTAATGGGGTCAGAGGCGTAAAGGAATGTCCTGGTTACGCAAGAGTTCGGATCTGCCTCTAGGGAAAGTCACAAGGTTAAAAATGCGATGGTGAGAAAGAAAGGAGGCTTGTCACACTCTGACAAAAAGTCAAGGGAGACATTCTCATTGAATAAAAGCATAATTGATTTTAATAACACCTATAGATATATACAGCTGTTGAATGATAAAAACCTTGAATCCAACCAATAAAAACATCAGAATCCACCCAACTTTAACAAGCTTGAGTGTTTAAAGTCGTGGATGACATATAACGCTTTGTATAGTTACTGAGTTATCTTTATAGCGTACATATATATTATTGGTTACAAAAAAAGAAAGAAAGTTTACAATTCAAGAGATACATCTCAGAAAGAGACCAGCCACTCTTGAGTACAGACGATCAAGTGAAGATTTTTCACAAAGCTTCACTCGGCAAATCTATGCTTAGGACTTTTCAAGTTGCACTAAACACAATTCTCACTCGGGATTTTAAGGTGACATTTTGATATGAAAATCGGACTTTTTTCCGTTTAAAACAGGCGTGTCAGATTTCGCTCCCCCCATGACGTAGGAAGGGGATCTTATTATAATATTACCGCCCCTTAATCTGCATGTTTCCACCCACAGCACCGGAATTTTGTTTCTGCAAGCGACAATGGTGTACCAGTTCTAATGCCATGGCTTGTCTGCACAGACGAACACAGAACACTATTTAGAGTCCCAGCCTCAGAGCAGACAAGAGAGAGTGGATTTATTGATTTATTTACTCTATATTACGCTGCTGCCTCACAGATCTAATATAGACATGCAATTTCTTTCCCAGCTGTTTACCTTCACATAACCGACTGTGTGTTTTTAACATAAACTTTTGTGTATTTGACAGTTTAAGTGCAATAAGACATGAAAGAGAACTCAGTTTAGTACTCACATGCACTGTAAAAAATGACCGTAAAAGACTGTAAAAATGTTAAAGTAAAAACCTGTTAAATGGTTAACAGTAAAATTCCCTTACTATATATGGTGAAAAACTGTATTGGACATTACATGTAATTTTACGGTAGTATGAACGTATACTTTACATGCAAATGAATGTATAATTTACAGTGAATAAACGTAAATTGACATTCCAGGAATTCCCTGTGTCAATTTCAATTTTGATGTTTTTTTGTTGCAATAACTATGTTTCTTCTTAGTTTTTTCTTATCAGTTTTGTATATTAAGGTTGTATGTTACACCTAATGTTGTTAAATGGATGTTTATTACATTATTTCAGTTTCATGTGTGTTACCATGCTTAGTGTTTGAGTGAATGACACTGTGCACCTTCTATTTGTTTGTATTTAAAAACTGCTTGTGATGAGTTTTGGTTCATAATGTGACTTTCTCATCACCACCTGTATTTGATGGCTGTCAGTGTATTACAAAGATACAAAACAGATTTTAGTACTTCAGTAGGGTGGTATATTGACTTTATATCAGTTATTGAAATTACGGTATTTAACTGTAAATTTAAGTTAAAACCGTATAACCTAAAATGTTACTACTGTATTTTTACGGTAAAATTCCGGCAACAACAGCTGCCGGTTATTACCATAAATTTTACTGTTTTTGTTTTACAGTGTGCCGTGTGACAGCTGCTTTCTGTGCGTTCATTTCAGATGTGTGTGCTCAGAAAACAGTATATCAAAAGTTTAAACTATGGTTTTAAAACACGTGATTTCAGTGCGATAGACATGACAATCAAAACCAAACTGCAAACTGTTTTTAGCAAACTGTAATGGCACAGCCTTGTTCTGGAAAAGGGGGTGGGGAACAGCAGCTCATTTGCATTTAAAGACACATGCATGAAAACTGTGTTTCTGCTTCCACTCAAAATGGGCATTTTAAAAATGATATAATAAATGATCTGTGGGGTATTTTGAGCTGAAACTTTACAAACACATTCTGAGGACAACTGAGATTTACATAACATAAAAAGGGGCATAATAGGTCTCCCATAACGTGAGGGTGGAGGGGGCTAGATGATCCAGTGTTGCCACTAATTTTCTGCGAAAATTGTGAAAGACTGGTTGATTTGTTTCTCAAAGTGGCTAAATGATGTTATGATGTCATTGGACATAACATCAGCAATATTGCTCTTGCTCTTGGTTTTTTGTTTGTACTAATTTATTTGAACATGTAATCGAAAACATTATCTGCCAGACAGACATATTATTGTGTCTGTGTTTTTGAACTTAGTTTCTAAAAATTGTGCTTCATTAATATCACAATGCTCTCCTGGCCTCCACAGGTTATGTAACTCCAAAGGTGAGCGGCTCAGACCACTGATCTGATGGATATTATGAGATTCCTCTTTGTTCCCATATGTTTTGAATTCCTGATCACTTTCCGGAATTTTCTTTGTTACTGTGGCCCTCTGCTGTGGGGAACTGAAGGATGAGATTAAAGATGGCATTTCAGAATGAGTTTCAGTTGCACCATAATGCCACAGTATGAGGGAGGGCAGGGGAACTGAGGAAAGGTTCAGAGATTAAACAAACACAGAGCGACCAGTAACTGCAGTGCGGCTCGTTTCATCAGTATTAAAGACACTAGAGCTCCTTCAAATATGTACTGACAAATTCTAATGAAAATGCACTTGAGATTCATCAGCAGAAAATGTTTTCTAAAAGTTTATTAAAAATATCAACATTATATTGGCCACCATTGTATTGAGATTGTATCATTAGAAGGTGAAGATAAAAAAAAAAATGAACAAAGGACAGGAAAGGACAGGAAAGAGAATCTGCTTGCCTGAAAAACAACATTGCGTTCCTCTAATTCTCTTGGGAGATGGGAACTCCAGAGAGCAGAGTGGAAGTGTGTGTCTGTGCGTTCAGGAAGAATGCTAACATTCAGAGGAAAAGCACATTAAGACAAGAATTACTGGCAGACATCAATGTTGTTTACCTGCGTGTGTGCGTTGAGGAATGGAGGAACATGTTCTCTTCTTAAACACATGGCATTTCCTGCTTGTGTGTTTGAATATTTAGAGTAAGACAGACATTATTGTGATGAAAACACCTTTCTTTTATTAGTACGGGAGAATTAGTTTGGTAAGACATGTCACCTCTTTTCCTTCCAAAGCACCCAGCCTCTTTTGACTGAGAGGTGCACGTAAGAGTGAGTACATTTTTGATCTGTCAGGCACAAGAAGTTTTCTCTCCAAGCATCTTGGAAGATCTTTACTCAAATAAAAATTACATAACATTTTCCTGTTATGTTATTTTATTGTCCAACAGCTGGTTAAAGCATTCCCGGGTAAGAGTTCATGGCTCAGCTAATATTGAAAGTAAGCTTGCCATCCAAATGTAGAAAGTTCTGAGAGAACACTGGCAAAGGGAATCTCACCTTTCCAAGAAAATGATGGATTTTTTTCACAGTCATTCAAGAGGTTACCTCAGCCTCACGAGGTTATGAAACCGCGAGGAGCAGCAATATTGCATATTTTCCTGTAACCTTGATGGTTGGAATGTGGAAACTTGATGCCAACAAAGGATCATTTTGCACACTTTCTTTTGTAGTATCAAGATTGTATCATTTACTTTTCTACCCTGATAGCACACGTACATCACAGAGATGTCTATTTGACGTCTGCATTCACATCTGCAAGACGTATTTTTTAGAGTGTTTGGTCATCTACAATACGTCTATTGGACGTTTCCTATCAGAGGTCGAATAGACGTTTATTAGATGTCTTTAAGATGTTTATGATTTAGAATGTATGTAAAACTGACATCTGAAAGACGTCCATCAGACGTTTGTACACAGCAGGTGCTTTCCAGATCAAGAGCTATCTGCTTTCTGAGTAAAAAATGAAGTGCCCCTTATTATGCCATTTTGAATATTGCCTTTCATGCAGTGTGTAATGTACAGTTGAGGTCAAAAGTTTACATCCCCCTTTTGAGAATGTTAATTATTTTAACAAAATGCATGTTATTATTTATTTGGTACTGACCTAAATAAGAAATTGCACATAAAGATGTTTACATATAGTCCACAAGAAAAAATAATAGTTGAATTTATAAAAATGGCCCCGTTCAAAAGTTTACATACACTTGATTCTTAATTGTTTAATGATAGCTGTTCATGAGTCCCTTGTTTGTCCTGAATAGTTAAACTGCCCGCTGTTCTTCAGAAAAATCGTTCAGGTCCCACAAATTCTTTGATTTTTCAGCAAAGAAAACAAAAATAAAGACTTTATACCACAATTTGTCTCCTCTGCATCACCGTAGCATCATTTTGGAGCGTATCCCCTGAATCCAAACGGCGTATGCTGTTTTGTGTCAGCTGCGCCACGCGGATACGTTTTCTATGTTTACTTACAAATTGTTGAATAAAGTCATTATTTTTGTTTTCTTTGCATACAAAAAGTATTCTCATAGCTTCATAAAATTATGGTTGAACCCCTGATGTCACATGGATTATTTTACCGATCTCCTTGCTACATTTCTGGACGTTGATTGCGTTTATTACATTGCTGTCTATGGGAGGGTCAGAGAGCTGTCAGAATCCATCAGAAATATCTTAATTTGTGTTCCGAAGAACCGAAGAAGCTTTTTACACGTTTGGAACGACATGGGCATAAGTGATTGATGACAAAATTTTCATTTTTGGGTGGAGTAAGAGGGGGTGAAAACTTTTTGAATTCGAAGATCGGGGTTAACTTATTTTGTTTACTGGGAAACATGTAAGTATCTTCTAGCCCCTGAAGGCCAGCACTAAATAAAAAAATATTATATTTAGGCAAAATAAGAAAATGTACACAATGTAAAAGTTTTTACCCCCTGGCTCTTAATGCATAGTTTCCTTCTGGAAGAGCCTTCCTCGTTTTATCAGACGTGCCCCCTTTGTTAGCATTTTTAAATCTTATCTTAAGACATATTTATTTACCCTGGCTTATAACGTTTCTTAGTATGTTTCCTGTGGTATTCCATTGATTTTATTTGTCTGTTGGTTTTCTGGCTTTCCTTTTAATTTACTTGCGTTTTTAATTCTTTGTGAAGCACTTTGGTCAACCTTGGTTGTTTAAAAGTGCTCTATAAATAAACGTTGTTCAAATAAATGCATTCTTCGTATCCATCTTCAATCATAATGTTTAATGGTTTCCATAAAATATTTAGCAGAACATTGAAAATAAATGGTTCTTGAGCATTAAATCAGCACAAATTAATTTCTGAAGGATCATGCAACACTGAAGACTGAAGTAATGACGCTGAAAATTCAGCTTTGCCATCACAGGAACAAATTACATCTTCAAAATATTCTGAAACAGAAAAGTTACACTGCCATTTTTACAGTATTTAATATTGATCAAATAAATGAAGCTTTGACGCATTTCAAGATGTATTTTAAATCATCTTATTAACCTCAAACCTTTAACATTTTTATTGGAACCTATTAGAAGGTAAACAAACAAGATTCCTCATAAGTTTAATACAAAAAGATCATTTATTTTCTTCAAATATTTGCCAGGCATGCCAATAATACATAAGTAGTCCAACAGGACGCAAGTGCAAACTTTTATAAGCACAACTGGTTAAAAAATAATCTAAATTAATATTACAATTTATTTTCTCATATTTATCATAAAATACCACAACAGTAGAAAAATACTTTAACATTCTTTTTTTAAAATAAAAAATATACAATTATCAAAGCCTTTTGTTTCGTTGTGCTCTGTTCTTCTGAAAATGCAAACATCTCCCACAACTGTCCGAAACGCTCAAATCCCAGAAGTCTTTGAGCGGCCCTCAGTCATAAGTCAGAATTTACCTCTCGATACCCATGATGCCTTACCAGACACAAAAATAATATACAGAATATATTACAAAAAGGCAAAAATAACCCTCGAAAACAACGGTACAAGACATTTGTGCAATATAGCAAACTTGTTATGAATAAGAACAGAAAAAAAGTGGTACAAAAATGGTGTGAAAACAAACGAACAGTGGCTTGTGGGTATGCATGACCACGCTATGTTAAACTACTTAAATGTGCTTGTTGGGAGCTCTGAGTATAAATGTGTTCCCACCAAAAGTGCTAGAACAGAAGTAGTCTCTGTGTATCAGTTCACCAAAATGCAGGTGCCACTTCTAAAGAAGCAGAATGATGTCGAATCCACTGCTCTGAAGAAAGCAGCAGCGTCAGTTCTTCATTATATTTTATAATAAGTTGGTCCAACGACGAGCGGTGATAAAAACATCCGTCGATTTATCAGAGCTTTCCATTTCCTTCCTACAATGCAGCAGGCACTTCCTGGGGAGACTCCGACTTGAGTTTTGGACCAAGTACAGACAGCAGAGAAGGTTCAATCCACTCTAACAGTATAAACAATCCATTGCGGTGCATCGAGGAGTTAAGAACCTTGACCAAGAGCTTAAGAATGCTTTATTAAGGGGCTTTAAAATCTCATTCAGATCTGTCGTAGACAAGCGCGCACCCCTGCGGTCATAAGGGAGGTCAACTCGCAGACTTCACAGACCAGGACGGCTACGTATCCCACACAAGACGAAACAAAGACTTCACACGCACATACAACGGTGCCGCAAACACCTGAGTAGACCGCCGCTGTCCAGTCCAAACTAGGCCACACCAGTATGGCTGGTTGAGTCTTTCTGCCCTCCGATTGGGCAGTCGAGCCCGTTGCTTAACAGATGAGCTCTTGTTGTATCTCGGGACGAGGTTGGAACGGTTCTGCAAAACTGAAAGTGTCCCGACCTGTCTTCAGTTCCCCCTGGCCTGGGCAGGTGGGATATGAAGGGATGACGACAAG
Source organism: Cirrhinus mrigala (assembly GCA_036247105.1). Classification (NCBI taxonomy): domain Eukaryota; kingdom Metazoa; phylum Chordata; class Actinopteri; order Cypriniformes; family Cyprinidae; genus Cirrhinus; species Cirrhinus mrigala. The sequence goes on from CM070009.1 coordinate 24,611,624, forward strand.
TTCTGGGGAAGGGACGGGACTTTCAGGCTCGGATTCGGATTGGCTGGCTTCTTGCTCATCTAGAGGAGCTTCCACAGCGTGGTGGTGAGAGTCGAGCCTTAACCAAGGATGATTTAAACACTGCTCCACTGTTGCTCGTTTTCTAGAGAGAAAGAGAGAAAAAGAATGTTAAATATACTTTGTGGGGTTTTTAATTACTTTTGTCAGATGTGCAATATTATACAACATATTGTCCATTCATTTTAGAAGAAGAAGAAGACTGCAAATCTGGCCTGTGGTGAAGAATTATGTAATGTGAGAAAACGTTAAGAGTGTGCTTTTCTGTGCAATGATGCACTAAGGCTCTCATCAGCATTGGTTTCTCCACCAGTGCTGCAAAATTTAAAGTCTCTCATAATCTGGAGTGTAGGTTCCCAGATTTTTCCCTCCCCAATTACTCACACTCAGAGGAATTTTTCCACATTGCTTTAAGTTATCATTTTTCCTCTCCCGCTTTCTCAGTGGCGATGATCTACAAGCATTAAGTTTTATGGAGTGCAGATTATGGTTCTGGATCAGAGACCATGCTACTATCAGTTCCCATACAGCAGTGATGGTGGCAGATCTGGACTGCCATTTGTTACACCAGCAGACCCCAAAAAATGCTTTTACCATTCATCAGCTGCAGCAAAAGAGCCCAAAGATTAAAAAAAAAAAAAAACTAAGACTGCAAGGATCATTTCACTGTATATTCAAGACCCAGAGTCCATTACATTTTAATGAGAGATCGTAGCGTGAGATTACATGTCTGGAGAAGAGCCAACTAAAGCCACTCAATCAGGCGGGTTATGCAAGTTTGCCTAAACAATACTGAAGCAACAATACATCCAATCTCACCAAAAACAAACAAACAAAAAATAAAACAGCCGACTATCCTTACCCAGGGTTTTTGATGAGAAGTGACTGGATGAAATCCACTGCGAGGTCAGAGATGCCCTGAAAGACGTCCTGCGAGTAGTCCACATTAACCTGGGAGATGTTCAGGAAGGTTTCCTGCTTTTCGTCTCCCAGAAAAGGCGACTCGCCTGTCAGCATCACGTAAATAAGCACCCCAATGCTCCTGTAGTGGTAAAAACAGCAACAAAGATCAGTACAGCAGAAAAACGCCATCAAATATGTGACTATGGACCAAAAAACCAGTCTTAGGTAGCGCGTGTATATTTCTAGCAATAGCCAAAAATACATTGTATGGGTCAAAATGATCGATTTCTCTTTTATGCCGAAAATCATTAGGATATTAAGTAAAGATCATGTTCCATGAAGATATTTAGTAAATTTCCTACCATAAATATATCAAAACTTAATTTTTGATTAGTAATATACATTGCCAAGAACTACATTTGAACAACTTTAAAAAGCGATTTTCTTAATATTTTAATTTTTTCGCACCCTCAGATTCCAGATTTTCAAATAGTTGTATCTTGGCCAAATGTTGTCCTATCCTAACAAATCATTCATCAATGGAAAGCTTATTTATTCATGTTTCAGATGACATATCTCAATTTCAAAAAATTTACACTCATGACTGGTTTTGTGGTCCAGAGTCACATATGAAGTTTTATCATATGAAGTAGTGTTTGGCTTAAAAATATAATCATAGAGGTTATAGTTTAATTCTTAAAGTCTGCATCAAATGGAAATCAATGCTATATTTTAAATACATAAATACATGTTATAGATTTTGTGACTCACTGTGCGCACATACACATCAGAAATAAATGTTGTTTAAAGAATGATGCAGGAAAAGGAATGAAAACCAGCTTTTATGTCAAATAAAACGTGTGTGAATGTTCTAGATTATCAGTGGGTTGTAAACGGATTGCACATGACTTTTTACCATGCAGATAAACACTGACATGTTTACTGTGCTACTAGATTACAGAAATGAATCATGCAAATTGTGTTTGCTTTTATAGGCCCATTCATCCAAGATGTCGCCACAGCAATAAATGACCTTTATATCTCATATGTGTGTCAAATACCACAAACTCATACACGCATGCACACGTCTGGACTCTGGACACTCAGAGTTCAACTTACCACATGTCAGTAGCTGTGGTGATAGGCTCATAGTCCAGGACCTCAGGAGCTGAAGGAAAGAAAGAAACAATTTCCAATCAGTTTTCATCTCAACAGTGTGATACAAGAGAGCTCAAAACAATCAATGATTGTTCAACCCTGACATACATGTACTGTAGGTAAGGCTAGAAACTGTTTACTAGTTGATTCCTGATCTTTCTACAGATTTTCTATGACTGAGAGAGAGTCACAACCAAGTCGACAGTCACGTGAAGTTTCACTAGTCTTAAACAAGCTTCCGGTTCTCCCCTCCTCTTCACTACACTGAGCTGACAGGTCTTCACATATTCGTTTTTGTGCGCGGGAGGATTTGAGGTTTGCAAATGAAGGAGGTCCAACTCACCCACATACTCGGGAGTGCCCAGGATCTCCCGTACCTCTGACACACTGTCCACCCGCCGAGACAAGCCGAAGTCGACAATACGGATGTCACCTAGCGGCTGAGCACTCGTCAACAGGATGTTCTGAGGCTGGAGAAAACAAAGAAAACATTGAATTACAGGAGAGCAGAACTCATTTCCCCCATTTAAAAAATAAATAAATAAATAAAAAATTACTGGTACTAAAATTTAATCTATTTACTTTTTAACCGAATCTAATAGCTGCACGTGAAGAGTACTGTACTCCTCTTTAAATGCCCCATTAAAACCATTTACCAGACAGTTCCACCTCAAGTGTGGTTCACTAAATTTCACTGAAATCAAACGCTTTCATTCAGCCTAACATCCTGAGGCACAAAACGAGCACGTGTGATGCAAGATTAGAGCCGTTAAAAGCTTTTACACGCCCAAATGGGCATGCTTGATTAAATTAGTAACATTACAATTAGATGGAAGTACTTTGTGTTATTACAACAGATTGTGTTCAAACAGGTTTTGTTAATTGTTCTAAGGACACTGTCAAAAGCCATTCAGTCCCTTTACTTTCCTAAATGTTATCTAACTTTTATGCTGACCTCCGCCTCATGTTATGCAATAAATGTTGTTAAACCAAAAAAAAAAAAAAAACCCCAAAAAACAGGGTGTACTATTGCCCAAAACAGAACAGAGGGGAAACCATTTGTAGTTCCTTTCTTTGAAACGCCCGCATACACAGACATAATACAACGATTTAATCAATTACTGTGGACGTTAAAGCATTTGAATTCACACATACACACACCATCTCAGATGGGAAAAAAGGTAGCAGAGATGTTTGTTACAACAAAACTGTTTTGGTTCAACCCCACACTGCTAAGAATGGTCAAAAAGACGTTTGAGACAACCCAGGCCTCCGGCTGAATCATTACGTACAAGTGCACGTACAAACAGTACACTCACCTTAAGGTCCAAATGAACTACGTTGTTTTGATGGAGACAGGCCACACCCATCAGAATCTGCCTGGCCAATCGGATGACGTCTTTCTCTGTGAAAGCATCGTCGTTATCAGCAACACACTGGTTGAAAATTTCACCTCCAGCAGCACTGAAAGACAGAAAGATAGCAACGTGTTACACAGCCCCAGCTGAAATTGTGTTCCTGTGCCAAAAAAAAATCAATTAGAAACACCCAAAAAGACACAAACACACCCTCAACCATCCTAGAATAATAGTTTCAGAGATAAAGGTGAGGCGCGTTTCATTGTCCCATCTGATATTGGCATTTAAGCCATATCAAGCATATAATGAGCTCAGTACAACAATAACTCATTAACAAGAAATCAACACTATATAGGCACACCACCCACATGCGCCAGGTGTTTCCGCTCATTTCTACACATTATAATTGGGCCTCTCCAGCTAATTATTAAATTAGAGGAGACTTAGAGAGGAGAGGGAGCTTCATCCTTGCATAACTGTAACAAGGGTTACCATGACTGTGAGAATTTGCAGGCGGATTCTCCTTTGGGCGATGAAAGACTGAGAAAATCAGGGCCATGTGTAGTGGATTTCGGGCCTATCCGAAAATACAGACGTTTCATCTAAAGTGGAGAGTCTGTATGTATTTGTGTGTGTGGTGTCTGTTGCATAACAGCTGAATCCAGCTGTATAAATAGGGGATTCTGGCTATGACTTATCAGATGAGCAACCAGAGGCTTATAAAATAAGGACATTGGGATATTGAGAACCTTTCGCCCCCTTTTAATCAAACATCACAACAACTCAAGCCCTTCACCCTAATGGAATAAACCCTCCACTTTAAATTCCCCAGAAGTGAGCGTTTTCTAAAGTAACCGCAGCAAAACAAACCCCAAAGAGGTTTGCTAATGCTCACACATGAGCAGGGTCAAATCCTCACAGCCTTTCACGTACAGAAAAAAACATTTTTGGTTTTGGTGCGTGAGAAAGAAAATCTGAAGCATCTATAACGTGGTTCCACGGACTGACTCAGATAAAATAAAAATCACACTTGCAGGCTGGTGATGCTGACGGCCCACTTTTACTGATTTCACCCGATCAAAATGCCACTGCACTGCTAAACAATGAAAACTAAAGCTGAACGCTTGACAGAGAAACTGCAGATTTACTCTGTTCTTTTGAAGCCATGAAAACATGAAGCAAAGGCGAAGATTTGTCACTCAAATAAACTATTTTTCTGGAACAGAAACGAGGATAAAAAATATGCTCATCCGCTACCCAAGACCACCAAGAGCGCACTTCCCCTCTTACGAGAAGACAAGAGTGAGCACTTGGACTTAAGGAGTCTTGCAAAAGATGTGAAGAATGCTCTCCAAAGGCAATCTATCTGGAAACCAGCAACTTTGAGAAACGCGTTGGCGTCACTTCCACGAATTTAGGATGGCTTGTATACATACCTACTGTGTGGACTGCATCAAAACTGATTTCATACCAACCAAATGGTAATAATTTTGACAAACAAATTCTGATCCACACCAAAAGCTCCGGAAATCTCCTTCAGTTTTATAATGGGAATATAAAAACAATGTGTGACCTTGGACCACAAAACCAGTCTTTAATAGCACAGGTATATTTGTAGCAGTAGCCAACAATACACTGTATGGGTCAAAATGATCAATTTTTCCTTTTATGCCAAAAATCATTAGGATATTAAGTAGAGATGATGTTCCACAAAGATATTTTGTAAATTTCCTAGTGTAAATATATCAAAACTTAATTTTTGATTAGTAATATGCATTGCTAAGAACTTCATCTCGACAACTTTAAAAGGCGATTTCCTCAATATTTAGATTTTTTTTCCACCCTCAGATTTTCAAATAGCTGTATCTCGGCCAAATATTCTCCAATCCTAACAAACCATACATCAATGGAAAACGTATTTATTCAAGCTTTCAGATGATGTATAAATCTTAATCTGACCCTTATGACTGGTTTTGTGGTCCAGGATCACATGATTATTAGTACCAATACCAGATTCACCAAAAATGAAGCGATTTTAAGGTTGATGGTGCATCTGTTATTGGTACTAGAAATTATTCTAATTCGGAATATCACAAAATTCCTACAGCAAGTGAACCATGTGCTCAGTCTTCTAAAAACTCACTTTTAAGTTGCTCAAAAACTGTTTTAGAACGAAATGGCTGTGTAAAAGTCCATAAGCGCCAGATGTCTTGTCTCTCTGGCTTTATTTTGAGGTGTTAACGTGTGCTCAACCAGAGGCAGCTGGAGTCAAAAGGACTTCAAGCCACTGAAAGGTCCATTTCAGAGACTTCTGAGAGCGTCTGATCAAGCAGATGAGGAAAACAGAGAAGCGTGATGAAGAGGAAGACTTATGAGAGACTTACATAAGACCTTTCCTAGTAAGATAAATGCCAAACTCTGAGCAAGGGAGGGCCCCTCTCATTTTGTTTAAGGAATGAAAAACAGATCACCACAGATAGAGTAACTAAATTTTTTCCCCAAAGAACATCCTTTGTCTCTGATAAACTCTGCTATGGTGTTGTGGGTGGCTGCTAGCATGCTTTTACAGCCCGAAAACAAAAGAGCGATCACCCTAAAATCTCTATTATGGTCTCTAGATCGTTTAAAGTAAATGTAGTCTGTTTAAAAGTATGAAAACTCTCTCTAATCTACATTTAGTCCTGTTACTTGATTTGACCCATTTTAAATTTACCAGACAGTCCCTAAAACATGCTTAAATTATCTAATTTTAAACCAAACATGCGTACATGTGGCCTTTGAAAAAGCAGTGGCTAGTACGTTTATGTAATAGTCTGCACTGGTGTTTCGCCGCAAATTTGTGTGGGGTGTCTGTGTATGTTTGGTAGATGTAATTATGACCTGCCCTATTCTCAGTCTTACAATAGCTAAGGTTTTAACTTTAAATGCCAGAGAATGGTGAGAATTCAGTTTGTTTCTGACGACAGAGGATGTGGCGATGCATTGCAAATGCAAGCGCGAGTACATCGCAGCTCCGCTTTTAGAAGAAAAGCCACAGGAAATGGAAATTGAAGCGTCTCTTTCTGTCTGTGTCTCTTCAGTTTAACTGGTTTTTACTGGTAAACCTGCCCACATCAAGTTTAAGGATTTAACTAACAACAGAAAACCAGAGTTAAAAAGAATTGGATGCATTGTTCCTTAAACCAGACAGACTGTTCTAATACAAAAGCAGACACTGAAATATGCAAACATGAAAAACATGCAAAACAAGGAAGAAGAAAAAAAAAAAAAAAAAAAAAAAGAAAGAAGCGTGGGGCTGAACTCTCTCGCCATTGTTATATATATATATATTATATATATATATATATATTATATATATATATTATATATATATATATATATATTATAAAAATATATATTTTAATAAATATGATAATTTAATTTTAAATACATATAAATAAGTCTATATATGAGCAAACAGATCATCTAGACCATGACTTTACACAGACCTTGACTGATGCGACTGAACTTGCACAACAACTGGCGAAAAACAAGAAGCATTACCTTCCTTATAAGGTAAGCTTTCTCCACAGGTTGACTGCACACGTACCGATGTGCGTGCTTACAAGTGACTGATTGACATACAGCTGTCTTTTCAGAGGAAGTGGGTTAGCCGTGTGCAGAAAGCGGGTTGACTATTTTTTTTTGTGGCGTGTTACCTTTGAGACTGAGAGATATCATCTAATTCTCAAAACCTCCGTCATTCAACCAGTCAGCATCCTGCCTCTCTATAGAGATCAACATACTCACTACGCAAAAAAGTAGGCTGTTGATATTATGCAGAATTTGCAATAACACAGATAGTAGGGGAAAAAAAAAAAAGAAACAAAAAAAACCCATGAAATCCCATCAACAAACTAAGGGGGAAAAAATATGAGAGATTTGAAAGATAGATACGCAGAGAGACATTTAAACTAAACGACCTGTCATTTCCGCCTCATTAGTAAACGTTATCAGCTTCTGTGTTACTGGAAAAACTAGTGTGATTACACTTCAGCTGAAAATATACAATAGGCAATTTTCATAAATATGTGGTGAATACCAAAGTGCTAGAAAGATGTCGACATTTACAGCCCACGTTGCTCCAAACACATATCATGCCCTTTTTTGTAATATTTTACATTTTATGTTTACCTTTTTTAAATTTCAGAAATTTTAAAGAATCTCCTGTCTTTTTGCATTTAATTTAGTGCCGTCGAACGATTAATCGCGATTAAATCGCATTAAAAATAAAAATTTGTGTTTACATAATATATGCGTGTGTACTGTGTATTTTTATTATGTATATATAAATGCACACATACGCATGTATATATTAAAAAAAAGGCCTTGTTTATACATTGAATATATTTTTATAATATTAATTATATGAATTTAAATATATGCATGTAAATACCAACTTTATCCCAAAGAATAAAATGTTGCAAATACATGTAAATATTTTGCAAACTTTATTCGTGCGCATTTTTAAAGCAAAAAAAAATATACACAGTACACACTGTATATATTATGTAAACAACTTTTGTTTCGAATGCGATTAATCGCGATTAATCGTTTGACAGCACTAATTTAATTACAATGAATGGAGACTAGAGCTTTCACGCTTAAAAAAAAAAAAAAAAAAAAAAAGGAGGACAAAAACATCAAAACTTTGCATTTTGTGTTACACAGCGAAAGCCATATGGGTTTGGAAAAACAAAAATGAGGTCATTTTATATGCGGCTAAACGTAAATGAGTAATGCTGTGAATTCAGGTTACCAATGCTTTAAATAAAACTTACAGAGCTTTAAACCTATCAGTCAGGTCTGAGTCAGGAAGGTTTTTACTGATTCTTATGAAGTTCAGCAGAGGAAACAGGTTTGGTATGATTTTGGCGAAGCTTCAGTGTGGTCAGAAAAACTGCACTCGTTTTGCTGTGCTTTCTGAGAAGCGTTCAGATTTGACCTTTCACGAAGAGCAAACAAGAACACCACATTCTCACTTGGGAACTTATACATTAGTTTCTTTGATTTCTTTTTTTATGGTTATTGTATTGGAACATTCAGCTCACTCCGTTAAAAGAAGAACTACTTCAACTGTGGTCTGCGGTGACATCCAGAAAGGTACAGACAAACACACACTTTCAAACAACAGCGTTATGAAAAGTCCCATTTTGATTTGCCCACTGTGCCATTTCTTTGTGCCTGTAATTCTAATCTTCAAAGCCCTGGTGACTTGGAATAACAAAATTATGGTGCGCAATGTCCAAGTCATCATAAAACACTCGGTCGTTGCGCTTAGCTTTCGCGGTCAGGGCACGTAACTGCATAACTATGCGAGTGCGAGCCTTACCACTCTAATACGAGGATGATCTCTGTGGTGGTCTCGTAGACCTCGTGCAGTGCCACCACGTAAGGATTCGCCTCGGCTGATTCCAGCACCGCGATCTCGTTCAGAATGTCGCCGCGGCAGTCTTGACCCTTCCGCCTTTTCCGCAGAAACTTTGCAGCGTGCTCCTTGCCAGTAGTCTTCTCCACACACTTCTTCACGACTGCAAACTTGCCCCTGCGTGCACACAAACATACACACAAGAGAGATTAAATAAACAGTTTGGGAAATGTTTGGGCAATGACAATGAGGAACTCCAAATACAAGCACTTTGAGTAATGATTTTCACGTTGTACTATTAAACACGAGTTTTTATTACACAGCTCTTCAGAACAAATTGGCTCTGATCAGGCATTTGCTGCATATTTTTAAAGGGACATCGGTCCCGGACTCATTTCTGAGCAGTATGATGTCACATTGCTCAGGCCCCGCCCACAACCACTGTCAGACTGTCCCGTGTTAGCATATTTCTGCTCTCAGCCAGTCATATGCTGTCCGCCATTTCTCTCCGCTCGAGCAGCTGTAGCGAACGCCTCGTAAGCAATGCAGGCGTTTTGTATCTGTATGTAAAAGTGAACATAAGAACCTTCATTTTCTCCCGACATCAGAGCCACCGAGGACACAATGGATTAGTTTCGTTTTTGATGGTAATGTGCCAACAAATGCACAAAAAACTAAAGAGAGGGGCGGGCTGAGCAGTAGCTCATTATCATTTAAAGAGACATGCACCAAAATTTGTCTTTCTGAACAGAGCTGTTTTTGACAAGGTAAAAGGGTGTCATTTTACACGACCATTGAGGAGTTTTAACCAAAGTATATTGCAGACATTTCATGAATACCCTAAACAATCATACCAACTTGTAAAAAAAAAAAAAAAAAAAGCATTCGATTTCCCATTTAAAAAGTAAATGCATAAATAGAAATATGTATTATATACACAAAGAAAAAAGATAAATATTACACATAATTAAAACAATTTTAAAACACAATCTTAAAAAATATTTGTATTAAAGATAAGATGTATTTGTATTAAATAAGTTTTTTTTTTCTTTATAACGTTTGATTCATTAAACAGCAGAGGGTTTTGACCACGCAAAACTGGTTCATAAAGTTAGCATGGTGATAATGAGATGGTTTAAGAGTGTTGCAGACTGATAAGACACTTCTCATATATATATATATATATATATATATATATATATATATATATATATATGTATAAAAAAAAGCTGCATCTTTAACATTCGCACTCACACATTCACACAGAATAAGCAAATCTTTAATCCACTTTTACAAGGAAATGTTCAGCAAAAATGAACTATTTTTAATCACATGACTTTAGAACATGAGTCATATAGACTCATTTTACGGTGCTTTTATCATATTTTTGTCTTTTGTTGCTTAACAACCATGATCATCCATGATTCTTCAAAATCCAATTTTTTTTGGAAAAACAAAAAAAACAAACAAAAAAACAACAACAGCACAATATTGGAAGAGAATAAGGGAATGACAAATAATGGGTGAACAACTCAACTTAATAACTTTCTTCTACACGCACACTAAGAACTGATGTCACAGTTGGTATCATCATTATTTGATCATCAGCCCACTGATGATGAACAGTGAACATCTTTGTATTCATTCTTAACCTGTCAATTTCGCACTTGTCATGATCCTTCCCTCCCTCTCTTCGTCGTTTGCAACGAAAGCCTGACACCCAACTGATAAGAATGACAGTTGGAGCCGTCTGCAGCCACTTACACACACACACACACACACACACACAGGCTTATTCACACTGATTTCCTGCCACCTCCCTCATCTGACCTCCCATCACCCCATCTATCAGTCAAAAGACACCCAGGGTGCTGCACACACACACAAAGAGCAGGCCTGTCAGCGTGGACATTCTCTTGTCTGACAGCGAGAGGGACAAATGGCTCTTAACCACACCTCCTCTTCAGACTATTTCATAAAGAGACACCAGTTTTTGTGTGGGGTAGAGACCCCAACAGACAGACCACCCAACTCTTCCAACACTCCTCCACTGAGAGGCAATGGTGTCCACTCCTCCCACCATCTAGTTCAGCCAATGACCAAACATGACACTTACAAAAAAAGCACCACCTCCCCCCCCTCCCTGATGACCTCTCCTCTGTCCACTGCTTTTCTCTTCCTATCTATGTCTCCATTAACACCATACTTAAAAGTTTAACACAGACACGTGAAAAGGCAGGTGGAAAATAAAGATCCCGGATGGAGCTTCCAGTTGGACATCTCAAAGGACAAAAGAAATGGCCAAGTGAATTTGTCCTTCCTGTTCTGACACATTTGCTTTTGAACAAAGACAGGGGAGGACTTATAAAAGACAAAAAATAAAAGTCAATAAATAAAATGTAAATAAAAATAAATAAATAAATCCAATAAAAATAAATTAAATTAAAATATTTAAAAAAAATAAAATAAAAATCAATAAAATGTAAAAATAAATTAAAAATAAACAAATTAAATAAATTAAAATCAAAATAAAATACAAAAATAAATTAAAAAAACTAATAAAATAAAATAAAATAAAAATAAATTAAAACATTAATAAATCAAAATTTAAAAATAAAAAGTAAAATTTAAAATAAATTGAATCAAAATAAAACAATTTAAAATTAAATCAATAAAGTTAAATTAATAAAAAATAAAATTAAATAGAATTAAAATTTAATAAAATTAAATCAATAAAATAATTAAACAAATTAAACTTAAAATCATTCAAATTAAATAAACATTAAAAATAAAAATAAATTAAACCAATTTAAAAAAAAAAAAAAAAAAAAAAATGCAAAAACAAATTCACTTGTTTCAAATTCACTACACACTCATTGTAGAGAACATTTTATAGATTCATAAAATTGAAAGGCTAACGGTATTTTAATAAGTATATCTGCTATAGATACTTTTTTTTTTGAACTACATAACATTAATTTTAAAATTCCGGGGTCTTTGAAAAGCTTTTGTTGTTGAGTCTTGGTGTTAACAATTCCCATGATTGCAGACCATTGCAGAGCCCCAAAAAATTTCCATGGGTATAAGCCAAAATGTATAAATTGCCAGTGTTGTAGTGATTTTCCTGCTTAAACGTGAGTGCGGTTGGCAGGGTCATTGTGGAGCTCAGAATACAGTCGCAATACATAGTTCACATGGAGTTCCGCAAGTGACGATGCCAAACTCTAAGAACAACCCGGTTGTTCAGTAGTTCAGCTTGAGGAAATTATCCTGAACATAAATGTTCGGACTGGTGCAGACATTAAAGTTTACAATTTCTGAATTGCAAAACACCCATAAAGTGTTGGTCTGAAAGTCGACAAGGTCAAAGGGCATCCATAATTCTGCCAAGCTAACATTTCTCCTGCCCTCGTTTTAGAGGGATGAATAGAGCAAGTTTTGAAAAAAAGTCTGGCTTTCTTCAAAGTTCTTCTAGAAAAAAAAAAACAAAAAAAAAAAAAGACCAACAATGATCAGCTCTCATAAAGATGAATGAGAAACCAGTAAAATACCACAATACTTTGAAATACCAATGAATATGGTCAGCATCAATCTAAAACGATGACTTAGGAAGTGTACATTCATCTTTGGAGATGACCTAGATACTCTGGTGGTTAGACTTCCTGTGCAAAAATCACACTGTCGTCTTTCACTGTCTATCCGTCTCCATTTCTCGGTTTCATTCTCACGGCCAGATGGCAAAAACATGTTCACTTTGAGAGTCAAGGAACGGATAAACATTTAAAAGACCAAAAGCATGCACGTGTGCATGAACACACAAACACAAGACCATTCAGACACAAAGATATACAATCTCAATCCGTTATTAAAGGGAAATCGTACAACCCCATTATTAAGCAAAGGACTGAATCACAAGCACAGCTGGCCTGTCTGCTACCGGTATGGCAGAAGGCTCAGTCAGCAACCCAGAGCTCTGCAGTAAAACAATCCTCACGCAGACCACCTCGGATAGAGGATCACCGAATTCGTAGCTGAACTCATGAACTTTATTGGCTTCCTGAGGATAAAAAGTGCAGATTACCAAAACAGCTACACAGCAAGAGAGGGGGGAAAAAAAAAAAAAAAAAAAAAAAAAGTGTTGAGTTTCATCAAAAAAAAAAAAAAAAGTTGAAACCATGAATGAAGTCAATGGAAAGTTTGCTAAGACTGATGAGAGATAGATTTTGGTGCATCAGATCACAGGCACGCTCTTAAAAATAAAGGTTCTTTATTAGCACCAAAGGTTCTATGAAGAACCTTGGAACCTTTCAAATTTAGAAAAGCTTCTTTATAGTCAAAAAATAGTTTTAGATTTTTAAAATGTTTTTCAAAAAGGTTCTTTTAGGAGCTTCTCACTGAAAGGTTCTTTGGGGAACCAAAAATGGTTCCTCTATGGCATCACTGCAAAAGCCTTTATTTTTAAGAGTGTAGGATTTTGAAGGTTGGGGTTAAAGTCATTTTTGGATACTCTAGAGAAACTCCAAAGATGATGTGCTTAAAAATACCCTCTCATCTCACCAAATTGGGACACCACTCGTACGAACTTTAATGAAGTAGGACATCCACTACACTGTACGTCAAGTTACCAACTCTGCAGATAATGTAGAAGTTTATTACAGCATTTGACACTTTGTTCCCTCACAATGTCCATTTCCACACCAGGTACTCAAAACATTAATGAAAACAAGTGCTTTTGTTATAAATCTGAAGAATTCAGAAATAACGTGCAGAAAACGACTGGGAATGGAAACAGAACTGAGACCTAAACTGATCTTCCATCTAATAAACAAGTTGTCTTGGAACAAACTTTGGATTTGATCTCGTTGAATAATACGGAAATTGCCATTGGAGCTTTGTGTCAAATGAATGGAGTGCTGACAACAGGGCCAGATGGTTTGGCCATTCAGTAAGACGAGCGCGTTCAGCCACACACACACAGACAAGAAACATACATTCTACCCCAAGCTTGTGTACATAGGACAGAACAAAAATCTAGGCCAACATGTATGTTACGGTCATCTGGAGAGTTAAAAATGATTTTAAAAGGTGACCTACACTCTTAAAAACAAAGGTTCCAAAAGAGTGTTTTTGCAGTGATGCCATAGAAGAACCATTTTTGATTCCCCAAAGAACCTTTCAGTGAACAGTTCCTAAAAGAACTATTTTGAAGAACAGAACCTAAAGAACCTATTCTGCATTTGAAAGTTTCCATGGACGTTCAAGGTTCTTTGAGTTTGATTGCACGCTGAGGAAGTCACAAGACAAGTCGGCCAACCGTGAACATCTCTGCTGCAAGGTTACCTTCACATGAAGATGATGTAGGTGGATGTATGATAAAGAAAACAAGCGAAATCAGATTAGGTTACACTGAAAGAATGCAAGATATTTGTGTGACCGTCTCTCTCTGCCTACCTAATCTCCACATCAGTATCCACCAACATCTGCATTCCTCCATTCCTCATTCAATTCACCACTATGGTAAGCAAATCAGATAGGCTGCGCTATAAAAATACCAGCTTGCCTTGTGACTCACGCAAGTGGGCTTTTTGTGCGCTTTAATTAGGAAAAACTTGTGAGGATTCTGAGGCATGAGTAAATAGTGCCATCTCACAAAGTGTGACGCTTCGGAGAGAAGTAAATGCCGGGTAAATTCAGTCCAAATCGAGACGTTTTACAACCCAATCCACAAATTACCCATCAAATTGGGTTAAATGATGCGGAAAGGCAATGGGAATCAAAAGTCCAGAAACTTGGAAAACAAAATTCAGCTAAAGGCAACAGAAACAGATGCGATTGTCAACAAGCACAGCCTGAATGTTTAACTCTAAATGAACACATCTGCCCAAGAGAAAACAAGTTACAGTGGTCAAACGATACCATCTTGTCTATAATTAGTCAGTGGAGCATTAGAGAGCAATGTCACGGTGAGCAGCCCCGAATCCATCACACATTGGTCCCGTGCGGCTCTGAATTAGCATGTTTTAAATTCTTTGTTTACTTGAGAACAAACATTGAGGGGATCCAAGTCTGGGTTTCAGGCACAGGGGCCCCTGGAAAATGCGGATAAGAATGTAAGGTAATTCACCTTTGATTCATTCATCCCGGTGAATCGAATCATTCACTAAAACGACGTTTGGTTATGATTTGTTCAGCATCGCTTTTAGATTTAACTATAATGATTGACTCAATGAGTCCTTTACTCAACTAATTCGATCACGAATAAACAAGCCTGACTATGCTTTATGAAAATCTGTCTTGACTAAGCATTCCCCTCAAATATCAACAAAGATGTTTTAGTTTTCAACTGCGATTCGTGACATCAAGCTACAATGTAAACAACAATCTAAATAACGTTTTTACGTCAATTTAACTGTCGCCTTCATTATATATAGATTCATAATGGGGACTCGTTCGTGTTCATTCAGAGAGACAAACCAGTGAAAGACTTCCTCACAGATCAGAAATCACTGAAACTAAGCGAATCTGAGAACGGTCCTATTATAATAAACAGAAAGGTGCGCAAGTGTGCGATCAAGAGACAGTTCACAGACAGTTTAATTTATAAATTCGCTTAATAGCAGTACTGACAAGCTGCAATAATTGCTCAAATCTATGTAGCTGATCCTCGTTACACGTGCTGGAGCCAAACAAATCTCTTTAGGCTTCCAGCTGGCGGTGATTCACTCCCCCAATTAAATCTCAGACCGGTT
Organism: Cirrhinus mrigala; assembly: GCA_036247105.1. Taxonomy (NCBI): domain Eukaryota; kingdom Metazoa; phylum Chordata; class Actinopteri; order Cypriniformes; family Cyprinidae; genus Cirrhinus; species Cirrhinus mrigala. The sequence continues at coordinate 24,627,256 of CM070009.1, forward strand.
CTCAACTTTGTGAAACTGCCCGCGGGCTTATGACTACATTTATTGTACACATTTTAATCTTTTAAACGCGCTAATTCGTCTATAGAGTAGATAATTCGCAGTGCTTTAACTTACCTGCCAAGCTCTTTGCCGACCAGATCATAGCTGTTCTTGAACGGGTCGGTCCTTATCCGTGTGCGAATCTTTGTGACCACTCCGTTTCTGTTCATCATTGTGCTGTCTGCCGTTACAGTCCTGCTGCAGGATAATGCCAGGCGTTCTCCGGAGCACTGAGTAGAAATATAAACGTTTACTCCATCAGCTCACTATCATACAGCAAACTGTGTTGTAAAAAAAACTGATGATGCTTAGCTAAACTGAACTGTTGCACGGGCAAAATTTCAAAAACAAAATATTTGCCTCTACAAGATAAAAGGTTCTGAAACAATTTAATGGTTTCCAAGAAACTCACAGAACTTGTTGAGAACCGCGACAGATCACCGATATGCCCACGTCAAAGCAGCGGTAACTCAGTTTGAGAATGCGGACAAACATTCCCAAGCACAAGGCTCATTACAAACTCCGCCCCCATAAAGATGTGGCCAATGGGAGCGTAGAAGGAGGCGGAGTTATTGAATGTTAATTCATAGACAAATTTGCGTATTGGCAACTCATATGTAAGATGCAAACTGAATTTGTCAACCATGTAAAAGGATCACATAAAATTCCTCCCAAACTTTGTACTACATTCAAAGCACACATTTGGAACTTACAACATACACAACAAAACACTTTTTTTGTGTACTGTAAAATACAAAACATTATCCAACATATGTTTAACGTGTTTTATTTCAGCAGTAATATATTTTGAAATCTTTCGGTTTTCTTTCAGCCGTGCTATTTACATATAGTACTTTGCTTCAAATACATTTCATTTTGTTTTATTTGCTTTTGTATATTTTATTTATATACTTTTGCCATAAGTGAATATTAGCACTAAAATCTCTTGTCTCTTATCTCCTATCTCACTCATATTTTCCGTCACACTCTGAAAAACACTTCTTTTTAGATCACTCAACTCAACAAGTCTGTTGATTACTTTGTTGTCACTGACAACCAAACAGACAGTGCCCTACCTTGACTTACCTCATATTTTGCAAAATCATATCTCTATCTTTATCTTTATCTTTATCTTTATCTCTCTCTCTCACACACACACACACACACGCATACCCCTTTGGAAGAGCAAATATAGCAACATCAATTAAATCTCATTGGTCTTAGACTATAGTGTAGCAAGTAACAAGCACGCCGCTTAGAAACAAAGGGGTGAAAGTATGAAACCAAAAACAAAGATCAGTGACAGGCAGGGAGTGAGAGAGGGTGTGTTCTGAAGCCATCTGGAATGACAGGAATCCTGACACTCAAAAGGTAATTAGTTTTAGCAGATGCCAGTACTGTGTGTGTGTGTCGTAATTAACTTTCATAAACAGTTTTGGTATCCAGGTGAAGCAGAGCTGAGTGTAATGATCAAACAGGCCACAATAGCTTTACAAAGGGTGGCAAGATGACTAAGCAGACAGACAGACAGATAGATAGATAGATAGATAGATAGATAGATAGATAGATTTTATTTGTGAACTTTTGTTCAGCTATTCTTATTAATAGTTCACTTTTAACTATTTTGAATTTTTCAGATCATCATTCATCAAAGCTCTGTAAATATTGGTCACAGACAGAGATTTGCTTTAAATTTCACTAAGTTGATTACTCACTAAAAACTCTCATGGATCATGTTTTCAGGCCATTTTATTCAGTCTTATTTTGATGTAAATGGTGATACCTAAATTTGTGAGTTGTTCACTTACTTTTTAAATTAGTCTTCCCATTAAAGACCCCATGGAAACAAAATTGAAGTTTTTTGGCTTTTAGTATGAATATGTTAGACTTAAGGTTATCTATAAGCTAGTGTACTCCAAAACAATGACAAAATTCACATTTAGAAGATTCCATCACGCTGCACTTCAGCTTCTCATCAAACTTTCTGTCCAATCAAATGCTCTCTAGAATTCGAAGCATCCCACCCCCTATTTGTATTTTCTGTACGGTGAATGGCATGTAGTGCACTATATAGGGGATAGGGAATGATTCAGACAGTGTAAATATGCATTCAGTTGGGACGAATGAAGTCTGGTTTCACGCTGTGTCATTCAAACCTCCGCAGTGCACACACACTCCTCTCTGGTCTGAAGACACGATGGCACGGAGTGGATCGTATGCGCGAATCTGTGCAGACCACAAAACATACCAGACCCATTTGAATTTTACACAGAATGCTATTATTTTATAGCGATATGGATGAGATTGTGGCTGTAATATGGTGTCAAATGCAGCTTTATCAAACTCAACAGCTCTAGCCCAAGCTGTAATATGAACAAAACGCTATTGGCTATTTAAAAAGGGGGCGGGACTACTTGATATGTTCTGTCCTGTCTTTCTGTTTCAGTTAAAATTACGTCAACACATAGAATAACGCTGCGTGTTTCAGTGGACCTCTATAACACAATAAACTGTTCAATATAACGCTATTATATTGTTCATTCAGACCGATTCGCGAAAGCGAAATGCACACGAACACAAGAGGCGGGATTTATCCCATGAACCAATCACAGCAATGGAGGCATTGTGTCCTCTCACTTGACTTTCCCTCATTCATTTTTAATTAAAAACTCACCGCATACTTTAGGAGGTCTGTTAAAATTAACTGGACTTAGGGGAGCTGAAAGAGATGCAGATTACGTCACGGTTTGGTCAGTTACCCGGATGCACGGCCATACTGGAGATACTCAGATGTAAACAACAGCACGGATTGCATGGTAAATGTACTACTGAATACGTTGTTCTGCTAATTTATGCTGTCTAAACCATGGAAAAACATGTGGAAGCTGCTAAATCATTTATAGAAGGACTTAGTAAGCAGGAAAGGGTGGGAAAGTTAATAGGTGGGAAAGATATGTACGAGCAGTATTAATTAAGATATTAGTACTAATATTTCACCTACCTGACTGGAAATGATAAGAACAGACACGAATGTTGTCAAGATTCTTGCCCTGGAAATCCTCGTTTATTTTGGCCAACCACAAACGCCTTTTGTTCCTCAGACAGTTTTTTGCACTCTTCTTTTTGATTTGTTATAACTTTTGGCAATCTATAGTACACCAAATGTTTTACCCAGTCCAACGATTAGCACAGCCCAAAACATGACAATAACTGACCATTTTCAGCAGCAATAATCAGCAAAATATGCAAGTTTCATTCGGTTAAATTTTTTTCTCATTCAATATTTTGAGGAGACACTGCCTCCCCTGATAGATAGATAGATAGATAGACAGACAGATAGATAGAAAGATAGATAGATAGATAGATAGATAGATAGATAGATAGATAGATAGATAGATAGATAGATAGATAGACAGACAGATAGATAGATAGATAGATAGATAGATAGACAGACTAAATTGGGGAAAATAAGAGAATACACTTCTTTCATTTCTGCTTTCTGTGTTAGTATGTCCATATGCTGCAGTCCAGATCATGTTCCTTCAAACCAGAAATGTGTGATCAGTTTAAAACCACAAAGCCAAGTGGCCATGGGATAGCATAAATAGAAGCAAGAGAGCAAGAGAGAGGAGGATGAAAAGGGAAGAAGATTGAGTTTAATGAGAAAAGGGCATTCCTGCATTCATTTGTCTGGCTCGCTGAATAGCTTATGTAAGACTGTTTTGCTTGACTTAAAGTGGTTACATCAAGTTTTAGGGTATAACAAGCTCTCCCAAGTCTTTCTTTGTTTAAAATGTCTAAACATCCTTAAAACAAGATAAACCAACTTGAGAAGTAAAGTTGTGTAAGATTATAAGGTCGCTTTCGGTGAATATACAAACCGAATGCCGTTTATTTTTCTTACCCAATTCAGAATTTGTTTGGCTGTAGAAGTGAGCGGCTGTGAGTGTAGATGGGGGTCGAGCACAGACCTCCTAGGTAAATCTGACCGCTTAAATAGTTAACCTCTGAGAAATGCTTGCTGGCAGATGTCTGATGGAATCTCAGCTGCTTTGTTTTGCTCTACAGGACCAATGTACCTTGACTGAGCATTTGCTCTCTTTCTCTCTCTCTTCACTGGCTGCTTTGGCAAAACAAGGAGCTGCTGGCTGCATTTTTGGCTTTGCTGTCCATTCATGTGTGTGTGCACGTTCGTTTGAGAGGTCACAAGGGGACACGTTACTGTGATGTCTGAGTCAAGCAAACACCTTTTGTCATGCCCATGTGTGTCTGTTTGTGGGGGTGCCAGGCTGAGTGTTGGTATATCACATGGAGGCCTGACGTAGCAGTGGCATTGAGGAAGGCGCGCGACAGGCCTATCGGTTTCCAATTAATCCAGTGGCTGGAACACATCAAAACAAAGGAACAGAAAACAAGAAATCAGGATGAGAGAGAATTGAGGTTTAATCAGCACTGCTCAGTCATGAGATTAAGCATGTGTCGGGGAAAAATCCTTTCGCTGCAATGATGGTCATGTTCTCTAGCATGATTTGAGAACAATCCATCTTGTGTTTTAACAGGACGTCAAAGACATCACATGATCTGAGTCACAAATTCACTTATGAATTAACTTATTTGATTAGTGATCTGGGATATTAAATATACTTATACATATACATATGAACAGTTTGGTTCCAAAACGCGATAAACGCCATTTTTTACAAAATTGAGTTCCTGCCAAAATCAGTATTGTATCTGGTCGGTATTGAAAAGGCAATTTTTAATTTTACGCAAAATGCAATATCCGCTGTGTTATTCTGTCATGTTTTCTCCCTATCGACAAGTGTCATTCTCCCTTCTCTGTAGAATGCGATACATCCGCTCAGCCAATCACAGCGCGTGATTTCACGCATCGTAAACAGTAAAGGCGGCGCTTTAAACACACCCCGCATCCTAGTTTTAAACGTTGAGTAATGTATCACAGACATATCTGACGAATCCTTTCATAAACAAAGTGTAGAGAGAGTGTTAATAAGAGATTCATTGTGCAGTGTAAAGGGCGTCGTTGATTATAATGGAACTTTGTGAAATCGCGATTAACTATGATGAGTGACAGCCTTTAATGATTTTTAAGGGAGTTTGTAAATAAGGTATTGATTTAATACAACAGTTAAATAAACAAGAAGTTAATATAAAGTGACTTACATTGTCTGACTATAACACTATTGTCTGATTTTGATCTATTTCGTCGAAACAAAGTTAGGACTGAGCCGCTGCGCATCTCTATTCAAACACAGCGGTGTTTGCTTTATGAATGAACGTGTGCTGTTAAACTAATGAGTCAATTAATAAATTTCCCATTCATAAAGACAGTCACTTGCTTTATTCCTGAATGAATCAGCCGTTCGAACGAATCAAATGAATATGATTCAGTAATTAAAACCGCCACCTACTGGCAGTTTTAGTTTAATTTTTAAAGGGGGCATCGGATGCTAAGTTCACTTTTTCATGTTGTTTGAACATTAATGTGTGTTGGCAGTGTATGTACAAATCTACCCTATAATGATAAAAATCCATGCAGTGGTTTTTAATTAATCTGTAAAAATAATATCCCCTTTTTCAAATCGAGCCGTTCTCAGATGCCTGTCGGTGTGCCGTCATACAGACAGAGGCCGCTCCCACGATAGTTGATTGACATGAGCTCTTACCTCAGACCAGCTGTCACAGTCCAGTAACTTTCCTTGTTTCGATGCTGGAGCAGGGATGTAAGTTAGACAAGAATATCTCCGATTGAGCGATTGAGGTGTTGTGTTGCTGGATGTAATAATGAACATAGTGGTCGTCATTTACTCCCGACATCTGAGCCGCTGAAGATGCAGTAGATTATGTTTGTTTGTGAAGGGAATGCGCCTCCCGATCTACATATATCCGTCTATGTTCGCACGAATCATTCATGATCCAGCTTCACTTACAGCAGAAGTGAGTATAAGCGTTTTTTAATGAATCTTTGCGATCACCTTTCCTTATAACGTGGTAGTTAGCAAGTTTAGCGGCTAAATGCGCTAAATGCGGCTAATGTAAACAAGACCGTCTTTCCACAGAGAGTAGAGAGGGGCGGGGTGAGCAGAGCTCATTTGCATTTAAAGGAACAACCCCTTAGAATGAGATGATTTTTGCTGAGCTCATTTTGACAAGGTAAAAAGGGTGTTGTTTTACAAAACCATTGAGAATTTTTAATCAAAGTATATTAGAGACTTTTTATTAAGACCCTAAAAAAATCATATTAACTTGTGGAAAATGGGCATCCGATGACCCCTTTAAAGTATCTTCTTTTCAGTTGTTTAAATCATTTAATATTTCTATATTCAAAATTTTATACTTAAAACATTAATCTCAACATTAATTTATGAATTTGATTGCACGCATGCCACCTCTGAGCCTCATTAAACATGAAAATACACCTACAAGCCACTTTTGTGTTCTTCTGTGCCACCTCTGCAGTACAAATTATTATTTTTTAAATTAAAATTAATTAATTAAACAAAATTCCCCTCTAATTCACTTTAAGGAGTCAAATATCACCTCGTAATGGGAAAGCTAATTTTTGATCAGATTTTTTGATTATTGATTAGAAGGTGCTCCTAAAATTTTGACTGTGCTCCTAAAAAGAAAAGTAAGAGTAGAGACCTGATGGATTTATCGCATTTTGTAGAAAAAAAAAAAAAAAAAAAATCAGTTTTTATAAAAAATCTCTGAAAATTAAAATCTGGATTTAATGTTATTATAACCTAAAGATGCTATGTGAAAGTTTGAAACATAAAATAGTGGGTTTCATCTAAACACATTTTCACTCAAAATTAATCAAAATGGACCAAACTCTTCATATTAATATAAACACACTATTATTGTATTAATGTTAATAAGTTGACATGAGCATTAATATTAATTATATTAATATAATTTTTAAAAAAAAAAATGTATTTATAAACTTAAAATACATTTTTAACATTTACTATTTTAAACAATCAATTTATTAAGTTTGTAAATTAATGAATGAATACATAAATACTTATCAACTTTACTTTTTATAAAGTTAAGTTTTAAAAAAAAGTTTTTTACAAAGTTGTTTTTAAATAAATAAATATTAGTTATTAATTATATTACCATTAACACAAACATTATTTATTTATTTATTTACTTGAAATACATTTTTAACTCTTACAATTTGTAAATGACCGAATGAATGAATAAATGAATGAATGAATCAATATTTATCAACTTTAGTTTTTTATAAAGTTATTTATTTTTATTTTTAAAAATAAGTTATTTTTAAAAGTTATTTTTTACAGTTATGCTTTTCAATAAATAATTATTAGTTATTAATTATGAATGACTGACTGAATGAAAATAAATAAATAAATAAATAAATAAATAAATATCAACTTCAGTTTTTATAAAGTGTTTAAAAAAGGTTTTTTTTTTTATAAAGTTCAGTTTTTAAATAAATAAATATTAGTTATTAATTACATTACCATCAACATAAACACTATTTATTTAATTATAAATTTAAAATACATTTTTAGCTTTTACAATTTGTAAATAAATGAACAAACAAACAAATGAATAAAGTATTTATCAACTTTAGTTTTTATAAAGTTAATTTTATAAAGTTATGCTGTTAAATAAATAAATATTGGTTAATAAATAAATAAATGTTAACTTTAGTTTTTTATAAAGCTAAGTTTTTAAATAAATAAATAAATAAATATGAGTTATTAATTATATTACTATCAAAATGATCTTTATTTATTTGTTTGTTTATTAGAAATTTGAATAAATAAATATATATTTATCAACCAGTTTTTCATAAAGTTTTTAAATAGTTTTTTTTCATAAAGTTTTGTTTTTAAATAAAAAACCATCAACTTTAGTTTTTACTAAAATACAAATCTTTTTTATATAAAGTTTTTAAATAAATAAATATTAGTTATTAATTATTACCATTAATAGAAATATTTATTTATTTATTTATAAAATATTTTGGCTTAAGTGATTATTATGTTCTCCAGCATGATTAGTATTAATATTTATTTATCATTTTTAGAGTTTTATAATTAATATTAATGGTTATGTGATTGTCTGTTTGTTTGCTTATTTCTTTAAAGATTTTAAAACCTAAAGTTCAGTTGCAGGTTTCAATTTCATTTAAAAGCAAATCACTGATTCCCAAAAATGTGTTATTTCAGTTTCTACAGCTATACCTTCATGTACTTTTGCAGTGCCCCATGTCCCTGCACTAAAATCACAAAAGCCTACTGTTTAAAGCCAGTTTACACCCACGCTATACACACACACACACAGAAGCTTTCACTTGAAAAGTTTGACAAGGTTGACATTAAACCGTTTGCTTTAGTTATTAAATGAATGTGCAAACACAGCTTCAATGCAAGTTGTTAAAATGTAATCCTGCCAATAAAAGTAGTTCTCTGAACTACGGTCTATAGTCTGATCTAGAGGAAAGGCCAAATCTGTTTTTTATGCTCTATATAGTTTAAACAGCACTTTAAATCTCATATATTGCACATATAATCAACTTTTCCATTTCAGTCTAACGCTTGAAATTCCAGTAACAACTCGTGACAAACCAAGTTTGGAGGTGTAAGGCAAGTGACATCATAGTTAAGAATGATAAAATCCAAGTTATCTTTCGCAGTGATAAGAGTTAGAGTCAACAGAGCACTCAACTTCCTGTTTCTTAGGTTCATCTGAGAGCAATCAGCTAGGAGCTCACCGCTGTGTGGGAGGAAGCATCAGAAATACAGAGAAGTTGAACGCAAGCGATCATTTAAAAAAAAAAGATGAAACAGTTTGACAGGTAGCAGCTTGAGACAGATTTGTCCACATCCTGCTCTTGTGTGCACATTCCTCACGCACATGCACATGCACGCTTACAGAACTACATTTATTCAAATTACAAGGAAGGGAAATACAAATGTCACAGCAGGTCACACAAAAAAACTGTTGTGTTTACTGTCATGCAATCAGCAGGACTGCATAAGCTGCCAAACTAAATGCAATTAGATCAGATACAAAAGATTCATACAATAGAGGAGGAATATTAGTTTGAAACACATATGTGTGTACATGCCTCGAAGAAAAGATTCCAGCGTGTGTTATTCAACATCAGTTCTTCCCATCTTCAGTATTATAATGACTAATGCATTATACTTAAAATATTGTAATGATGCTTTGTAATGCTTTACTATATATAGTGGTGCCTGGAGCCTGTTTCCACCTCAGAAACAAAAAAATAAAAATCCAGTTCTGCTTCTATATCACACAATTGTGACTACGTTTTTAAAAACAAAGGTTCCAAAAGGGTGTTTTTGCAGTGATGCCATAGAAGAACCATCTTTGGTTCCTCAAACAACCTTTCAGTGAACAGTTCCTAAAAGAACCGTTTTGAAGAACATTTTAAACATCTAAAGAAACTTTTCTGCATTTGAAAGGTTTCATGGATGTTCAAGGTTCTTCATGGAACCATCGATGGCAATAAAGAAACTTTATTTTTAAGAGTGTATTTATCGCAGCTGACTTTATATCTTATACCATATTCATTTGAACTTAATCTCACAGTTCCATTTTCCGTTTACCTGTAAGGCAGACACAGGCCTCTATAAGTGACTGATTGGTTGCAGTGTTCTACCAAGATTCTACCTGGCTCAAATTCACACTGGAGATTGTGCCTTTCTTCAATCGCTTTATTTTTTAACCAGCAACAGTTGGTTAAAAACTTTCATTTAACAAGGATGCATTAAATTAATCAAAAGTGACAGCAGACTTCTACATTGTTACAAAAAAATTCCATTTCAAATAAATGTTAGACTTTCCATTTACTGAAGGATCCTTTTTCACAAAAATATTAAGCAGCGCAACTGTTTTTACCATTCAGTATGATAATAAAAAGCTCAGATACTCTGCTAAAAAAAGTTAGCATTACGTTGCGTTTTAAAGGAGAACTCCACTTCCAGAACAACAATTCACAAATAATTTACTTACCCTCTTGTTAACAAGATGTTCTGTCTTCAAGCCAAAAATTTGTATACTTTTTAAGCACAAAAAGCTCATCTAGCACAGGCTCTGGGATGCGCGTTCATGGCACTACACACTATTGAATCACGTCGAAAGGTCACGTGGAACGTAGGTGGAACTACAGACCCAGTGTTTACAAAGCGAAAGCGCAAAGACTAAGAAAGTGCAAGTCAAACGCTGTTTACAAACAAAAAGGTACAACAAGGTAATACGATTCTTCACCATTCTCTACCTTTTTGAGCCGGAGTACACAGATGATGAACTTAGACGTGATTCGTAGTAGTGATGGGAAGTTCGGATCATTTTACCGACTCGGATAAACGAATGTTTTTTCGAGTCATTTTAGCAAAGTATAATTAAATTGTTACTTGTTACTTCCCTAACACATCTACTGCTTACACAAATGTTGATCACACTACAAACAAGATAAAACTATAATGCTATAAGAAACAGAAAAGATGAATTCATTGTTTACCTGGGTCTTTAGTGATCAGCTAACTTCACCTTTTATCTGACAAGTTTTCGGGTTCGAGTCGTTCGTTCATCACGTGACAGCCCCATAAGATGAACGAACGACTCGAAAAACCCGAAGACTCGAAACAGGTGAACTAATTCCAGCACAGAACCTAATAGGATGTTGCGCATGCGCGACTGAACGAATCACTCCCTGAGACGACTCGTTCTTCCCGAGTCACATTAAAGATTCGTTCAAATGACCCATCACTAATTCGTAGCGTCGTGGACGCACATACCAGAGCCTGTGCTACACGAGCTTTTGTGCTTAAAAAGTACACAAATTTTTATTTTTCGAAAAAAATGACCAACCATTTCGCTAAATAAGACCCTTCTTCCTCGGCTGGGATTGTTTAGAGCCCTTTGATGCTGCATTTAAACTACATTTTGGAAGTTCAAAATCGGGGCACCAATGAAGTCCATTATATGGAGAAAAATCCTGAAATTCTTTCCTTAAAAAAACATAATTTTTTTACGACTGAAGACAGAAAGACATGAACATCTTGGATGACAAGGGGGTGAGTAAATTATTTGTAAACTGTTGCTCTGGAAGTGGACTTCTCCTTTAAAGCCCTATCAGTTTAAACTTCTGATATAGGGTTTTCTGAGCGCACACATCCGAAGCATGCACACAGAAAGCGTCTGTCACATGGCATGTGAGCATTAAACCTTATTTCATGTCTTATTTCGCTTAAACTGTCAAATGCACAAAAGTTTAGGTTAAAAACACACATGAGTTACAAAAACAGTCTGTGAAGGTAAACAGCTGGGAAAGAAATCGCATGTTTATATCTGACCTGTGTGGCAGCAGTGTAATATACAGTAAATAAATCAATAAATCCACTGCTCTCTTGTCTCCTCTGAGGCTGGGACTCTAAATAGTGTTCTGTGTTCGTCTGTGCAGCCAACAACAGTATAGCTGGCAAACTTTGCTCGAACTTTTGCCATGGCGTTAGAACCGGTACACCGTTACAGCGGCGCCGTGAGTGGAAACATGCAGATTAAGGGGTGGTAATATTATAATAAGATCCCATTCTTACATCATGGGGGAGTGAAATCTGAGTGGCTTGTTTTTTTGTCCACATGCTTGCAGAGAAAGGTTTACCAAAGCAAAGTTACTGGGTTGTCCTTTTCTCGTTCTCTGGGTTGGTAGATGCACCGGGGACCCGATTGCAGCACTTAAACACGGAAAAAGTCACATTCAGATTGTTATTTGGCAAATTGAAAATAATTATCCTACTGTTTCACTGTATTTTTGATCAAATAAATGCAGCCTTGATGCGTATGAGAGACTTCTATTAAAAACACAAATAATTCAGATTCCAAACCTTTAAACGGCAGATTTTCAGCTATGAGTGTGCAGCTACAAGATAAAAAAGGTTGTTCCCACAATATTAAAAGTGAGATTAGACTTTTAAAGCTCAGGCAAAAAATAATTAAAAGGGCTCACATGATCACTGGGGTTAAAGAGGCTGCCAGGGAACTCCAAATTTTCCGGACAGGGTTTGTGGTTTGGCAGCAGCAGTACTTCCAACGTTTGGAGTTTAGATTTGTGAATTAGTTAAGCTGTAAAAATGTGATTAAATGCAGCATAGTAAAATTTTGTGAGGCATGGGCACGCATGGAAAGTCTGAAAAATTACAGTTCACATAACAAATTAAAATACAGGCAGTCATTGACATCATACAGACTTTTTGGAATGACTTGAAATGTGAAGTAATCGTTTGTGTAGCTGAATAGCTTTTCTTTAAGTTCTGTGCACACACAATAGCAAAATCCTTAAAAATCCTACTGGATCTGTGTACCACCTCACACAGAAGTATTTGTATTTGAGTGTGTGTAAGTGTGTGTGTGCTGTGTGCATAACACAACTCCCCGCACAGCGGACGGATTTCCGCATCTCTGTCAGGAATTTCCTAGATTTCCTGTGCAGACTCTGACAGGGAGCTAAACAGTGCTCCCATGCTCTGCGCCTGCTCCTAAGGGTCTCGTCTGAAACCGAAAGAGGGAAAACCTTCAAGTATAATGTTCCTTCAGCTTAAAACCTCATTTGTAAAGGCATCCAACCAGACGGCAGGGTTCAAAGGTAACGGCTCCACATAAACGGGCCCCACATATGAAAAAAAAAATCATCAGGGGTTTCCCCAAAGAGAAATACACTTTAAGAATATAACAGTTGTCTGTATTTAAATAGAGTCGTAAAACACTCTAAATGTGACTTTGAGTGTGTGTTTCTGCCTTTCAGACATCTGGGCTTTTTGGGAGCTTTTTGAACACTCAAATAATATGTTTTCCTTTTTCCCCCTCCTTTTTTATTTTTCTCCATCTCTGCCATAGTTTTCATCCATACAAACACACAACTATTAAAAAAAAGACCCTTAAGTTTTATTTCAGGATGCAAATTTCACATTGAACATCAAGTGATAACCCAACCGCAGAAAAATAGTTTATCTTTAAAAAAAAAAAAAGCACAAAAAATCTTTAGGATTAAACACTGAGATGTGAGTATATGCATGCACATGCGTAAACCAAAATATATGAATATTTTTATATATATATGAATATATAAAAATATGCTATTTTTAATTATTTTAAAACTGCACCACAAAACCTGTCATAAGGGTCAGTTTTATAAAACTGAGATTTATACATAATCTGAAAGCTGAATAAATAAGCTTTCCATCAACGTATGGTTTGTTATTTGGCCAAGATACAACTATTTGAAAATCTGGAATCTGTGAGTGCAAAAAAATCTAAATATTGAGGAAAATTGTCTTTAAAGTTGTCCCAATGAAATTCTTAGCAATGCATATTAATCAAAAATTTGATATATTTATGGTAGGAAATGAAGTTTACTTGATATCCTAATGATTTATGGCATAAAAGAAAAATCTATAATTTTGACCCATACAATGTATTGTTGGCTATTGTTACAGATATACCCGTGCTACTAGAGACTGCTTTTGTGGTCCAGGGTCACATATAAGAGAGAGCCATAGCCCTTAAGTATGTCTGGAACACTGCGTATTTCTCACAAATGCATATAATTGTCTTCTCATCTCAATATTAAACTGTAATGCTGATGTGTGTGATCTGTGGGCTTCACCGGCCTGTAATGATGTCATGATTTCCAGGCAGTCATTCATGCTGATATGCTCACATTGTGGCTGCAGCATTTCTGTCAGTGTGTGTGTGGAAAAAACCAAGATACGAATTCTGCTGAAAGCTGCCAAACTGACAAACCACATAAATGATACATTCATACTGGTTTTTTCTCTGAATGACTATGAGAAACAAAGAGAGATGCTAGCTTATGCTTCAGTGTGTTGATGGGTCAAATAAAGACGTCAAATGTGTCAATTTGCGAATTAGCAAATAGAACAGGGAAAGAACAGGAAGAGAAACCCACAGCGCCACACATTGAAATACAGCGGTGACCCACATCATATGAAGCAGCTTAAAGTCTAAAAGACTGAAATGACTTTATCCCATGACTAGTTTTTTTATGATATTTCTCAAAAGTACTGTCAAATGTATTGAGTTCATACGTACTTTTTTATTGGCAAAACATTACAGAGTGCCCTTTAAATCACAGAGTGTATTATGATCTTCCCAGCTATAATAATGGTGAAAATGAGTTGTGACTGTAATGTGGTGTGCCAATTTTGTCCTCCGAGAACCCAGACAAATGCTTCTCTACACAGCATGACTATCATGCAGTGAGACATTTCCTGTTGTGTGGTTTTCTTGTCATGCAAATTAGCCAGTCGCACAGAGTGACATCTGAGGGGACAGATCTGGTTATATAAGCAACAGCATATGAGCAAGCGTGTATGTCATCACAAAGTGACGCAGGTAATCACATACGTCTTGATAGTCCATTTAAGAGCAGTGTGAGGAGTGTGATGTTTTAAAGTTACACCGTAAGAAAAAAATCCATATAAAAACAAAAAATAGTGGGGTACAATGGGCTAAAGGCACACCTTAAGAAAAAAAATTGTGTTTTTCACTGCACCCAAAACGTATGATTGCAGAAATATATATACGTTTGTATTGAACATTTATGGAGCAACAGATTTTGTGTGAAAATAAATCATACAAGTGGTTTATTTTGTTTAATAATCTTAGAAATGTATGAGGTGGCAAGGCGGGCCTTTTACCCCACACACAGGGTAAAAGGCTCACCAACATGGGGCAAAAGGCACACAGTACTGATACTAATACTTTAGCTAAAATAATGTTGTTGTTTTTTAAAATAATGGCTAAGTTAATACTTAAGCACTTTAAAAAAGTTTGTACTATTTTCTGCTTATTTGCTAAATAAAATAATTCATTTTTGTTCAGTAAATATACTCTTATTAAAATATGTTAATATAAAAAAAAACATATTTTAAAATACAGAAAACCTTTTTGAAAAGTAAAGATTCTGAAAGTATTGAAGGAAATCCCAACAGCATGTTTTTAAATATGATGGTTTCATACTAAACATGGTGATTATCTCTAAGATGGACACTCAACATAATATATGATATTTACCATCTGAATCTAACAATGTCATGTCAACAAATGAAGAAGTCAGCCTTCTATTAATTATCATGTTAATTATTGTGCCTTTTTGCCCCAACAGCAGGGGCACTTTTTACTCCAAATACCATACGTTTACATATTCTTTTGTTATTTAAAAAAACTGTTGCTTTAATTATCTTAAACAAAACTGAAAATCATTAAGAAGACCTTTGTCTCAAAATATATTGAATAATTTTGGAAAATCTCATTTGATACTTATATTTACAACGTTTTTTTAAAATATCAAATGTTACATCAAATTAGCACAGAATCAAGTTTGCTGCATAACATTACAGTTATGTACTGATGTCACATGGACTATTTTAACGATGTCCTTACTGCCTTTCTTGGTCTTGAACGTGTCAATTGCGTTGCTGTCTATGCAGGGTCAGAAGGCTCTCAGATTTCATCAAAAATATCTTAATTTGTGTTCCAAAGATGAATAAAGGTCTTACGGGTTTAGAACAACATGAGGGTGAGTAATTAATCACAGAAGTTTCATTTTTTTGGTGAACTAACCCTTTAATAAACTTCTGCATCTGTACAGACAGGGCATTTTAATGCCTCAAACTAAGAGTTTATCTATCCAAACAAACCCGCATCATTCAATTAAGCAAATTCAGGTCAGCGATTCAGCATGAATTCAGGTCATGGATATTTTGGGTGAGAGACTATTTTCGGAGATTCACTGGAAGCACAGAAATTCTATCCTTTTCTGAAAAACCATCCTTTCACTTGAGGTATGAAGAAGCTCACGGGACAGGTGTGTCTGTCTAACACACGCAATCATCAATCAAGTCTGTGTGTAGTCTCATTGTTCATACCTTTTACCGTTAAACCTGAGTAATTCTCACAACTGTAATCTCACTGTTGCTGGAGAGATTGTTTAGCATAACAACACACCCATTTTAAGGCAGCATTACACCAGCAGTACTTATTTTACTAATAAAGAGCAATTTCCTCTTCTTAGTATTTCTTTGAAACAAAAAGTTAAGAGCCAACTTCAGGAAGTCCAAAGGTTGTTCATTCTTTGGGCCTGGCATACTAGGAATGGCTTTCAAAGATGGAAACCACCTTGCTGGGACATTCCTGATTGGGGCAATTCTTCACTTTGCATATAAGGCTGACTTACGTAAGCCACTGTGTGCTTCTTATCATTGTTGTCGTAACACATCTCAACATGGAAAAGCACAGAAAAAGCAGATGTCATTATGCAATTATTGTCAATTAGGGAGAAGAGGTCATATCCTCTAAACTCTTTAGTCAGGAATTTGTCCAGAGCTCGGGGGCCATGCGACGCAGCACGTCCTACCTTAGCAAAAAGATGCTATAAACTGCTGTCAGGGAGCATATGGGATCTGATAGCTTGAGAGGCACGCACATCCGTTCTGAAAAAAGTCCAATGTCATAATTTTTCCCCTTAACTCGTTCCCTATTTGGCATTCTCTGCGCTCTTCCTTTCTTTTTTAGGAAAGAGAAGGGATGCTCTGGAACGAAAAATTCCAGCTGTTTAGCCAGTGGAATGCTGCATTTAAAATTCTACAGAGGTTACAACCATTTTCTTCTGTTGAACCCCACCTAATTAGACAGACAGACAGACAGACACTTACACTCCAAAAAATGCTGGGTTATTTTTTTAACCCAAATGCTGGGTTCAACTTGTTGGGTCATTCTATAGGGTTATTTTTAATATTTTTAACACAGGTGCTGGGGAGTTTTTCTGTAACTAAGTTGCTGGGTTCTTTTTTAACACTGGGTTATTTGTTTCTGCCCAACCGCTGAGTTGAGCCTGTCTCTGACAAAATGACCCAGCTGCTGAGTTAGAGCGTGGTCAGAGCGTGGCTTTTTGAGTCCTCTACAGGAGAGAGTGGTTCTAAGCGCCGCCGATTTGATGCACTTCTTCAGTGAAATAAAGGTTTGTATACATTTTATTTAATTTCTAACGTCTTTACTGTGCTGTAGATCATCTTATTTTACGCATCGTAACATTTCGCATAATGGAAACACCTTTTGTCTTGCATAAAATAATCGGATTTTATTCGTTATAGTACTGAGTTTAACGTAATTTGATGTTAAAATATGTTCTCTAATGTCAGTAATGTCACGGCATCTTTCAACTATGAGTGAAACGCGAGGTCGCAGTCTTAAGTTCACAGTTACCCTGGTGAACAGCAGCCCTTCACCGGTATTTCAGTAAAAAGCGATTAAAGAGAACAGCTGAATACACTACAATTAAAATGCTACTTTTAAATGTTACATTTTTAATGTCTAAAATGCTTGTTAAACACGTTTAAATGTATGTAATATTGTAAATTATGCTGTATTCACCCAAATAAATTCAATTTGTCTTGTATTGTGTTTGGTAGAAAACATTTAACCTGACCAGCTTGGTCAAAATAACCCAGCATGTGTTCTGTCCATTATTTACTGCCAAATAACCCAAGTTGGGTTGTTTTTAACCCAACATTTTTTATTTTTTAGAGTGTAGATAGATGTGCTGTTTAATGTGAAGTGACAGATCGCTGTAGCATCTCAGTTCAACTGGTCATCTTCTCCACTTTAATACCAGTTTCAGCATGAAATAAACATGGATGAACATCCAAAGTTATGGTAACAGAAAGAGTACAACTTACTGAAATCTGTAGCCTGTCTCATGAAATCGCTCAATCGGTGTTTCAACCGCGGAAAGACACCAATATAAGAGCTTGTAAACAATGACACGTAACGTCACATTTACCTCAGAAAAAACATATTCGGTGACCATAAACTCGTTAGTCAGCTAGAAAAATGAACTCTAGAGAGGAGCAGTTTGCCAAATATATGCACCTTATAACATTTTCTTTATAATTGTAACTGTTTATTTTATTTTTCAATGAATCCGTCAAGTTTTTATGACAGACACCATTTAAATGTTTACATTTCAAAAAACAAATTGGAGTAGGAATATAATTATGTAATTGTATCTTGTTATAAAAACTTCATTTAAGCGTTTATATACGTTCATTTTAATCTTCAATGTTTTACTAATGTAGTACCAACTGACTCTCATGTATATTTTATAGCATTAGTTGAGAGATTTTTTTTTCCTTGGGAAAATTTGTCATGTATTGTACCTCATCCAAAATAATCGATGTTGAATTAAATCCAATTGAATTCGAATTAGAATCGAATCACAAGCTTGTGAATCAGAATCAAATTGAATCAAATTGTGAAATTTGTGTCAAAACCCAGCCAGAATAGATAGATAGATAGATAGATAAATAGATAGACTGCACTTACACTATTCTTCACACAGTCTACATCAATATGTATTTCTATGCTACTGGGAAAGTATTCTTTAACAGAAAGGGAAAGAGACTGAAATAGAAACTAAAGTATGTCAGAAACAGCTCAAACAGGTAAAACAATACATCCATAAATCTGGAACTCATCTCACAGACTTCATAAATATCTTAACAGAAGTTGTCTATGCCAAAACTGTCTCTAAAGACATTCCTAAAACACATACAGGGCTTTCTCCATATGTACATTTGAATCGTGATGCATTAAAAGATGGTGATGATTTTAATGCTGTTTTTATTGGTTGCCTTACATTTTGAGCTCTCATTCCTCTTTAACACAAACACATGGCGTCATATTTATCTTCTTATCCAACCGTTTGCGCCACAGACATGAGTGGTACTTTAATTCATAGGGTTTATTGAGGAGACAACCTGCTCACCGCTTTAACAACTCCAACAACCGCTCAAAAGACTACAGTGATTGGCTAATATATATATAAAAAAAGTTTGTAGAGTAGAGAATGAAAAAAAAAAAATCCTTTAACTTTGTTGAACTGAAAGTCAACAAGTCAAGATAACATTTGAGGGGAATCACCACTCACATTTACCTCAGAAATTATTTCATTTGCACAGTATTGTGTTTTAAACAAATGTCAAAGAGGTTAAATCTTGATATTTAAAAAAAAAAAGGATAAAAGATTTTGTCTTTGTGTGAAAGTTGTATTAGCCTCTGTGTTAGTCACCAGGGGGCTAGAAATACTAGTCAACGTCCTCAATGTTGACGCATAAGGAAAAGCCGCAAACTCAGTTTTGGAGGCAAGACTAATATTTACGGAAACCAAATACTCGATCACAAAGCTGACTATCATCCATACTGCATTAATGCCAGTAGTAACAAAGACAAAAAAAGCAAATAAGTAAAACCTGAAACAGGGTAGCGACTGTGTTGAGTCTCTTTCCACCGATCTGTCCCCCAGCAGGAGTGAAGCGTTTAAGGGAAAAAGAGGAATGGAAAACCACTCACCCTGCAGAGCACATTTGCATTTAAGACATGATGGATCAGGAGAATTCATAATAACATAATCTCCCATCTCATCTGAAATTAGACGCAAGTTCTTTCAATCTCCTCTACCCTATTTATACAATAACCACAATTTTTACTTGATCTCATGACCCAAGGGGAGCGAAGAATTCCTCAATGTAGGCATTTGAGTATGTAGCACTGGAATTTCTCATAACTATTCTCGTAACACACAATGGAAAACAAAAAGACTGAAGTCTTTGCAATTGGGACAAGTCGGCCTAAGGTTATGCTATTGTCTGTCAGTAATTTCATCTTTTGTCTGGGGTTTCTCTGACATGCACAACATTGCACTGCCACATTAAAACACAATGATGTACAAGATATTTCTTTACAAAGCGCATAAAGAGGAACTTGATTCAAAAGACTGTCAAATGTAGATTTAACCAAGAGATCAAGGTTTGGCTGGTTAACATGACCCATTTAGTATTTACTAAAAGCATAACTGACTCGCAAGTTTGTAGAGAATAAAAATGCACATTATAAGGATTTAAAAATCCTTGCACTTCATTGCATTGATAGATAGATAGATAAATGAACAATTGAAGTTTAAAACATTTTGTGGTTCGTTCAGAATGTAGTCAAGTGGCATTCTAGTAGAAACACTTACACAACAGGAGCAGGATAATGCATTAGGAATGAAGCGGTTGCCCATATTTGGCATCCAAGTGCAACTGTTTTTCTGTGAAGCAGGTCAACTATAGAAATGAAAACAGAAACCATACCTGTCATACCTGTCATTGTGTAAAAACATGAGAAACATACCATACAATTGGTTTCCCAGGACTGACGTGAGAAATGCCATGATGTCATTTTGTTTAAATTTTTTTATGACACACTGCCGAAATATTTAAGATAGCACAAGTGATTCCATTTACTGCTTTCAGTTTTGTCATATTTTTTCAAGTTAGATATCCACCGACAGTCCAAAATAATTCTTTTCCTGTAAAAAAAAGAAGCAGGAGAATGAAATTTAAAGTAAAAATGAGAAGTGAGAGATAGAAAGGTACCACGGTTCAGTGAGCTAATGGTTGAGCAGTTTTGTTTCTTGGTTAAAAAAAAAAAAAAAATGGAAGTGATAGAAAAAATGAGACTATTTTAAATGCCATCTGCTCTAGACTGAATGAGTGAAACATCTAACCGTTGTGTATATCACCTCATACAGCTGTGGCAAATACTAAAAGCAAGCACACAGAATGTCTTTGCACTGAACTGATTTAAATAATTGAGCTTTCACTCAAACTGTTATGTTGTTAAATAATTTGTAATGAAAAGGATGTATAAAATTTGGAAAAAAGGAATGCTTCATTAGTGGTTTTGTGGTTTTGTTGTGTTTATGCTGCAAATACATGTCAAACCTGCTGGGAATGGTTACATAACAAGTATAACTAAGTAAAAAAAAAATTAAAAAAAGACATTCTCATACCTCCACTGAGACAAATCCGAGAAGTCACATGACTGACATGCCACACATGAGTTTAGGCTGGTCTGGCATGATGCCTTTTGCCAATCCTGTAGGGTCACATGTTGTCACTCATTTATTATTGTCAAGGTGTCTGGGACTGACTTGGCTTTTCTTCTTAAGTTATTGTGTCTCCCTTTCTTTTTTTCTGGATTTAGTCTCTTTCCTTTAAAGCAGTTCTAAAAAAAGTTCCATAGAATAACTAGTTATCTCGGAACATATAGGCGTCAAATGGCGACTAAAGCGTCCTAGACCTGCAATGGACTTTAAAGGATTAGTTCACTTCCAGAACAAAAATTTCCTAATAATTTACTCACCCCCATGTCATCCAAGATGTTCATGTCTTTCTTTCTCTAGTCAAAAAAAAAAAGAAATTAAGGTTTTTGAGGAAAACATTCCAGGATTTTATGGGGATCAACGGGTTGAAGGTCCAAATTGCAGTTTCAATGCGGCTTCAAAGGACTCTACACGATCCTAGCCGAGGAATAAGGGTCTTATAGGAAAATGAACTGTCATTTTCTAAAAAAAAAAAAAAAAAAAAAATGTATATACTTTTTAATCACAAATGCTGTTCTTGCACTAGCTTGACCTCACGCATTACATAATCACACACGCATGTTTTTCACACTACCTTACCGTGTTGAACTTAAGTACACAAAGAACTAACCACGCAAGATATTTCCAACATAGCGTAATGCATGAAGAACGTAGTGCATCACAGATTTTGTATTTGTGGCCGATCATTTTGCTAGATAAAACCTTTATTCCTTGACTGGGATTGTGTAGAGTCCTTTGAAGCTGCACTGAAACTGGAATTTGGACCTTCAACCCACTGATCCCCATCAAAGTCTACTATATGGAGAAAAATACTGGAATGTTTTCCTCAAAAATCCTAATTTCTGTTCAACTGAAGAAAGAAAGACATGAACATCTTGGGTAAAATTATCAGGAAATGTTTATTGTGAAAGTGAACTAATCCTTTAAAAAAAAAAAGGCTAAATTGTGTTCTATCAGTACTCTGATTGGAATGCAGACTACATTCGTGTTCAGACATGGGGACACAATGCAGATTTAACACGCAAATCGGCGACAGGAGATTTTTTTTAACAACTATTTCGACTTGCCCCAAGTGGACAAATCTGGTAGTGCTACCACAGTACTTCGACACTACAAACCGTGCAATAACATCCGTAGTTCTACATATAAAAGTATACTCTTTACCCAACCTGTGAAGATACCAAACAGCATTATTTCTCTTACTTGTTCGCAAGTGTAGTATCTCTCATGCAGCGTCATAGCAGCCGATTTTCACGGAATGAATATTCGCCGAATACAGACGACGTTCGGTCCGACTTTAGCCACACTGAATCCGACTAGACGGGAAAACATTCAGCTGACACGCCGATATATGTGATCATGTGATCAGTTCGCGAGTGTGTTTATTTGGTTGCAGTGTTTTGTTCAGGGGAGAAAGTATATACATTTTCTGAAAAAAAAAAATTACACACACATATATATATATATATATATATATATATATATATATATATATATACATATACTGGGGAAAAAATCTTAAGACAGAAAAAGCGAGACAGGACTGAAAAACAAGATGAACTGCATGTTCTTCACAGCCTCATGTTCATTCATGCAAAATCAAAAATGGTGCCAACACTTAGGGTCCATTATATAGATTAAAATTGCACTTGGAAAAACATAAAATAATTTAATTAACAAGGACAGAACACTACTTTTTTTCTCTACAACTGATAATATTTGTCATGATAAGAGGATGATTATTATTAGTTCAACAGCTGTGAGTCATCAACATTCACTTCTTGTTTTGTATCTTTTTAAGTGGCTGACTGATTCAATAATGTTCTTGTTTGTGAATTTTTCTCTGGTGTACTTGATGTTTCCTCATGAATGGTGATGGGTAAACAGCTTGGAAGTTTATTGTCCTAGAGATGGCGGATACACAAACATACATCAGTAAGTAGCAGCGGTTTGCTCTAGGAGAGAGGCAGGAAGTGGATGTTGTGTAGGCAAGGAAGGAAAATAAGTTCTTTTTGGCTGCATGCATGTACCGAAGGACAGTTCCCACAGCACCCTTCTCAAGCTCCGTCCACACACACATGCGTGCAGTGGATGTGCCGAATTCCAGAACGTCTCAGGGGTACAAGGTCATGACTTTAATGGTAATGGATGACGTGGACACTCCTTCCCACAGACCAAACTCACTGAAAGAACGCACAAACACACACAAACATACACAAAGTATGAAGTATGTCAATGAGATAGTGACCGGCGGGTCAAGTGGTTAACCAATGAGAAAACCTTTGACCTTGTACAGTGGGGTCATAAATTCCTGGTTAGATTGTGTAAACACAAGTAAGGAACAAATAACAAAACTTAAGTTGATTGTTTCGGTCTAGCCTAACCCAACCACAAATGTGACTATTGTCTATGATGTCTGAGGAAGTTTTTTTTACTCTAATTACTGCGGTGGAATGAAGGAGGGAAAATTTTGTGTATCCGTCATTCTTTTCACAAACTTTTGGTGTTTTCCACATCTACCGTTGGAGGGTAAAACTGTCAGAAGGGCTGAAAACCTGCTTGGCATTAAGCAGATGGATTTTATAACATTTCTAATTGCCTTGCCCAAGGGTACTGAGATAAAGCTAAGCATAATTCACAGCGGCATACCAAGAAATGAACCTGCAACCTTTGTATTGTCAGGCCAGATCCTTAAGCACCACCTCTCTTCTGTGAAGATTCAATATATTTTTACACAGTTGTTTCGACACATTCAGTGAGATCCAAAAGTCTCAGATACAAAATTAAATATAAACATGGAATAAAACTGCCAATTTTAGGACTGAAAAAAATGACATGAGAGATTAATACTAAAAATAAAAGAAATATTATGGAAAAATAGGCTTTTTTGGTGCATATTTAGGATATCATCAGGTTTTACATAGGTTTGAAGTCAAAAGTTTACATACACCTTGCAGAATCTGCAAAATGTTTATTATTTTACCAAAATAAGAGGGATCATACAAAATGCATCTTATTTTTTTTTTATTTAGTACTGACCTGAATAAAATATTTCACATAAAAGACACATACAGTCCACAAGAGAAAATAATAGTTGAATTTATAAAAAATGACCCCGTTCAAAAGTTTTCATACACTTGATTCTTTGTTGATACTGTGTTGCTACCTGAATGATCCACAGCTGTGTGTGTTTTTTTGTTTAGTGATAGTTGTTCATGAGTGCCTTGTTTACCCTGAACAGTTAAACTGCCTGCTGTTTTTCAGAAAAATCTTTCAGGTCCCACAAATTCTTTGGTTTTTCAGCATTTTTGTGTAGTTAAACACTTTCCAACAATGACTGTATGATTTTGAGATCCATCTTGTAACACTGAGGGCAACTGAGGGACTCATATGCAACTATTAAAGAAGGTTCAAAAGCTCACTGATGCTCCAAAAGGAAACACAATGCATTAAGGGTGAAAACTTTTGAACAAAATGAAAATGAAATGAAAAATATCTTTCTTTCTTTCTTTTTTTTTTCATTTAGTACTGCCCTTCAGAAGCTACAGAAAATACTTACATGTTTCCCAGAAGACAAAATAAGAAGACCCAAAAGGTTCTCACCCCCGGCTCATAATGCATCGTGTTTCCTTCTGAACCATCAATGAGCGTTCTTTTATGTGAAATATCTTATTCAGGTCAGTACTAAATACTAAAAAAGTAACATGCATTTTGCTTGATCCCTCTTATTTTGGTAAAATAATTAAGATTTTTCAGATTTTGCAAGGTGTATGTAAACTTTTGACTTCAACTGTAAATGCTACTGTCATTAAAACAAAAAGAAGAAAAATCCAAATATGAATACATTCTGAGATTCATATTAATTTTTTAAACTTTTTACTTAAATTATGCTAATAATTTCTAGGAGAAAAAAAAAACTTCTAAATAAAAGCTATATGTCAGTTGCTACTGATTCAGATAAAGATTTTATAGAGAAAAGTGTAGTTTAATAAACAAAAGAAAAATTAATATTGTAAACAAAAAAGTTTTATTTTATTTAAGGTTAAGGTTATTTATTTATTTCGGTTTAATTCCTACATGCACCATAATGCACATTACCTGATCAGGACAAAATTCCTCTATCTCCTGTGGTCTCACCCTGATGACTTTACCAGAGAAACCCACATTTGCCCTGTGCTGACAAATGCTGGAAAAATGCAACACTGGAGGATTTCCAAGCATATATCCACACACACACAACACACACAGCTCTTCTGCTTCGTCAGCAGGCGAACAGTATACTCCTGTTAGTTGGCTTTGCTAAATTGAGGCCCCTGCTTCAGTGTATTGCTGATGAATTTTTCAGCCTCTGGCCCAGACTTTTACTTTCAGTTCTTCCCATCATCCCTAAACTCAGGAAATCAGCACTATATCACATCATCTCACTGTCAAATACAGTACATAACCAGTACTGCCCTGTGTATTTGTGTGTTAATGTAATGCCTTGCAGTTCCAGGTGTAAAAACAAGAACAGAGATCTGCGTAACCTGATCACTGTGGCATCCCTCATTGTCTGCAAGTACACATACTTAGATAAAAACACTGATTATTCAGGGCCAACAGCTGACGATCACAAAACTGAAAGCATACGCTTGTGTTTTGTTCCACTACTTAGTTTTATAAACCAAAAGTTATCTGTTAGAAAGTATCTGGTGAGGCAGATTTAGATGACACTGCTGATTAAACACATTCATTTTATTTAGCCAGTTATTAAACATTCTTTTACACAGGTTGCACACCGCTTTCATTTATGCCCATCTATCTGATCATTGCTTCAAAAATTTCTGTTTTAATCAGACAAGATGCCAGTATGTGTACTGTACCAGCCTGCTTTCCTGGACAAGTGGTTGTGACATCAGTAGAAACTTGATAAAATAAGAATTTTACTCTGCTTGGTAAGATTCTATGTAAAAATTATATACATACACTACATGCCCTTATCTGCCCCACATACATGTGCCATAGAACTATCACTGCTTGACATCGCTGTGGTGATTCGTCATTGTTTTCTACTGTAACCTGCAGCTGATTGCTGTCTGAAGACTTTTCTTATCTGTCCCGAGCACAGCGGGACAGCTGCCAATCTGATCGCAGACATACAGAGAGAACACTGCAAAATGGCAGGAAATTCCACTTTGAACAACTCCCAACAGCAGCAGCACAGAAGATGCCTTTAAACCAGGCCGTGAGCCTGTTATATAAAGGTACAGAATAAGACTTCAACAAAAGGTGTCTATTTCTCATGGGGACAAGAAAAAGAGAGCATGTTGTGATTAAAATAGAAAATGGCAGCATGGCTGACCAGGGTTGAATTATTAAATACATACATATATATATATATATATATATATATATATATATATATATATATATATATATATATGTCACGAATAAAATAATTCTGTACAGAAACGTAATTCAGTCCTTAAGTTTAACTTCAGAATATGCAGGGATTCAAAATTCAAGAAGGAATTCAATACGTAAAATGACAAAAACTAAATATTGTTTCACAAAAGCATGTTATACTTTTTTAATACTGTATACTTGTGACATTTTCCTTCCTCGGATTGCCAGGACTGACCGGCATGTTTTGTTCTCATCTCAGAAATTTGAACTCAAAAGTAAAGTGTTTTTGCCACCTGGTGGACATAATAAACAATGAGCTAAGAAAACTAAATAATATGATAATATTTGTTATTTAGACGTTTTCATATCCAAACTGACCCACAGTACATTTCATAAAGGACAGCCACTATAGAGGGACATTTAATTTAAATTATATTTTATTATAATTATTAATTAATTGTTTTCTAACAATATTTAACCTAAAAAAAATAAAAAAACCCCAAAAAAAAAAAACAACTAAAACCAGCCTGCTGACCAGCTAAGACCAGGGTGACCAGCTAAAACCAGCCAACCAGCTTAAGCTGGTTTTAGCTGGGGTTTTTTCAGCAGGGAAATGACTCCTTTGTACTGTTTTATGAATCTGTGAATGAATAGATTAGTATTAAGGATTTCAATATTTATCTGGTCTATGCTGGTAGGTAGGTTTTGATGGTTTATGCTGGTACTTAGCTGGTCATGTTGCTGGTCAAGGACCAGCATAAACCAGCTAAGGACCAGCATAAACCAGCAAAGGACCAGCTTAATCCAGCATCAAAACCTACCTACCAGTATATGCCCTTTTTTTTAACAGGGATATTAAAGGGGTCATCGGATGCAAGTTGATATGGTTCTTTAGGGTCTTAATGAAAAGTCTCTAATATACTTTGATTAAAAATTCTTAATGGTTTTGTAAAACAACACTCTTTTTACCTTGTCAAAATGAGCTCAGCAAAAATCATCTCATTCTAAGGGGTTGTTCCTTTAAATGCAAATGAGCTCTGCTCACCCTGCCCCTTTCTACTCTCTGTGAAAAGACGGGCTTGTTTACATTAGCTGCATGTAGCCGCCTTTAGCCGCTAAACTTCTTACCTACCACGTTATAAGGAAAGGCGATCGCAAAGATTCATTAAAAAAACCCTTATACTCACTTTTGCTGTAAGAGAAGCTGGATCATGAATGATTCGCGTGGATATATGTAGATCGGGAGGCGCATTCCCTTCACAAACAAATGTAATCTACTGCATCTTCAGCAGCTCAGATGTCGGGAGTAAATGACGACCACTATGTTCATTATTACATCCAGCAACACAACACCTCAATCACTCAATCGGAGATATTCTTGTCTAACTTACATCCCTGCTTCGGCATCGAAACAAAGAGGGCGGACTGTTACAGCTGATCTGAGGTAAGACGCTCATGTCAATCAACTATGGTGGGAGAGGCCTCTGTCTGTATGACGGCACACCGACAGGCATCTGAGAATGGCTCGATTTGAAAAAGGGAATATTATTTTTACAGATTAATTAAAAACCACTGAATGGATTTTTATCATTATTGGGTAGATTTGTACATACACTGACAACACACATTAATGTTCAAACAACATGAAAAAGTGAACTTAGCATTGGTTGACCCCTTTAACAGGGCTGCGTGCGACATATAGCCTAATGTCAGTCGAGTGTTTGAAATGACTTCTTCTTGTGATCTGATTTCATGTCACAGAATGAGGTAAAAATTATACGATTTTATCATATTATACTATACATTAAAGGCGATTAGCACTGTATTGTAAGTGTTCTTTATTCTCATAAAACCCGAGGTGGCTTAAAGAACACAGATGAACCTTATGTTATCGCAATTGCATGTTTATTGTCTTCATGTTTCATTAATTAAAACGTCTTTATCTTTGTTTTATCAAGCTACAGCAACAGCCAGATAACTTGTCCATATAAGGGATTTCCTGAAACGCCATAAGTTGTATTGCATCTTACATTCTGCATGAGGGTGCCCTCTGTTTTCTGTAAAAGAATAATAATAATAAATAATAATAATAATAATTGAAATGAAAATATTGTTATTACAATAGTATTTTTTCTTATTTTATTTAATGTTTTATTTATTAATAATAATCATCTGCATCATCATATTTATTATTAGTCATATTTATCTATAAAAACAACATTTTTGGTGAGTAAAGAAAATGTTTGTCTGAAAACATATCTTGTTAAGGTTTGGATTTTTTTGTAGAACATTAATGTCCTTTGACAGACTCACACCAATTTAAGTGATGAATTGCACTGGCTGTTGTTGTTTTTTTTTTTAAAGATGGTAACATCTTTTATTCCTGTGGTAGAATTTTAGTTTTCTGTGCTACAAAACGTTCAATCTTTGTAGCACCAATGCTATGTGCAAAAAAAGTTAATGTACAGCCCTGATTAATATCGAGAAACTAAAAAAGATCTAATTCAGAAAAGCTAATATTGTTATTTAAGCCCTTTTGGGACTAAAAGAAGACTGAAAAATATTTAATTAATTTGTAGTTATATAATCACTTTGCAGTGTGAGGGTATATTATCCTGTAATATGAGTATATGATGTAAGGGTTAGTGCATATTACTAAACACTGTATGTCCCAAAGACAAGTACACAAATGTAAAAATCTCACCAAACATTTGCTGTGGTTAAAGAAGCCTTTATTCATTGTGCATTATAACAAAAACGCAAAAGCCAAATGAAGTGAGTTTGACTGAATGTGTTACAATATTACATCAACATTATGTGTATTAGGTGACAATAGGATTTTAAAGAGTGATTTTTAAGTCATGCATTACAATTTCCAATATTTGTGCTTATAGTCGCCATACAGCGGCACCGGTTAGATTATCTGAGCTACAGCACTATTGGTACGCCAAGTACATTTTCCAGCCCTTGTTGCCCTCATTCAGATTTTTGTCCACAAAGTTGATACCAGCTTTCTGATACACGGTCCAGGCCTCAGAGTTGATCAGCAGAACCATGTTTTTGATCTGTGACTCACATCCTTCGTACAGGTACCATACGTAGACATCGTTTCCCTCGGTTCCAGAGTTGAGATTAACGCTGAGCTTTTTGAAGTCTTCATTCTGAAGCCTTACATTTTCCTGGAAGTCGGTGGATGCATTAAGAGCAGTGAGAGCTTTGCTCTTATCAGTTGAGCGGCGATACCAGAGGAAGACGAAGTTTCCACCAGCACCCCGATTGGTGTCTTCATCCACACGAGTGAAGCCCAGATCAAACTTCTGCTTGTCAGCAGTGAAGTCAACCGTTGCTGTGATCTCACAGATGTAGCTTGGCTTTTCTCTCTTCACCCACAGGTAGATGAACTTTCCTCCCACCCTACGGTTCAGATCACAGCCCAGTCTCTCCCAGCCATCTTTCAGAAGAGCAGGTTCTTCTTTGGCATCTTTGGTTACCTCGAGGTTCACAATTGGGATGTCAGATTCAGTGCTGCCATAGAAGTACCACATGAAGATGCGATCTCCTCCAGCTCCTGCATTCAGATCCTTGTCCACCAGCTCATACCCAGCATCAGCCAGACCAGATTTCATGCTGTCATTGAATGAAAACTGAATCCTGGTTACTGGTTTCAAGCCACACTCTTTCTTGTACCAAATAAAGATCCGGTTTTTACCAGTTCCTTCGTTGAGGTCAGAATTGATGAGCTGATAACCATTAGCTCCAAGTATTTCTTCCTCATCCTTACTGGTGGAGACATTGAGCTTTGTTATCAGATGTGTTGCCATTTTTTTCTTCACAGAGGAATTAGGCTTAATTTCTGCAAAAAAGGGAATTTTGTTTATTTATTGCTTTATTACACAACAAGAGAACTATATCAATTCACTGTATAATTCATTTCTGACGTGCACAGTATTTCATTTTCGGTGTCATTAAAATAAAATGTTTTAGTACTTATGTTACAAGCACTTCATTACTATTGGAGTAATATATAGTCTTCGCATACATATTTTGGCACATTACGTATATTTGCATTATCTACTTTAAAGTTACTTCAAAGTAGGAAAATACTACAAGTTAAATATTTGTTGTAATAAAAGTCAAAATAAAAGTTGTAATAAAATACAAAATATTGTTTCAAAGCACTTAAATGTCACTTAAATTAATATTAAGTAACTTAAAATTTCAAATTGTCTAAACTAAAAATTCACAGTCAACGGGGTAACAAATTATTTTAAGTTGAAACAACTTTTTGGAACATTTTTTTTTACAGTGAAAATAACAGTGTTAATGTTGCAAAATGAATTGGTAACACTTTGCAGTGTTAAGAAGAATGTCAATGTTGCCAAGTTCATCAATCATGAAACTAATTAAATTAAATTCTAAAGCAGCTCTACAGAAGGTAATAGTGCCATTATTCAGCTCAAGACAGTTCATTGTTGATTCAGTTTAGATCAATACATTATCACCTTACCAGTAAATGCAGGATCTGTCTTGCTTGTTGTAGAAGACACAGATTTCAGCTGATGATAACAGAACAGATTTTTGAAGTGCTTTCAGGGCTCTCACTTATATATCATATAATCTGGTTTTCACCCACCCCTTGCTGTTATATCATCATTAACCAACTTATTTCTCAACCTAGCACATGACCAACCTTTAACATTGAAATGTGGTTAAAGAAATGTCAGTTTTTTGTGACATTGTGGGAATTTCAACCGCTTTAAAAAAAGTCCATTTTTTTTTTCATTAGTTTTTTTTTTGTCATTCATTTCTGTTTTCAGTGAAGATGTGGTTTTATGTCTTACCTAAATTTGGTGCTTTTTGTTCCTTTCACCTTTATACAGTGCTCATCTTGTTGAATTTTTTGGCATTTCTTGGTTTAAGAAAAGAATAGTAACAAAGGAACATTCTTATTCATCCCTTTTTTGTACAGAATAAGTATGCTACTCAAACTGAACGCTCCATCATCACTGGCAAGGCAAACGTGGCCTTGGAAAACACAGTATGTGTACCCAGCATATATTTTCCAAGGCCAAAGGTGATTTCAAAGTAAAAAAAAAAAAAAATGCAAATTCTCGTGCCGGTATGTCGCTGCAATCTGAGCCGGTGATGGGTTGCTGTTCACCGTGTGTTTCACTCGTAGATGAGGCAAAAGGTGTTTCCATCATGGAAAATGACCGCTGCTGACGCAGCTGACTGACATCTCGTCCTTGTATGTTGCGTTGTAAAAATTAATATAATTTACAGCACTGTAAAGACTTTATAAATGAAATAAAATGTATACAAACCTTTATTTCACTGAAGAAGTGCATGCCAGCACTGAGAACCGCTCTCTCCTGTAGAGGATGCTGTAATTCAGCAGCAGGGTTGTTTCGTCGGATACAGGCTCAACTCAGCGGTTGGGTAGAAAAAATAACCCAATATTTAGTAACCCATTAAAAATGACCCTGCAGCTTAGTTACAGAAAAACTACCCAGCACCTGGGTAAAACAATTCCTTAAAATGACCCAACAAGCTGAACCCAGCATTTTTTACAATGTATATTTAGAGATTTGTTTACTGGTGAATGGCTGCATTGATTAGATTTGCTGTGGAAAGCTACAATGGCAGTCCCTCTCCATTCATCCATCTTTACCTCACTGGCAATTCATTGTTGAATATTTAACACAATGTTTCATATTCATTGTAGTTTGTTTAGCTTTTGTTGTTGTTGTTGTTGATGATAATTAAACATTTAACTTGATCTTTTCGAATAGTTTAATTAATTGTTGATTGTTTTACTAATAACTGAATGTATTTAAGATGATACATTTTAAGAGACATTGCTAAAACAACTGTTTTTTATTTAAAGGAAGGAAAGTACGTGACGTGAGGCCAAGTATGGTGACCCATACTCGGAATTTGTGCTCTGCATTTAACCCATCCAAGTGCACACACACAGTAGTGAGTAGTGAACAAACACACACACACACTTGCCTCAGTCGTGGTATTGAGGGTGGAGAGAGCGCTGGTTATTCACTCCCTCCACCTTCAATCCCTGCCGGACCTGGGACCCATCAGGCCGTCAGGAAGCTAAACTCTCTCCCAGCTCTCCCAACTCTGCTCCCAGCTCTGCCCCCACTCCCCTCTCCTGCCCCACGATATTCCTGAACTGGGACACACACACACACACACACACACACTCACAAACACTCACGCACTTACACTTACACTCACACACACACACACCCCCCACCGACCGGCACCAGTCACTTTGTGTAGTATTGGTGCTCTGCTAACTACCTCATACTACTCAATTACTACCCCCAGACTACCTCTAAAGACTATGTCACTTTATGTAACTTTATTACATAAGCTCTTTTTGCACGATATTTCTATATTTTCTATATATTCTATATATTATATGTATAATCGTATTTATTTGCATCTTTAAAATTGTACTTTTTGTATTTAATGTTACGTGTATGCACCTAGGGTCTGAGAGTAACGCAATTTCAATTCTCTGTATGTCTGGCACATATGGCAAAATTGACAATAAAGTTGACTTTGACTTTGACTTTGACTTTGACATGAACCCGCAACCTTTCGATTACAAGCCCGACTCCCCAACCATTAGGCCAGGGCTCATTTACATCTTTTCAATGGGAAATACTTAAAAAAAGAAGAAAAAGCAAGATTAGGTAAAAGCCATTTGCCAACACCATTACAGTTTTGATGGAAAGTCCTGAACAGTAAAGTATACTGTCATCTGATCTGTTTTGTGTTACTGTAACCAATGTTGAGCACAGCAGGTTTCAGATGTTAAAAAATGATTAGCCAGAATTCAGAGCTGTTCAGTTTGTTCAGCATAAAAAAGTTCCTAAAACACAGTTTAACCAGTTTTAAGTAGCATGGGAATATTTGAAGCAATAGCCAAAAATTGTATGGGTCACAATTATTGATTTTTCTTTTATGCCAAAAATCATTAGGATATTAAAAAAAAGATCATGTTCCATGAGGATATTTTGTACATTTCCTACCATAAATACAGTATATCAAAACTTTATTTTTGATTAGTAATATGCACTACTAAGATATTCATTTGAACATCTTTAAAGATGATTCTTTCAATATTTACATTATTTTGCACCATCAGATTCCAGATTTTTTCAAATAGTTGTCCTATCCTAACAAACCATACTGGAACCATCAATGGAAAGTTTATTTATTCAACTTCGGATGATGCATATATATAAATAAAAAATAAAAAAAAATCTCAAAAATTGACCCTTATGACTGGTTTTATGGTCCAGGGTCACATATATGAATGGAAATTCATAATACTGGACACTGGGCACCTTATGAAGCCTTTATTATAATTGATAACAGAATTTTGTGAACCACTAAAGCACCTGATCACATGAAACCGTTTAGAAAACTCAGAAGAACACGGAAATTCTCTTTATCATTTCCACGAAAAGTAAATAAAGAAACACCATTAAAAAAACCTTTTGTTTTACTGTAGACATACAAAATTGTCATCTGATATGCCACATATAACTGAGCACAGCAGGTTTTGCATGTTCATTATCATAAATCAGTAATGAAGAGCTGTTTATCAATCTAAAACTTTACACTTAAAAACATTGCACTTACAAACTGACACGGCAGCTCAATCTTACTTAGCATAGTAAAAACACAACACATTTTCATTTGGTTCTGTTTCATAAAGAAACATTTCCCAAGTCTCACTATATCATGTTTGAACAAACAGACAGCTATCACTTATGATAAATTTGCATGCTAAATATAAATGAACCAAAAAACATGCAGTACTAATTTATCTTGTTACATTTGTACTTTTTTTCAGTGGAAAAAATACTTGTTGTTTTACTGAATACATATTGTCAGATGACACAGAAAACAAAACAAAAAAATTCCTTCATAAAAGACCAATCCATTTTGTAAAATGCTTGTCCTAAAGAGCAGGGGTGCTGGAGTCTATCCTATCATCTTCGGCCATAGGCAAGCTGTGCTATCGATTCCAAAGCACTTATAAAAATAATTATGACACCTCCAAGACAGTTCAAGACTATATGAATGGTTTTGTAATTGTGCTACATATATACAGTATGTGTGCAAGTGGATATTTTGAATGTGCACAAAAAGGTATTTTGTTTTGCAAATAATTGTACTTTTTTATTATATCTATTAAGTTTTCTATTAAATGTCTAGGTGTTTTTATAGATTTTTGGTAAGCAACCTGCTAGATTACTGTAGTATAGATATCTTATTAGTGCCCGATTCTTTTCTAAAATAGATTTTTATTAATTAACAAAGTGCTTGAGACTGTGCACACTCATTTGCTGCTTTCAGCCAGTCAGCGTTGCCAGGACGTCTTATGCGACCATAACCTATTGTCAATGGACACATAGAAAAAGCCCGAATAAACAAAGCCAACACTGTCACAGATTTGATGAAAAGTCAAGAACAATAAATCTGCAACATACTATTTGTTGGAAATACTTTTTGTTTTTTGTTTGTATATAGATGTTATAGAAAAGAAGGAATTAAGGCATGGGAACAACATTCACATTTCATATTTGGATGGAAAGTCCTAAACAATGCAGTAAATTGTCATCTGACCTGCCACATACTTCTGTAACCTACGCTGAGCACAGCAAGTTTCAGATGTTAAAAAAATATTATCCAGATTTCAATGCTGATAAATGTATCAACCTTAAATATTTCACTTCCTTAAAACAATTTTAAATACAGAAGCTGATTTATATAAAAAATGGAAATTCAAAACTCTGGACACTAGATACCTTATATAGCCCGTAATATACAGTAAATGATAAATAAAATTTTGTGAATCACTTGAACAGCATATCAGTAAAGGAGACACATATGAAACCATTCAAAAAGACTATACATCCCTGAATGAAACAGTTCCACTCCATATAGAGTATTGGGCCTGAAAATCATCAAGACCTTGATTGACATATTCAGATATTAATATGTAAATAAGCTTTCCATTGATGTTTTGTATTGTGTATTGTGTATGTATTGTATCTATTTCATTGTTTGTTAGGATAGGACAATATTTGGCTGAGATACAACTATTTGAAAATCTGGAATCTGAGGGTGCAAAAAAATCTAAATATTGAGAAAATCTCCTTTAAAGTTGTCCAAATTGAGTTCTTAGCAATGCATATTACTAATAGAAAATTAGGTTTTGATATATTTACAGTAGAAAATTTACAAAATATCTTCATGGAACATGATCTTTACTTAATATCCTTGTGATTTTTGGCATAAAAGAAAAATCAATAATTTTGACCCATACAATGTATTGTTGGCTATTGCTACAAATATACCTGTGCTACTTATGACTTGTTTTATGGTCCAGGATGAGGTCACATATTAGTAGCAGGTGCCACTCGTGAGCAGGTGTTGGTCAATCATGTATACAAAGCCAGAATAACAGTGATAAAAAATTACAGTGACATCTGGAGAGAGAGAGAGAGAGAGAGAGAGAGAGAGAGAAATCATATCTATAAATGCATGTCATACTTTTTTTTAATATACTTGTGACTTTGTGACTCTGTTTGGATTGTCAGGACTGACCTGCATGTTTTGATTTTATCATTAGAGACGTGAACTCAAAAGTAATGTGTTTTTGCCACCTAGTGGACATAACGGACAATGAGCTGAGAAAACTATGATGATATTTGTCATTTAGATGTTTTCATATTCAAACAGACCCAAAGTACATTTAATAAAGGACGGTCAATCTGGAGCAAGTCAAGTCAATTTATTCTAAATATTAATTAATTGTATTAAAACAGTACTTGAATGGTAAAAATGATCCCTTTTTACTGTTTCATGAATGAATATGTGAAATGGATTAGTATTAGGGATTTCAATATACAATTTGTCTAGTAAGCAACAGAAAGACCTAATATATTAAACACCTAATTTATAAAAGCCAATACTGGTATATAAGACCTTTTTGGGAATAAAAAAAGAAGACTAAAATAATTTATTTGTGGTAGTTGTGGTAGATCACTTTGAATTCCTTGGCAGTGTTAATGAAATATGAGTATATGATGACGGTACAGTGCAAAGGCAGGTCACAAATATAAAAAAAAATATAGCTGCAAGCAGCAATTACCGGGGTTCGAGCATTAAGGCCTTTTAGGTGGTATGCAAAGTTGCTCAGAATGAGGGGATATATCATACAAATGTAAGTGTAAGATCTTGTGTTTGTGTGAATAGATGAGCATTTTTTAACAATCTGAGGCCATTTACCATAGAAATTTTGTTTTTGAAGCCTTTTTAGCTGTTATAGCGCCACCTATGCTCCGATCTCCATGAAACTTTGCATGCTTGTTAAGAATCATCTGACACATGTTTTTCACCAATTTTCGTAAAGTTTTGAGTTTTCGTTTTGGTTTTATAGGCTTTTGGGTATATGTGGCCACACCCCTTTTGTAAATTAACCTGGTTATAGCTAACCGAAGGACAAAATTCAACATTTTTTTGATAATTATTGATCTAGAGAGTCCAGAGAATGTTACTGCATTGGTTTGATCGAGATTGAGCAAAAAACCTAGGACTAGTTCGCAAAAGTAGGTTTTTCACATATTTGTGAATATTTAATGAACGATTTGATTGACAGCAATGGTTCTTGAGGCAAAGTTGTTCATCATGAGGAGATCTATCAAATGGTATGCATATTGTGTGGATGTGTGAAACACCACGTGATTACAGAGCCAAAAAACTCGTTAGCGCCAACTAGTGGCCGATTTCTTTCAAAATTCTTACAGACCTTTAGGGCCATGAGTCGAACATGCCCAGTGAGTTTCGTTCCGATCGACCTCCGTTAACCTTGTCTAATGGGTGCTCAAACTTCATTGGCCGATGGCGGCCATGTTTTTTGAGATACGCCAATGTCCTCATAGACCCTTATGGCACATTGGACAGAGACACTGCATACCAATTTTCAGGTCGATCGGACCAACGATTGCATAGGTATAGTCATTTTTATGTTTTTTTCCACCTTATAGCGCCCCCAAGTGGCAGAGCTGTGCAATTTTTGTTATTTGACCAAAGATTGAGCTTATACACATGTGTACCGAGTTTGGTGAAGATATCTCATTCCATTCAAAAGTTATAGCCAAATGTAAGAATTTGCTAACGTTAGCATAGAACGTTTTGGCATTCCTATTCGACCGTGAGTCAAAATTTCAACTTTTTTTTGATAATTATTGATATTCAGTGTCCAGAGAACATTTCTGCACTGGTTTGGTTCCGATCGGGCGAAAAACCTAGGACTAGTTCGTAAAAGTAGGTTTCGGACATAACGCCATTTTGCGGAAAAAACCGGGCTTCGTACGAAAAATCTGTGCCAGTACACTTTTGTGCGTATTGACCCAAGGATCGCAACGATGTAAAGTTTTTGAGTCTACGACAAAAAATGTACGAGCTACGGCCAAAAATGCGAAAAAAGTTAGTTTTTTGCGCTGTAGCGCCACCTTTGGGCCGATTGGGCCGGTTCTTTGCGCCTGAGTAGCGAGGAGGACTACTACCTTCTGACCAAGTTTCAGCTCTCTAGGCCTTACGGTTTGGGCTGCACGATCAGTTTTAGCGCGGAATAATAATAATAATAAAAAAAATCTTAACAATTACAATAGGGTTTCAGCGCTACGCGCTCGAACCCCTAAATATAGCTGCAAGCAGCAATTACCGGGGTTCGAGCATTAAGGCCTTTTAGGTGGTATGCAAAGTTGCTCAGAATGAGGGGATATATCATACAAATGTAAATGTAAGATCTTGTGTTTGTGTGAATAGATGAGCATTTTTTAACAATCTGAGGCCATTTACCATAGAAATTTTGTTTTTGAAGCCTTTTTAGCTGTTATGTTTGAATATATGAACATTTTTTTTAGCAAATTGAGACCATTTACCATAGAAATCCAGAGTTTTTGAAGCTTATAGCGCCACCTATGGTCCGATCTCTATGAAACGTTGCATGCTTGTTAAGAGTCATCTGCCACATGTTCTTACCAATTTTTGGAAAGTTTTGAGTTTTTGTTTTGGTTTTATGTTGCCAGACCCCTTTTGTAAATGACCCCTTTATAGCTAACCAAAGGACAAAATTCAATTTTTTTTTGATAATTATTGATCTAGGGAGTCCAGAGAATATTACTGCAGTGGTCTGATCAAGATTGAGTAAAAAACCTAGGACTAGTTCGCAAAAGTAGGTTATCCACATATTTGTGAATATTTAATGAACGACTTGAATGACAGCAATGGTTCTTGAGGCAAAGTTGTTCATCATGAGGAGATCTATCAAATGATATGAAGATCTAGTGTTTATGTTAATATATGAGCATTTATTTAGCCATTTGAAACCATTTACCATACACAGCTTGTGTTTTTGAAGCCTTTTTAACTGTTATAGCGCCACCTATGGTCCGATCTTCACGAAACTTTGCATGCTTGTTAAAAATCATCTGACACATATTTTCTCCAACTTTTGTAAAGTTTGGAGAATTTGTTTAGGTTTTATAGGCTTCTGGATATATGTGGCCACGCCCCTTTTCTAAATGACCCCGTTATAGCTAACCAAAGGACAAAATTCAACATGTTTTTGATAATTATTGATCTAGAGAGTCCAGAGAATATTACTGCAGTGGTTTGATCGAGATTGAGCAAAAAACCTAGGACTAGTTCGCAAAAGTAGTTTTTTCACATATTTGTGAATAATTAATGAACAGTTTGATTGACAGCAATGGTTCTTGAGGCAAAGTTGTTCATCATGAGGAGATCTATCAAATGATATGCATATTGTGTGGATGTGTGAAACACCACGTGATTACAGAGGCATAAAACTCGTTAGCGCCAACTAGTGGCCGATTTCTTTCAAAATTCTTACAGACGTTTAGGGCCATGAGTCGAACATGCCCAGTGAGTTTCGTTCTGATCGGCCTCCGTTAACCTTGTCTAATAGGTGCTCAAACTTCATTGGTCGATGACGGCCATGTTTTTTGACATACGCAAATGTTCTCATAGACC
This sequence comes from Cirrhinus mrigala, assembly GCA_036247105.1. NCBI lineage: Eukaryota > Metazoa > Chordata > Actinopteri > Cypriniformes > Cyprinidae > Cirrhinus > Cirrhinus mrigala. Next base: position 24,666,809 of record CM070009.1, read on the forward strand.
CTTATGGCACATTGGACAGAGACACTGCATACCAATTTTCAGGTCGATTGGACCAACGGTTGCGTAGTTATAGCCATTTTTAAGTTTTTTTGCTCTTATGGCGCCACCAAGTGGTCAAGCTCCGCAATTTTTGGGATTTGACCAAAGGCTGAGCTTTTACATATGTGTTCTGAGTTTGGTGATGATATGTCATTCCGTTCCAAAGTTATAGCCATTTTACTAAAAGTGGCCCCGCCTCTTTTGAACGTTTTGGTGCCCCTTTGCGACTGTGAGTCAAAAGTTTAACTTTTTTTTTATAATTATTGATCTAGGGAGTCTGGAGAACTGTGCTGCAGTGGTTTGATCGAGATCGAGTGAATAACCTAAGACTAGTTCGCAAAAGTGGGTTTTTCACATATTTGTGAATATGTCATAAACGACTTGATTGACAGCAATGGTTCTTGAGGCAAAGTTGCTCAGCATGAGGAGATCTATCATATGGTATGAAGTTCTAGTGTTTCTGTGATTATATGAGCATGTTATAGCAATTTAAGGCAATTTACTTTTGAAATTTCGTGTTGTTGAAGCCTTTTTAACTGTCATAGCGCCACCTATGGTCCGATCTCCATGAAATTATACATGCTTGTTAAGAGTCATCTGACACATGTTTTCTCCAACTTTTGTAAAGTTTTGAGTTTTTGTTTAGGTTTGATAGGCTTTGGGGTATATGTGGCCACGCCCCTTTTCTAAATGACCCCGTTATAGCTACCCAAAGGACAAAATTCCACATTTTTTTGATAATTATTGATCTAGAGAGTCTGGAGAACTGCGCTGCAGTGGTTTGATCGAGATTGAGCGAAAAACCTAGGACTAGTTCGCAAAAGTAGGTTTTTCACATATTTGTGAATAATTAATGAATGATTTGATTGACAGCAATGGTTCTTGAGGCAAAGTTGCTCAGCATGTGGAGATCTATCAAATGATATGCATATTGTGTGGATGTGTGAAACACCACGTGAGTGAGGCACGTTAGAGGGGCAAAAAACTCGTTAGCGCCAACTAGTGGCCGATTTCTTTCAAAATTCTTACAGACCTTTAGGGCCATGAGTCGAATATGCCCAGTGAGTTTCGTTCCGATCGGCCTCCGTTAACCTTGTCTAATGGGTGCTCAAACTTCATTGGCCTATGGCGGCCATGTTTTTTGAGATATGCCAATGTCCTCATAGGCCCTTATGGCACATTGGACAGAGACACTGCATACCAATTTTCAGGTCGATCGGACCAACGATTGCATAGGTATAGTCATTTTCATGTTTTTTCAGGCTTATAGCGCCACCAAGTGGCAGAGCTGTGCAATTTTTGTTATTTGACCAAAGATTGAGCTTATACACATGTGTACCGAGTTTGGTGAAGATATCTCATTCCATTTAAAAGTTATAGCCAAATGTAAGAATTTGCTAACGTTAGCATAGAACGTTTTGGCATTCCTATTCGACCGTGAGTCAAAATTTCAACTTTTTTTTGATAATTATTGATATTCAGTGTCCAGAGAACATTTCTGCACTGGTTTGGTTCCGATCGGGCGAAAAAACCTAGGACTAGTTCGCGAAAGTAGGTTTCGGACATTCGGCCATTTTGCGGAAAAACTGGGCTTCGTACGAAAAATCTGCACCAGTGCACTTTTGTGCGTATTGACTCAAGGATCGCAGCGATGTAAAGTTTTTGAGTCTACGACAAAAAATGTACGAGCTACGGCCAAAAATGCGAAAAAAGTTAGTTTTTTGCGCTGTAGCGCCACCTTTAGGCCGATTGGGCCGGTTCTTTGCGCCTGAGTAGCGAGGAGGACTACTACCTTCTGACCAAGTTTCAGCTCTCTAGGCCTTACGGTTTGGGCTGCACGATCAGTTTTAGCGCGGAATAATAATAATAAATATAGCTGCAAGCAGCAATTACCGGGGTTCGAGCATTAAGGCCTTTTAGGTGGTATGCAAAGTTGCTCAGAATGAGGGGATATATCATACAAATGTAAGTGTAAGATCTTGTGTTTGTGTGAATAGATGAGCATTTTTTAACAATCTGAGGCCATTTACCATAGAAATTTTGTTTTTGAAGCCTTTTTAGCTGTTATAGCGCCACGTATGCTCTGATCTCCATGAAACTTTGCATGCTTGTTAAGAATCATCTGACACATGTTTTCACCAATTTTCGTAAAGTTTTGAGTTTTCGTTTTGGTTTTATAGGCTTTTGGGTATATGTGGCCACACCCCTATTGTAAATTAACCAGGTTATAGCTAACTGAAGGACAAAATTCAACATTTTTTTGATAATTATTGATCTAGAGAGTCCAGAGAATGTTACTGCATTGGTTTGATCGAGATTGAGCAAAAAACCTAGGACTAGTTCGCAAAAGTAGGTTTTTCACATATTTGTGAATATTTAATGAACGATTTGATTGACAGCAATGGTTCTTGAGGCAAAGTTGTTCATCATGAGGAGATCTATCAAATGGTATGCATATTGTGTGGATGTGTGAAACCACGTGATTACAGAGCCAAAAAACTCGTTAGCACCAACTAGTGGCCGATTTCTTTCAAAATTCTTACAGACCTTTAGGGTCATGAGTCGAACATGCCCAGTGAGTTTCATTCCGATTGACCTTCGTTAACCTTGTCTAATAGGTGCTCAAACTTCATTGGCCAATGGCGGCCATGTTTTTTGAGATACGCCAATGTCCTCATAGACCCTTATGGCACATTGGACAGAGACACTGCATACCAATTTTCAGGTCGATCGGACCAACGATTGCATAGGTATAGTCATTTTTATGTTTTTTCCACCTTATAGCGCCCCCAAGTGGCAGAGCTGTGCAATTTTTGTTATTTGACCAAAGATTGAGCTTATACACATGTGTACCGAGTTTGGTGAAGATATCTCATTCCATTCAAAAGTTATAGCCAAATGTAAGAATTTGCTAACGTTAGCATAGAACGTTTTGGCATTCCTATTCGACCGTGAGTCAAAATTTCAACTTTTTTTTGATAATTATTGATATTCAGTGTCCAGAGAACATTTCTGCACTGGTTTGGTTCCGATCGGGCGAAAAACCTAGGACTAGTTCGTAAAAGTAGGTTTCGGACATAACGCCATTTTGCGGAAAAAACCGGGCTTCGTACGAAAAATCTGTGCCAGTACACTTTTGTGCGTATTGACCCAAGGATCGCAACGATGTAAAGTTTTTGAGTCTACAACAAAAAATGTACGAGCTACGGCCAAAAATGCGAAAAAAGTTAGTTTTTTGCGCTGTAGCGCCACCTTTGGGCCGATTGGGCCGGTTCTTTGCGCCTGAGTAGCGAGGAGGACTACTACCTTCTGACCAAGTTTCAGCTCTCTAGGCCTTACGGTTTGGGCTGCACGATCAGTTTTAGCGCGGAATAATAATAATAATAAATATAGCTGCAAGCAGCAATTACCGGGGTTCGAGCATTAAGGCCTTTTAGGTGGTATGCAAAGTTGCTCAGAATGAGGGGATATATCATACAAATGTAAATGTAAGATCTTGTGTTTGTGTGAATAGATGAGCATTTTTTAACAATCTGAGGCCATTTACCATAGAAATTTTGTTTTTGAAGCCTTTTTAGCTGTTATGTTTGAATATATGAACATTTTTTTTAGCAAATTGAGACCATTTACCATAGAAATCCAGAGTTTTTGAAGCTTATAGCGCCACCTATGGTCCGATCTCTATGAAACGTTGCATGCTTGTTAAGAGTCATCTGCCACATGTTCTTACCAATTTTTGGAAAGTTTTGAGTTTTTGTTTTGGTTTTATGTTGCCAGACCCCTTTTGTAAATGACCCCTTTATAGCTAACCAAAGGACAAAATTCAATTTTTTTTTGATAATTATTGATCTAGGGAGTCCAGAGAATATTACTGCAGTGGTCTGATCAAGATTGAGTAAAAAACCTAGGACTAGTTCGCAAAAGTAGGTTATCCACATATTTGTGAATATTTAATGAACGACTTGAATGACAGCAATGGTTCTTGAGGCAAAGTTGTTCATCATGAGGAGATCTATCAAATGATATGAAGATCTAGTGTTTATGTTAATATATGAGCATTTATTTAGCCATTTGAAACCATTTACCATACACAGCTTGTGTTTTTGAAGCCTTTTTAACTGTTATAGCGCCACCTATGGTCCGATCTTCACGAAACTTTGCATGCTTGTTAAAAATCATCTGACACATATTTTCTCCAACTTTTGTAAAGTTTGGAGAATTTGTTTAGGTTTTATAGGCTTCTGGATATATGTGGCCACGCCCCTTTTCTAAATGACCCCGTTATAGCTAACCAAAGGACAAAATTCAACATGTTTTTGATAATTATTGATCTAGAGAGTCCAGAGAATATTACTGCAGTGGTTTGATCGAGATTGAGCAAAAAACCTAGGACTAGTTCGCAAAAGTAGTTTTTTCACATATTTGTGAATAATTAATGAACAGTTTGATTGACAGCAATGGTTCTTGAGGCAAAGTTGTTCATCATGAGGAGATCTATCAAATGATATGCATATTGTGTGGATGTGTGAAACACCACGTGATTACAGAGGCATAAAACTCGTTAGCGCCAACTAGTGGCCGATTTCTTTCAAAATTCTTACAGACGTTTAGGGCCATGAGTCGAACATGCCCAGTGAGTTTCGTTCTGATCGGCCTCCGTTAACCTTGTCTAATAGGTGCTCAAACTTCATTGGTCGATGACGGCCATGTTTTTTGACATACGCAAATGTTCTCATAGACCCTTATGGCACATTGGACAGAGACACTGCATACCAATTTTCAGGTCGATTGGACCAACGGTTGCGTAGTTATAGCCATTTTTAAGTTTTTTTGCTCTTATGGCGCCACCAAGTGGTCAAGCTCCGCAATTTTTGGGATTTGACCAAAGGCTGAGCTTTTACATATGTGTTCTGAGTTTGGTGATGATATGTCATTCCGTTCCAAAGTTATAGCCATTTTACCTCTTTTGAACGTTTTGGTGCCCCTTTGCGACTGTGAGTCAAAAGTTTAACTTTTTTTTTATAATTATTGATCTAGGGAGTCTGGAGAACTGTGCTGCAGTGGTTTGATCGAGATCGAGTGAATAACCTAAGACTAGTTCGCAAAAGTGGGTTTTTCACATATTTGTGAATATGTCATAAACGACTTGATTGACAGCAATGGTTCTTGAGGCAAAGTTGCTCAGCATGAGGAGATCTATCATATGGTATGAAGTTCTAGTGTTTCTGTGATTATATGAGCATGTTATAGCAATTTAAGGCAATTTACTTTTGAAATTTCGTGTTGTTGAAGCCTTTTTAACTGTCATAGCGCCACCTATGGTCCGATCTCCATGAAATTATACATGCTTGTTAAGAGTCATCTGACACATGTTTTCTCCAACTTTTGTAAAGTTTTGAGTTTTTGTTTAGGTTTGATAGGCTTTGGGGTATATGTGGCCACGCCCCTTTTCTAAATGACCCCGTTATAGCTACCCAAAGGACAAAATTCCACATTTTTTTGATAATTATTGATCTAGAGAGTCTGGAGAACTGCGCTGCAGTGGTTTGATCGAGATTGAGCGAAAAACCTAGGACTAGTTCGCAAAAGTAGGTTTTTCACATATTTGTGAATAATTAATGAATGATTTGATTGACAGCAATGGTTCTTGAGGCAAAGTTGCTCAGCATGTGGAGATCTATCAAATGATATGCATATTGTGTGGATGTGTGAAACACCACGTGAGTGAGGCACGTTAGAGGGGCAAAAAACTCGTTAGCGCCAACTAGTGGCCGATTTCTTTCAAAATTCTTACAGACCTTTAGGGCCATGAGTCGAATATGCCCAGTGAGTTTCGTTCCGATCGGCCTCCGTTAACCTTGTCTAATGGGTGCTCAAACTTCATTGGCCTATGGCGGCCATGTTTTTTGAGATATGCCAATGTCCTCATAGGCCCTTATGGCACATTGGACAGAGACACTGCATACCAATTTTCAGGTCGATCGGACCAACGATTGCATAGGTATAGTCATTTTCATGTTTTTTCAGGCTTATAGCGCCACCAAGTGGCAGAGCTGTGCAATTTTTGTTATTTGACCAAAGATTGAGCTTATACACATGTGTACCGAGTTTGGTGAAGATATCTCATTCCATTTAAAAGTTATAGCCAAATGTAAGAATTTGCTAACGTTAGCATAGAACGTTTTGGCATTCCTATTCGACCGTGAGTCAAAATTTCAACTTTTTTTTGATAATTATTGATATTCAGTGTCCAGAGAACATTTCTGCACTGGTTTGGTTCCGATCGGGCGAAAAACCTAGGACTAGTTCGCGAAAGTAGGTTTCGGACATTCGGCCATTTTGCGGAAAAACTGGGCTTCGTACGAAAAATCTGCACCAGTGCACTTTTGTGCGTATTGACTCAAGGATCGCAGCGATGTAAAGTTTTTGAGTCTACGACAAAAAATGTACGAGCTACGGCCAAAAATGCGAAAAAAGTTAGTTTTTTGCGCTGTAGCGCCACCTTTAGGCCGATTGGGCCGGTTCTTTGCGCCTGAGTAGCGAGGAGGACTACTACCTTCTGACCAAGTTTCAGCTCTCTAGGCCTTACGGTTTGGGCTGCACGATCAGTTTTAGCGCGGAATAATAATAATAAAAAAAATCTTAACAATTACAATAGGTTTCAGCGCTACGCGCTCGAACCCCTAAATATAGCTGCAAGCAGCAATTACCGGGGTTCGAGCATTAAGGCCTTTTAGGTGGTATGCAAAGTTGCTCAGAATGAGGGGATATATCATACAAATGTAAGTGTAAGATCTTGTGTTTGTGTGAATAGATGAGCATTTTTTAACAATCTGAGGCCATTTACCATAGAAATTTTGTTTTTGAAGCCTTTTTAGCTGTTATGTTTGAATATATGAACATTTTTTTTAGCAATTTGAGACCATTTACCATAGAAATCCAGAGTTTTTGAAGCTTATAGCGCCACCTATGGTCCGATCTCTATGAAATGTTGCATGCTTGTTAAGAGTCATCTGCCACATGTTCTTACCAATTTTTGGAAAGTTTTGAGTTTTTGTTTTGGTTTTATGTTGCCAGACCCCTTTTGTAAATGACCCCTTTATAGCTAACCAAAGGACAAAATTCAATTTTTTTTTGATAATTATTGATCTAGGGAGTCCAGAGAATATTACTGCAGTGGTCTGCTCAAGATTGAGTGAAAAACCTAGGACTAGTTCACAAAAGTAGGTTTTTCACATATTTGTGAATATTTAATGAACGACTTGAATGACAGCAATGGTTCTTGAGGCAAAGTTGTTCATCATGAGGAGATCTATCAAATGATATGAAGATCTAGTGTTTATGTTAATATATGAGCATTTATTTAGCCATTTGAAGCCATTTACCATACACAGCTTGTGTTTTTGAAGCCTTTTTAACTGTTATAGCGCCACCTATGGTCCGATCTCCATGAAACTTTGCATGCTTGTTAAGAATCATCTGACACATGTTTTCACCAATTTTTGTAAAGTTTTGAGTTTTCGTTTTGGTTTTATAGGCTTTTGGGTATATGTGGCCACACCCCTTTTGTAAATTAACCCGGTTATAGCTATCCAAAGGACAAAATTCAACATTTTTTTGATAATTATTGATCTAGAGAGTCCAGAGAATATTACTGCAGTGGTTTGATCGAGATTGAGTGAAAAACCAGGGACTAGTTCGCAAAAGTAGGTTATTAACATATTTGTTAATAATTAATGAACGATTAGATTGACAGCAATGGATCTTGAGGCAAAGTTGTTCATCAGGAGGAGGTCTATCAAATGATATGCATATTGTGTGGATTTGTGAAAGACCACGTGATTACAGAGCCATAAAACTCGTTAGCGCCAACTAGTGGCCGATTTGTTTAAAAATTCTTACAGACCTTTAGGGCCATGAGTCGAACATGCCCAGTGAGTTTCGTTCCGATCGGCCTCCGTTAACCTTGTCTAATAGGTGCTCAAAATTCATTGGTCGATGGCGGCCATGTTTTTTGAGATACGCCAATGGCCTCATAGACCCTTATGGCACATTGGACAGAGACACTGCATACCAATTTTCAGGTTGATTGGACTGACGGTTGCGAAGTTATAGCCATCTTTATGTTTTTTCTCTATTATAGCGAATATGTACTAAACGACTTGATTGACAACAAAGGTTCTTGAGGCAAAGTTGCTCAGCATGAGGAGATCTATCATATGGTATGAAGTTCTAGTGTTTCTGTGATTATATGAGCATGTTATAGCAATTTAAGGCAATTTACTTTTGAAATTTCGTGTTGTTGAAGCCTTTTTAACTGTCATAGCGCCACCTATGGTCCGATCTCCATGAAATTTTACATGCTTGTAAAGAGTCATCTGACACATGTTTTCTCCAACTTTTGTAAAGTTTTGAGTTTTTGTTTAGGTTTGATAGGCTTTTGGGTATATGTGGCCACGCCCCTTTTCTAAATGACCCCGTTATAGCTACCCAAAGGACAAAATTCCACATTTTTTTGATAATTATTGATCTAGAGAGTCTGGAGAACTGCGCTGCAGTGGTTTGATCGAGATTGAGCAAAAAACCTAGGACTAGTTCGCAAAAGTAGGTTTTTCACATATTTGTGAATAATTAATGAACGATTTGATTGACAGCAATGGTTCTTGAGGCAAAGTTGTTCATCATGAGGAGATCTATCAAATGATATGCATATTGTGTGGATGTGTGAAACACCACGTGATTACAGAGGCCATAAAACTCGTTAGCGCCAACTAGTGGCCGATTTCTTTCAAAATTCTTACAGACCTTTAGGGCCATGAGTCGAACATGCCCAGTGAGTTTCGTTCCGATCGGCCTCCGTTAACCTTGTCTAATAGGTGCTCAAACTTCATTGGCCGATGGCGGCCATGTTTTTTGAGATACGCCAATGTCCTCATAGACCCTTATGGCACATTGGACAGAGACACTGCATACCAATTTTCAGGTCGATCGGACCAACGATTGCATAGGTATAGTCATTTTTATGTTTTTTCAGGCTTATAGCGCCACCAAGTGGCAGAGCTGTGCAATTTTTTTTATTTGACCAAAGATTGAGCTTATACACATGTGTACCGAGTTTGGTGAAGATATCTCATTCCATTCAAAAGTTATAGCCAAATGTAAGAATTTGCTAACTTTAGCATAGAACGTTTTGGCATTCCTATTCGACCGTGAGTCAAAATTTCAACTTTTTTTTGATAATTATTGATATTCAGTGTCCAGAGAACATTTCTGCACTGGTTTGGTTCCGATCGGGCGAAAAACCTAGGACTAGTTCGCAAAAGTAGGTTTTCGGACATTACGCCATTTTGCGGAAAAAACCGGGCTTCGTACGAAAAATCTGCGCCAGTGCACTTTTGTGCGTATTGACCCAAGGATCGCAACGATGTAAAGTTTTTGAGTCTACGACAAAAAATGTACGAGCTACGGCCAAAAATGCAAAAAAAGTTAGTTTTTTGCGCTGTAGCGCCACCTTTAGGCCGATTGGGCCGGTTCTTTGCGCCTGAGTAGCGAGGAGGACTACTACCTTCTGACCAAGTTTCAGCTCTCTAGGCCTTACGGTTTGGGCTGCACGATCAGTTTTAGCGCGGAATAATAATAATAATAAAATCAATAGGTTTCAGCTACGCTGACCAATTGCAGCAGCAATTACCGGGGTTCGAGCATTTAAGGCCTTTGAGGTGGTATGCAAATTTGTTCAGAATGAGAGGATATATCATACAGATATAAGTGTAAGATCTAGTGTTTGTGTGAATGGATGAGCATTTTTTAACAATTTGAGGCAATTTACCATAGAAATCTTGATTTTAAAGCCTTTTTAACTGTTATAGCACCAGCTATGCTCCGATCTCCATGAAACTTTGCATGCTTGTTAAGAATCATCAGACACATGTTTTCTCCAATTTTCGTAACGTTTTGAGTTTTCGTTTTGGTTTTATAAGCTTTTGAGTATATGTGGCCACGCCCCTATTGTAAATGGCCCCATTACAGCTAACCGAAGGACAAAATTCAACATTTTTTTGATAATTATTGATCTAGAGAGTCCAGAGAACATTACTGCAGTGGTTTGATCGAGATTGAGCGAAAAACCTAGGACTAGTTCGCCAAAGTAGGTTTTTGACATATTGTTGAATAATTAATGAACGGTTTGATTGACAGCAATGGTTCTTGAGGCAAAGCTGTTCATCATGAGGAAATCTATCAAATGATATGCATATTGTGTGGATTTGTGAAACACCACGTGATTACAGAGCCATAAAACTCGTTAGCGCCAACTAGTGGCCGATTTGTTTCAAAATTCTTACAGACCTTTAGGGCCATGAGTCGAACATGCCCAGTGAGTTTCGTTCCGATCGACCTCTGTTAACCTTGTCTAATAGGTGCTCAAAATTCATTGATCAATGGCGGCCATGTTTTTTGAGATACGCCAATGGCCTTATAGACCCTTATGGCACATTGGACAGGGACACTGCATACCAATTTTCAGGTTGATTGGACTGACGGTTGCAAAGTTATAGCCATTTTTATGTTTTTCCTCTATTATAGCGCCACCAAGTGGTCAAGCTCCGCAATTTTTTGGATTTGACCAAAGGCTGAACTTTTACATATGTGTTCCGAGTTTGGTGATGATATGTCATTCTGTTCCAAAGTTATAGCCATTTTAGTGAAAGTGGCCCCTCCTCTTTCGAACGTTTTGGCACCCCTTTGCGACCGTGAGTCAAAAGTTTAACTTCTTTTTGATAATTTTTGATCTAGGGAGTCTGGAGAACTGTGCTGCAGTGGTTTGATCGAGATCGAGTGAATAACCTAGGACTAGTTCGCAAAAGTGGGTTTTTCACATATTTGTGAATATGTAATAAACGACTTGATTGACAGCAGTGCTTCTTGAGGCAAAGTTGCTCAGCATGAGGAGATCTATCATATGGTATGAAGTTCTAGTGTTTCTGTGATTATATGAGCATGTTATAGCAATTTAAGGCAATTTACTTTTGAAATTTCGTGTTGTTGAAGCCTTTTTAACTGTCATAGCGCCACCTATGGTCCGATCTCCATGAAATTTTACATGGTTCTTAAGAGTCATCTGACACATGTTTTCACCAACTTTCGTAAAGTTTTGAGTTTTTGTTTAGGTTTTATAGGCTTTTGGGTATATGTGGCCACGCCCCTTTTCTAAATGACCCCGTTATAGCTACCCAAAGGACAAAATTCCACATTTTTTTGATAATTATTGATCTAGACAGTCTGGAGAACTGCGCTGCAGTGGTTTGATCGAGATTGAGCGAAAAACCTAGGACTAGTTCGCAAAAGTAGGTTTTTCACATATTTGTGAATAATTAATGAACGGTTTGATTGACAGCAATGGTTCTTGAGGCAAAGTTTTTCATCATGAGGAGTTCTATCAAATGATATGCATATTGTGTGGATGTGTTAAACACCACGTGATTACAGAGCCATAAAACTCGTTAGTGCCAACTAGTGACCGATTTCTTTCAAAATTCTTACAGACCTTTAGGGCCATGAGTCGAACATGCCCAATGAGTTTCATTCCGATTGACCTTCGTTAACCTTGTCTAATAGGTGCTCAAACTTCATTGGCCAATGGCGGCCATGTTTTTTGAGATACGCCAATGTCCTCATAGACCCTTATGGCACATTGGACAGAGACACTGCATACTAATTTTCAAGTCAATCGGACCAACGATTGCATAGTTATAGTCATTTTTATGTTTTTTCAGGCTTATAGCGCCACCAAGTGGTAGAACTGTGCAATTTTTTTTTATTTGACCAAAGATTGAGCTTATACATACGTTTCCCAAGTTTGGTGAAGATATCTCATTTGGTTCATGAGTTATAGCCATTTTAGTAAAAATGGCCCTCCACCTGACAAACTTTTTGGGGCCCTTTCGCAATGATGAGTCGAATTTTGACATTTTTTTGATAATTATTGGTATTCACTGTCCAGAGAATATTTCGGCAGTGGTTTGGTTTCGATCCGGCGAAAAACCTAGGACTAGTTCGCAAAAGTAGGTTTCGGACATCATTAACATTTGCGGAAAAACGGGGCCTCCAGGACCCCAAATCACAGGGGGGGGTTTTCAATTTGTATTGACCCAAGGATTCCAAAAATGTAAAATTTTTGAGTCTACGACAAGCGGTTTAGGAGTTATGAGCACTTTCGCGTTTTTGATCGCTGTAGCGCCACCTATAGGCCAATTTGGCTGAGTCTTTGTATCTGAGTAGCGAGGGGGACTACTACCATCCGACCAAGTTTCAGCTCTCTAGGCCTTACGGTTTGGGCTGCACATTCAGTTTTAGGGAAGAATAATAATAATAATAATAAAAAAAATCCTAACAATTACAATAGGGTTTCAGCGCTACGCGCTCGAACCCCTAAATATAGCTGCTAGCAGCAATTACCGGGGTTCGAGCAAATAAGGTTGTCTGGATTTAAGATGTAGTGCAATGCAAAATATATGGCTAACACAGTAAAACACATCCATGATGGAGAAAACGCTCACAAACACACAAACACAGAAATTAAATAGTTAAACTGTTATATTAATGTTCATTAAGCATTACTACACACACACACACACACACACATTTTGTTGCACATAAGAGATTTCTGTAATAAATGGTAGGTGACAAAATGTTTAGTTCAAGTCTTGTCTTTTTAAGATTTTATACATCATTTTCAGGTTCCACTGTAATCATAATCTTGTATTATTGTCAAATATGATACATCTGTACAAATGAAGTGTTAAACTTTGACTAAATGTGACTTGAAATGTTATGACAGTGATTTAGTCTATGCATGAATTGAAATTAATTGAAAACAAACCATGAAAACACTGTTCTACTCATTTCAATGACCCATTAGTGGTCTTCTACTGACATCTAGTGGTTATAGTTGCAATTTCATGGCATTAAAGACAGATGTATTGTTTTTAAGCTTTATAACTGTTACATTGCCTAGTGCTAGTGTTTGTGAAAATATATGAGCATAATTTTTTTTAGCAATTTGAGGCTAACTGCTATAGAAATGTTGTTTTTTGAAGCCTATTTAACTGTTATAGCGCCACCTATGCTCCGCTCTTCATGAAACTTTGCATGCCTGTTTAGCATCATGAAAGGGTGTGTGGATTTAAGATGTAGTGCAACGCAAAATATATGGCTAACACAATAAAACACATCCGTGATGGAGAATAGACTCACAAACACAGAAATTAAATGATTAAACTGTTATATTAATGTTCATTAAGCATTACCACACACACACACACACACACACACACACACACACACATTTTGTTGCACATAAGAGATTTGTGTATTAAATGGTAGGTGACAAAATGTTTAGTTCAAGTCTTGTCTTTTTAAGATTTTATATATCATTTTCAGGTTTCACTGTAATCATAATCTTGTATTATTGTCAAATATGATATATGTGTTTAAACGAAGTGTTAAACTTTGACTAAATGTGACTTGAAATGTTATGACAGTGATTTACTCTATGTATGAATTGAAATGAATGGAAAACAATCTGTGAATAGCAGTGTTCATTTCAATGAGCCATTAGTGGTCTTCTACTGCCATCTAGTGGTTATAGTTGTAATTTCATGACATTTTAAAGAGATGCATTGTTTTTAAGCTTTATAACTGTTACATTTCCTTTTTTTGCCTGATGTCTTTGAAATGCAGGCTTGTTTAGAATCGTATGATGATGATTTGACTTAGGTTTGTGAAATTTTCTTTTCTTTTAGGGTTTATAGACTCGGGTACAGTAGATCATGATCTTATTATTAAGTGGCTATCTAAATGGTAGGGATGTGACGAGACCAGTCGGATTTCGCGAGATCTCGTGACAGTATCCTCCAACAACATTTTGCCATGTTTACATTAGAGCTGCACTATTAATCCTTAAAATATTGAGGTGTCGATTCAAACACCCACGCGATCTTATTCCTAAATGACAACGAGTTATCTATGTCTGTTAGGACTGTTACACATCGCCAGTGTCAGTGGAGCGTGAGAAGCAGGTTTTGTCGCTGCCCATATTAATGAATTAGAAGGTCGGAGTAAATGTGAAAGAGCAACACAAACAGTCTTTTCAACCACATTATAATCATTATTTCTGTGTTACAGATATTTAAATAATAGAAGTACTGGGATAAAAGTTTATAGTTTGGGTATAAACACTTATTGTCTACAGTAGCGATCGAAACGAAAGTATTTTAACACGTGTATCTATTGTAACGCTTATCCTCTTCCGCCAGGAGGTGGCGACAACTGCCCGTTTTAAAAAAAAGTATGTCATTGAATAATTCATTCAGGAGATTTCAATAGTCAAACAAGTCTTAATGAAGTGAGACACTGTCTCCTTTATTGAATGTTTTTTATTTTTATTTTGTTTAAATGAATATATGTTTTTAAAAGACTTAAGCAATGAACAGTTTGTCAGAACCACTAGTAAATTGTTATTTTGTTTACTTTTCTAATCTTTTTTTCTCCAGAATCGTGAGAGAATCATAATGTCCAATTTATAAAAAACAACTAGGATTCTCAATTTATCCAGAATCATGAAGCTCTTGTTAAAATGTTGTTTATTACTGCATATTATTCATTAAAATTGAAGTTTAATTTCATAAAGTTCAAAATGCACCTTAATTTTTTTGCATTTTGTGTTTTTCAGTTGAATAAAAGACTATTTTCCCTATATATTTCATCATTGAGGATTTCTTAAGAAAAGTTTAAAAATCTCATCTCGTCTCGTTCTCGTGAACCCAATCTCATGTCTCGTCTCGTCTCATGGGATTAGTGTCTCGTCACACCCCTACTAAATGGCTAAATCTAAATGCAAATGTTTAACATTTTTTTTTGATAAATGTTTATCTATAGAGTCCAGGCAATTTTACTGCAGTGGTTTTATTGATTTTGAGTTAAACACCTAGAACTAGTTCACAAAAGTAGGTTTTTTAAATAATATGAAATATTTAAAGAACAATTGGATTGACATTAATGGTCCAAGAGTCAAAGTTGTTCATCATTAGGAGATCTATCAAATGATATGAAGATCTAGTGTTTGTGTGAATATATGAGCATTTATTTAGCCATTTGAAGCCATTTACCATACACAGCTTGTGTTTTTGAAGCCTTTTTAACTGTTATAGCGCCACCTATGGTCCGATCTTCACGAAACTTTGCATGCTTGTTAAGAATCATCTGACACATGTTTTCACCAATTTTCGTAAAGTTTTGAGTTTTTGTTTAGTTTTGATAGGCTTTTGGGTATATGTGGCCACGCCCCTGTTGTAAATGACCCCGTTATAGCTAACCGAAGGACAAAATTCAACATTTTTTTGATAATTATTGATCTAGAGAGTCCAGAGAATATTACTGCAGTGGTTTGATCGAGATTAAGCGAAAAACCTAGGACTAGTTCGCAAAAGTAGGTTTTTAACATATTTGTGAATGATTAATGAACGACTTGAATGACAGCAATGGTTCTTGAGGCAAAGTTGTTCATCATGAGGAGATCTATCAGATGATATGAAGATCTAGTGTTTATGTTAATATACTAGCATTTATTTTTCCATTTGAAGCCAATTACCATACACAGCTTGTGTTTTTGAAGCCTTTTTAACTGTTATAGCGCCACCTATGGTCCGATCTTCACGAAACTTTGCATGCTTCTTAAGAGTCATCTGACACATGTTTTCTTCAACTTTTGTAAAGTTTTGAGTTTTTGTTTAGGTTTTATAGGCTTTTGGATATATGTGGCCACGCCCCTTTTCTAAATGACCCCGTTATAGCTAACGAAAGGACAAAATTCAACATTTTTTTGATAATTATTGATCTAGAGAGTCTGGAGAACTGCGCTGCAGTGGTTTGATCGAGATTGAGTGAAAAACCTAGGACTAGTTCGCAAAAGTAGGTTTTTCACATATTTGTGAATAATTAATGAACGGTTTGATTGACAGCAATGGTTCTTGAGGCAAAGTTGTTCATCATGAGCAGATCTATCAAATGATATGCATATTGTGTGGATTTGTGAAACAGCACGTGATTACAGAGCCATAAAACTCGTTAGCGCCAACTAGTGGCCGATTTCTTTCAAAATTCTTACAGACCTTTAGGGCCATGAGTCAAACATGCCCAGTGAGTTTTGTTCCGATTGACCTTCATTAACCTTGTCTAATAGGTGCTCAAACTTCATTGGCCAATGGCGGCCATGTTTTTTGAGATACGCCAATGTCCTCATAGATCCTTATGACACATTGGACAGAGACACTGCATACCAATTTTCAAGTCGATCGGACCAACGATTGCATAGTTATAGTCATTTTTATGTTTTTTCAGGCTTATAGCGCCACCAAGTGGTAGAACTGTGCAATTTTTTTGATTTGACCAAAGATTGAGCTCGTACATACATTTCCCAAGTTTGGTGAATATATCTCATTTGGTTCATGAGTTATAGCCATTTTAGTAAAAATGGCCCTCCACCTGACAAACTTTTTGGGGCCCTTTCGCAACGATGAGTCAAAATTTGACATTTTTTTAATAATTATTGGGATTCACTGTTCAGAGAATATTTCTGCACTGGTTTGGTTCCGATCAGGCGAAAAACCTAGGACTAGTTCGCAAAAGTAGGTTTTGGACATAATTAACATTTGCGGAAAAACGGGGCCACCAGGACCCAAAATCACAGGGGGGTATTTTCAATTTGTATTGACCCAAGGATTCCAAAAATGTAAAATTTTTGAGTCTACGACAAGCGGTTTAGGAGTTATGAGCACTTTCACGTTTTTGATCGCTGTAGCGCCACCTATAGGCCGATTTGGCTGAGTCTTTGCGCCTGAGTAGCGAGGAAGACTACTACCATCTGACCAAGTTTCAGCTCTCTAGGCCTTACGGTTTGGGCTGCACATTCAGTTTTAGGGAAGAATAATAATAATAATAATAAAAAAAATCCTAACAATTACAATAGGGTTTCAGCACTGCGTGCTCGAACCCCTAAAAATCCTAACAATTACAATAGGGTTTCAGCGCTACGCGCTCGAACCCCTAAAAATCTTAACAATTACAATAGGGTTTCAGCGCTACGCGCTGGAACCCCTAAAAATCTTAACAATTACAATAGGGTTTCAGCGCTACGCGCTCGAACCCCTAAAAATCTTAACAATTACAATAGGGTTTCAGCGCTACGCGCTCGAACCCCTAAAAATCTTAACAATTACAATAGGGTTTCAGCGCTACGCGCTCGAACCCCTAAAAATCATTAAACATTTGCTGTGGTTAAGAGGGCTTTATTTCATTATGTTTACAGCAAAAACACAAAAGCCATTTGAAATGTGTATGATTGAGAGTAAGTCAACATTAATGTATTAAATCACAATGTCATTTTCAAGAATGGATTTTTTAATCATGTATTACATTTTCCAATAATTGTGCTTATAGTTGCTTATGGTGGCACCAGTTAGATCATTTAATTTACTGCACTACTGGTATGCCAAGTACATTTTCTTGCCCTTGTTGCCCTCATTCAGATTTTTGTTGATAAAATTGACACCGGCTTTCTGATACACGGTCGAGGCCTCAGGGTTGACCAGCAGAAACATGTTTTTGATATGTGATTCACATCCTTTGTACGTGAACCATGCCAAGACATTTTTTCCAGTGGTTCCTTCATTGAGATTAACATTGAGCATTTTGAAGACTTTACCCTGAAGGTTTATCTCCTCCTGGGGGTTGACGGATACATCAAAAGCAGTGAGAGCTTGATGTAAGGGTTAGTGCATATTACTAAACACTGTATGTCCCAAAGACAAGTACACAAATGTAAAAATCTCACCAAACATTTGCTGTGGTTAAAGAAGCCTTTATTCATTGTGCATTATAACAAAAACGCAAAAGCCAAATGAAGTGAGTTTGATTGAATGTGTTACAATATTACATCAACATTATGTGTATTAAGTGACAAAAGGATTTTAAAGAGTGATTTTTAAGTCATGCATTACAATTTCCAATATTTGTGCTTATAGTCGCCATACAGCGGCACCGGTTAGATTATCTGAGCTACAGCACTATTGGTACGCCAAGTACATTTTCCGGCCCTTGTTGCCCTCATTCAGATTTTTGTCCACAAAGTTGATACCAGCTTTCTGATACACGGTCCAGGCCTCAGAGTTGATCAGCAGAACCATGTTTTTGATCTGTGACTCACATCCTTCGTACAGGTACCATACGTAGACATCGTTTCCCTCGGTTCCAGAGTTAAGATTAACGCTGAGCTTTTTGAAGTCTTCATTCTGAAGCCTTACATTTTCCTGGAAGTCGGTGGATGCATTAAGAGCAGTGAGAGCTTTGCTCTTATCAGTTGAGCGGCGATACCAGAGGAAGACGAAGTTTCCACCAGCACCCCGATTGGTGTCTTCATCCACACGAGTGAAGCCCAGATCAAACTTCTGCTTGTCACCAGTGAAGTCAACCGTTGCTGTGATCTCACAGATGTAGCTTGGCTTTTCTCTCTTCACCCACAGGTAGATGAACTTTCCTCCCACCCTACGGTTCAGATCACAGCCCAGTCTCTCCCAGCCATCTTTCAGAAGAGCAGGTTCTTCTTTGGCGTCTTTGGTTACCTCGAGGTTCACAATTGGGATGTCAGATTCAGTGCTGCCATAGAAGTACCACATGAAGATGCGATCTCCTCCAGCTCCTGCATTCAGATCCTTGTCCACCAGCTCATACCCAGCATCAGCCAGACCAGATTTCATGCTGTCATTGAATGAAAACTGAATCCTGGTTACTGGTTTCAAGCCACACTCTTTCTTGTACCAAATAAAGATCCGGTTTTTACCAGTTCCTTCGTTGAGGTCAGAATTGATGAGCTGATAACCATTAGCTCCAAGTATTTCTTCCTCATCCTTACTGGTGGAGACATTGAGCTTTGTTATCAGATGTGTTGCCATTTTTTTCTTCACAGAGGAATTAGGCTTAATTTCTGCAAAAAAGGGAATTTTGTTTATTTATTGCTTTATTACACAACAAGAGAACTATATCAATTCACTGTATAATTCATTTCTGACGTGCACAGTATTTCATTTTCAGTGTCATTAAAATAAAATGTTTTAGTACTTATGTTACAAGCACTTCATTACTATTGGAGTAATATGTAGTCTTCGCATGCATATTTTGGCACATTACGTATATTTGCATTATCTACTTTAAAGTTACTTCAAAGTAGGAAAATACTACAAGTTAAATATTTGTTGTAATAAAAGTCAAAATAAAAGTTGTAATAAAATACAAAATATTGTTTCAAAACACTTAAATGCCACTTAAATTAATATTAAGTAACTTAAAATTTCAAATTGTCTAAACTAAAAATTCAAAGTCAACGGGGTAACAAATTATTTTAAGTTGAAACAACTTTTTGGAACATTTTTTTTTTACAGTGAAAATAACAGTGTTAATGTTGCAAAATGAATTGGTAACACTTTAGAGTGTTAAGAAGAATGTCAATGTTGCCAAGTTCATCAATCATGAAACTAATTAAATTAAATTCTAAAGCAGCTCTACAGAAGGTAATAGTGCCATTATTCAGCTCAAGACAGTTCATTGTTGATTCAGTTTAGATCAATACATTATCACCTTACCAGTAAATGCAGGATCTGTCTTGCTTGTTGTAGAAGACACAGATTTCAGCTGATGATAACAGAACAGATTTTTGAAGTGCTTTCAGGGCTCTCACTTATATATCATATAATCTGGTTTTCACCCACCCCTTGCTGTTATATCATCATTAACCAACTTATTTCTCAACCTAGCACATGACCAACCTTTAACATTGAAATGTGGTTAAAAAAATGTCAGTTTTTTGAGACATTGTGGGAATTTCAACCGCTTTAAAAAAAAGTCCATTTTTTTTTTCATTAGTTTTTTTTTTTTTGTCATTCGTTTCTGTTTTCAGTGAAGATGTGGTTTTATGTCTTACCTAAATTTGGTGCGTTTTGTTTCTTTCACCTTTATACAGTGCTCATCTTGTTGAATTTTTTGGCATTTCTTGGTTTAAGAAAAGAATAGGAACAAAGGAACATTCTTATTCATCCCTTTTTTGTACAGAATAAGTAGGCTACTCAAACTGAACGCTCCATCATCACTGGCAAGGCAAACGTGGCCTTGGAAAACACCCAGCATATATTTTTCCAAGGCCAAAGGTGATTTCAAAGTAAAAAAAAAAAAAAAAAAAAAAACTAAAAAAAAGCGAATTCTCGTGCCGGTATGTCGCTGCAGTCTGAGCCGGTGATGGGCTGCTGTTCACCGTGTGTTTCACTCGTAGATGAATGATGCCGTGACTGACACCATAACCTGCCCATAAACAAACAGCACTGAGATTACAGAACATATTTTAACATCAAATTAAATTAAATTCAGTATTACAATGAATAAAATCTATTTATGTTATGCAAGGCAAAAGGTGTTTCTATCATGGAAAATGACCGCTGCTGACGCAGCTGACTGACATCTCATCCTTGTATGTTGCGTTGTAAATAATAACATAATTTACAGCACTGTAAAGACTTTATAAATGAAATAAAATGTATACAAACCTTTATTTCACTGAAGAAGTGCATGCCGGCATGAGAACCGCTCTCTCCTGTAGAGGATGCTGTAATTCAGCAGCAGGGTTGTTTCGTCGGATACAGGCTCAACCCAGCGGTAGGGTAGAAAAAATAACCCAATATTTAGTAACCCATTAAAAATGACCCTGCAGCTTAGTTACAGAAAAAAATTCCCAGCACCTGGGTAAAACACATTAAAATTAATTCCTTAAAATGACCCAACAAGCTGAACCCAGCATTTTTTACAATGTATATTTAGAGATTTGTTTACTGGTGAATGGCTGCGTTGATTAGATTTGCTGAGGAAAGCTACATTGGCAGTCCCTCTCCATTCATCCATCTTTACCTCACTGGCAATTCATTGTTGAATATTTAACACAATGTTTCACATTTATTGTAGTTTGTTTAGCTTTTGTTGTTGATGATAATTAAACATTTAACTTGATCTTTTTGAATAGTTTAATTAATTGTTGATTGTTTTACTAATAACTGAATGCATTTAAGATTATACATTTTAAGAGACATCGCTAAAACAACTGTTTTTTATTGATTTGTCATTTGTATTTGTTTAACATTTGTCACTTTCTTTCTTTAAGAATAATAGAGAGATTTAAGAAGCTAGAATTAAACAGTGTGGAAAAGTCAGATTCATCAGAATCAGTGGGATCCATATGAATTGATCACATTCTTTTAAACAGTGTAAAATATGAGATGATGAAACCACATATATTTCATACAATGAAGTGAATAATGCTGAACTGTTTCTTTTAATCTCACTCTATATGTTGTTGTCAGGCTAGGAAAGACACTCATACATAAACCTCAGCCCCATCGAAGCACGGCACTCATGTGGTTTCGCTCCAGGCAGGGCCCGACCCGGCAAAAGCTTGCATGGGAGATGGGCACACTAATAAGGACAGTAAAGACCATAGTGTCTAATGTCAGTCACTTGTCTGGTTTACATGTACAGCAGGTTTGCATGTACAACACTTACTGGCCTTCGTCGCATGAACATAAGGGCTTGTTTACATTTTTTCAATGGGAAATACTTAAAAAAAGAAAGAAGAAAAAGCAAGATTAGGTAAAAGCCATTTGCCAACACCATTACAGTTTTGATGGGAAGTCCTGAACAGTAAAGTATACTGTCATCTGATCTGTTTCGTGTTACTGTAACCAATGCAGAGCACAGCAGGTTTCAGATGTTAAAAAATGATTATCCAGAATTCAGAGCTGTTCAGTTTGTTCAGCATAAAAAAGTTCCTAAAACACAGTTTAATATCGAGGCTGAATCATACGTGAATCTAGACCACAAAACCAGTTTTAAGTAGCATGGAAATATTTGAAGCAATAGCCAAAAATTGTATGGGTCACAATTATTGATTTTTCTTTTATGCCAAAAATCATTAGGATATTAAAAAGTCTATCCCATCATCTTGGGCCATAGGCAAGCTAATTATGACAGCTCCAAGACAGTTCAAGACTATATGAATGGTTTTGTAATTGTGCTACATATATACAGTATGTGTGCAAGTGGATATTTTGAATGTGCACAAAAAGGTATTTTGTTTTGCAAAGAATTGTACTTTTTTTATTATATCTATTAAGTTTACTATTAAATGTCTGGGTGTTTTTATAGATTTTTGGTAAGCAACCTGCTAGATTACTGTAGTATAGATATCTTATTAGCCCCTGATTCTTTTTGGACAATAGATTTTTATTAATTAACAAAGTGCTTGAGACTGTGCACACTCATTTGCTGCTTTCAGCCAGTCAGCGTTGCCAGGACGTCTTATGCGACCATAACCTATTGTCAATGGACACATAGAAAAAGCCCGAATAAACGAAGCCAACACTGTCACAGATTTGATGAAAAGTCAAGAACAATAAATCTGCAACATACCATTTTTTGTTGGAAATACTTTTTGTTTTTTGTTTGTATATAGATGTTATAGAAAAGAAGGAATTAAGGCATGGGAACAACATTCACATTTCATATTTGGACAGAAAGTCCTAAACAATGCAGTAAATTGTCATCTGACCTGCCACATACTTCTGTAACCTACGCTGAGCACAGCAAGTTTCAGATGTTAAAAAAATATTATCCAGATTTCAATGCTGATAAATGTATCAACCTTAAATATTTCACTTCCTTAAAACAATTTTAAATACAGAAGCTGATTTATATAAAAATTCAAAACTCTGGACACTAGATACCTCATATAGCCCTTAATATACAGTAAATGATTCATAAAATTTTGTGAATCACTTGAACAGCATATCAGTAAAGGAGACACATATGAAACCATTCAAAAAGACTATACATCCCTGAATGAAACAGTTCCACTCCATATAGAGTATTGGGCCTGAAAATCATCAAGACCTTGATTGACATATTCAGATATTAATATGTAAATAAGCTTTCCATTGATGTTTTGTATTATGTATTGTGTATGTATTGTATCTATTTCATTGTTTGTAAGGACAGGACAATATTTGGCTGAGATACAACTATTTGAAAATCTGGAATCTGAGGGTGCAAAAAAAATCTAAATATTGAGAAAATCTCCTTTAAAGTTGTCCAAATTGAGTTCTTAGCAATGCATATTACTAATCAAAAATTAGGTTTTGATATATTTATAGTAGAAAATGTACAAAATATCTTCATGGAACATGATCTTTACTTAATATCCTTGTGATTTTTGGCATAAAGAAAAATCAATAATAACCCATACAATGTATTGTTGGCTATTGCTACAAATATACCTGTGCTACTTAAGACTGGTTTTATGGTCCAGGATGAGGTCACATATTAGTAGCAGGTGCCACTCGTGAGCAGGTGTTGGTCAATCATGTATACAAAGCCAGAAGTGTAAAAAGACTGTTTACACTTATTCACGTCTCCTCCGTTCCCTCTGGTAGCGTAATGTGACAATTTTTTATTATGCTCTTTATTTGTCTGTGCTGCATGTTGACTATAAAATTCTGGCTAAAATGAAGGTCTATATCGGGGGTGCCCAAACTCGGTTCTGGAGGGCCGGTGTCCTGCAGAATTTAGCTCCAACTTGCCTCAACACACCTGTTTGGAAGTTTCTAGTATGCCTAGTAAGAACTTGATTAGCTGGTTCAAGTGTGTCTACACTCTTAAAAACAAAGGTGCTTTAAAAGGTTCTTCACAGCCATAGAAGAACCATTTTTGGTTCCACAAAGAACCATTCAGTCAAAGGTTTCTTACCTTTTTATAATCTGAAGAACCTTCTTTTGCCACAAAGAACCTTTTGTGAAATAGAAAGGTTCTTCAGATGTTAAAGGTTCTTTATGGAACCATTTAAACAAAAAAGGTTCTTCTATGGCATCGTCAAACACCTTTATTTTTAAGAGTGTAACTGGGGTTGGCATTGCAGGAGTTTGTTTGACTAATTGTTAAAACATTTTTAAATTATCTTGACCTTGTCTGACATTGTCTTGATTAGGATTGTTTGATTATTGTTAATTGTTAACTAAAACATTAACATTTTCAAGAATAAACATGAAAGTTTATACATTTAAATAATTATTTCTAAAACTATTGATGTTTTCTATTAAGGATCTATTTTCTTAATTTTAGGATTTAATAAGCCAGTTTGTTTCAATTAAAAAGTGAGGACGTGTATAGACCAGAAAATAGAGCTGATATAGCTCTTATTACCTGATAATACAATCGCATAATAAAAGCAGCTGATCCCATGAAATCATTTGATGAACACATGACAAAATGGAAATCTCCCAGAATTCTGCATTTTAAGCATAAAAAAATAAATAATCTGACACAGTAAAGGAAAGGAAAAGCAAACCGTTAGCCAACATCATCACAAATTTGGCATCTGATCTGCCACATACCACTGAGCACAGCAGGTTTCAGATGTTCATTATCATTATCGGGAATTTAGAGCTGTTCATTTTATTGATTTAAAAGATTTCACTTCCTATACACTCAAAAATAAAAAATGTTTTGCTTCTTTTTTAGGTTAATTAATTAAAATGAAGTAAAGTAACATTATTTTTTAACATTTAAGTTAAGGAAGAACTTAACTTTACTGTGTTCACTCTACCTAATATATTTAAAATTCAAGTTTACTTAATTTGTTTAATAACTACATGAATCATTTTTGTTGACATAACTAACTAGGCAGTGAATCCGTAGCTCCTTGCATGCTTTGCAAGGCACTGCATTAGGAGAGTAAATCTAGGGATTAAGTGTAATTTTATGTTTGTTTGTTTGTTTATTGTTAATAAAGGGAAAAATAAGTTAGTATTTAAAGTTCTATTATGTAGGACATTTATTGACTTTCTGAATTTTAGAGGGTTTTTTCCTTTCTTTCTTTCTTTCTTTCTTTTTCTTTTTTATTTATTTTGTGTTTATATTGTGCTGAAGAGTGTTCTTAGGCCAGGGCTGTCCAATCCTGCTCCTGATAACTGACAACTGTTTTATTTTCTATGTAAATGTATGTTTTTTTGCAGGAGGAAAGTTCATCTACCTGTGGGTGAAGAGAGAAAAGCCAAGCTACATCTGTGAGATCACAGCAACGGTTGACTTCACTGCTGACAAGCACCTGTTTGAGCAGGGCTACACCCGTGTGGATGAAGACACCAATCTATTATATGGAGAAAAATGCTGAAATGTTTTCCTCAAAAAACATAATTTCTTTACGACTGAAGAAATAAAGACATGAACATCTTGGATGACAAGAGGGTGAGTACCTTATTTGTTAATTGTTGTTCTGGAAGTGGACTTCCTCTTTAATCAATATTTATAACTGATGCTTATAGGTGACATGTGAATGTGAAGCAGTGTGTCTTGTGTCTGATGGGATACAAAGCATGCAGGTCACTATCAGTAGTGACCTGCATGCAAACAGATCAGACAAAGTGTTTCTGCTCTGAGATTGTTGACAGTAACCACTGGTCCAAGTCGTGGTGACATGCACTTGATGGCCATGTCACGCAAAGTTCCCAACACTACACAGTATATCTTTCTATTTCAAATGTTGTTCTTTTGAACTCACTCTTCAAAGAAAATAATTTATCATGGTTTTCACCAAAATAATGTAAGCAGTACAACTATTTTTAACATTGATAATCATAAGACATATTCTCAAGCAGCAAACCAGCACTGAAGACTGGAGTAATGGCTGCTAAAAATTCATCTTTGCTACCACAGGTACATTTTAAAATATATTACAAAACAGTTATTTTTAATGGCAGTAATATTTCAGAATACTATTGTCACACCCCTGGACTATTTGTATTGGTTTTTCCCTCATGTGCCCATATATGGTTTTCCTGTTCCGGCCCTCATTATGTCATTATTAGTTTACCTTGTATCACCTGTGTCTTAATTAAGTTTGTTGTAATCACCTGTCTTTATAGGTTGGTTTCAGTTCAGTGTTTGTTGTCTGGTCTTGTCTATGTGTACCTGCCCTGCTTGTGGATTTACCTGTTTGGAATATATTAAAGACTTTTGATTTCATTGACCTTCATGCTTATCCTTCACATGTGGTTGTGACAACTACTGTTTTTACTGTGTTTTTCAAAAATAAATGTAGCCTTGGTGAGCATAAAAACAAAAGAAATCCTACAGACCTTAAATTTTTTTTAACAATAGTGTAGTTTAAGTATTAAGGAATGTGCCTTTCAAAATGGGATGCACATTTTGTACATACCATATATAGTAGGTGTTTTTTGTTTGTGTTTGTTTGTTTTTGGTGAAACTCCAACAATGTTGAGATTATGTACAGTATACCATGTATCTATATAAACAAAAATACTGATCTGGACTTGCAAACTTGTGTTTAGTATTACTTATAAAACATTTAAAGAAAAGTATGAGAGTTGTATTCAAATTGCACCTTATAACTGCATTTGTTTAGAATCCAAACTACACAGTCAGAGGAAATCTTTTTTAACTTTTCCCCTGAGAGGCAAAAATCTTAAGGTCTTCAGATATATAGCACTGTCATCTTTTATTACTGTTGTTTAGACTGGATAGGCATGATGGACCAGCACCTGCTCCCCATGAATGTAATCTATTAATATTAATTAGAATATGTCTATCAAGGTCTTCATAATTCAGACGCAGTAGTTGCACTCTATATGGAGATGTTTAATTCCATGTGAGTCTTTTTGAATGGTTTAATATGTCGCTGCTTCAGCGATATGATCAGATGTTTTACTGATGCACAAAACTCTATTGTCACTTATTATAAGAGCTACATGAGGTGCCCAGTGTCCAGTGTTATCAATTTCCAATCGTATTCCTTTTATTTATTTATTTTTTGAGGAAGTGAAGTCTTTTAGATTGAATAACTGATCTGCTCTGAATGCCTGATATAATTTTTTCACATCTGAAACCTATTGTGCTGAGCACATAGTGGTATGTCAGATCAGATGCCCTTTTTGACCATTTATTGCTCACGAGTTTCCATCGAAAAAATGGCAATGTTGGCTATAGAGGCTCGTTTCAATCTTTCTTTTTCTGTGTGTCATCTGAAAATATGCCTACAGCAGCAAATAAGTTCTGGCAGTGGTGAATGGCCACAAGAATTTGCACATTCTCAGACACCTAATAAATTATTAAACATCTGTTTTACAATTTTAAGAATGTTCAAAAAAAGAATCAGGTGATAAGACATCTGCTACTATACCAGAATGAAATAGTTTTCTTACAAAATATACACAGATATTTAACAGAAAAAGTAATAGATATAATAGAAAAAGCTAAACTTTTGCATAGGCAAAATATTTTTTATGATCTCAAGATTTACATTTATTAGGGAAGACGCTTTTATCCAAAGTGAATTAGAAATAGCAATTTATTCACATAGAATTGTGGCACAATTACAACACCACACAAATGAAAAATAATCAAGGTTAGGCATCAAAAATGAGATGACTGAAGTCCAGATCTGGACCCATATTTGAGAATAATTTATAAGTGCATAAATAGTTTTATAATAGTGACTTTCTCAATGACAGAGAACTGCTGGGTTATTTTGTTGACTGATAATTTAAAGCTAACGGGATCACTTAGATAACAGTTCAGTTATTAGAAGATACTATTAATAAGAGGCTTTGTGAAGAGTTGTGAGATTCACACAATTGTATTATCAATTATTATAAGAGCAGTATGAGGTGCCCAAGTGTCCTGTGTCACATATTTCCAATAATATAGGCTTGAACTATTGTATTAATTTGTATTAAAATGTCTTTTAGAATGGAGTGGCGTGGTTGTGCCCCTGCCTATGGCCCAAGAGCACCCCTGTGATCCTGTAAAGGACAAGCATTTTGCAAAATGGATGGTTGTTTGTTAGGAAGTGAAATCTTTTAGATTAATGAACTGAAAAGATAATGAAATTGCTAATGTTTTTAACATCTGAAACCTGCTGCGCTCAGAAGAAACTTTCAAAATGGGAAGGTGGTACAGTGGCATGTGGCAAATCAGATCACCCATTTTAATGTATTGCTTATAACTCGTGATCCTGCGATGGTGTTGCTTTTCTTTCTTTTTATGTGTCATCTGGCAATAAGTATGTCTAGTATTGTAAAACAAAAGGTATTTCCTACACTGTAAAAAAAATTCAGTAAAATTTACGGTAAAAAAGCAGAAGCTGTGGTTGCCGGTATTTTACCGTAAAAATACAGTGGCGTTTTTTTTTTTTTTTTTTGCAGTTTTCACTTAAATTTACAGGTAAATACCGTAATTGCATTAACTGATGTAATGTAAATGTACCACCCTATTGAAGTACTGAAATCTGTTTTGTACCTTTGTAATACACTGATAACCATCAAAAGCAGGTGGTGATGAGAAAGTCACATGGTGATCCAAAGCTCATCACAAAGAGCTTTTAAATATTAACATATATAGAAGGTGCACAGTGTCATTCACACAAACACTAAACACCATCATGGTAACTCACATGAAAATGAAATAATGCAATAAACATTAATTTAACAACATTAGATGTAATATGCAACCCTAATGTACAAAACTGCTAAGAAAAAACTAAGAAGAAAGAGTCGTTTAAACAAAAAATCATCAAATTAAAAAAAAAAAATGTAACACAGGCACTTCTGGGAATGTCAATTTACGGTTATTTACTGTAAATTTTACTGTTAAACATTTAACAGGTTTTTACAGTGTTTTTTTGCCGTTAATTTCACATTTTTTACAGTGTACTTTATAAAACTGTAAAACATAAAATGAGTTAAGAAAGCTTTCACACACAATTTAAGTAAAATAATTCTGTTTAGTTGGGTCAACACAATTTATTTGGTTTTGGTCAAATTAATTTATACTAGTTCGACTTTATAAATGAAAGGTTAGGTTAATTATTAAACCAAACGAAATACAAAACTTTCAAAAACACAATCTGTCAGATCCACATTAAAGTGGCATTCGTTACTACAGTAGCAACACCCCGTCCAACCCCTCTGCTCAGTTGAAGCAGTGCACACACAGGTATCTTTACATTCTTCACTTGTATGCTATGTACATTTTCCAGCCCTTGTTGCCTTCATTCAGGTTTTTTTCAATAAAATTGATACCAGCTTTTTGATACTCCTTCCAGGCATCAGGGTTGATCAACAGAACCATGGTTTGGATCTGCAATTCACATCCCTCTTTCCTGTACCATGCATAGACATCGTTTCCACCGGCTCCCTCACTGAGATCCACACAAACCATTTTGAAGCCTTCAGCCTGAAGCATTGCTTCCTCGTGGAGGGAGGTGGACACGTTAAGAGCAGTGAGAGCTTTGCTCTTATCAGTTGAGCGGCGATACCAGAGGAAGACATGCTTTCCACCAGCACCGCGATTGGTGTCTTCATCCACACGGGTGTAGCCCAGCTCAAACAGATACCTGTCGCAAGAGAAGTTAACAGTTGCTGTGATCTCACAGATGTAGCTCAGCCTCTTTCTCTTCACCCACAGGTAGATGAACTTTCCTTCTGCCTTACGCTTCAGATCACAGCCCAGTCTCTCCCAGCCATCTTGCAGAAGAGCAGGTTCTTCTTTGGCATCTTTGCTCACCTTGAGGTCCACAATAGGAATGTCATGTTCAGTGCTGCCATAGAAGTACCACAGGAAGATGTGATTTCCACAAGCTCCTCTATTCAGGTCTCTGTTGACCAGCTCATACCCAGCATCAACCAAACCAGACTTCATGCCATCATTGAATGAAAACTGGATCCTGGTCACAGGTCTGTTGCCACACTCTTTCTTGTACCAAAGAAGGACCTGGTCTTTACCAGTACCTTCACTGAGGTTAACACTGATAAACTGATAACCTTGAGCTCCCAGTATTTCCTTCTCATCTTCAGAGGTGGAGACATTGAGCTTTGTTATTGGTCCTTCATCTCCCATATTGGTTTGTTCTGATTTTGTGAGTACAGAAGAAAAACTTTTACAATTCTACAAAAGAAACTATATATTGAGTATATTAACTTATGCTTTATAATACATATCCTATAATTATATAGCTTATAAATTATATGCTAAAGTTATATAAATCAGATTATATAAGGCTTTGTTTTACTCTCTATTATCAACTCTTAAAAATAAAGCTTTAACATCCATGGATCCTTAAAAATATGTTAAAGAAAGCGTTAAGAAAACTGATCAGAGGCTTCAACGATGAATGGTATTCTGAGTAGAGTAAAGCCCTATTCGGACGGGATTTGGGGTAGGCTAAAGTAATTATTACCAGAGCTTCACAGTGATTTTAGTCCCGTCCTAATGTGCCACCATCAGTAATTATTACGGACAACATCAGCAAACATTACAGCCACTTTTACCTTGTAAAAAAGGTCCGGAGAAATTACCTCAGACGTTAATCCCGTGCGAATAGACAAGGTGTAAATATGTATTTAAATATTCCGTCATTTCCTATTTAAAAGTAATTTTCATGTTTGGACGAGCTTGAAGAAGCATAAGGCTTCTACGTGGGACAAGTCTGTGGCAAACCTCAAGTGTTTTCCGCACACGACGCACATTCAGATTAAAAAAATAAATAAATTAAAAAAAATAGGTCGAATAAAGCACTTGTTTTAGGTAAGTGCCTATTACCAACAGAATCCATTTAGAATTTAACAATTAAATCGTTCGACTTGACATAATGTTAGCTGTGTATATGTGTGTGTGTGTGTGTGTGTGTGTGAGAGAGAGAGAGAGAGAGAGAGAAATAATTATATATAATTAAAATAATGCAAACGCAATAAATAATAATTATATGCTATCCATACGATGGCCATATGTTTATATTAATTGTATTATATTATATTATATTGTTATGGCACGCACATTATGAAAGGGAGGTGACCGCTGTGCATAAAACGAGTTACCCCTCCCACTTCTGGTAGTTTTACAGATTTTTCTTTTCCCGTGCAAACTGGCCGTTAATATTACAGACGTCCTGTGGTAAAATTGCATTATTTCATCTACCTTTGTAAAACTAATCCCAGCCGATTAGGACTTTCTGTTTTTTCTAAACGCAGTGTTTTATATTAACATTTTTATATACAAGAGCTGCCCTGTGTGCTCTGTAGGCAGCTGTTCTGCCACCTAGTGGACATAAGGAGCACTGAGCTGAGAAAACTAGATTGGTATTATTTCATTTAGTAGACGTTTTCTTATCCAAAGCGACATACAGAACACTTAATACAGGACAGTAAGTCTAAAGTAAGCTTGGGTCAAGTGCTTGATGGCCATAACCATCCACCTTCTTCTTCAACACGGAAGTAAGCCTATATGGGTGAGACTTCCAGTTCATTATCTGCTATAAGGAAATAATGAGAAGAATAACAACTTGCAGTAAACGGTAAAACTGTTTGCACTACAAACCAGTGTGTTCATAATTAAGATAATACATTAAAATAATACGGTAAGGCACACCAATCTGCAATATAAAGCAGCAAAACAAGCTATCTACAGCTAAAAATAGCTGGATGCAGATGAGACCGGAAGCCTGACCCATAAAATTTACAAATGGCACCTGTTCTTATGGGAAAAAAGTGGATAAGAAATCATGAGTAGTCAACTGACCACTCTTTTTTTAATTTTCGAATTTGTGTATTTTGATTTTTTTTACATTTGCATGTCACCTAACCATCTGTGATTAGTAACAGCCCTATATTGTCTTATTATATTAATAAGACACTGTAGGGCTGTGACCAATCAATCAAGCCCTTTTCTGCAATGCATATCCAAGAAGTCTAGAAAGCATTTGAATTCATTTGTATCTATAGCTACTGAATTTCTTTTGTAGTATAAGGTTATGATGACCCTGAAATATGAATAAGTAATGATAAGCTACCATATAGCATATTGCTAGATATATCCCAAAGACACAAAGATACACAAATATAAAAACCTCTCCAAAGCTTTCACTGTGGTTCAAATAGGCTTTATAACAAACTCAAAAGCCAAATAAAATGTGTGTTTGAGAGTTTTACAACAGCCATAGTCATAATATGCATTAAAGAATGACTTTTAAATCACAATAACATTTGGGGGGAAAAAAAATAATGAATGGATATTAAAAAAAAAAAAAAGTAAAACAACAAAACAAATGTATAGTTGCTCTGTTGAAAAAACACACGTTGCTGTGAAGAATCCATACATCTTTCACTTGTAAGCTATGCACATTTTCCAGCCCTTGTTGCCCTCATTCAGATTTTTTTCAACAAAGTTGATACCAGCTTTCTGATACTCCTTCCAGGCATCAGGGTTGATCAGCAGAACCATGGCTTGAATCTGCGATTCACATCTCTCTTTTTTGTACCATGTGTAGACATAGTTTCCACCGGCTCCTTCACTGAGGTCCACACAAACCATTTTGAAGCCTGAAGCCTGAAGCTTTGCCTGCTCCCGAGGGGAGGTGGACACATTAAGAGCAGTGAGAGCTTTGCTCATATCAGTTGAGCGGCGATACCAGAGGAAGACATGCTTTCCACCAGCACCGCGATTGGTGTCTTCATCCACACGGGTGTAGCCCTGCTCAAACAGATACCTGTCGCAAGAGAAGTTAACAGTTGCTGTGATCTCACAGATGTAGCTCAGCCTCTTTCTCTTCACCCACAGGTAGATGAACTTTCCTCCTGCCTTACGCTTCAGATCACAGCCCAGTCTCTCCCAGCCATCTTGCAGAAGAGCAGGTTCTTCTTTGGCATCTTTGCTCACCTTGAGGCCCACAATAGGAATGTCATATTCAGTGCTGCCACAGAAGTACCACAGAAAGACGTAATCTCCACCAGCTCCTCTATTTAGGTCTCTGTCAACTAGCTCATACCAAGCATCAGCCAGAACGGATTTCATGCTGTCATTAAATGAAAACTGGATCCTGGTCACAGGTCTGTTGCCACACTCTTTCTTGTACCAAATAAAGACCTGGTTTTTACCAGTACCTTCATTGAGGTCAGTATTGATGCGCCGATAACCATTAGCTCCAAGTATTTCCTCCTCATCCTTACTGGTGGAGACATTAAGCTTTGTTATTGGTCTTTCATCTTCCATATTGGTTGATGAACATGAGCATATTATATTACATAATTAGTATAACCTAACCTATACGTATAACCTAAGTATAACTGATCAGTTTTTTTCAGTTAACATGATTGTGACTCGCGCTCAGTATAGCTATGTTCAGCAGTGCTGTTCATAGTATTTCACTCTGCAAGAAACAGTGAAAATAAAGCTGAACTTACATGAATATGGACTTGGTGTAATTTTTTGCCTTGCAGTGAACAGTCTGAATGTCTGAGGATGGCATACTCACTTCGAAAAAGAGAAATCTGAATTCCAATACCGAAGCAAAGCTTTGTAGAGCTGATTTAGCCTAATTTCTTTATTCCCGTTTCCTGTCATTCACCCACCCATTCAACTTTGACGGGTGTGTCATGCCAAAAGATGGTCATTGAGCCATATTCCTAGGTTTAACCTTATGTTATCAGCAGAGAAAATACGATAATTTCAATAGAAACACCGAAGATCGAAAATGTAGAACAGGTATCGGGCGAAACGCGTTCAGGAAAAAGGTGGATACGGCCCTCTGGAATACTGACTGAATGACCATATTCGCCGTCGTCTGTGGCTGCGGCAGAAATCTTCGTTTCAGCGATGACTCATCTGAAAGCCTCTGATTGGCCATCACATTCATAAACTCAACAGATTCGTGTGTGATTGGTTTTAATGTGCACACCGCACAAAAAAAAAAAAAAAAAAATAATATCTGTCCAACTGCATAAAGTAGGTTATACCAGTAAACATAACAGGAAAAATTTGTAATATAATGTTTTGTTTTGTTTTGTTTTTTAACGCAACATGACTGGTAATGTTTTACTGCCATTGCGCAGTACGTTTGCATATATTTAACATAAAAAAAGGAAATTACATATTCTTTCCTTGTAATATATACATATAGGACATATTCTTTCCATATAAAGCATGCATTTAAATAATACATTTGTAATAATTTAAATATATACATTTATATAAAACAGCCAAATTCATGCAACATTGTTTATTTAGGGGTGGCAGAAAGCATAGTTCGCTACATGTCAAGAATTGCTGCAGTGTTTGTCTTGTTGTTAGGCCAATTGTTTTATACGTTGTAGTGGACTATTTTCTCTTTATACTTCAAGATAATATAAGATTCCCAAATAATTTAAACAATCAAATACCTAAATCAAATAACTCTTTTCACAGTTTTTACGCAAATTATACGAAAATATAAAAATAATATGAGAATTAGAATATAACTTCTGGATATGATAAATGTTTGTGGTAACACACATTGCATAGATTTTCCCTATAGATGAAAATTAACACTCCACCTTGTTTGAAGTTCGCACAACACAGATCTCCAAAAGAGTTTTCACCTATCACCCAACTGATGCTGCCCCAAATTTCTTCTCAGTTTTAGTTCTTAATTAAAAAAAAAAAAAAATTAGCCCAGCATTTTCGAATTATTTGTCTCACCAGCACAATAAAGCGGATTTCATCGATGCATGTGCGCCCGTTTACTTTCGCTTTTAGGCTTCCGGTCTTACAGACGTTCGCATCTGCTGTAAGGAAACGAAGCTTGGCAAGACAGAGTGAATGTTTTTAAAATAGAACATATTAAAATCATCGCTTCCGTTTCAGATCTTTTAATCAAGATTATTAATTTATGTTTTAGAAAATCAGTTCAATACTTAATACCTCCCGATAATTAGAAATGGCAAGACTGAGAGATATAAAAGACAAATGAACCTTCAAAAAGCCGGCTGTGTCATATTTGACATTTACATTTTTAACATGAAAATATATATATATGATTTTCAACATTAAAAATGATAAATGGATAATCAAGAAAAGCCAAGGTGCATCAGTCCAGCAAGTGTTCGTCTTGAATTACCAATATAAAAGTTATTCCTATTTACTGTATAAACAAACAGACAAACAAACAAAAACATTATTTTCAATTATATTTCACAGCATAAAGTAGATTGTCAGCAAAGTTTTGGTCATGTTGATAAATTATAGGCCATAAATACTGGCGTATCAAATATCAAATATATATTTATAAATACACATAATACTGTACTGTAATACTGTACACGTTACTGTATAACAGAATGTTACAATTAATGTCTACTGTATGGTATAAGAGAAAATGGTTTTAAAAGGTCAGAGGGAAGTGCTTTCTAAGTTATATGTGTCTAAACATTTGTCAGATATGAAAAAAAAGAAAAAACAAGCTAATAGTCACAGTTTGAAAATGAAAAGGCATGAGCAACAAATTGTCAAAAAGAGCATCTAAAATACTGACCACAGCAGGTTTCATATGCTAAAAAAAAAAACATTATCAGAAAAATGTCGATCTAAAAATAAAATGTACTCCCTAAAAGACGGTGTAATACATACATAATTAATATGCAGTTCAGTCATATAAGCAAAGAAAACCACAATGCTGGACTCATATAGTCCACCTCAATAATATAATGATCATCTGAACAGTAAAACATGGCATTTCCCTGGATCAGAAATAAACTTCTTGACTTGAGTGTGCAAAGAGTTAAAGGATTAGTTCACTCCATGATTAAAAGTTCCTGATAATTTACTCACCCCCATGTCATTCATTTTTCTTTCTTCAGTCATTAAGAAATTAAGGTTTTTGAGGAAAACATTCCAGGATTTCTTTCCATGTAGTGGAGATAGTTTCTCCTTATAATGCGTGAAGTCAAGCTATTGGAAGACAAGCATTTGTGGTTAAAAAGTATATAATTTTCAGTAAATAACATGTCGTTTGACTAGATAGGACTCTTATTCCTCGGCTGGGATAGTGTAGAGCCCTTTGAAGCTGCACTGAAATGGCCATGTGAACCTTCAACCCGCTGATCCCCATTTTAGTCCACTATATGGAAAATATCCTGGAATGTTTTCCTCAAAAACCTTCATTTCTTTTAAACTGAAAGAAAATGACATGATGACATGAGGGAGAGTAAATTATCAGGAAATTTTAATCCAGGAGTGAACTAATCCTTTAAGCTACAGGGCCTAAATATCATAAAGACCTTGAAATATTCAACCACTAATATTAGTGACAAGCCACACATGGGGAGCAGGTGCTGGTGCCTGTCCTGCCCACCAGGCCAAAACAACAGTCACAAAAAAAAGTTGGTGACATCTGAAGCACTCAAGATCAGTCAAGTGTTGTCCTTCTACAGATATCTGTGCCTCCAAAAATCTCAGGGCTTCCTCTCAACACTTTCTAACACAAATATGATGTAGGTATTGAATGCAATCTGAATCGAACTCTCCCTACTCTTCTTAGAAGTATACAGAACCCAAGCCCAGATCAGTATTTCTGTTTATTTCAGTTGGATACAGTATGATATACATGATCTCAGCGTTATTGAAGTGTAAGAGAAAAAACCCCCCTGCAAAAACCTCTCAACATCTAATATATGTAACATGTGTTTCCTATTTTGAAAGGCACATTCTTTAACTCAAGGAAGCCTTTCAGAAAACCTTTTTCACTCATATAAAAATTAATATTTCAGTTGGTCCTTTAAAGCCCGAAAGACCGTTCATCTTTAGAACACAAATTAAGATATTTTTAATTAAATCTGAGAGCTTTCTGACCCTGCATAGACAGTAACACAACTGACACGTTCAAGGCCCAGAAAGGCAGTAAGAACATTGTTAAAATAGTCCATGTGACAGTGGTTCAACCTTAATTTTATGAAGCTACGAGAATACTTTTTTGTGCACAAAGAAAACAAAAATAATGACTTTATTCAACAATTTCTTCTCTTCCGTGTCAGCCAATTGCGTTGCTGTCTATGGAAGGTCTCTTAATTTGTGTTTTAAAGATGAACAAAAGTCTTAACGGGTTTGGAACGACATGAATAATTTAAAAAATAGCTTAAAAAAAGTTTTAAAGTAATTATTTACGTTACAACCAAGTGCTATGTGTCAGTGACTCCCCAGATCTGCCCTGCCTGTTTGGGAGAGACTTGAGATACTCTAGGTGGCGAATAGCATCTTCTTGGTTGTGCCTTACATAGTACACTAAATAGGATATAACCATTGTAAACCAGGCAAACATTGTTATTAGCATAGCAACGTCAGTGGTCCTCCGGAGTGCCGCACAGAAGTCAAGATCAGTCGCTACCAGGATGAACGGCATACCTTGAGCTCCAAGCTCTTCAGGTTCAGAAGTGTTGCACACCACCTCAGCGAGGGAGGAGGGATCCAAGAGCAGCTGTGGCATAGCCAGCTGCAGACGGCAGTCACACAGCCAGGGGTTATGAGAGAGGTTAGTCTGGGCTCTGAGCTTGCCGAACGCCTCAGGGTCCAGTGTCTCCAGCAGGTTAAAAGAAAGGTCCAGGCTGCTCAACGAGTCTGCTTGGTCTCGAAATGCTCCAGGCTCCAGATGGACCAACCTGTTGTGGGAAAGATCTAGTCTGAACAGCAGCGGGAGCCCTATAAATGAATCAGACTGTATGGTAAGAAGCAGGTTGTTGTCTAGGTATAGATGTCGTGTGGTGTTTGGAAGGCCATGTGGCACCGCAATTAAGTTCATGTCACTACAACGGACCACCATCCCACCGTCGACACTCTCTGAGCAGAAGCAGCTCTCTGGGCATCTGATTTCTGCTGGGTGGGACTCTGACATACACACATCCAAGACATGGAGAAGCAGCATGAAAGTGAGAGAAAGGCAGCTGGCCACAGCATGACCCTCCCAGTGGAAGCTGAACATCGGGAGGAGGAAAAGCATACCAGCTCAAGACTCCAAAAACAAACAGGAAACAGGGAGAAAACAACAAGTCATTACAACTGACACCCTGCTATCATTATGCTTGCTGATTGCAGAGTTATTTTAAGGATAAATGGGCACTTGTTAGGTTAATTACTATCAAGGAACTGCTGGTTCTGTTACGACACAAACTTGCATTTTTCAGATGTACAGAAATGAGTAAGAAATAGAAAACGATTAATGCACATCTAATTTACAAATTTTATTTGCGTTGTTGTGGGTTTCAATGTATCAATTTTGATATTTCAATGTTACCATTCACTAATATCTCAATACAATAATCAAGTCAGTCAATATATATTATCTCCACTAAATATATATATATTTTTTTTTCAGTAAAATGTTTGAATAATGTTGGAAACCTAAAAAGGGTACCCTGCTGAAAAAACACTAGAAACTCTAAATACAAGTTCTAATGGTTTCCACTACAAATATCACTACAAACCATCAACTTTTAACCATTAAAGCCATTAAAATGGTTTCCTGTAGTATGTTTTCTGATATATTCCATTAGGATTTAGTGATTTTAGTTATTTTAACAAGCCACCAAATAGAAGGCGACTAATTACTATTAGATACCCACAGGGTCATTACAGTTAATTAAAACCAATACAAGTCTCATTATAACCAATAAAACCATTACAAATTGTGTGATGGTTTCTATTTTTTTGTTGTTGTTTTTTTTCAGCAGGGTAAATAGGCAACTTACCTGACAGAAAAGATGAAAACTCGCCTTACAAATAGTGGTTTTGAGCGTATAAACACAATTTGTAGAGATTATTTCTTTCAACTTTCCATTGAAGATTTGCTCACCCGTCGTCGTTTGTTCGCTATGTCCTCCTAGCGTCGAGATTTGAACGTTTCTTCATTACCCAAACAACGCCTGTGTTGTTTCCAAAATCTCCATTATTCATTCACTAATTAAATGGGAACAAGTTCAGTGCTATCGTGAGGACCAACTTCACCGTAGTGAAGCCTCTCCGTTTTGTTGTGGTTTTGGAACCCTGAATCTTTCCTCTCATACACAACACAAGATTAACTATAGATGGCGCTATGCGAACGTTTGATTTTTCTTGAGGCAGCTTTATGCATCTAGTCTCTGGTCCCACTGCAGTTAAAGGAGAAGTTCACTTCCAGAGCAAAAATTTGCAGATAATTTACTCACCCTCTTGTCAGCCAAGATGTTTGTGTCTTTCTTTCTTCAGTCAATAAGAAATTATGTTTCTTGAGGCAAAAAAAAATCAGGAATTATCTCCATATAATGGACTTCAATGGTGCCCCCAAGTTTGAACTTCCAAAATGCAGTTTAAATGCAGCTTCAAATACCTCTGAATCAGGGATAGGCAACGTCGGTCCTGGAGTGCCGATGACCTGCAGAGTTTAGTTCCAACTCTAATCAAACACACCTGAACAAGCTAATCAAGGTCTTGAGGGTTACTAGGGTTACAGACAAATTGCTTTATTTACTCTATTTAAGATCCTAAATGTTTTTTTTTTCTAACAAACTAGTAAAATGCTTTTTATTTTGCTATTTCTAATCTATTGTTGTTGTTGTTAGATTTAAAAAAAAATAAAAATAAATAAAAATTGACAAATAGTAATGGCTGATTTACAACACACACACAACAGAATTAGGCCTACATTTTGACATTTGTGACCCTGGACCACAAAACCAGTCATACAGGTTAATTTTTCAAAATCGAGATTTATAAGCTGAATAGATAAGCTCTCCATTGATGTATGGTTTGTTAGGGTAATAATAAATAGGGCAATATTTGGCCGAGATACAACTATTCGAAAATCTGGAATCTGAGGGTGCAAAAAAAAAAATCTAAATATTGAGAAAATTGCCTTTAAAGTTGTCCACATGAAATTCTTAGCCATGCATATTACTAATCAAAAATCAAAAGTTTTGAAAATATCTTCATGGAACATAATCTTTATCCTAATGATTTAGACATAAATTTATCATTCTGACCCATACAATGTATTTTTGGCTATTGCTACAAATATACCCATGCTACTTATGACTGTTTTTTTGGTCCAGGGTCACAATTTCTTAGGTTGTGGCTAGAAGGGATACAGCTACAACCAGAAACTAACAATGCTATTAAATTTTCTACCAATTAGATTGTGTTTTATTAACGTCTACACCTACCCCAAGCTTAAACCTAGCCCTTACTATAATACAAAAACAGTATTATTGCTGTACAATGTGACAAAAATTACGCTAATCAATTAAAATGAATCAATTAAAAAACACAAATCTGTAACACTGTGACTTCATTTGCTTTATTTATGCACAAGTTCGACAAACTCATCTCTGCTTTAGAAACTATAGCATGGTTTCTAGGGATGCTATAAGGATCTGAGCATAAATATTTGTGTTTGACAAAAAAAAAAAAGATTTAATACATTTAAAACAACTGTATGTACGCTTATTAACTTGAAATACCAAACTGAAAATCATTCTTATGGTACACTGACTTATAATAAGGGCAATGGTTTCTGTTTCTTTCTCATGCTTGCCTCAAACACCTGTTGTGAGAATATGTAATTTTTGGTATTTCTTTTTTTTTTTTTTTTTTTTGCGGGTACGAAATGCCACAACGACTCTGGTAGACCTACATTTATGACAGTGAATTCCATTCGCTTAACTGTACAGGGCTCCGAAGTCGGAAAAATATGCAAAACTACATACAGATTTGCACATTTAAATTTCAAATTGAATCAAATCAGTTCAGTTCAGCAAGTAGTCTTTTAGGCGGAATTCATCTGCTGAAGTGAAGCTAAAAGAAAGTCTTAGTTGATAGGTCAGACTGAGTAATATTTCATATATTTAGGGATGAACTTTAAGCCATGTCCACACAGTAGTTTACTGTAAAACAGACACAGCTTTATCCAAAGTGGCCCCATTTTGTACAGTGTTCAGCTCTTCTCAGTGATACACAACAAAGAGTTTTTATGTAGCATCACTATCAACAGCAGTCTTATGATCTCTTCCATTTGTGGATATCATCAGCATCCTCCTCCAGCACTGCCTTCACGTCACCCAGCGCAATCATAAGCTGTGCCAGGTAGTATGTTGTCATAATAATGTGCTTTCTGTATTCTACATCTAAGACATTGAACTTTGTCAGTGCAATCGTGAGGTCAGAAGCCATGAAGATCAGGCTGCCCAGAAGGATGAGAGGCCGCCGTGTACGAGCAGCTAGTGTGGCCATGATGATGATGAGAAACATGTAACCCCCTATGGCCGGGACGAGAACGTCAGCTTCTGGATCAAGCCGCAGGAAGGGCACCAGGTAAGCATACATTCCAATGCCGAACAACCACAGGATGAGGTAGAGGAAAAAGAATGAGAAAGATGAAGATGAAGCAGAATATCGAGAGGACAGGAAGGTAATTGAGTAAAGCATGTGAGCCAGAGCAAAACAGGCCATTCCTAAAAAAGAGACAAAGATAATATGGTGAGGCAGAGTTACCATCTGAAGTACAGCAAAAACAGTAACATTTGGAAATATTGTTACTATCTATAATAACTTTCTATTTGAATATATTTTAAAATGTAATTTATTCATGTGATCAAAGCTAAATGTTAAGCATCATTACTCCAGTCTTCAGTGTCACATGATCTTTCAGAAATCATTCTAATAAGCTGATTTGCTGTTCAAGAAACATTTCTTATTATTATCAATATTTAAAACAGATGAGTATATTTGTAATGAACAAAGTAATGAACTGAAAGATCCAAGGATCAGCATTTATTTGGAATAAAAAGCTTTTGTAACATTATACACTATTATAAATAAATTATTTTATTTAGCGAGGATGCTTTAAATTGATCAAAAGTGATGATAAAGACATTTATAATGTTACAAAAGATTACTATGTTCTTCTGAACTTTCTATTCATCAAAGAAACCTGAAAAAAAATCTACTTAGCTGTTTTCAACATAATAATAATAATAATAATAATAATATATGGGTTTTTTTGGAGCAGCAAATCAGAATATTAGAATGATTTCTGAAGGATCATGTGACTGGAGTAATGATGTTAAAAATTCAGCTTTGAAATCACAGGAATACATTACATTTTAAAATATATTCAAATAGAAAGCAGCTATTTTAAATAATACAAATATTATAAATAATAATGAAACATTTCTCCATTTCTCTATTTTATTTGGTTTAACTTGATGTATTAAAATAACTAAATCTAAAATAAAAATGAATAAAAACACACACATATATATTGACTCGTATATAGACACATATATAGAAATGTAAAAAAATGACAAAACACCACAAAACTAGGCTAATAAAATTAAAATAAAAAAAGGAAAATATAAATATAAACTAATTCAAATTATTAATAAAAACTGATAATAAAACAGCACTGCTATGAGAAATTAGTAATTAATAAGAAGTAATCAGTTGTTTTAAGTGTATATTAAAATAAAAAAAAATAAAGTAAAATAAACAAAAATATAATAACAAATATGAAAATAAATTAATATCTTTTTTTTAATTATTAACATTTTTTGTCAAGTTCCAATATTCTGAAATTATTCTGGAATTATTCTGATTGTCATTTTATTCTTATTGCTGTAATACTATGCTTAAAAATACTGTACACACACGCACACATAGGCTTAATAATAATAATAATAATTATAATGTAAATAGTGAGAAAGTATAGAAAAGTAAGAACTTTTTTTTCATCTCGTGGCTTTATAGTGAATTATGACCTGGAGATTTTAGTAGACTTTGTGTCAGTAACTCTTATAGTCTCAAATAAAGATATGGGACAGGAAAAAATAGCCTTTACCATGGATAAAAAGTTCTGGCCAAATGAGGCAACAGTCGCCGCCTGCTGAAAGCAGCAACCCTCCAGCCACGCCCACTAGACTCCTCCCCCCATTATAACTGAACACCAGAAGGACCAGACTGAGGATAGGAGAGGCCTTTATGCCAGCAGCCAGAACAGAGGGGGCGGAGTCTGGGATCCACAGGTAGAAGTATGTTGCACAGGATGCAAAAAAAGGGAGGAGATAAAGAAACAGTACACATGTCTGGAAAAGAAAAGATGGAGAAAAGAATGAAAACAATACAGGCCTGATTTATATATATTAAAAAATGCACAGTCTGCACTTATTGTGCTTTAATTCACAACAATTTTATTAAACATTTAAATGCAAATATCTTTATCATAAAAAAAAAAAAATCACACAGGATATGAGTGTGATGCCAAGCTAGAAAATGATTTTGACAAAATTGTGACTAAGTGAGTAATCTGGATGTGAGAAACATGCACAAATAAGCTCACAAAAGTAGAGCGCAGGTGTCTGCATTGGTGCGCAGGTGTATGCGTGTTTACCGTGTTCCTGCGTTGTCTGCGGTCGTAAGCACTCGTTTCCAGGATGTCCATCTCTCCCTTCTGCACTAAACAGTCATACACGCAGCGTTCTCAGATGTGGGCCACCTATTCCACAGCTGGGAGATCTGTAATGCCTCTGTGAACTATGTATGCCTGTGTGTTTCATTGGCTGGGGTAGGACTGGACTTTGGACCATTATGAGTGATGCGTTATCTGTCAGATTGTTCTGTCATAAACAACGTACACCCCTCACTCTCTCTCCCTATTTGTGTGCCTGTCTCTCTCTCTGCATGTGTTTCACTCTGCATTGTGGCCTATTACCCTGTGGTGACATCATCGCTAAGAGCAAAGGTTTGATGATTGAGACACAAGTTCAGGGAGATAAACTTTTCTCTTTTTTTTTATTAATGATAGAAAATTATCTTCTCAGTCTGTTTTATGTTTTTTTCACCTTCTTTTATTCACTTTATCAGCTTTTCTGATGTATGTGTAGGTGTAAGTAAAAATAGACAACACAAGCAATTCTTATACTTAGTTTTCTTATACAAGTTTTACATATATATACATGTGTGTGAGAGAGACAACTTTTATTTTGGATGTGATTAATCATGATTAATCATTTGACTGCCATAATTATTATAATTACCGTTCGTTTTAATTCTTATTGATCAGCTGTTAGTGATTTTAACAGCATTGTTGTAAAAACTTGCAATTCTGCAGATATTTCCATTTCCCCCCACTTTTACCCACTTGAGGGCGCTATAGAGCTGCAGTGTTGTGATATAAAAAGGGAGAAATTATTGTAATTCTTTTGTCACTGAAAGTATAATATCCACCTTTTTCTTCCCATACGAGTGGGTGCGGCCATTGTAAATGTTATGTGTCTGGCTTCCGGTCTCATCCATGTCCAGCTATATTTAGCTGTACAAAACAGCTCGTTTTGCTGCTTGATATTGCAAATTTGTGTCTTAACATATTATTTTAACCAGAAGTCTCGCCCATCGGTTTACTTTCACTTTGAAGGATAAGATCTATAACATTTTTGTCATACATTTGTTAATAAATGTGATTTGAGACATGTTGTCATGTAGATGTTACTTGAAATAAAGTAAATGTTCACTAAGATAAATTTAAATATAAAAAAACGAAATACTAAAATAAAATTAAAATTATAACTATATAGACAAAAAAAAATACAAATGACAAAAACAACAAAATTATTAAACCTTTAACAAAAATTACAAAATAAATAAATAAATAAATAAACAAATAACCTGTAAAAGTGTCTTAAGAATACTAAAAGTAACTGGTTGCGGATAACAGTTTCTACCATGAATAATACTACAGTGCTCCTTTAAAATATCCAAACGGCAGTGGATTCACACAGAATCTAAT
This sequence comes from Cirrhinus mrigala, assembly GCA_036247105.1. Classification (NCBI taxonomy): domain Eukaryota; kingdom Metazoa; phylum Chordata; class Actinopteri; order Cypriniformes; family Cyprinidae; genus Cirrhinus; species Cirrhinus mrigala. The sequence goes on from CM070009.1 coordinate 24,711,618, forward strand.
CATTAACGATTCTTCCGACATGCACTTTAACCTGCTCTATCCCAGTCTCTCGAGTTCAAACAACGAAGGGAGAGATCGACGGACATCGAGAAGAAAGAGAGAGTGAGAAATAGAGAAAAGGTGAGGAATTAGCAGGTGAGTGAAGGTTGAATGACAGATTGTATAGTGAAATCAGTGTGTTCGAGATAAAGGAGAGTATATAGTTGAACAGAATGAACACTGACAGAGAGGTGGAGAAAATGGAAAACGGGGAGGAGCCAAAGAACCAAGAGCATGTGTGAGGGAATATAAAAGCAAATCTACTACACGCTGGTTTGATGTTCTAGAGTTTACAAAAATACATTTATTGTTATATAGATGTGAATAATAATGACCTCTCTTGAACTGCTTTAGCAGACCAACCAATTAGAAAAATGTGCTGAATCCCTTTTCTCATTTTGTAGATATGGCTGATAGAGCCTTAAAGGTTGGAATTGTGGGATATGGACATTTAGGTAAGTTCTCCAACTGTTTCGAGAGTCATAGCTTTCTCTACTTTGATCAAATTTGCACTTGAAATCTAATATTGCAAAATAGCTTTGACAAAATAACTTTCCATACTGATAGTCTTTGCTACTTTAAAATAGTCAATAATGCTATAATTATTTTTTATTTTATTCAGGGAATGAGGGTAGAACAACCATACTGGTTATCTAGGTCATATAAAAGCTGGAAGTATCAGTGAATTAAAAACATTTTTCTAGGCCTCATAGAAATGAATAAAATATGAAAAGTCATAAACATGTCTGTGGTGTATAGTGACTATGTAGTTTTACACATGTGACTCTTGACCACCAAATTTGTATATTTGTATAGCCAAATACATTGTATGGGTCAAAATTATTGAAAAGTAAAGAGTAAAGATGAGTAAAGTAAAAAAAAAAGTTGAGTAAAGATCATGTTGCATGAATATTTTGTAAATTTCCCACCATAAATATCAAAACTTGATTTTTGATTAGTAATATGCATTGTTAGGAACTTCATTTGGACAACTTTAAAGGCGATTTTCTCAGTATTTTGATTTTTTTGCACCCTCAGATTCCAGATTTTCAAATAGTTGTATCCTGACCAAATATTGCCCTAACCTAACAAACCATACATCAATGGAAATCTTATTTATTCAACTTTCAGATAAATCTCAATTCGACCCTTATGACCCTTAACAAAAACTGGACCTTATGACTGTTTTTTGGACCAGGATCACATATGATCTGCTCGTTAATATTCCAGCTGATAGATATTGCTCATATGTTTAAATGTGTGAGTCCTTTTTCTTTTAAACTGATTCACAAATCTGAATGATTCATTAGCTAATCTGTCTTAATTTGATTTGAAAAATCATTGAAATACATTGGTCAAACAGTGTGGAAGAGCTGTAATCATTCTTATGTTCAGTATCAGATCATGTTCTCTCAGACCATGAAGATTGTATTTAATCTTGTCCTTATTCAGGCCAGTTTCTTGTTGAGAAGATCCAGAAGGAAGGGCCTGAGGCAGGGCTGCAGTTAGCATTTGTTTGGAACCGAAATGCAGACAAACTTAGAGATTTATTGCCCAAAGAGCTGATTCTACATGACCTCTCCGATTTCACACGCAGGTAAACACTGCAAATTTGTATACTATTTGGATATATAAAGACTGAATTTACATACATGTTGTATATTTGTTTAAACATAAGAGAGACAGCAAAACAGAGCTAATGTTGTACCTGTGTGTGTTTGGTGTTCCAGAGACACAGATGTAATAGTGGAGGTGTGCCATCCAATGATAGTTAAAGAGTTTGGTGACAAATTTCTGTCACATGCTCACTTCCTGGTAACTTAATTGTTTATCCTAATATTATCACCTGACATCCTGTCTGCCATAGTATTTACATTTATTTCATAATGATTCTCAGCTGTGCTGCCTAAGTTATTGTTATAACTGTGCCTAATCATGTTTTTGTGCTTCCTCAGGTGGGCAGCCCTTCTGCCCTCTCTGACCCCCAACTTGAACAAGATCTTCGCACTGCTGCACAACAACATGGGAAAACTCTTTATGTGCCCAGTGGTGCATTATGGGGTGGCCAAGATATTCAAAAAATGAATGACAGTGGAACTTTGCAGGTAAGACCATTTTCATAATTATTTTAAACACAAGCAATTAAAGAGACAGTTCACCCAAAAATGAAAATGGTCTCATGTCGTTCCAAACCTTCAGAACACAAATTAAGATACTTCTGATGAAATCCGAGAGCTTTCTGACCCTGCATAGACAGCAACGCAACCATGTTCAAGACCCAAAAAAGATAGTTAGAACATCGTTTAAATAGTCCATGTGACATCAGTGGTTCAACTGTAATTTTATGAAGCAAAAAGAATACTTTTTGTGTGCAAAGAAAACAAAAATAGCAACTTTATTCAAGAGTTTCTACTATTTTAATGATGTCCTCCTTACTACCTATGTGGGTCTTGAATGTGTCAGTTGAGTTGCTGTCTATGTAGGGTCAAAAATATCTTAATTTGTGTTCTGAAGATGAACGAAGGTCTTACGGGTTTGGAGCGACATGAGGGGGAGTAATTAATGACAGGATTTTCATTTGTGGGTGAACTATCCCTTTAAAGCACAGCTCATGAGGTGGTCTGCCAAAATGAAAATACAATAATAGGTTAACATAACCATAACTAAAGTTCAAAACTCAACACTAAAGTTCATTGTCCCTGCCACATTAAAATATATTAAGCACATTTTTAATGTCTCTTCTTATAGGCTCTCTCCATCCGAATGTCTAAACATCCCTCTTGCTTTCGACTGACTGGTGGTCTGCTCTCTGATTGGACAGAGGGAGAGGGGAGGCGGGTCTTGTACCACGGCTCAGTAGCAAAGCTCTGTCCCATCGCCCCAAATAATGTGAACACTATGGCAGCTGCGGCCATAGCAGCATCAAAGCTGGGCTTTAACGGGGTTACCGGAGAAATTGTTTCAGACACTGCGTGAGTCGCAAACGGGACCTCGAAAAATTTACATTAACACTCAAAACCTTTCCTTTACATAGAAAACTGTCTCCGCGGTTAGACCAGGCCACTTTTAAAGTCGGCAGGAAATGAAATCGTATTGATCTTACTATAAATGATTCTCGTGCATATGTTTCTATTTTTCTTTTTTTATTCAAGCTTGCAATTCTTAATTAAAATATGGACCTTCTGGTGGTGGCTAGGGATTTGATATGTCCTGTAATATCTAAAGGGTTCAGAATGACTTTTATCATGCTGCTAGGTGGCTCAAGTAAAAAAAAAATGTAATACTTCAGGTTTAGGTTTTCGTTCAAATCCCTAACCGTCAGTATGAGCTACAGGATTTGTAATGCAAACATTAGCAATCTGAGAACATCAACCATTATTGGAAATCTCTCTTTCCCCTTCTCTCCAGATTATCAGACTACCATATTGTTGAGGTTGAGTTAACTGGTCCAGATGGGTTCACAGTGAAAACAGTGAGACAAAACCCCGCCAAACTGGGAGCTGTAACAGGAAATGCCACATACAATTCCTTCTGGAGCAGCTTACTGGGTATGTGTGTGTAAGAAAGACAGATGGAGTAAACTGACAGAGTGCATAGCCAAAAACCACAGTATGTACTGAACATCCTTAGCCAAATCTGGATTTACACAGAGAATGCATCCATAAAAAGCATTATTCCATCAGAAACTTCTTAGATTCTTTTGGAACTGTCGTCTTTGCTTTCTATTCTGCTAAAATTGAATGAAAAGTCCAAAATGGAAAATGAATATGCTGTTACATATCTCTCTGTCTCTCTCTGTTATTGAATATAACTAAATATATGTTTGTCTTTTTCAGTCTGCAAGGGTCACGGAGGAAGGGTTTATCTGTGTTGATAACAGTGGATTGCTTCAGAAAGTGGACAAGGATGAAAATATGATGAATCAAGTGTCATGGTAATAATGTTATAGACTTTAATTTCAGTTTTACAGCCGTGATAGACAGGACAAACTCTAACAGTGCTGGTGTATGTTTGTATTACAGTACCTATGATGTTCCAGTGTATTCGTTTGGCTGGTTAGCTTTAGCTACATCACTTGCTTGTCATTTAACTTAAACCGTTTTTTAAAAATAACCCTAGAAAATGTTTGTAACAACACATAACACTGTGAAGGGAAATCTGGCAGTGAGTAAAGCACTGTAAGAATGTTTCAGTTAACAGTACACTGTGTCATTTACTCAATCTAAAGTCTTTTAAAAGATGTATGAATTTCTTACTTCCGTGAAACAAGGAAAAGTTTAGCTCTTTGAAATAAGAGCAATAAAAGTGAATAATGACAGACAAAACATGATTTAAAGTAAATAACAGCTTCAATTTGGGTCTGTTCTTCACGCAAAGACATTGTATGACTTTAGAAGACTTAAAATAAAGCGCACATCTAAGACTGTTTGAATGATATTTGTATTGTAATTTTTTTGGCCTTTATTTTGTAAAAATATAACATGATCATTCTTCAAAACCTCTTCTTTTGTGTTCCATGGAAGAAAGAAATCCATACAGCTTTGGAAAGAGTGTATAAATGATTTTTTTTCTTAAACTGTTCTTGTAAAGAGTTTCTAATAAAGGTCTCTTTAAAAAATGTTTGTAACATTTATTTTTATCATCTCACATTTATTTGTATTGTCTTTTAAATGTTTAAGAGTGGCCATGTCAGCTTTAGATTGGCATCACTGGCACACACCTAGATGTCAATTTGGTAATGAATCCATATGATTTGTCATATGAATAACTAGCTACTATTTAATCCTTTGCTCTCTGTTCTTCTTTTTACTAGGCTTCGTATGAAAGACACCCAAAGAGATCTTTCAACAGAAAGTCTTAAAATCACATACTATGGCTCACCACATACTTAAATATCTTATTTATTTCTCTTCGAAAAACCAACATGCAGACATACTGTTTGCAGGCTTTACTTCACTTATAGGGGAGTGTTTTTATGTATGTAAAGTATGTGTGTGTGTGTGTGTGTGTGTATCACAGTGTATGTAAGTGCCTTACAGAATAAGCTAGTGTGTGTGTGTGTGTGTGTGTGTGTGCGTGTGCGCATGTATGTAGGGGTGTGTTTTAGTTTTTCTCAGGAAGACCAACTGTCTGATTCTTGTTCCGGTTCGGTATGTTGACTGGTTGGCGGATGTTAACCCGGTCTTTCTCGGCCTCCAGATCTTCATCATAAGGTTCCTCTTCATCCTCAGCCTCACTGTGATGAGGAGACGAGTGAAGCGAGTGGGCAGGAGACGGGGGCACAGAGGCGGGCCGCGGGTAACGGAAGCCTGTGGCCTGAATGATGTAAATGAAAGAATAAATGTCAACAAATATTTACATCTACACTCTTAAAAATAAAGGTGCTTTAAAAGGTTTTTTTTACAGTGATGCCATAGAAGAACTATTTTTGGTTCCACAAAGGATCATTCAGTCAAAGGTTCTTTAAAGAACCATCTCTTTATTATCTTTTTATAATCTAAATAACCGTCTTTTGCCGCAAAGAACCTTTTATGAAACAGAAAAGTTCTTCAGATGTTAAAGGTTCTTTATGGAACCATTTAGACAAAAAGGTTCTTCTATGACATCATAAAGCACCTTTATTTGTAAAAATGTTTTTAGACAGCTGTCCAGAGCTGTCAGAGGTTCTCAGCCTTTTTGACTTCAAGGCCCCACACTGTCCACAACGATATTTAAAGGCCCCATGACTTGTCAAGGTGTTTATTTACTTTTTTAATGTTAATTAGGCAGGCTTTTTACATGACTTTTCCATGAAATCACATTTTTAACATCTCATATATTCAGGTTTTTCACTGAGAAGGCTAAAACAAGAAATATTCTGATTTATAGTTGTTTTAGCTTATGTTAATGCTTGTTTTGTCTAATTTAAAATCATTTTAAAGGAGAAGTCCACTTTCAGAACAACAATTCACAAATAATTTACTCACCCCCTTGTCATCCAAGATGTTCATGTCTTTCTGTCTTCAGTCGTAAAGAAATTATGGTTTTTGAGGAAAGCATTTTAGGATTTTTCTTCATATAATGGACTTCAATTGTGCCCTACTTCAAAGGGCTCTAAACGATCCCAGCCGAGGAAGAAGGGCCTTGCGAATCGATCGATCATTTTTTTCGGAAAATAAAAATGTGTATACTTTTTAAGCACAAAAGCTTGTGTAGCACAGGCTCTAGGATGCGCGTTCACGACATTATGTACTATTGAATCATGTTGAAAGGTCACGCCGAATGTAGGTGGAACTACAGACCCAGTGTTTACAAAGCGAACGCGCAAAGACTAAGAAAGTGCAAGTAAGTCAAACGCTGTTTACAAACAAAAAGGTACAACGATGTTGGACGATTCTGAAGTTGTAGGAGAAAATAAGATGGAGTTTTTCACCATATTCTACCTTTTTGAGCTGGAGTACACAGACGATGAACTTATATGTGATCATAAGTTCGGATCATTTTACCGACTCGGACCTTTGAGTCTTGTTCAGCGAAATGAACTAATCTTTTTTTCCGAATCATTTCGTTAATTTTAGCAAAATCAGCATCACGTGACAGCCCATAATATGAAGGAACGACTCGAAAAACCCGAAGACTCGAAACAGGTGAACTAATTCCAGTACAGAACCTAAAAGGATGTGGCGCATGCGCGACTGAACGAATCACTCCTCAAGACGACTCGTTCTTCGCGATTCACATTAAAGACGTTCAAAATGAACGAATCGTTCGAGAACGACCCATGGACGCACATCCGAGAGCCTGTGCTACGCGAGCTTTTGTGTACTTAAAAAGTATACACATAGTTATTTTTCAAAAAAAAAAAGATGACACATCGTTTCGCTAGATAAGACCCTTCTTCCTCGGCTGGGATCATTTAGAGCCCTTTGAAGCTGCATTTAAACTACCTTTTTTAGTTCAAAATCGGGGGCACAATTGAAGTCCATTATATGGAGAAAAATCCTGAAATGTTTTCCTCACAAACCATAATTTCTTTAGGACTGAAGACAGAAAGACATGAACATCTTGGATGACAAGGAGGTGAGTAAATTATTTGTGAATTGTTGTTCTGGAAGTGGACTTCTCCTTTAAGTCATCTTTATGCCCCGTTTGAGGTCTTATGAGCACCCTGGTTGAGAATCACTTTTCATGATAATTAAACTTCAAATAAAACTTCATGCTGCATCATTTTAACTTACCGAAGTGGGTTCTTGAGGCTCATAGATGTACGTGTCCGGGAAAGCTTTCGCTAAAGCCATATGGCGGGCAGAAACATAATACTAAGAAACAAAAATATGCTATATTAGTCCATGAACAATAACTTGTTAGCTTTGTTTTCATGTACATAAAGTCAATTGGACACATCTTGTGGGTGGCAGCCCTGGATGGTCTGAAAAGCAATTCACTGTGTGTTTTTGTGTTTATATGTGCGGTATCTGACCCTGCCCAGATATCTCCAGTCTAGTAGGTCGCTGAGGCGCTCGGTTCGGTTCCTCTGAATGATCCTCTGCCTACGGCTCTGCTGACAGAACTGAAACAGGAAAGACGTCAGCTGATTACAGGACTCATCCACCCCACGATACCGCCGATCCAGAATGTAGATACCTGAAAGAGACGGAATTTAGAAAAAACTAAGTTAAATGAAACTGATTCAAACAAAAATGAGAGAATCTTGTAGCTGTTGTTCATCATTTTCATCGTATATGTAAGACTCTCACCATAAGCTGAAGGGTCGGCAATGTGCTCCTCCATGAAACAGCCAAACCCAGACAGGTTAGTGGAGACCGATGGGATACCCATCACCGTACACTCAGCTGAGAGAAACATGTATGCATTGTGTTAAGTGGACGTTATTAATACATAATTCAAACACTATCATTTAAAAGTTTGAGGTCAGTATGACTTTATTCCATGTTTTTTTAAAGAAGTCTCTTCTGCTCACCAAATTTGCATTAATTTTGATCAAAAATACATTAAAAACAGTAATGGTGTGAAACTTTATTACAATTTAAAATTTCACACGATCCTTCAGAAATCAATCTAATATGCTAATTTGGTGCTCAAGAAACATTTACTATTTACTACTAATGTTGAATAGGGTTGTTCTTTCAGAGTTCTGTAATATAAAAAAAACATTTTTTAAAACTATAAAAATGCATTTACTATCACTTTTGATAAATGTAATGCATTCATTCTGAATAAAAGTATTTCTTGTTACTATAACAGAATTAGTGCTGTCAATCAATTTTAAAAAAAAATTAACTAACTGATCGCACATTTTTTTTTAAATTAATCATGATTAATTCAATCTGACATTAAAGTTTTTAATTATACTTTTATATTGCAATAATTTCACATTCAATCTTCAAATTAATGTAAAAACAACATAAAGAATGTATATTTTTCATATGTTTAATGCCATATTTTTTACGGCTGAAGGCAAGTATCACTGATAACTGATGTCTCTATGATTTCTATGATTATTGAGAGCTATCACTTTAAAAATTAACTTCTAATTTAAGTAACCTTAAAACGATCTTCACATAAACCCCATTATAATAAATATCATATAGCTACATGTGCTTTTCAACAAGAAAATATAGCCTAATTTTATACTGTTATCAAACACTAAATTCTAAATAAAGATAAAGCTTAAAATTACAGAAGTTATTGACTTTCTATTTTAAATTTTGTTCTTTGCCAAACAGACATCACAGCAGCTGGTTATTAGGATATTTTGGCTGCTGTTACTTTAAAAGCTGCCGCTGCTGAACTTGACCCGGATCTGACAGTGCATTGTGCGTCTTGAAACGTCTCCTGTTTAATGTGCTCGTAAAGACGCTCTCCAAATAAATGCAATTCTTTAGCAGTTGTGAGTGGGATGCCCAAACCTAGTCCCACTACTGCATTAAATGCTTTAAATATTTTTAACGTGTTAAACTGAAAAAATTAATCGCCTGCATTAACGCACTAATTTTGACACCACTAAACAGAATATATATATAATTTCTTGTTTATATACTAAATAATGTCAATATATTACTGACCAAAGTTTTGAATGGATTATGTACATATATATGCACATTACACTGGTAGTGTGTGTAGTTTTACCTGGTGTGTATCCCCAGGGCTCATAGTAAGATGGAAATACTCCAAGATGGCAGCCCCTCACAAACTCCTCATAGTCCATCGGCAGGAGGGGAGAAGTTGAGGAGAGAAACTCTGGATGGAAGATCACCTAGCAGAAGAATATTAGGCATTAACAACAATGTATTAAAAGTTTTAACAAAAATTCCTTTTAAGGTCCTATGAATGTTTTTCATTACTTTTGTGGATTCCATTTTAATGGTTTCATTAAATTTTCATAATCAAAAGCATTGCTAAATAATTAATTTTATATAAAAAAAATTTATTTTTTTTTTACTACTTTTTTTTTCAGAAATACTGTGTTGTGTATTTACATTTTTCTGGCAAATTAATTCTGGTAAATGTTTTTTTTTGGTAAATATTCCTTAAAATATCCCTTTTTTTAATAATGATTGAATTAGTAGTAGTAGTATTATTATTACATTCAGTAATATATTTCTGTCACAGTTTCTTCAAGTTAAACCAAACATTTATTTTGACCAGTTGCCGTGAAGATCTTTAAGTTTGTTAATATGACAGTAGTTTAGGTTTTTTCTTACAAGAAACGATAAAATGCTCATGAAGTGAGTCTCAGAGAAGTTTTTGAGATTATGTTTGTGTGTTTATGTACTCATATATTGAGGAGGCAGAGGCTGAAAACACAGTAAGCGTCACATGCACTTTCAGTATGTTTGTAGTAAATGGAACCACATGTCTGCGTTATTCATTCATACAGAGACACGCAGAACATGCAGGATTCACATTTAAATAGTATTTTTGCAGCTTAATATCACAGACAGTAGTCCATATCGCAATTTGATTTAAGTGTACTGACCTATTTTTGGTTTATTAATCCAAAATTGGGCAAATTCTGTGAAATTCCACATTATACAGTAAATTCCATTTTTATGACTGGATTCCGTGATTCCGTCTGCATTTTCTGCATCATGAAAATCATAGGGCCCTAGCTATAGTCTAACTATCTATGTGAGTATGTACCTTGACTCTGTCCTGAGCACTGTTAAAGAGGCCAATACGGCGGATGCAGTTGAGGATGGGGTCACTGCTGTCCTCCAGCATGTTGTGAGTGCAGATGGGGGGCAGGCACTGGCGCTGGGTGGCGAAGATGGCACGTTTCATCATGGTGAAGTCCTCTTTATCTAACATCTTAGACACGTCAGGTAGCTGCCCTCTAAGAACAACAAAGAGAGAGATGTCACTCCTCTGAAGCAATTCATACATCAGGGATAGGCAACATCGGTCCTGGACTGCAGATGTCCTGCAGAGTTTAGCTCCAACCCTGAAAAAAGAACTCACCTGGTTGTAGCCCTAGTGATCCTGAAGATCTTGATTAGCTTCAGGTGTTCAGGTGTGTTTGATTAGGGTTGGAGCTAAGCTCTGCAGGACAGCAGTACTCCAGGACCGACGTTGCCTATCCCTATTCTAAATACAGTCGCACACAAAAACCAACTCACACTAAAAGGGATTCGTAGAGTTTCTTCCCAAAGCGCTCCTTCACAGACTGTGCAGTGTCCCTGACAATGCAACAAAGACGCAATGTCAAAACAAAAATCACTCACTGTTTTAACAGCCCCTGATTTTTCCAAGTAAAAGTTTGGGAAAAAACTGTAAATGGGTTTTTGAACAACCTGAGTGTGAGTAAATAAAAACAGTTTTAATCATTTGAACTACTCTTTTCAAGAGTGACATTATGACTACCGTTTATTTTAAGTAAATATATAAATACATAAATATAAATAAAAAAATATATATTCCTTTCTACATCATCACACATTCATCAGTGAAGAAAGGCAACAGAAAACACGCAGCTGTGTTAGGATGCTCTAGACCAGTGTTGTTATTGTTAAGTAAAACTAAAATAACTAAAAATTGTTTTCATTAATTTAATAAAAAACATAAAAATATAAATACTAGATGAGAGCTTAAAAACTTGGCAACTAACTAAAAAAAAGTTGAAGTACTAAAATTACTAAAACTGAATTAAAAATAAAGATAAACTGAATTTAAAATAAATATTAAATAAAAGAATATTTTAAGAACAAACTAATAAAAATGACAAAAACATATAACAAAATTACCAAAACTTAAAGGAGAAGTCCACTTCCAAAACAAAGATTCACATATAATGTACTCACATCCTTGCCATCCAAGATGTTCATGTCTTTCTTTCTTCGGCCATAAAGAAATTATGTTTTTTGAGGAAAACATTTCAGGATTTTTCTCTATATAATGGACTGATATGGTGCCCCCATTTTGAACTTCCAAAATGCAGTTTAAATGCGGCTTCAAACGATCCCAAATGCAGTTGTAAAAGCCCAGCCAAGGAAGAAGGGTCTTATCTAGTGAAACGATCAGTTATTTTCATAAAAATAATATAATTTATATACTTTTTGATCTTGAACGCCCATCTTGTCTTGCTCTCCCTGAACTCTGTGTATTCTGACTCAAGACAGTTAGTGTATGTCGAAAAACTCCAATCGTATTTTCTCCCTCAACTTCAAAAATCATTTAAAAATCATCAAAATCGTTCAGTGAACATGCAAAGATGATCAAACACTCTTCACAAAAAAGGTAAAACAGCGATGTAGGACAATTTTGAAGTTGAGAGAGAACGTGAGATGGGAGTTTTTCGACTGTCATAAACCAGAAAAAAATAGTTCAGGCAGAGTAAGACGAGAAATAAAAGTACATAAATTGTATTACTTTCACGAAAGTAACTGATCGTTTCACTAGATAAGACACTTCTTTCTCGGCTGGGATCGTTTGAAGCCGCATTAAAAACTGCATTTTGTAAGTTCAAACTCGGGGCACCATATCAGTCCATTATATGGAGAAAAATCCTGAAATGTTTCCCTCAAAAAACAATTTCTTTATGATTGAAGAAAGAAAGACGCGAACATCTTGGATGACAAGGGGGTGAGTACATTATATGTGAATCTTTGTTTTGGACGTGGACTTGTCCTTTAAACTAAAATTAAAATTAATAATAAAAGCTAATTCTAATTTTTTTTATAAATACTATAACAGTATATAAATAATACTAAACTAAAACTACTTTCTAAACAATTTGGTTGAACCTGGTTGTTTATATTAAGTTGGTTGAGCTAAACAGTGTCATTCAGGTTAGCAGTCCTCACAGTGCAGTTGTCATGGTTACCAGAGCTGTTTCCGTACGGCTTGGCCCTTGAGGGTCTCCACGTTGAAGTTGTTGGTACGAGCAGGCATGATGAAGAATGCTATTACAGTCACGTCGCTGTGATTCACCTGGACATACAAGAATAGCGTTTCAAATCAAGGTCTAATTTAAACCTTTTCTAACTAAGTTTCTTCATCTTTATAAGATTTCGTGTTCATGTTTTGTGACTAATCAAATACACATCCACCCTAAAACAAAAATACTTACCCTCAGCAGGTAATTAAGCCTGGCCAGTGCTTCAAGAAAGATATCAGCTCCTTTATTTGAGAATTCATAGCGTCCAGCAATGAAGAGAAACACTGTCTTGTCAAGGTTGAAATCTAAATGCCTGCACACAAAACAATACGAGAAAACATGTATGAGAGAGCGTTTTGCATAAGGTCACATGAATATGATTGTGTGTCCTATGAGCGCTGACCCGTAGAAATGGCCTCTGACGAACTCCTGGATGCGCGCTTTGCTCTGAGCGTGGAGGTTCTGGAACTCATGCATGGCTGAAAACTTTTTCACATTCAGGCCGTTTGGAGTCACAATATCTGACAGAGAAAAATAAATATGGATATCTTTAGCAAATACACCAAATAGGGTCAAAAAGCAGCAGCTTCCTGGCCAAAGTCCAGCTCTGAACTAAATCAGGAAGCATCCACCGTAATACAATGAAACCAGAATCGCTTATAAAAAAACAGCATTATAAGCATTTGTGGTCAAAAATTATATATGTTTTTATTATTTTTAGAAAATGACCAATTGTTTCACTAGATAAGACCCTTATTCTGTGCCTGGGATCGTGTAGAGCCCTTTGAAGCTGTACTGAAACTGCAATTTGGACCTTCAACCCATTGATCCCCATTGAAATCCACTAAATAGAGAAAAATCCTGAAATGTTTTCCTCAAAAACGTTAATTTGTTTTTCACTAAAGAAAGAAAGACATGAACATCTTGAATGAAATGGGGGTGAGTACATTTTCAGGTAATTTTGTTCTGAAAGTGATTTAATCCTTTAATTTATGTCATCTGACTGACTCGTGACTGCATTTTGTTGCCATTAGGATGCAGCGTTACAGTCTCTTGAGAAAACAGTGCAAGCAGTAACTAAAGTCACCTGGTTTCCGTCTTAGTAAGTGCTCGGCCTCAATGGCGGTGATCTGCGAGACGGTGGTGAAGACGTGTGCACAGCGGACTGCTGCACGCTCCAGACAGTACCGGTGATAGATCTGCCTGTCACCGGCTTCTTTATCCACATTAAACTACACATGGAAAAATAACCACAGACACTTCAGGAAGTTTCCTTTAAATGAATTCCATGAACTTGTCTTTCTCTCTATCTGTTTATCCATTTACAGCATCATCTTGGTGTCAAACAAAACCAATATGTGCTTTAAAAAAATGGGAATATTTTCTGAAGAAATCTGATTCTATCTGGCTAAGAGAGGTGGGTTATAATAGCCAGCATAAACAGTAATGAGGACGTATCATATATCCACAAAAACACATTCGCTTGCACAAACCTCAGCAAGGTTGTTGTAGAAGTCAACATTCCCAGCACACAGGTATCGGCCGAGCAGCGTGGCATGTGTGGTGAAGATGGTCGCTACGGGTAGCTGGCGCTGCCTGCATAAGACGAGACCCAAACCTGCCAGCCACTCGTGAAAATGCGCTACGATGTGAGGAGGTTCGTCACACTGAGCTGCATACTGAAACAGAGTTACTTTTGTCACTTTATAGGCCTTTAATGGTTAAATACACACACGCGTATGTGTCTAAATGCCTGTTTTAGCCAATATCCTCATAATTTAGGTCTTAGGTGAAAACATGTAAGAGTATATTGGATCTTAAAGTGACAGCAGTCTGATATTCCTGCTGTATTTATTTGTTCTACTGTAGTTTTGTGTCCTGTTGATTGTAATTAGTTTCGTATTCTAATTTAAGGCTAGTATTTCGGGGGGGGGGGGGGTTTGGCTCGAGACGGGATTCGAACTCGGGTCGCTGCGAGCACAGTTGTGCTGTATGTCGGCGCACTAACCACAAGGCTATTGGCACCGACTGATAAAGCTAGCATTCGTTTTTTGTGATATTTATGATGCCGTTTTAGTGCCACAGAAAAATTTGTAAAAAATCTAAGATTACAACATTGAAGTTGTAATATTTTGAGAATAAAGTAATAATATTTTGAGACTAAAGTTGAAATTACAAAAATAAAGACATAATGTTTTGAGAATAAAGTCGAAATTACGAGAATAAAGTCGAAATTATGTTTCGAGAATAAAGTTGAAATTACCATCATAGCAATTAAATCATAGCAATTAAAGTTATAATAGATTGAGAGTATAGCCTGCGCATGCAAATGGCCCAGATTGGGAGCACCAGGAGAAGTTACCAGGCCAACGGTAATTTATTTGAATATATGTGGAATTATGAGCAGAAATCATACCATGTGTTTTACTCGCAGGAACAGCATGCTTGGAAATAATATTTCACATCTTCGATTGCATTCATCAGGCCTATTCGTAGTGCGCCAGCCACCCAATAATAGCAATAAGCTTTGTGCTTTTGGTACTTTAAAAATAAAACAAAGTATCAGCTTGAAAAATATGTCCAAACAATGTGTCTTGCAATAATGTGTTTTTCACGTTCTTTAATGTAACGGGACAGATTACTGTATTCATGTGACACAATCGTATTTTCGATTACAATGAGACATTTGTTTCATTAAATTATACTGTTTTCTTTGTGAAAATTCCACCACCTACTCCGCAAAAATCATCTGTGGTGCCCAATCTTTCATTACGGTATAGTACAGTAAATGTTAGGAAATAATATTTAATATCTTCCATTCATTATTTCTAGCACACCAGCCACCAAGTAACTGCAATAATTTTGTTTTGTTGCTCAGCTTTCAAATTCTGTCAGTTTTACTATGAAATAATAATTAGAAACGTGTTTTCCTCTTTATTTCAAGTTTATAGCACAATTTAAGTGTGAAGGAACATCATAAGGAATTAAAAAAACAGTATAGCCTAATTTAATGAAACAAATGTCTCATTGTAATCGGAAAGATGACTGATTCACATGCCGCTTAAACTGAGGCAAATACAGTGACCTGTCATTCCACATTAAAGAGCGTGACACATTATTGTAATAGACATATTGTTTGTATTTTGTTATAAAACTGACAGATTTAGGAAGCTGAGACTTTGGAATATTGCCCAGTCCTCCCAAATGGACTGAAAATATGCGCAATAGGCTAGAATTTACTCTCAAAGTATTATAACTCTAATCTCGTAATTGCTACAAATTAATTCTCGTAATCTTGACTTTATTCTCAAAATATTTTGATTTTATTCTCAAAACATTTCAACTTCATTCTCATAATTTTGACTTTATTGTTGAAATATTTCGGCTTTATTCTTGTAATATTTCGACTTTATTCTCGTAATATTTTTATTTTAATCTCGTATTATTTCGACTTTAATCTAGTAATATTTCAACTTTAATCTCATTATATTTCAACTTTAATCTTGTAATCTTACTTTAAAAAAAAAAAAATTGATCTCATAAACCCTTATTTAAAGCACAAATAACTATACTGTGAAATATATTGTTACCATAAATTAAAATTACTCATATCGTGATACAAGAATTTGGTCATATCACCCACCCCCAGTCCAAGTTCCAATTAAAAAAAAAAAAAAAAGAAAAGAAAAGATGATGCATCTTTTATTAAAAAAAAAGGGGGGAGGGGGGTACGGGACTGGATAACCCCAAAAAAACTGGCATAAGCACATTTTAATTCCTATTAAACAACTATAACTATTTACCTAATTATTTTGGGGAAAAAACATGCTCATTTGCACACACAAAAATAATATTAATATAGATATTTTAAAACAAACTATTAAAAAGTCTTTGTAAATTAAAATAAAGCTGAGATAAATACTAGTTGAAAAATGTAAACTTAAACTTACATTAAAGTTAAATTAAATGTTGGCTTGGCAACTAACCGAAATAAATAACTCTGATGTTGAAGTACTAACATTACTAAAACTAAACTCAATTAAACATAAAACGAAGCTAAATAGAAATATTAAAAATACTACTAAAAAAAAAAAAAAAAAAAACTAAAATCAAAATTAAAACAGAAAATATAAAAATAGCAGCCTATTCAAAATATTAATAAATACTATAATAGTATATAAGTAATGCTAAAACAACACTACACACCTCTCCAAGTAGCCATGCAGTGAGGAAGCCAAAGAGAATTGCATCATTAGCCTCTCTGTCAAACCAGGGCACACCAATACTGCAATTCTCCCACAGTTCACTCTTCCAGCGGTCCAGAGACCAGGCCGTGAAGCCAACGTCTAGCAGAATCACATATGGAGAGCCTTCAATCAACCATCGACCAAAATAAACCTAGAGAAGAAAGAAGAGAAAGGAAGGAAATGAGAAACTTTGTCACTTCGCTAGAGATTTAAAATGATTGCGTTCAACAGAAATACTAGTCTGATAACTATCGCAAGTTCATTCGATCTACATACAGTTTTGCCCCAATTTTTCAATGATTGGGGAGGCAACTTCCAGTTCGTAGTGTCAACAACAGATGAAGCCACTTGGACAGGCTAGCAAACAAGCTTTTCAGTTATTACTTTCTAGGAAAAGCCTGGATATATGACTGATTTATACAAATTCATTTCTGTTCATGTTGACGGCAAAGTGACTCTGCAGTAATGCAGGCACCAACTTACACAGCGTCTCTCAAGGGGAAATTTCCTTTAAAGAACTGAAATAGACCTCAGTCTGGCTGTCGGACACTGATATAGCCTTTAACCTTTAACACACACACACACCAGAGAGATGTCACACAGACACTCTCCAGAATGAAGGTTTAGGGTTTCACTGCGGATAAGAGCAGCTTAAAACGGGCTGCATGGTGTGTGTGGATGAGAGGTGAACAAACCTAAAGCTAGAATCTAAAAATAAAGGCTTATTTTTCAATATTTATCGAATTACCTAGCCAGCAATGTATAAAAGTGTGTGAATTTGTATACCTTGCACCCACTGCTGTTCATTTTATCAATGGTTCTCCTGAGTGCCGCATTGCAGGGTTCAATCAGCTCCACTTGGGTCCTGACATTGGACTCCATATACGGGCCCACCAGAAAGTAGTTCTCGCCCCATTCCTCGCAGGTCAGACGCGCCTTGGTCTGGATCACCGTGTAAATGCCACCAACTGCCACAAAACAAGAGTGGTTAGTTAACCTTTAACAGATATTTAGGTACAGGACAGAGAAGGCCACCCAACCCTTTGAACTCGACATTGTCAACAAGCCTCCTTGACCCCTCCTTGACCTAATCTAGCCGTCAATAATATATAATATTCACAAAGTGCAGCAAATACCAACACCACAGTCACATGACTCTTGCGCCCCTGAGTATGTGGATAGAGTATCTGTGAACGTTTGGCAGTTGAGTCATGTGGCGTGTAGGTTTTTGTGGTGTGACAACAACAACAGCATCTGGTTTCGCCTTTCCAAAACTGTAGACAATTGTAGACTGTGTATAACCTAATAAAACATGTTGGTGTATTCTAGTTAAATGTTTTTTATACATCTTAGCATTGGTTACTGCATTACATTATATCAAAAACCACTTGTCTCAAATATTTAGCAAATACACTACCAGTCAACAGTTTATGAACAGTTACGTTTTTAATGATTTTTAAAGAAGTCTCTTCTGCTCACCAAGCCTGTATATATTGGATCCAAAGTACAGCAAAAACAGTACAATTCTGAAATATTTTTACTGTTTAAAATAACTGTTTTCTATTTGAATATGTTTTAAAGCGTAATTTATTCCTGTGATCAAAGCTAAATTTTCAGCATCATTACTCCAGTCTTCAGTGTCACTTGATCCTTCAGAAATCATTCTAATATGCTGATTTGGTGTTCAAGAACATTTATTATTATTATTATCAATATTTAAAACAGTTGAGTATATTTTTCAGGATTCTTTGATGAATAGAAAGATTTTTATTTCAGATAAATGCTGCTCTTCTGAACTTTCTATTCATCGAAGAAAATCTACTCAGCTGTTTTCAACATAATAAGAAGAAGAATAACATTTTTTATGAGTAATGATGCTAGAAATTCATCTTTGAAATCACAGGAATAAATTACATTTTAAAATTTTCAAATAGAAACAGTTATTTTAAATAGTAAAAATGTTTTTAAATTGTACTGTTTTTGCTGTATTTTGGATCAAATAAATGCAGGCTTGGTGAGCAGAAAATACTTTTTTAAAAAACATTCAAGAACTTTTGACTGGTAGTGTATATTGACACTTTCTATGGAAAATTCAATAAGCTATGTAAAATGCACTATGTATTGTTTACTAGTCCAGCTCTATTTACTGAAGCTTATATCTTTACCATATAATGAAAGAGAAGATAAACTGCAAACACTCAAATATTATAGCCCTTAAACTCCTTATCTCCCACTTGGTGCTCAATTATAACACAGTGTACAAAAAAATCCATAACTCTTTGATTCAATACTTTTAATACACTTATACTGTATTCGTCTTATAGTCATATTTCTATTCTGTGTACAAAGATGGTAACAGGTGGTATCAGGTATCAAATTCATGTTCAAAACCCAAAATATTCCCAAAAAACTACTGTAATTTTTTTTTTCTTTCTGCACTTTTTAGCATTTGTTAGTGCACTCATGACATGTCCATGGAGCAACACAGTAAATAACTTCAAGATTTTTTAAAGGAAATGAATACTTTAATTCAGCAAGAGAACATACAATTGATCAAAAGTGACAGTAAAGACAATGTTAGAAAAGACTCCTATTTATTAAAAAAAAAACCTGAACTTTTCTATTCATCAAGGAATCCTGAAAAAATGGTTTCACAAAAATATTAAGCAGCACAACGTTTGTTTTTTTGTTTGTTTGTTTTTTTTTACCATTGACAATAATAATGGATGTTTCTTGAGTATCAAATCAGCATATTAGAATGATATCTGAAGGATCATGTGACACTGAAGACTGGAGTAATGATGCTGAAAATTCAGCTCTGCCATCACAGTAATAAATTACATTTTAAAATATATTCAAATAGAAAACAGTTATTTTAAACTGTAATGACATATTACTATTTCTAATCAAATAAATGCAGCCTCTGTCAGCATTAAAGACTTAATATAAAAAATCTTACCGACCCCAAAATTGGAATGTTAGTGTAGATCTTAGAAGGCATGAGTTTAAATGTCGATGGTGATACATTAGCAATGAAACATCATATTCAAGAAAAGAAACAAGCACACCTTTGTTTGCCACCTCCCATGCGATCTCAAACAGGACTGCATCTTCCCGATCAAACTCTTCATCCCATTCCTCCAGGCCGGACAGGGAGGTGACCGACAAACTGCGCGCCAGTGGCATGCTGGGTAATAAAGCACAACGATAATATCAATCAATCTATCCATGTTTTTAGATTAACAGTCTCATTTGTTTTGACCTCCTTACATTTAAACTAATATGTAGCTTATATCCATCATATAAGTGTGAACCTTATATGATGTGCCACTGCCAAATGACCTTCAGGCAAGCCCCACACACACACATACACACACGTACACACTTCCTCATTCTCTCCTGACACAGATTACCGTTATATTAACAGCAAATCATCAAAATGACTCATTTTTCAACATCACTCACTGGCTCTTCCTCTCTCGGATTTGCACACACAAACACATTTGAAAAAGCCTGTTTGGTACTATGAGCAAGCGCATGATCAAATCATGTCATATGTTGAGATGTCTACAAATACTTTGTGACATTGTGCCTTCATCTCAAGTCTAGGCATGACCTTTTATTATTTATACATCACAACCATGTAATCATTCAGACCAGTACTTACACACCCTCCAGTTACAACATACCTTGAGCAACATGATGCCTGTTTTACGAGAAAGACAGAAAGCGATTGAGAGATGAGGCTTATAGTCCCTATAAACCTGGAGTGGCTTCATGAATAACATAACGGTACTTTATGGCCCTCCACAAAACAAAAACACGCCTTCACGCACTAGTTACACGTATTATGACACCCTGTGTAGTATTCTTGAGTGTTAGTGAAGTGTCATTCTTAACTGAGGTCTTTCTATCTCACTTGGAGACAATCGTGCGCGCGCGCGCGCGCAGACATGGGTACGTGCGCTTTCACCACACAGGAACAGTCAAACGTAGAACGTCACAGTCACCATAACAACTGAGCAAGTAAAGCCTAAATATGAAAGTGCATTAAATATACGGGCCCACACGATCAAAAAAAGTCGTAAGGTTTCCATCTGCACGCTTGAGGACGGACGGACTGGCCAGTCGAGCGCAGGCTGTGAAAGTGGGTTTGACCCAGGTAAACGAAGAGCATCGTGCGTGACAGGAATCACGGGCTTTGCGGATGGACATAATGATAATGTTCCTCTGCGGGTTTTAAAACACACGGACATGTAATTTCGGACTGACAACACGCAAAAGCAGTAAGTTATGCACTTACCCTGCGGTAGCG
This sequence comes from Cirrhinus mrigala, assembly GCA_036247105.1. Classification (NCBI taxonomy): domain Eukaryota; kingdom Metazoa; phylum Chordata; class Actinopteri; order Cypriniformes; family Cyprinidae; genus Cirrhinus; species Cirrhinus mrigala. Next base: position 24,732,595 of record CM070009.1, read on the forward strand.
TCTTATCCTCGCTCAGCGGCGCAAGCCTCACATCTGCTGGAATCAATCACCAGAAGGATGATTTGACAGTGGGCGGGGCCTCCTGCGCAAATTTTGCTTGTGTTATAGGACAGTCTGGCAGTCCATCAGGGTGACAGCACGCACCGCGACAAGGTACGTCATTAAATGTGGGCGTGTCTTATCTGACGCTGTCTCCTCCTCGATCTCTCGGTAAATGAAGAAGCAGCGTCTCTTCCTCTCCGCTCACTTCCCCAAAGAGATAGGCGTTTACTTGTATGAAATATTTGATTGGCTAAACAGAATGCTGGTTAAAAAAAAAAAAACTGCATCCCTGCTATTTTCCCCAGGCAACTCGCAAGGAAAGTAAACCTCTGGCTTTGGGTTTTGTGCGCATTTTCAGCTGTATACTTTTAGAACCAATTACTGCCTTGATCAGTACATCAGTACATAATATCAGTACATAATCACTACATATATTACAGATATTTTGGCTCTGATGTCTTGATGAATGTTTATATATTAAACTATTTTTCTACTATTCTATAACTGTTCTTATTTTATTCATTAGTTAGAGCCGTAATTTTATTTATTTATTATATATGCTATTTTTCTACCATTCTATTACTTTTCTTATTTTATTAATTATTTAGCGCCATAATTTGATATTTATTTATTTATTTATTATATAAACTATTTTGTTTGTTTAACAAAATACGTGGGTTTCCTCCGGTTTCCTCCACAATCCAAAAACATGCAGTATAGGTGAACTGGCAATAGTGAATGAATAGTGTTCCAGCACTGGGGTTGCACGAGTTAGTGCACCCTCAGGGCTGGGATGCGGCAGGAAGGGCATCCGGCGTAAAACATGTGCCAAATCGGCTGTGTTGATCACTCTGCTGTGGCGACCCCTGATTAAAAAGGGAGCAAGCCGAAAGAGAGAGCGAGAGATTTTCTTATTTTATTCATTTTTTTTGCGCCATAATTTTATATGTATTTGTTTATTCATTCATTCATTCATTATATAAACAATTTCTCTACCATTCTATTACTTTTCTTATTTTATTCATTATTTAGTGCCAAAATTTGGTTTGGTTTTTATAAAAATGACTTAGTATAATAAACATGCAGAATAAATATCTATGTTAATTATGTATGACATATTAATTATTTCTTATTCTTTATAAAATGGAATGTAATATTCAACAATTTCCGAAATAAGTAAACAGTTTTTCAAGTAATTATTTAAGTAAACAATTCAGGGTTATGTTCATGTTTAACAGCAGCATCAAGCATTTCAATAAATATCTAGATATGGGAAAAGTACGAAGAGCTATTAGGCTGCATTTAAAGATCTAATTTGTTACTTATAATTTTTCCAACCTGACACTCATTCGATTATCTATTTATCTATTAAAACGTTGTTTTTAATCGTTCTTCTCAAACACGACCCTTTCAACATGGCAGTAATCGTCATCCATATACAAGCGACTCACTTCCTATATTTCGACCAATTGCAGTCCTTCGCGGACCCTACGCAATTTTACCGGGAAAACGGATGTTGCTCATGGTCCGGTGGAAACTGACAGTCGACGCTGTGAAGTGGCGGGAGATTTGTCAAGCACATATGTGAAGTAAAAGCGATCAAGCTGGAATAAAAGGTGAAAGATTATATATTGGTTCCGTGGCTGGAGTTCACTTTAATATGTTAGATTGCCTGATGCCGCTCATTTTGCGATGTAGCATGAGTTTGGAGACTCTCTTTGTTGTTTTGCATGTTGCTAACATGTTTTGCTAGGTTTCTTGTTTGTCCAGTTCGCCTAGAGTAAGTTAGTATTTAACGTTAATAATACGCAATACGAACGTGAAACTTATTAGCCTAAATCTTGTTTATGCGATCTTACTGTTGCTAAATAAATGTTTATTTTGACTGCTAAGTTACCGGTCAAGATTAATTATAGTTGAAAGAATACTTGTGTGCAAAACCTAAATAACCTGTACGTTGCGTATGTTGCTTGTTAAACGAAATATTGCTCATTACGCGCAATACTTTACTTTTTTGTTGAACCAACCTAAAGACACCCAGGTCATCAATAATAATAGTTTCTAAATAGTTCAAAGTGGTCTAGTGAAAGAGTGCGTTTTGTAAATATCTGTTGTTGTATACATAACGTGTCTGTTAAACTCCAGAAACGTATGAATAAACGGTAAAGCAGCTTATTTTGAAAGACTCTTTTACGCCTGTTTCGTTAACCCCGCCCCTTTTATGCAAATGACGTTAGTGCTCTGACGCGCTCCATCTGAATGTTATTCTTTGAGAATGTTTTGATGTTATTCTTAATTTTTGAGACGTTTAATCGTGTGACGTGCACTATGTCTTCACTTTATAAATTGTATACTTTGTTACCCATAATGTGTTCAACATATATTCACTTGGCAAGGCAGAAGTGACCGTTTGTACTTTTTTGATTTGTTCATAAAAAGCTGACATTGTTTTTGCAGGGCCACTTTAGAATGGATTTTAAAAGGCGCAATGGAGGCCCTGCAATGGGCGGGGCTTCACAGGCTAAGAAGGGGAAAATGAACACAGAATGGGAGGATAGTCCCTCCCAGTTTGAAGAGGAACTCGCTCTATTTGATGAAATGGAAATGGAGGTGGAGTCAGGGGAGGGGCAAGCAGGTCATGATGTCATTCCAGTGGGTAAGTATCTGGTTTGTCTGTTACTTTAGAATTAATTAAATTGCATTTATTATTATACAGACCAAAACTGTTTGTCTGCAAGATATTCAAAACAACATACTAACCAGTTGTAGACAAAAAAGAAAAATGAAGAAAATGTAACAACATTCTAACTACATACATGATCTGCTTTCTTTTGCTCAGGTGACTTATTCTCTGCTGATCTTAACCCACGTTGGAAACGACCTCATGCGCCTCCTCTACAACCAAACTCAGACACACTAATTTTCCAGCAGATAGACCTGGATTACTACTTGGGTGAGACACACATGCTTTCTCACAAACCCATAAAAATCCATAAATTCGTTTAGATCTTTCCCTCATTGTGTTGTTGTCTGGTGTTTAGGACCTGCAGTGGCGGGAATGCCCGGACAGGTACAGGGCAAAGTGCCCATAGTGCGCATGTTCGGTGTGACGGACAGTGGAAATAGCGTGTGCTGCCACATTCATGGATTCGCCCCATATTTCTATGTTCCCGCCCCAAATGGTGAGCTGCCAAGTACAGGAACCTGCTCACTGTCATTGAGATGTGTTAAACACGTCTTTCATGATTTCGCTATTTGTCTGTGTCTTTCTCAGGTTTTACAAATGCACACTTGGCTGAGTTTCAGAGAGAGCTGAACTCTGTTGTATTGAAGGATATGCGCTCCAATAAAGACAATATAGCAGTCACTGTGCTGGCAGTGGACATCACCAAGAAGGAAAGTAAGTCATATTAGTGTAAATTTGTGTGTTTATACACTACCATTCAAAAGACTGTTAAGATTTCTTTACATGGAAAATTGAAAATAATATAATTTAAAATAACTGTTTTCTATTTTAATACATTATTCCAGTCTTCAGTGCCACACGATCCTTCAGAAATCATTGTAATATGCTACTTAAGAAACAATTATTATTATCAGTGTTGGAAAAAAAGTTATGCCGGTTAATATTTTTGTAGAAACTATAATACTTTATTTTCAGGATTCTTTGATGCATAGAAAGTTCAAAATAACAGCATTTATTTGAAATGGCTTTATAAATGGCTTTACTGTCATGGCTTTATTGATCAATTTAATGCATCTTTTTGAATAAAAGTATTAGTTTCTTTAGTTAGTGGTTAATTTTTACAAATTTCTTTCTTTATTTTAAACGTACAATATTGTGAGTGAAACTGTTTTTATGATGTGTTATAGCTGAGTGACTTTTCTCTATTTGTGCTAAGGTATGTATCACTACCATGGAAACAAACCTCATGACTTTCTGCGCATTACCATGGCAATGCCACGTCTGATTGCCCCGGCAAAGCGTCTTCTTGAGCAGGGCTTTAAATTTGCCAGCTTCGCCACCCAGAGCTACCAGGCCTATGAAGCTAACATTGACTTTGAGATCAGGTGTGTGTTTGTTTGTACTTGAAAATTTCTGAAACTGCTAATGTGTGGTGGACATTGTTTGCTGGACCCGATAAAGTGTGTGACTTTGTGCATGTCATGGCAGATTCATGGTGGACAGTGATGTGGTCGGTTGCTGCTGGATTGAGCTTCCTAAAGGAAAGTACAGGCTGAGAGAAGAGAGAAGTGAAGGACAGACAGATTCAAGATATCCAGGAAAGGTACTTATTTTTTTTTTTTTTTTTTTTTTTAATAAATAAGTCACTCAAAGAGAGAGTTCATCCAAAAATGAAAATTCTGTCATTAATTACTGTCATTAATTGGTCGCTCCAAACCAGTAAGACATTCTTTCATCTTTAGAACACAAATTAAGATATTTTTGATGAAATCCAAGAGCTTTCTGACCCTGCATAGACAACTACAAAACTGATGCATTCAAGGCCCAGAAAGGTAGTAAGAACGTTCCATGTGAACCACTGATGTTCTTGGTACCTTTCAGGGCCTTGAACGTGTTAGTTTTGTTGCTGTCTATGCAGGGTCAGAAAGCTCTCGGATTTCAGTAAAAATATCTTAATTCGTGTTCTGAAGATGAACTAAGGTTCCTCATGACATGAGGGTGAGTAATTAATGACAGAATTTTTATTTTTAGGTGAAATAACCCGTTAAGGCATTCGAGTGATGTATTGAACTGCCACACTCATCTGGTGTGTCTATAATGTATTTCTATCTTAGGTGTCCCTGTGTCAGTATGAGGTGGATGTGGCATGGAATAACTTGATCAGTCATCCAGCTGAAGGAGAATGGCAGAGGATTGCTCCACTCAGAGTCCTGAGCTTTGATATTGAGTGTGCTGGCAGAAAAGGTGTGTGTTTGTGCACACTCAATATGTGTATTTTTAACATTTTTTTTCTTTCCTTTTTTAGGCTCTTTTACCTGAGCTTATTTTGTGTTTAATGCATTGTTTCAGTAGTAGCCCATAAAACCACATGGTAGAAAGTTCTGTATAAAGTTGTGAATCTGACACTGATTGTGTTGGACCTCAGCATTTCTGGTAGAGTATCATCACTTTTGAACTATCCACAAATTCAAGTTTTCATTGTTTTGGATAATGTATTTAAAAAAATGAAATATATTTATAATATTTAATTAACATTAAAAGCAATTAAAAACATTAATTAACAAAAAAAAACATTTTAAAATATTTTCATTGTTAAATTATTTAACAAATGTTACAATTATTGCTGAATCAAATGAACTTTATGATTTTGAGATCCATCTTTTCACACTGAGGACAACTGAGGGACTCATATGCAACTATTACAGAAGTTTTAAACGTTCACTGATGCTGTTGAAGGAAACACGATGCATTAAGAGCCGGGGGGTGAAAACTTTTGGAATTTGAAGATCAGGGTAAATTTAATGTAGTTTGTCTTCTGGGAATCTTCTGTAGCTTCTGAAGGGCAGGACTACATGAAAAAAATAAGATATTTAGGCAAAATAAGAAAAATCTACACATCTTCTTTATGTTCAAAAGTTTTAACACCACCACCACCGGCTCTTAATGCATCGTGTTTCCTTAAATAGCATCAGTGAGCATTTGAACCTTCTGTAAATATGAGTCCCTCAGTTGTGAAAAGAGGGATCACAAAATCATAGTCATTGTTAAAAAGTATTCAAATACACAAAAATGCTGAAAAACCACAGAATTTGTGGGACCTGAAGGATTTTTCTGAAGAACAGCAGGAAGTTTAACTGTTCAGGATAAACAAGGAACTCATGAACAACTATCACTAAAAAAAAACAAAAAAAAAACATCATTCAGGTAACAACACAGTATTAAGAATCAAGCGTATGTAAACTTTTGAACGGGGTCATTTTTATAAATGTAACACTTTTGTCAATGTAACACAATCCAAGTGAACAATAACAAGTAGCTTAGTACAAGTAGTAGCCACAATGTGCCACTTTTGTGCTTGTGCTTTTTGTATTATACCCTCCTGTGTAAATATCTGAACTGTTTGTGTGTTACAGGTGTGTTTCCCGAGCCAGAGATCGATCCTGTGATTCAGATCGCCTCAATGGTGCAACGTCAGGGAGAGAAAGAGCCGTTTATCCGGACGGTCTTCACCTTACAGAGCTGTGCCAGTATAGTGGGCTCCCAGATTCTCTGCTTTACTCAAGAGAAACAGTTACTGCAGGTACATACTCACAGATTCTAGGAACTATACTTGCACTGAAATGCTTACATGTGCATATTCTTTCCAATGTAAAAGTACCTGGTGCAATAGTAATAATGCATATGTGTGGTTATCTCAGAGTTGGGCTGAGTTTGTGAGGACAGTGGATCCTGACATCATCACCGGCTACAATATCCAGAACTTTGACCTTCCGTACCTCCTCAACAGAGCCGCAACCTTAAAGGTAACTTGATTTTATATGTTTTTACACCAAGTTTATTTACTTTTTGTGACATTTGTGATGGGAAGTGAACACAAAACCAGTGGGATCAGTGGTGGCTCTTGTCTTTATATTTTAATTCAGGCAGGTGTAATGGTATATTAAGCCATTAATTTCTCTCCGTAGGTGAATTTGTTTCCATATCTGGGCCGTGTGCGGGGCATTAAATCAGTCCTAAAGGACTCCAGCTTCCAGAGCAAACAGATGGGGCGCAGAGAGAACAAAACTGTCAATATGGAGGGACGTGTGCAGTTTGACCTACTACAGGTACACTCACTTAAACTCCCAAATTGTGGCATCATATTAATTCATGACTGCACATACTGTGACTCACCAAGTTTTTTCTGTGTTGTAGGTGTTGCTGAGGGATTATAAACTGCGCTCTTACACCCTAAACGCCGTCAGTTTCCATTTTCTGCAAGAGCAGAAGGAAGATGTGCAGCATTCGATCATCACAGACCTACAGGTACAGCCAGTCTGATCGTTGTCATATTCTTTTAACCTATCAGATCCCTCAACTCCATCTAAAAGATTTGATATCCAGTAAACCTAAAAAACTCTTTCCTTTCTCTTATTTGTATGATTAGAATGGGAATGAGCAGACGCGTAGGCGTTTGGCTGTGTACTGTCTGAAGGATGCGTATCTGCCCCTGCGCTTGCTGCAGAAGTTAATGTGCGTCATTAATTACATGGAAATGGCCAGAGTTACCGGGGTGCCCCTGACCTACCTGCTCTCTCGTGGGCAGCAGATTAAAGTGGTTTCACAGCTCCTGAGACAGGTCTGCGCATGTCTCTTTGTTGCATATGGTAATATAATAAACCTAGCAAACATGATGCTTAAATGTATTTTCAATGGCTTAAATGTAGGCTATGAAGCAGGATCTGGTGATGCCAGTGGTGCGGACAGAGGGTGGGGAGGACTATACTGGAGCCACTGTCATAGAGCCAGAGAAAGGGTTTGTACCCACTTATTGTGATTTATATTTTCGTTCTCAAATCAGAGAATATGAAAATCGATTTATCAGTAAAAAGTGACAGACATAAAAATACATTTATAAAGTTATGAAACCTTCGTATGTTAAACATTCCACAAAAAGAACTGTTTTCAACATTGATAATAAAAATAATGTTTCTTGAGTGCAAGATCATCATATTTGAATGATTTCTGAAGGATCGTGTGACACTAAAGACTGGATATTAATATAGAAAATATTAAAGGGAAATAGTAAGACTTGTATGGCGTAATGTAATGTAAATGATGTCTCTTATTGAAATATGTAGTAGAAAACCCATGAAAGATTTACATTCTTTAAAAAAATCCACATTGTTTTATACATGTTTTGAACTATATTTTGATTACGTCAAATGGTTGCTGTCAGTGAGCTACTGGTTACAACAACACAATTCGGAAAAATAAAATACTGATATGATGCCACAAAGTGTGGCTTTTAGATGTCATTTTCTGTCAGAGGGCAACAAGAGAAATGATGCAAGTCTTCATTGCTTTCCTAGTGATAAGAAGAGAAGAAAAGAATGGGAAGGTGCCTGTAGACAAATAAAACTTCCTAAAGACCTGCGTCTTTGTTCTCTCCACTTTAGCCTTGATGCCTTTGAGGCTTTTAGTAGAGCACAGCTACTGAAAGAGCCAAGAAATGCTTGATGCGTCCTGGCAGGATGTAAACATGCTGAAGCTTGTCATGACGCCGCAGCCACTAAAGGAGGTTCTCAGCACGGATTTCACTTGATATCCAGGGGCATTTAGACTTGTTGTGGGGAAAAAAAAATCAATGATACAGCATTTGATTTAACCCTGCGCTTATATCCATCTCCACATGTAAGCGCTTTCAGTAGCTGTGCTTATTGTATCAGTATTTTATTTTCCGAGTTGTGTCGTAATAAAAATAGCAACAAGTTGCACCAGTAGCTTACCGATTGCGACCATTTAATGTCATTCAAATAATGGTGAGACATCATTTACACTATATTAAGCCATACAAGTCTCAATACCCTGGGTTCCCTTTAAAATAGAAAATGTTTCTTTTAAATTGTAATAATATTTTACAGCATTATTGTTTGTACTGTTTTAGTTTTGGTGAGCGTAAGAAATTTATTCCAAAAAAACAAAATAAAAACTTTCTAACCCCAAATTTTGTGTGTCTGTTTCCAGGTATTACAGTGTTCCTATAGCGACCCTGGATTTTTCATCACTGTATCCCTCCATCATGATGGCTCATAATTTATGTTACACTACACTCCTGCAGAAAAGCCAGTTGGAGAAACTCGGGTGAGGAGTGTGTGTGTGATGTAAAGTGTTAAAGTGAAAGTTTCTTTGAATTGCCTGAATGTTGTTCTTTTTGCAAATTAATAAAGCTTTATATTGTGTGTGTGTGTGTGTGTGCGCATGCTTTTAGTCTGGCTCCAGAAGATTTCATCAAGACCCCCACAGGTGATTTGTTTGTGAAGAGCTCTGTGAGGAAGGGCCTTCTCCCTGAGATCCTGGAAAACCTGCTGAGTGCCAGGAAAAGGTGAGTTCAACAATTAAAATAAATGAAGTTTGTTAATAAACTGTTTACTACTGATGATAAATGGTGTGCCTCCCATAAATTTAAGACAAAGGGGTAAAAAATGCCCCTGCACAATGAAACAATGTATTGCATCTGTAGTGATTTAAAATTAAATGTGAAAATGAACAAAACGTGTCAATTTGCGGAATAACATTAGATTCACTCACACTGCATCAGATTGTTTTTACACTCTGTTTGTGCAGCGTCGAGCCTTATAACCAATCAAACCTGTTTGTTTAACTTGGAATGCATTGGCCAATCAGAGGCGCTTAGATTAATCAGTGCTGACAGTGGCTGAGCTGTTAAGTGTGCATGCTCGCAAATTCCCTTATCATAAACAACACAGTGCAGATACGATGTAAATAAGATTAATTTCGTAGCTTCAGTGATTATAACAGGAGTTTTTGCATAACTTGTGTTGGACTAAAGTCATGCACCAAGATGTTTGTCTATGAAGCCAGAATGTGACATGGCCACTATGAAACAAAAATGTTTTATATTGTTTTCTGTATCAATTTTAATAATTATCATTGCAACGTAAAGAGCAATGATCTACAATAATAGTTTTTTTGTCATAATATTGCAGCCCTGTGAGCTCCTGTTTTTTTTTTTTTACATGTATTATTTAGATACAATTTTAAACAGCCTGTTGTTATTGACACCATAATACAAGTATTTGACATTTAAAGACAGCATATGGTTGTAAAAAAAATATATTGCCGCCTTAACGAAAAATTACATTTCTGACCCTTGTGTGCGTTCTGTATTTTTATGCTTATTTTAACATAGCATCATTAATTTAGCAAGTCATACCATTATTTTACCAAGTTTTAAATATGATTATATGTAATATTCACATTTTGACTCTTGACACTTTGATGTGCCTGTAGGGCAAAGGCAGAACTGAAAAAAGAGACAGACCCCTTTAAAAAGCAGGTGCTGGATGGAAGGCAGTTAGCTTTGAAAATCAGTGCAAACTCTGTGTACGGGTTCACCGGGGCTCAGGTGGGCAAACTGCCCTGTTTGGAGATCTCACAGGTGAGTTTCAGCGCTCGCACATGGACAAATACCATCAGATGGTTTTATACAGATGTTTTAGGATGTTTTTCTCTTTCATCTGTAGAGCGTCACAGGCTTTGGTAGGCAGATGATTGAACAGACCAAACAGCTTGTGGAATCAAGATACACAATCTCTAATGGTTACCAGGCAGATGCAAAGGTATTTAATCACATAAACATGTTTTAGCTTTGTTTCAATACACTAAAAACATTCAGTGATGCAAGTCAGCTGTGTTTCAGGTCGTCTACGGAGACACAGACTCTGTGATGGTGAAACTAGGTGTGCCCACAGTACAAGAAGCAATGAATCTGGGAAAGGAGGCAGCCGATTGGGTCTCCTCCCACTTCGTTCCACCAATCAAATTAGAGTTTGAGAAGGTAGAGAAAACACTCCAAGATTTCACAACAGAAGCCATCGGATATGATTCCTAACAAGCTTAATAATCTCTTCACACTTTTTCAGGTGTATTACCCATATCTGTTGATCAATAAGAAGAGGTACGCCGGGTTGTATTTCTCTTCTAACGCTGAACATCATGATAAGATGGATTGCAAAGGAATTGAGACCGTCAGACGAGACAACTGCCCTCTAGTGGCCAACCTTATCAACACGTGCCTCCAAAACATCCTCATTGACAGGTACAAACATTGCCACACTCAGAAAACCCCCATGTGCTTGGATACACAACGGTGACGCACAAACTAGCGTGCGTAAGAATGAAGACAAGACTCTACAAGCTTTAATAAAAGCCATTTTTGTGTATATTCTGGTGGCAGCACACCTTGCATACACTGACACTCACATTAATTCATGTGGCGTGATGATGTGTTTTGTGTTTCAGAGACCCTGATGGAGCAGTCGCTCACGCTAAAGAGGTGATCTCTGATCTGCTGTGCAACCGCATTGACATCAGTCAGCTGGTCATAACTAAAGAGCTCACGCGAACCGCACAGGAGTATGCCGGCAAACAGGCCCACGTCGAGCTGGCTGAGAGGTGCGTGTTTGTTTTTATCTTGACTGCGAGTTCAAAATTCTCCATTCTGACACTGAAATATGCCATTCACATGATTTAGGCCCATCTGAGTAGTTTTTATTCATAAGTATCTGAAGGGGACTGTGACTCTGTGTGATGCCTGATAAGCACAGCTGCTTTGTGTACAGGGATTATCATTAGGGCTGGGTAAAAAAAAAAATTGATTTCTTGATTTTAATCGTTTCTTATTTTTACGAAACGATATTGATTTTTAAATCCCAAGAATCGATTAGTCTAGCCTGTTTTCAGTTAATGAATGGAACATCTTAGCGCACCTCCCATCTGATAAATCACAATAAGCTTTGTGCTTTGTTACTTTTGATATGAAACAGTCTCAGATTTAAAATTCTGTCCATTTTATTACAATAATATATATATATATATATAATATATATCCAAAATAATCAGTATTGAATCAAATATAATTGTGAATCGAATCGCAAGCTTGTGAATCAGAATCAAATCGAATTGTGAAATTTGTGTCACAACCTAGCCCTAGTTTATTAGTTCTAAAGGTTTTTACTCCAAACGAACTAAAGTTAAAAATAATTTGTTTATAGTTTCTCCACAGGAGAGTTTGTTGTTTCAAAACAAAAGGAAATGTACATCACATCTGCATTGGCTATCAGCCAAAATGACTTGAAATGAAAAATATCGGAATATTGGATAACGGCAAAAATCTAATACCGTGCAACCCTATGATTAACTAAAACAAACCAGTTTTGTTACTTAAAAAATAAAACAAACATTAGCTGAAATTAAATAAAATATATTTTATAAAAAAGATATATAAATACATTTATTTTTCTTTAAGTTAGCTACATCTATTTTTTTGGCCAAAAAAACTAAAAGTACTAGAATAACTAAAACCTAAATTAATAAATAAAAACTATATTTATATTTAAAAAAAGAATAATAAAAACGACAAAAATGCAAATTGCTGAAAAATTTAAAGTGAAAATGGAAAAACAAAATCACATTCAAAATATTATAATATATATATATATATATATATATATATATATATATATATATATATATATATATATATATATATATATATATATATATTTTTTTTTTTTTTTTTTTTTTTAATTGTGGGTACTGCAAAATGCGCGTAGCATGTTGCGCATAATTTTGCAGTAATCAGTTGTTCCACAGGGTGGCAACACTGCCCCTGGCTGTTGTTTCACAGTAGAAAATTAAACTAAAGAGACTGAACAACAAAATAGCAGAGACTAAAACAACAACGACAGAAGCTCACATTGCATGTGTCGACCGTAGAGTATACAGCATACAGTAGAGGCAGTAGTTTTTACGCGTACAAAAATGATTTTTCTAAAAATTCAGCAGTTTTCAGCTGCTTATTCCATTAACTTTTTAGAAGAAAAATCCAGAGTTTGCTGGTGTGCAAGTAAATCACTTGAGCATGTAAACACTTTCCGCAAACGTGGGTTTTAGGATGCGGAAACGTGATGCCGGTAGCGCTCCAAATCTTGGAGATCGAGTCCCATACGTCATCATCAAAGCAGCAAAGGGAGTGGCAGCATATATGAAATCAGAGGTCAGTGTTGTGTATTGCCTGTTTTTATATAACCATTTTCCTATACTGCAGTTGTTTATGTTGAGTTCTGTCTCTCAGGACCCCATCTATGTGCTGGAGAACAACATCCCCATAGACACACAGTACTACCTGGAGCAGCAGCTGTCCAAACCTTTACTGCGCATCTTTGAACCCATACTGGGCGAGAGCAAAGCTGAGAGCGTGTTGCTGAGTGAGTATCGTCTATTAAGCTCACAAACACAGCAAAGGACTAGTTCACTCCAAAATTAAAATTTCCCTATAATTTACTCACCCCAATGTCATCCAAGTAATTAAGGTTTTTGAGGAAAACATTCCAGGATTTTTCTCCATATAGTGGACTTTAAATGCAGTTTCAATGCAGCTTCAAAGGGCTCTACATGATCCCAGCCAAGAAATAAGGGTCTTATCTAGTGAAACGACATTTTCATTTTATAAAAAAAAAAAAAAAGTTTCTACTTTTTAATCACAAGTGCTCGTCTTGCACTAGCTTGACTTCACACATCACACAGTCATGGTGCAAAGGTCATGTGTGACGTAGGTGGAAGAACCAACCCAGTATTTACAAAGTTGAAGGAGAAAATGAGAGTTTTTCGCCATACCCTTCCTTTTTACACTGGAGTACAGTTGAAGAACTAACCATGTGTGATCGAGATGTCTTCGGGTGAAACAATAGACTTCTCTCTGTTGACATTTGCTGTCAACAGATCTTTTTTTGTGTGCAAAAAAGATCCATTGTTCATTGCCACATAGTGTAGCAATGAATGAAACACACCTCACACAGAAATTACTTTGAAACCAAGCAGTTTTCTGTGACCCACCGCAGAATCTGTCTGGGAAAATATTTGGCCTCATATGTGTTTTAGTGCAGCCAGCAAGAACTTCAGAATAGAAAGATACAAACCCTTTTTATCTCATCAAATTCATTTTGAACTCTGATAAAATAGGATTTCTTTCAGAAATGTTTCCGCTGATACGTCTGCTTTTTGCTGTGTTTCAGAGGGCGATCACACACGCTGTAAGACGGTCTTGACATCTAGAGTCGGTGGTCTCATGGCTTTCGCTCAGAAACGAAGCACTTGCATTGGCTGCCGAGCTGTGCTCAAAACTGATGGTATGTATTAGGGGTGTGTGTGTAGGTCTCAGTAGTACTAGAAATCACAAAACTGATGTACTTACGGTTTTCCTCTCTACAGCTGCTGTGTGCGACTTCTGCAAAAAGAAGGAGTCAGAGCTTTATCAGAAAGAGGTGTGTTTTGTTTGTGTTTAAATCTCTGCAAACTTGTGTTCTTAAGTAGCGCTGAAGATTGTTCGTGTCTTTTAGATCGCTCATCTGTCGACTCTAGAGGAGAAATTCTCACGTCTGTGGACTCAGTGTCAGCGCTGTCAAGGTTCACTGCATGAAGATGTGCTGTGCACCAGGTATTTACACATGTGCACGCTTGCCTGGACAACATATCAAATATTCACTATTTAGGTATAATTACTTTGGTGATGTACCAGTGAATAAAACACATTTTTGTTACTTTCTTTTTCAGTCGAGACTGCCCCATCTTTTACATGAGGAAGAAGGTGCAGAAGGATTTAGATGATCAGGAAAAGCTCATCTCTCGTTTTGGCTGGTGATGGACGAAGATCTTTTCTTTTGCTTTCACCTTTCTCAACATTCATTATCATCTTACCTCAGTGAAGGGGTCTGTCTCCGTTTTGTAAAGAATCTTCATTTTCTAATGGCTGAGTAAATAAATAAATAAAGTGCATTTTTGTAAAATGGTTGTCTTCGCTTGTCTGATTTAAGCTAATATTTGAATACTTTTTAAGCATAATGTTTTTTTATTATTATTCATTAAAGGTTTTAAGTGTGAAATAAAGGCATAATGGCTCCCATAGTCATGAAAAAAATATTTAAAGTCATGAACAATTCTGTTGTCAATATTATTTTTATAATATCATCAGATATAAATTTCAAATTTTTATAAGTGCTTGTCTGATAATCGCAGTGATGATGACCAGGTTGGAGTCTCGAAGTAAATCGACAGTTCAAGAGTCTGTAATCTGAGATTCAACCCATAGAATTTGTCTTTAAAGTGATCCTTTGCCATTTAGCTACATTTGTAACTTTTTAAAGTTCAACAGAGTTCAGAAAACAGAAGAGAAAAGAAAAAAAAATGTAGACACCCTAGGCAGTATTTTATATATCCCGCATATTGCATTCATGCATGTTTTCACTTCTGTCATTATACTCCTAAATCCAAGCTATATTAAGGGTTACAAATATTTGAAAATCCCACATGGATCATACCAGAACAAGAATTCTGACAGCAGCAACCTACTGTAGGTCGGGTGAATGAGGTGAAAAGTTTACATACACCTTGCAGAATCTGCAAAATGACAATTTTTCACCAAAATAAGAGGGATCATACAAAATGCATGTTAATTTTTTTTTTTAGTATTGACCTGAATAAGATATTTCACATAAAAGATGTTTACATGTAGTCCACAAGAGAAAATAATAGTTGAATTTATAAAAATGACCCATTTCAAAAGTTTACATACACTTGATTCTTAATACCATGTTGTTACCTGAATAATCCACAGCTATGTTTTTTGTTTAGTGATAGTTGTTCATGAGTCCCTTGTTTGTCTTGAACAGTTAAACTGCCCGCTGTTCTTTAGAAAAATCCATCAGGTCCCACAAATTCTTTGGTTTATCAGCATTTTTGTGTATTTGAACCCTTTCCAACAATGACTATATGATTTTTAGATCCATCTTTTCACACTGAGGACAACTGAGGGACTCATATGCAACTATTACAGAAGGTTCAAACGCTCACTGATGCTCCAGAAGGAAAAAACGATGCATTAAGAGCGAGGGGGTGAAAACTTATGAACAGAATGAAGATGTGTACATTTTTTTTCATTTAGTACTGCCCTTCAGAAGCTACAGAAGATACTTACATGTTTCCCAGAAGACAAAATAAGTTAAAAATAAGTTTTCACCTCCGGCTTCAATGCATCGTTTTTCCTTCTGGAGCATCAGTGAGCGTTTGAACCTTCTGTAATCGTTACATATGAGTCCCTCAGTTGTTTTCAGTGTGAAAAGATGGATCTCAAAATCATACAGTCATTGGAAAGGATTCAAATACACAAAAATGCTGACCAAAGCCAAAGAATTTGTGGGATCTGAAGGATTTTGGGACAAACAAGGGACTTACGAACAACTATCACTAAGCAAAAAAAAAAACACAGCTGTGGATCTTTCCAGTAGCAACACAGTATTAAGAATCAAGTGTAAGTAAACTTTTGAATGGGTAATCTTTATTAAAAAAAAAAATATATATATATATATATATATATATATATATTGGATCAGCTTTTCTGAGTATATCAGAAAAACTGATTCAACTGCCCTGGTATTACCATAACAATAACAGGATATACCTGTTATAAAGCAGATATGATAACTGAAAAGTTTCAACTGCAATTGAATTTGTTGAGGATAATCACACAGTCATCTAGCCAAAAGTCTCTTTATTCACAAAACATATAACTACAGTTATCATTGTGGCAAAGGGAATGCATCAATCACAAGTTTTGGTCACATGTTTAGCCTGAACCAAAACTATTACTGTCTCTCTCGTCTAAAATTGTCCTGCCCTCCCCAACCAAGCCTCATCACAGGTGATAACAACTGGCATTTTACACAATTCATCATAATACACAAAAAGTTAATGTCCAATACAATGCTGGTATGTGTACTGAAATGTTTTAATATTAAATTTTACAAAAATACAGGAATTTACCATAAAATACTGCTGGGAGAAATAAAAACAAACAAAAAAAAAAGCAAGCTTGATTTTTCCAAATTTCATAATTATAGAAGGGCTACATTAGGTGTAGGACAGCTAAGTTTTAGTCTAAGCCATGACAATAACAGAAACCTGGGGCGAAATGCATTCTGGGATAATGACAAATATATCACATGTAAATTTTGTACAAAGAATAACAGGGCAAAAACTACAGAAACCCCCTTTGATGCCAAAATCACGTTTTAGCAAGAACACTAAATATTTCTAGATAAATCCCACAATGCATGAGGTGCAAACAGGTGTACAAAACATTATATTAGTGGTATATTAGTGGCTCTAATGTGCTTTCCCACAGGCCACAAAAACTTTAAGGGACTTTTGAGCTTCCTCATTCCCGACCACCGTTAACCACGCATGCGTGCTGACTGGCTCACAAAGTTTTGAAAATATGAGACATGATCAGGCTTACTTTAAAAAAAAAAAAGTTACCCACTACCGACTTAAAGTATATCCCTTCACCACCTCATTCATTCATTACAAATGTCAAGATTCCTTGCTGCTGTGACTCTAAAATACGACTGTAAAACTATGACACACATCAGGTTTTTTTTAGCACAGAAGAGGGAAACAGCAGCGCAAAGTTGACGAGTCCACTTGAGACTAGCCGAATTGGATAACGTGACGTCAAAATACATCTTTTCCGAAGTAATTCCACAGTTGCCCGATTCTCACTGAGGTCTCATGCGCACATACATACAAACACATACGACAGCCAGTCAGGTTCCTATTCCTCAAAGGCTGGTGGCGTAAGAGAGAGTGGTAAGAAAAGGAAATGGTGTGTGTATGTATGTGTAATGCTACAGTAGTGTGTGTGAGTGTGTATGTGTGTGACCTTGAGTGCATTGCTATCACAGGGGGTGCAGTGCGAGGCTGTACGCGTGTATCGCTATAAAAGAGTACAACGTCTCTGTGTGTGCTTTTTGCTTTTCTTATTGCTGCGGTTCGTCTCCTTGTATCTTCGGATCTCCCGCACGAGAGAGTAAAACGCCTCTTCAACTCCCTGCAGACAGAAAAAGACAGGATAGATTTAGAACTAATGCTGATTTTGCCGTTGTCAAAAAGTTCAGTGCACATGATACTTCTACTCCGATTTGCCCCCCTAAAAATAAACAAAGGCACACACGTCCTGTCATCACAGTCATTGTGTCTTCAGGTTTGCTGACATGTTTCTGGAGGGTTGGGTTCTGGAGAGGGCGTGTGACTGAAGTCTAGTGTAAACCGTTTTATAATCTCAAAACTTATCAAACTGCTGTGAAATCTTCTGCTTGATTAGTGTGTTGTTTCTCAACCACTTGGTTAGGTATTTCATCATCTAACGCAGCCACATTCATACATTGTTAGGGAGCATTCACACAGAGCATGTTTTTGCATTCCATTGTGCTGCTATTCCATTGTTTTTTTTTTGTTGTTGTAAAATTTTCTAGACAGACATGTTTGTTGTACAAGCATATAACTTCTTTTGCAGTGTCTCACGCGATGCAATGTTTGATTTGGCCCACTATGGCATTTCACAAGATTGGGGGGACAAGAAAAAGAAAAAGCACATTCATTAAAGCACAATCAACCATTTAATCTTTTTGTTTTAACCTTTTTGTGTTTCTTTTTTTTTTATATTGTTACATTACAATTTTACATTTACAAATGTAGAAAAAAATATATATAATTGGATATAATCAATACTACATTTAGTTTTATTTTTGGCCCTTTGTAGTAAACAGCTGGTCACCTCTGCCATAGACCTTTATGATTTTTTTTTTGACTCCACTGTCCTGTCTCACATTTTCAAATTTCAAAAATGTGAATCACCCCATGATTGCTGATGTTCTGAATCATATGATTGTATTCAGACCAAGAGCATGATTTTTTTTATGGTTTTATACATAGGAGACCTAGTATGCCCCTTTTTACAGTATGTAATATAAGTCCTCTAATAGTCGACTAACCATTGGTCAACAAGAGGAGGCTTGGTCAAACAAAACTTTTATTAGTCGCAGAAAAAAAACAAAAAAAACACAGGAAGTGGCAAAGTCACGCAATCCGTGATGGACAGATTGTTAACGGCTGGTCTGTGTGGTAATACAACTATCGAGCAGGACATCGAAACACTCACCTATCATTCATCGACCTCGAATATGGCTTTTCATCTTAAAGTTGTATGTAGAAGCAACTTTACATGGCCGTTCAATCTAATGTTAACCTAGAAAAATGTGTGCTATAAGTGTTTGTGCGGAGTGTGGAAGCTGAATAGTAGCACGCTTACTGCATGACAGATGAAGGTGCCCGTGCGGTCCCTTGCTCTTAAAATACTATGTCATTTCTGGTCATACAGATGAAAGTAATACATCTTTCGAATCTGTAAAGATTCTGTTTATTTGTGTGCACTCAGAATAACAATGGAAAGTTGTGCTTTTGTAAAATAATTTAAGTAAACAGGATGCATTCTCTGCCATCTTGGTCTCTGTGAACTTGAGCCCTAGTCTCTGGTGTCCCCAGAATGTGAGCAAAAATTTGTGTATACCTTTGCTTCCACCCCATTTCCAGAAGAGGGCAGAGCCTTTACAGCTTGCGCTTCTGATAATCCGTCAACAACAAAACTGGAGAATCTCAACCAGCCAAAATGTCAGAAATTATGAAATTTGCAGACAGTGATCGTTTTCAGGATAAAACTAGTGACATAGCTCTGCTCTCTGTGAATACAGTCAGAGACTGTGGTAATTTTAGCCACTTCATCTGTACAGCATGCTAACACAAAATCTTTAAAATATGTTTAAGAGTTTTACACACCGGTCTGTTATTGTGGGGACATTTCCACACCCCTAAACATGACATGGCACAAAACGTAATGTGATTGGTTGCTTTATCTGTCAGTCATATGGCCTCTTGGGCGGTTTTTGGACATTCAAAGTGGCCAAGATTCCCAGACCTTTTGCTGTCAGTCTGAAGGTCTGGCTAAGCGAGACTAACCCATCTTTCAGAATTAGCTTCTGTGTAAATCCTGTGTTGAACTGACCCTTGTTTACAAAGCAGTCCAGCATAAAATGATTTGGAAAGGAAAAGGAAAGGAAAGGACGTGACGTGTGGCCAAGTATGGTGACCCATACTCGGAATTTATGCTCTGCATTTAACCCATCCAAGTGCACACACACAGTAGTGAGTAGTGAACAAACGCACACACACACCCCGAGCAGTGGGCAGCCATATTGCTATCGCTGCGGCGCCCGGGGAGCAGTTGGGGGTTCGGTGCCTTGCTCAAGGGCACAAGCTTTCGGTTACAAGCCCGACTCCCTAACCATTAACCTCAATCTCTTCTGCACATTTCCTACCATAAATGAAATTCATCCTCAGTGCTCACTGTGGCTCAGATACCGAGAGTCTTCAGAGACTCTTATTTGTACATCCAAAAACAGTATTTGCAATGGTTATGTGGTGCAGACAATATGCAAATAGGACCTACAGCAACGATATCCACCTTCTTCACGTAAAAAGGGCAAGGCCATTTGTAAATTTCATGGGTCTGGCTTCCGGTCTCATCCGCATCCAGAAATTTTTAGCTGAACAAAACAGCTTGTTTTGCTCCTTGATATTGCAAATTATTGTGTCTTACCATATAATTTTAATGTTCTATCTTAATTATGAACACACTGTTTTGTAGTGCAAACAGTTTTACCATTTACTGCACATTTTTCTTGTTATTTTCCTATAGTGGCTAATGAACCAAATGGTGAATAAACATGGCAGATTATGTGTGGTTCAATCAGGGCAGAGTCAATGTGAAAAGGGCAGATAATCAGTCATAGGCAGGGCTTATCCCTACTGTGCTGTCACAGTAGGGGGGAAAATCTGAAAGTGTGTGTTTTCAGACACTGCTTCAAGTTTCTGTGCATCATAAAAAAAAAAAAAAAAAAAAAAGGAGTGGGTGGATTTTTAACATTATAGGCTAGATGTGGGTCCACACACACTGTGGACACACATCAGGTTTCATGCACTTTGTGCACTTAGTGAATTAGCATAGTAGCCTCTCCGTCAATCACAACCTGCTTTCTGTAAGAATTCTGCATGGAATAGACATAAAATGCCTACAAACAGGTTTTTGAACTTAGTTTACTTGAGTGGTGTTTTTAGAATGGTCTGTCATGTGCAAGATGTCCGAACAGAATACACAAACACAATAGTCAAATACTAGCATTAGTTTGCGTTGAAAAACAATAGAAATGCAGAGCATTGAATGCAAAACACTGTTTTGTGTAAATGGCCTCTTAAAGGGGTCATCGGATGCAAAGTTCACTTTTACATGTTGTTTGAACATTAATGTGTGTTGTCAGTGTATGTACAAATCTACCCTATAATGATAAAAATCCATGCAGTCGTTTTTAATTCATCTGTAAAAATAATATCCTCTTTTTCAATTGAGCCATTCTCAGATGCCTGTCGGTGTGCCGTCACACAGACAGAGGCCGCTCCCACGATAGCTGATGGACATGAACGTCTTAACTCAGACCCGCCTTAAATCAGCTGTAACAGTCCGACCTCCATTGTTTTAATGCCGGAGCAGGGATGTAAGTTAGACAAGAATATCTCCGATTGAGCGACTGAGGTGTAATAATGAACATAGTGATCGTCATTTACTCCCGACATCTGAGCCGCTGAAGATGCAGTGGATCACGTTTGTTTTTGA
This sequence comes from Cirrhinus mrigala, assembly GCA_036247105.1. Classification (NCBI taxonomy): domain Eukaryota; kingdom Metazoa; phylum Chordata; class Actinopteri; order Cypriniformes; family Cyprinidae; genus Cirrhinus; species Cirrhinus mrigala. The sequence goes on from CM070009.1 coordinate 24,753,945, forward strand.
AGGGAATGCGCCTCCCGATCTACATAAATGCATCTATGTTTGCGTGAATCATTCGTGATCCAGCTTCAGTTACAGTAGAAGTGAGTATAAGGTTTCTTATGAATCTTTGTGATCGCCTTTCCTAATAATGTGCTAGTTAGCAAGTTTAGTGGCTAAGCGTGGCTAAATGCAGCTAAAGTAAATAGGCTCGTAAAAAAGGTGTTATTTACACTACCACTGAGAAATTTTAACCAAAGCATGTTATAGACTTTTCATCCATTGACCCCTTTAAAAGGTTAGTTCACCCAAAAGTTAAAATTCTGTCATTAATTTTTCACCCTCATGTCGTTCCAAACCTGTAAGGCCTTCATTTATCTTCAGAACACAAATTAAGACATTTCTGATGAAATCCGAGAGCTTTCTGATCGTGCATAGACAGCAATGCCAACTACCTCATTTAAGACCCAGAAAGGTAGTAAGGGCATCTTTAAAATAGTCCATGTGAGATCAGTGGTTCAACCTTGATGTTATGAAGCCACGAGAATACTTTTTGTGCACAAAGAAAACAACAACTTTAAAAATATCTTTCTGGGACGTTTAAATGTCTATGCAGGGTCATAACACTCTCGGATTTTATAAAAAAATATCTTAACTTGTATTCGAAGATGAACAAAGGTCTTGCATATTTGGAATGACATGAGGGCGAGTAATTAGGAGAGAATTATCATTTTTAGGTGAACTATTTCTTTAACGTTTAAAATCAGTGTCACCCACCTGTCGCGTCTTGGCAGATGTTTCGACAAACGGGACCCCGTAACTTCTGGCGAGTTCTTGGGCTTGACGTGTCTCCACAGTACGAGAGGCCAGGTCACTTTTGTTCCCCACCAGCACCATCGGGACATTGTCGCTGTCTTTGACACGGTTTATTTGCTCCCTGCACAGAAACAAAACACAACATGGTTGATCTTTCTCTAATTCCACACTGGCTTACTTACTCATCAACTTCAAGACACATGAAAAAGGAAGCTGGCATATTAATGCAGTGTAGTGATGTCATCCTGCTGAATTCACATCTCTGTCGAGCAACTTTTCCATTTGATCATATTTTAAGTTTTAAGGAAGTAAAAAAAGTTTTGTTTGCGGTTCATCGACACATTATTTTTGATGGTAACTGACGCTCAGTGTCCTTTTCGTATATCGGTCTATCATAATGTGTTTGGCTATATACCTGTAAAGATGTACGTCCTCAAAGGATTTGGCGTTATTGATGGCAAATACACACAGAAAGCCCTCTCCTGTCCTCATATACTGGTCTCTCATGGCACTGTACTCCTCCTGACCTGCGGTGTCCAGAATGTCCAGCAAACAAGTCTCTCCGTCAATCACAACCTGCTTTCTATAAGAATCCTGCATGGAATAGACATAAAAAGAACAGATCTGTGTTTTTATACGCTATGATGATCAACAAAGAACTCTCATTTTTGGAAAACCATGACAACAATCTTAAAAAAAATATATATATCTTAAAGGGACAGTCCATACATAAATGAAAACGGCGTCATCGTTTACTCCCCCTCATGCCATTCAAAACCTGCATGCATTTATTTCTTCTGTGTAACATGAAGATATTTTGAAGGATGTTGATAACCAAACACTTTTAGGTCCCACTGACTTCCATACTACTTTTGCCCATACTATGGATGTCATTGAGACACAAAACAGTTTAATTACCACATTCCTGAAAAATTCTTGTTTTGTGTTCCACAGAAGAAAGAAATTCATACCAGTTTGGAACAAAATGAGACTTGAGTAAATGATTACACAAATTTGATTTTTGGGTGGACTGTCCCAAAGAAGGTGAACTCTTACCTCAATAGTGGGGTCATATTCATCTACAAAGTGATTTTGAATGAGCTGGATGGTCAGTGCACTTTTCCCAACGCCACCAGCTCCGACAACTACCAGCTTGTATTCTGTCATTCTTGATGGAAGAGAGAGAGGGGTGAATGGAGAAAGGGTTAGAAACAGAAAATAGCATTGTTATTGGATTCATTCAGAAGCAACTTGGGAAAAAACATTTACAGTGACAAGCTTCTGACTGATACACTAAAAAAAACTGAACACAACAAGATAAGTCACTCTTCGCTTCCACTGTATGGAAACAAATGCAGTGAAAGTGAATGCTGACTGAGGCTGTCACTCTGCGTAACATCTCCTTTTGTGTTCCACAGAAGAAAGAAAAGTCATACGGGCTTGGATTAACATGAGGGTGGGTAAATGATGACACAATTTTCGTTTTCTGGACGAACTGTCCCTTTAATAACCGGAAAAGAACATACACATTACATAAGATGATTGACTGTGATTTTAAGTCGTCGCAATATGCCAACAAATCATGTTTAAAGACATTTAAGGCTGAGATTTACGATAACATTTACTCAGTTCCTTTTACATTTACTTAGCCGGCAAGAAGCAGACTGAGACAACAGCTCCTTGTAGCTTTACCACAACTTCTATCAACAGGTAAGAAGTTATTTATCGGCTTATTTGTGTGTTTTACCTCGTGTGTGGTTGTTAAATCAGTTCGGCTCGCCCAAACGAAGCGCTTCGAGATGAATTAGTATTGAATGAAGTCCAAGGATTAGCCCCTGAGCCACATTACGATCGAGCAGACAAACTAAACTCTCCCGAGAGTCGAAGACAGGCTGGAATTATTCGGGCTGATAAAAATCCACGCGTAAAAACACAAACAAATCTTCTTGTTCTTACTTTGTTTCTCCACTCTGTTCAAATTTTACGATAACCCAAATAAAACCGCCCGTAGAGGCATTAGCTCCTCTCGGCTAAGACTCTCCCAGATTCATTGAGGGCGAGGAGGGGGTGGGATCACTGAAGGAGATGACCAATGAGATTAAGCCGGCCCGTCGGATTTTTTAATTCTATTGGGCGAAGAATAAACGGAAGTAAGAATTGACCAATGGTAGTCCAATGCCTCTTTCCAATTTCTCTCTCATGTCCCGCCCCGTGAATATGAACCAATCGGGTTCGTTTTACATATTAAAAGGCCAGAGATGCACGTCAAGCCATCAAATGTCTCCCTTCATACAGGTACAGTATTATCACTGAACGTTTTACAGTCATTAAAACAATATGAAATATACCCCAGAAAATACATTTAGTGCTGTTTTCCTAAACTGTAATGTTTTGTGTCTTGTGTAACCACAAATAATGCATTTTGCAAATAATAATTGAAGTTTATTTACAAAAACAGATTTACATTTTCAAAAATCATGTTTTTATGTTATCATGTTTGTATTGTGTTAGCTGCATTTTTTTTTAGTTTATATCAAAATAACCCAACTGCAGTTTCATTAAGATAAATTGGAATGCTCAATGAAAAAACATGATTTTTGAAAACTGTTAAAAGCGGAGTTATCTGTTTTTGCAAATTAACTCGTCAATTGTATTATTATTACGAAAAAAGAAACAAAAAACATTGTATGCAGAATTTGAACAAATCACTGTGTAAAGTTTTTACCTTTTTCTTCTTATTATTATACATTCTTGTTCATTTATAGTGCTGGGCAATGATTAATCGCGATTAATCGCATCCAAAATAAAAGTTTGTGTATACATAATATGTGTGTACTGTGTATATTTATTATGTATATATAAATACACACACACGCATGTATATATTTAAGAAAAATATGTTTCTATATTAAATATATTTATATATAAATTATATGAATATAAATATATTCATGTAAATACAAGTAAATATATTTTTTTAAATATATGCTGTATGTGTGTCTTATACATAATAAATAGAAATAGTACACACACATTTATAAACAAAAAACTTTTATTTTGGACGCGATTAATCGCGATTAATCGTTGCCCAGCACTTTTTTAAATATGTGTAAATGTGTATGTCTGTAATTTAATGTTACCACTGCTTTGGCAATGTAAAGCCTTTCACCAAATCTACTTTTAGTTTACTCCTTTTCACCACTAGATGTCACTAAGAACACAACAAAAAACTCTCTGGTGCAAAGACGCTTTCTCTTTCTCTCTCTCTCTCTCTCTCTCTCTGAATGACAGATGGATAGAGGGATTATCTTGGTGATTTTAGGCAAAGATTAGTGGACAGCAGATGCCCTCTGTGGGTGGAGAGGAGCATTAGGGAGGGGAGAAGGGAGAACTGAATAAAGGTATAAGCAGAAAAAACGATAAGCATGCACGTGGGCAAGTAATCAGAGTGATGCTGGAAAAAAAATGGAATTTGGCTTACATTGTGATGCAGATTCATACAAACACATCGCCTACCACACGTCTGCTATCTCAGAAGAGCAATTTCTTGTGCCCGTTTGATCAGTAATTAGTGCAAAGAATAAATAATACACAGGTTATACATTTAATCAATTTTATTGTACACAGGGAATTTTCACATATACAATTTGTACACATTTTTTTATTATATTATTGTTATTTCTATTTTTTTTTCTCCAAAGGGGATGCTTTTGTTGTTGTTTTGTTTATATTGTGCTGACAAGTCAAGTTACATTTAGGAAAACTAAATAAGAAAGAAATTAAATGTTCAGGAAAGAAGCGCAAAAAATAGGCCTACAAACACATAAAGCAGAATAACATCAAATCGTTGGGCAGAATCAGACGATCACTAATTTACCATCATCCTCTTTCCATTCCCTAATGCTGTTTTCTGATTGGTTCCCTAAGATCATACTGCACTCTGACTGAATGGCCTCTAAACGGATGTATATGATGAAGAGAAATCTGCATGTGCTGACGTTACAACCCATCAACTTCCCACACCGATCTAGAATCTCAAAATGTCGGCACTTACACCTTGTAATTCACCTGGCATTATGTTTATTTCTGTTTTTGTGCGTGTCTATATAGTTGGACTCTTGGCATTCCTGTAGCTCAAACAGCAGAGCATGGCATAGCAATGCCAAAGTCATAGGTTCAGTTCTCCTAAAAGCGTCTGCAAATGCATAAATGTAAATGTAACGCATAAATGTGCCTGGCATTAATATAAGTAAACCTTCAACGTGCATAAAACAGATTCATCCACAGATTTCTTGAATATGTGTGCATTTACTGCATGTAAGTTTGTGAAATTGCATGTATGTGAGTAATATAGTGCATCAAAGGATGAAAACACGCTTGTGCACGTTTTAACTCGCTCACACATTTAGTCATGTTTAAAGGGATAGTTTAACCAAACGTGAAAAAGCAATTTCTAAAATATATTTAAAATATTTCAAACACATAAATCAGATAAAGTGTAAATAATGGTGGAATGTTCATTTTTGGTGACTGTCCTTTTAAGGATACAGTGTATAAGTGCACAAACTTATGATAAAATAAATGTCTACACATCCATAGATTTGCTTGAACCCTTTTACCATTTAAAGCACTGGATAAAACAAAAGGAAGTGAGCACAATAAGGAAGCTTACACATACACACTCACCATGTGCACACACACACAGAAGCTCATATACCATATACTTGTACACCACAGCCATAAACATGTCTTATATCATTGTGTCATTTTAAGTGCATTACAGTGATTTTGGCAGGAAGCCTAAAATACTGAACATTTAATTCACAGAGCACCACTGTATTCTCAATCTGACACACAAATCACTCACATCAACACACACACAGTTCAGTGTGTGTTTATAGAACAATCATCACATAATCTGATCATCAGTTTGGAAACTCATTTGCTCTGTTACTTATTCACACACATACTCAACACACATTCACTCACTCACTCTGTCTACTCCGTATTAATCTTTATTCCTTTAAACTTTTAAGATATAAACTCTGTTTCCTCTCACTATGTGAGCTCTCTCTTTCCCTCTCCGCCATATAAATAACTATTCGTTCCGACTGGTTGAACATATTCTTCTGTTTTATCCCAATCTGATACCCATCCTGCCCCAGCACCTCCCCCGTTTGGACCACCAGCATGGGGATTGTTTATAGCTCCGTACTGTCCGCCAGTCCTGTACAGCTCTTCTGTTTCATTGGCTAGTTCATCCTCTCCCAGAATGCCACACTTCTCCTCACTGGTATTCTCAGCATCCGCCCATGGCTGCTTCTCACCTGATGCAAAGATCCCTGAGAACGTATTCAAATTCGGCATTTCAGGAAAGAAATGACAAAAGTAATTTAGAAAATTCTATATTTGTGAAATAAAAAACAGATTTAAAGGAGAAGTTCATTTACAGAACAAAAAATGACAGATAATGTACTCACCCCCTTGTCATCCAAGATGTTCATGTCTTTTTTTCTTCGGTCATAAAGAAATTATGTTTTTTGAGGAAAACATTTCAGGACTTCTATGGAGCCTGCGAGTTTGAACTTCCAAAATGCAGTTAAAATGCGGCTTCAAAAGGCTCTAAATGATGCCAGCCAAGGAAGAAGGGTCTCTACTAGCAAAACAATCGGTTATTTTCCTAAAAAAAAAAAAAAGACAATTTGTATACTTTTTAATCTCAGATGCTCGTCTTGTCTAGCTCTGCAATGTGCATGTGTAGTCTGTGTAAAACCAGGTCAATGCAGTTAGGGTATGTCGAAAAACTCCCATCTCATTTTCTCCTCCAACTTTCTACATCGTCCTACATCGCTGTTTTACCTTTTTTGTAAAGGGCATTTGACTTTCTTTGCACATTCACTTTGTAAACACTGGGTCGGTTCTTCTGCTGCGATGTAGGACGAGCATTTGAGGTTAAAAAGTATATAAATTTTAATCGTTTCGCTAGATAAGACCCTTCTTCCTCAGCTGGGATCATTTAAAGCCTTTTGAAGCTGCATTTAAACCTCATTTTGGAAGTTCAAACTCATGGGCACCATAGAAGTCCACTATATGGAGAGAAATCCTGAAATGTTTTCCTAAAGAAACATAATTTCTTTATGACTGAAGACATGAACATCTTGGATGACAAGGGGGTGAATATATTATCTGTAAATGTTTGTTCTGGAAGTGAACTTCTCCTTTAAACGTGTGGAAATTGTGCTTAGCTGAACACAGCATACCATAAAAGATGACACCCCCATAATGCACCAGTGATGCGATGAGGAAGACGTATTGCCACTCTTCACGTGTCTACAAGAAAAAAAAATCAATGATTACAAACAATTAACACCAGCATAAACAATAGAAATCAGTTTTTTGACATGTGAAGGTTGTGTGACGTTAGTATGTACCTTATGTTTGGTCATGGCTCCAACTATGAGAGGACACACCATTCCTGACAAAGTTCCCACTCCATTGGAGATTCCCATCAGGATACTGGCATAACGTGGAGCAATGTCAAGATGATTCACATTAAACCCTGAAAGGAAAAAAAAATGTAAGAGGAATGTATTTGTCATACATTTATAATAAAAAGAACACAGGGTATTAATACTTGTATTGCTTGATGTAAAGTAAATGATGTGTCTTACTGAAATATGTTGTAGAAAACCCACAATTGATTTACTTTTAAAAAATCCACATTGTTTTCTACATATTTTGGACTATGAAGGTGGGCGCCATTATTTTGATGATGTCAAATGCTTGCACTCAGTGAGCTACTGGTGCTACCTGTTGCTATTTTACCGCAACACAACTCGATAAATAAAATACTGATAAAATTCCACATAAGCTACTGAAAGAGACAAAAAACGCTAGATGCCATCCTGGTAGGATGTAAACATGCCGACGCTTGTCATGATGGCGCAGCCACTTAAGGTGTTTCTCAGCACCAATTTCAGTCGATAGTTTAGACTCCTTGTGGGGAAAAATTGATGGTATGGCATTTGGTTTAAGTCTACGTTTATATCTATCGCCACCTGTGAGCTCATTTAGTAGCTGTGGTCTACTAAAAGCCTCAAGGCATCGGGGTAAATTAGAGAGAACAAAGACACAGGTCTTTAATAAGTTTTATTCGTCCACAGGCATCTTCCAGTTCTTTTCTCCTTTTCTTATCACTAGGAAAGCAGTGAAGACTTGCATTGCTTCTCTTGTTGCTCAAAAGCTGCACAATGTGGCATCGTAGCAGTATTTTATTTTCCGAATTTGTTGTTGTAAAAATAGATCACAGAGTGCAACCATTTTACATAATCGAAATAATGTCGCCCCCCACAGTCCAAAATATGTATAAAACGATGAGGATTTTTTAAATAACGTAAATCTTTCATGGGTCTTTTATTTTTCTTTTCTTTTTAATTTTAATCATTATACTACAGTTACCTTTTTATTTTTATTTTTTTAATAAAAAGGCAGAAATATGCTTCCACAGAAAATACAGTATCTGAGAACAAAGGATAATATTTGGCCTTAAATGGTTACTCCACCCCAAAATTAAAATTTTGTCATTAATCACTTACCCCTATGTCGTTCCAAACTTTTGGATGAAAACCGGGAGGACTTTGACTGTCCCATTGACGTTTTCTGCGTTTATTTATCAGTCACTTTGATTCGAACGAAAACAGCGTATCCGCGTGACGCAGCTGACAGAGAACAGCGTGCGCTGTTTGCGTACAGGGAATATTCTCCAAAATGGTGCTACGGTGACGCGGAGGAGACGAATTGTTGAATAAAGTCGTTATTTTTGTTTTCTTTGCGTACAAAAAGTATTCTCGTAGCTTCGTAAATTATGGTTGAACCACTGATTGCAGATGGACTATTTTGACGACGTCTTTCATACTCTTCTGGGTCCTGACATTGGTATTTACCTCGCAGTCAATGGGACAGTTTCAGACCTTCCAGTTTTCATCTAAAATATCTTAAATTGTGTTCCGAAGACGAACGAAGCTTTTACGGGTTTGGAACGACATAGGGGTAAGTAATTAATGACAACATTTTCATTTTGGGGTGGAGTAACCCTTTAATGGATGCAGTATGGTGATATATTGTATTGTTCAAAAGATTGGGGTCATTAAGATTTAATTTTTTTTTAGAAACAAATGGTTTTCTTCAGCAAAGCTGCATTAAATTGATCAAGAGTGACAGTAAAGACATTTATAATGCTACAAAAGATTTCTGTTTAAAATAAATGCTCTAGGGTATAAGGTATTAAATAATAAAAAGGTATTATGGTTTCCACCAACTGTTTTTGACATTATTAATAATAAGAAAATGTTTCATGAGCAACAAATCAGCATATTAGAATGATTTCTGAAGGATCCTGTGAAACTGAAGGCAGGAGTAATGATGCTGAAAATTCACTTGAGTGAATAAAGTTATTTTAAATCACTTCACAATATTACAGTTTTAACTGTATTTGATGAAAAAAAAATGCAGCCTTGGTGAGTATAAGAGACTAAAAGCATGAAAAAAATCTTACTGACACCAAAATTTTGAATGGTGGTGTTCACAAAAAAGCTAAATTAATTCTTTAGAATTCTTCTGTTACTAACCTGAAATTGCAAATCCACTGAAACCAACAGCCAGCACAAGGAAAGAAATGGCTATTCCTTTGGTATGTGAGAAACCAACAACCAAAAGTAGAGTGGCTTCCATTCCAAACCCTAAAAGCACACAAAGACACACACAACAGTACAGTTTTTTGCATAAAACATACAAGGTTTACTGTGGGTCATTGTGTACCTGTGTTTGATTATACCTGTGCCATCTATTTCTGTGCATCTGTCTCTGTGTTGTGTGTGTTTTTATGTTGTGTGTGCAGATGACTGTAAGAGAGTGAGTGTGTCATGCATTGATGCGTCAGTGATTATTGCCCCAGCTGCCATTGCAGGACCAGACAGAGCAAAAATAGGCAGATAATCTGACTTGCGTCTCACACACACAAATATACAGTTTCTGACTCTGCACACCCTCTGTTGATTAAAACACACTTTATGTGCTGGATTCCAGATTTATGACCTTTATTAAAGGGGAAGTTTACAAAAAAAATTCTGTCATATAATGGGTATTTATTGGCCCTGTAATAATGTTAATAAAACTGATTTGAAACAACATAAGGGTGAGTAAATAATGTCTAATTTTTTTTATTTTGGGGTAAAATGAATATATACATATTTTCTTTACATCTTACCTCCACAGTTCATGAGTTTACGGACATTCGTTGTGGTCATTAAATTATGTGTTCTCAGGTAGTCTGCAAGTTGTCCACCAATTGGCACAATGATGGTCATCACTAAATGAGGAAGTGCAGACACCATCCCCACCTGGGTGAGAGGAAGAGCAAAAAGAGTAGTTGCTGAACAAAACATCTTCATCCAGCTGCACAATACTACAGTAGATGTAGTGTGCATGCTGTGTTTTTCAACTGGTTTTGTTTCAGGACATACATTTTACTTATAAAGACTTTGATGTCTATCAAGATAAATGCAATTATCACTGTTTAGAGCATCATGAAAACTTCACTAATTTAAATCTGTGTGTGTGTGTGTTTTACCTTGCTGATTTCAAAGCCAAACACCTCCTCGAAGTAAGCGGGCTGGCTGATGAGGAGCAGGTAGAAGGTCCAGCTTCTGCAGAAGTTGGCCACGATGATGGCGTACACTGGCATGGAGGTGAAAAACTGCCGCCAGGGAGTTTTAAATTTCTGCAGGGTAGCGAAAAAAACAGAGGTCGAACATATCCAGAACAGTGCAGCACGCAGCAATTAGAGATGAGAAATGAGAGAAGATTTAAAGTGTGAGTGTGTGACAGAAGAAGGGGTAATGCATGAAAGAGTGGTTAAGAGAGAAAAATAATGCCTGTACCTGCAGGGGGTTTACCAGGCCGGCAGTTTCCCCAATGGCATCTTCAATGTACTTCCTCTCCTCTGGTGTGATGGTGGGGTGAACAGCGGGACTCTCATAAGACACTAAAATCCAGAAGAGATACCAGAATATCCCAACACTCCCTGTGAAAAGAGAAACAGATGATAAGAATTATTCTTCATAACGAAAATTATACATTATATATACAGTAATGTATAAGTTTGGGGTCAGTGTGATTTTTTTTTTTTAAATGTTTTTGAAAGAAGTCTCTGATGCTTACCAGGACTACAAAATTAGTAATATTCTGAATTATTATTGCAAGTTAAATTAACAGGTTTCAATTTTAATATATATTTAAAAATATAATTTATTCCTGTGATGCAAAGCTGAATTTTCAGCATCATTACTCCAGTCCTCAGTGTCACATGATCCTTCAGAAATCATTCTAATATGCTGATTTGCACCTCAAGAAAGTTTTCTATTTTTATTTAATTCTGAAAACAGTTGAGCTGCTTGATATTTTTGTGAAAACTGCGATCAACTGATTTTGAAATTATTCTTTAATAAATATACAGTTGAAATGAATAGAATTTATTTGAAAAAGAAATGTTTTGTATCATTTGAAATGTCTTTACTGTCACATTTGATCAGTTTAATGCATCCTTTCTGAATAAAACTATTAGTAAATAAATAAATAAATAAAAATCTAATGCTAAACTTTTGAATGATAGTGTATATTATATATTGTATATTCAAGTGTCCAGTTTTACTTGGTTTATTAAATTAAGCATTAAATTAAGTAAGTAAATTAAGTATGATATATACTTAAAATGACATATATGCTACTTACCATATACATAAAACACTGAAGACCATCCGGTGTACTGGACCAAGACTCCAGCCAAAGGCATTGCAACAACAGCACCGGCATATGAACCTAGAACATATAGTTTCTTAGTATGCTTCCTCTTATTAGTACTATTCACTGACGTTATATCAATGTCAGCTTTTTTCAAAACCAAAACTTGATTCAAGGTTGTAATAATTACATAAACTCTACTGATTCTAATGATTATATCAGATGGTTTATATAATTTATAGAATGATTGATAAAATGATTGATAGACATCTTACCACAGAACGCTGTTGTTGCCAGTCGACTTCTTTCAAGGGGTGGAGCCCATTTGGCCCAGATTCCGTGACATGCAGGATATGACACGCCCTTCCAGTAGAGAAAAAAAAGCTGATTTAATATGTATGTAACCATGATAGTAATTAAAGCAATAATATTTTCAACTACTTCAGATCCACACATATCCAACCATGCACAGATGGCATACCTCCACAAGCCCCTGGCAAACCCTGACCATGATAACACACCCATAGTGAACTCTTGCTGCTGCTGGGATCAGCATATTCAGCGTCGATGTGGCCACAATTGCGAAGCCAAACACCCTGAGACCAAACACATAAGCAGTACAGTCAACTAAGGCCTAATCCAAATGAAACCACACTAATATCTCATCACATGGCACTATGCAGCAACAGCCGGTGCAAAAGATGACACAAATTGGCATAACTGGACATTTGACTCAGTTGGGCTCCTCTCACTTAAATAGCAAATTTTGATTTATGAAACTCTTGAGAAAAAGAACACTTGAGAAAGCATCAATCCACTGATCGCATTACCGATTAGCGGCAAACTTTTGACAGATGAATCCCCCAGGGATTTGCGTGACGATGTAACCCCAGAAGAATGAGCCGTGTATCATCCCAACTGTCTCGGGGTCCCATGTGAACTGAGCAGCCTGGGTGGTAAAAGTAAGAGTCAAACTCCTTACATCCAACTTATGTTTGAAAGCATTCTGAACAAAATCTGAGAATACTTCAGTCAAAGTGCACTGGTTGTATAATACAAAATGATTACACAACATTCTTCAGAGCATCAAATAGCCTGAGTTAACCTCAGTCACTTTTTCTGTATTACGTTACATTAGCAAAAAAAAAAAAAAAAAAAAAAAGGGAATGTGAGATAATCAATAAAGTAGTAAAATCAAGCAGTAAATATTAAAGTAAGACAAGGTAGCCTAATAATAACAATAATAATAATAATAATTAAAATATAATAATAACAGATAATAAAAAAATTAAAATTGTATAATAATATTCATACATTTTATGTTTATTAAAAAAATAATATAATTACTAATTATCTTATTTTCTTTGTAAATTTCATTTTTTCAATCAGTTTGTGAGGTAAATTGCTTTGCTGTGTGAAATTCTACTGGGAAACCTCTCAAAGTGCACACTGGGTCAAGATAAAACTGGTCAATAATAGTAAATTGGGATTCAAAGTGATCAGGTCAATTTTCATATAATTATGTATGCTTGTATTTAGTTATTGATTTTATTAACCGTATTGACATATTAAACTGACATTAGGTTATGTGCTATTATTCCTTATAAACGTGTGTTGTATCTATTCATGCTTAAAGAATCGCATCTGTATCTTTAAAAAAAAGCCTAATGATAAACCCAAAACTGCCCAATACAACTACTTTGTTGTTTCCAAAAAAAAAAATAAAAATTTTCTGACTCCTGTCCACTCTTGATATTAATTTTCTTAAACTCCAGTGGATGCTCTTTAGTAATTAAGTTGAATTCCAACTGACCACTATGACAGGTTTCTTTCCGTAGTACACCGTGTGGTCGTTGACCATGCTAACGATGGCCACACCCAGGTTACAGCGGATGCCGAACGAGATGCAGAAGCCCAGGCCTGACAGGATGGCGATGATGTAACGTCGCGGCAACCCGAAACACGTGCAGTCCACGATGGGAAGCTCCTTCTCCTCCACCAGCTCCGGACGACCCTCTGCTGACAGCTCGATAGTCTCGCCATTCTGCTGCCGTTTCTCGAGAAGTCTAGTTTAGGACACAGAAAGTATTAGGCCAATGTAAGTTGAGTACAAATAAATAGCATAACAAGGTGAGAAGATTTTCTCAATTCATATAAAAACATTAAACACTGTGCTTAAATGGGGTTTATCGTCGTTTTAAACCCCGCGTTTAACACCAGGAAGAGAAACGGTTTACGCTTGTAAACTCGGATCGGATGTTCCTACTTCTGACCTAGTCTGGAACACGGCCAGTGTTGCCAAGTCTGCGTTTTTCCCACAGAATTGGGCTACTGTAACACTGTTGCCACGGGTTTAAGTGACCCAAATAATGTGATATTTAGCACTTGTTTCAGCGTTTGAAGGGTAAATTGTCAAATTGTGAAGGAAAACAAGTAAATTGGAGTGAAGAAGACACTGTACAAGTTGCAAAATATTGTGGTGTAGACAGGGGTGGTTCTAGGCCTTGCTGAAAAAAACAGCTAAGCTGGAAGTAGCTGGTTTTAGCTGGTCGTTCCAGCCGGTCTCCCATCCTGATCAGCTAAGACCAGCCTGGAAGTGGCCAAAACCCATTTAAAACCAGCCTGCTGACCAGCTAAGACCAGCCTGGATGACCAGCTAAAACCAGCCAACCAGCTTAGGCTGGTTTTAGCTGCTTTTTTCTTTTTTCAGCAGGGGGTGAGTGGATATCCAGGGCTTAGCCTAGACATCCTTCAAATAAAAATGTTTAAAAGTTATACAGGTAAAGTGGCTAAATTTAAAGTATAATTAAACATGCAGGGCTCTATAGCCTACACATATTTTTAAGGAGCTCCTGCATGCATTTACACTGCACTTACAAATTGCATAAATAATGTTATGAGAGTAACGTTTTAAATATAAAATTTAGAACACAGAAATATGAAATGATAGAAAAAATAGAATGACACTTTTAAATGTGAGAATTGCCAGTAGGTGGCAGCAAGCCACTGTCTTAATGAGTCATTGAGTCATTTATTCAATCAATTCGTTCAAAATGGCTTATTCATTCAAAAACGAAGTAAGAAACTATTTTTATGAATGAGTCAGTGAATCATTGATTCAAAAGCGCAAATTTATTCAGTACCGAAATATAACATGGCATCGCTTAGAACTAGAACAAAAAGACAATATTTTCTCTACGATTTAAATCACTTAATAATAACTTATTTTTTATTGAACTGTTGCCCTGACACTTAGTAAAGTCTGCCACTGACCATGCAAAATGCTAACCATGCATATAATCGCTCTAAATGCATGCATGTGTCCTAGAAAGTCTGTGATTTGTTGCTACAGTAACAAAAACATATTTTTGACAAATTATGAGATTGATATTATGAAGTTATACAGTAAGATACCTGAAACAGCTGCATTTTGCTGTTTAAGTGCTGGTTTAATAGAAATTATTTTAACGCGCATGAAAACTCTTAATGCAAGAAATGGTAATAAAAACATTCGGGGCTTCAGCCCCCTTAACCCACCCCTTGCGCCGCCCCTGGTTGTAGGACACCACAAATATAACCCAGGGTTTAGGAATGTACTGTGTGAAAAGTCAGATTATGATTATGTATACCTGTTAGCCAAGGTTTAGAATGACCCATTGCTTATTATGTCAAGTGTGAAAAGCCCTTTAGTAAGCCAAAAGGTCAAAAATACTTTAATCCAAAGCAACATACTATGAGGATAGTCCTGGATTAATCTGAGGTTAAGTGTCTTACTCAAGGACACAATGGTACTTGTTGTATATTTTGTCTGGGGTCAAACCAGTCCTAAGGTCTACCCACTACACCTCACCCCAGAGTGTTTATGCAGTCTTAAGTGTTTATGCACCTTATGCTTAGCTTTTGTATATTAAAATATTTTATTAACTAGATTACCTATAACTATCTTTTATTACACTTAACAGGTATGGAGCTAGGATATGAAGTCACATACTCTAGGGAACCCTCACAGGTCATAAAACTACATCACAAACACACCTAAAAGCAGGTGGGATGCAGAGGGAAGACACAGAGGGAGAGAGGACATGGAACAAGAATGTGGCGTCTCACTGGATAGCAGTACATGGGAGTCCAGCAGAGACCTAAAGAGAGACCATCTGGGTATGCAACCTGCCTGCAACATTTACAGCCAACAAAAACATGCTTACATAGAAGCACACGAGCAAACACTTTCACAGACATATGCTCCGAAGTTACAATAAGTATTTGACTTTATAATGCAGAGAAAATGAATACAGCAAATCAGCATATTAGAATGATTTCTGAAGAATCATGTGACAGTGAAAACTGGAGTAATGGCTGCTAAAAATTCAGCTTTGCATCACAAGAATAAATTACATTTCAAAACATATTCAAATAGAAAACAGTTATTTTAATTTATAATAACATTTTGCAATAATACCGATTTTATTGTATTCACTATCAAATAAACGCAGGCTTTAAATGTAATATATAGTTGTATCAAATACAGAGAACTACTTCTCATATCACAATATTTGTCTTAATCTCTCTCTCCTCCTCTATACTTCTTTCTCTCTATTTCTCTCATTCTGTCACTGTTCCTACAAAAGCAGATCCCTTATAATCCCCTCAACCTCAAACAACACACAATCAGAGACAGGCGAAGAGAAATGAGAGGGAGATGATTACACATGACCGCTTGTATGTTGAGGAGCAGATTAATTCTGCAGCCATGATGAGTTGTACAGAAGCTAAAAATGTGTCTCATGGACATCAGAAAATAGCAATGTGTTTCAGTTATAACTAAAACCTCTGACTCCCATGACTCATGCATGTCCCTCCCCTTCACATTCCCCCTTCCATCTCTTATCCACTGATAATCTGTGGCCCCACCCTCAGATTAGGATTACAGAAATTATAGACTTCCGGAGATAAATATGAGCAAAAAAACGTGACTAAATGGAACGAAAGAGAGATGGAGAAAGAGAGGAGAGAAGTGAGGGTTTGTCATTGATATAACGGACACACACATTTACTCTGAAAGATGTGCAATTAAGGTTAAAGCCAGTTAAAAACAGATTGCTGCCAACAGCAACACATATGCTACCTACTAATGAGAATGACTGTTGGCTGTAATTAATATTCATTTTACGGTGTATTTTATCTTTTTAAACCATGTGACCATAGCAAAAAAAAAAAAAAAAAAATCCAGGATTACAGATCATGCACTTCTGCATCTCGCTCCATGGTTCATGACGCACCCGCTGACCTGTATGTGTATGTGTGTGTGTGTGTGTGTTTAGACACATCTAATAAGAGACAGGTGTACCGCAGAAGGGGGTGGAATGAGGACCTTGCTACGACAAACAGTTTATACGGGTAGAAGACACACTGACAGAATCCTGGTCCAATAGCATCTACGTCTGTGTCAGCATGTTATAAATATCTCACACCGGTTGGATCAGATACAAACACATCTGCATACTCATTACAACAGCACTTTTTCAGCAAATTTGTGATAGTTTATATTGATCTCATATGCATATTATAGATTCATCAAATGACTGTCAAGGCCAGCATGGTCAGGTGTGCAGTTCTCATCAGCATTGACTGCTTTGATTTTGATTTAATTGTACTTTTTTGTACTTTAATTGTACATTATTAAAGAATGTTCTATATAATATATATACATATTATAAAATATAAAAAAATATTAAATGATTTATTTTAGCTAGTTGCCAAAGGAAAATATCTCGTTTATGTTTAGTTAAAATTTCAGTACTAAAACAAATAACTAAATAACTTAAAACTAATTTATACATTTTAAAAAACTATACTGACATATTTTTGCTAAAAAAAATATATAATAATAATAATTATAAAAGACAAACTATAGTTCAACTATAAATTAGTGTAAAAACAAAAAATTAAAATTAAATTCAACATAATAGCAAAAACTAAACACAACCACTACTCTCACATGCAATATTAAAGTGACCTTGAGAATTTCTGCAAAAGAAGGACACTTTAAAAAAATAAAGGTGCTTCAAAAGGTTCTTCAAGCGATGCCATAGAAGAACCATTTTTGGTTCCACAAAGAACCATTCAGTCAAAGGTTCTTTAAAGAACCATCTTTTTCTTATCTTTTTATAATCTGAAGAACCTTCTTTCGCCACAAAGAACCTTTTGTGAAACAGAAAGGTTCTTCAGATGTTAAAGGTTCTTTATGGAACCATTTAGACAAAAAAGGTTCTTCTATGGCATCGTGAAGCACCTTTATTTTTAAGAGTGTATGTTATCCGGGAATTTTTCGCCTAATGATTTATGGATATTGGCTGCATCAGACTATGCTATGGAAGCCTGTTTCCGGCACTGAATTAAAAAATTATATATATTATTCAACTTTTTATCTTTTTGTCAACTTTTATCTTAATTCTTACTTTTTTCTCAGAATTGTGTGATGTAAACTTGCAATTCTGCCTTTTTTTCTCAGAATTGCGTGATGTAAACTTTCACATAATTGCATGATAAAAATGCACAATTCTGACTTTTTTCACAGAATTGCGCTATAAACTCACAATTCTGAGTTTTAAAGTCAGAATTGCATGATGTAAACTCCCAATTCTGACTTCTTTACTGAACTGCGTGATATAAACTCACAATTGCACGTTATCAAGTCAGAACGTGCAATTCTGACTTTTCTTGCAAATGCAAGTCTGTATCTTGCAATTCTGAATTTTTCTACCTGCAATTGCGAGTTTATATCTAACTTTTATATCTAACACAATTCTGATTATGTGTGCATTCAGTGGAGTTGTGAATAGCAGTGAGGAGACTAATGCTATTAGGTCACATAAAAATTTTAATATAATGAACGTATTATAACGTACGTATTATTACATTCATACTACAGTACTAACATACGTGCTTACTACTACTTACTAAAGTAAGTACTTATTCAAAAAGAGTAAAATGATTGAGTCTGGGTTTATTTTAGGAACACTAGAGGAAAACAACAACAACTATCTAATCATCTGATATTTATTTTAATTAAATTACTTTATTTAAAAGTTTTAAGCAATGTAATATGTAATCATCTTAATAAATTGTCTATAATTAAAATTATTGCAATGATTATTATTAAAATAAATATTTATTTTAAAAATATATATATAATAAACTTAAATGTATTATATATATATATATATATATATATATATATATATATATATATATATATATATATATTAAAACTATAATAATAACTTTCATATTTACCTTTTATGCAGCACTTTCACCTTTTAAAACAGGTGTGGGGAATCTTGATCCTGGAGGGCCGGTGTCCCTGCAGAGTTTTGCTCCAACCCTATAAAAAAAAAATACCAACCTGTATCCTGAAGACCTTGATTAGGCTTGTTCAGGTGTGTTTGATTAGGGCTGGAGCTAAACTCTGCAGGGACACTGGCCCTCAAGGATCAACGTTCCCCACCCTTGTTTTAAAATATACATAATTTTCAACAATGAAAAGTCCATGACAATTTTATATTTGCATGTTGCAGGACAGCATTATGATCATTTCTAATGAACATGTATTACACTATGTGAACATCACAGATAAAAAAAACAAAAAACAAAAAAAAAACAGTCCAGTCCAGTCCAGGATCACGTTACATGGCTCTTTACTGTTGCAAAATTGTATTGTAAAGGTGAGAGGTGTAGATTTCTGCTGACACCAAAGGTCTTTTACGCATGCAAACACATCAAACATACATTGACACACATGCACTCTTTCCTATTTAATCTTGCTGTAAGAGGATGAAGGCACAACAGTAAAAAAAAATTACATAATCCTACAGTTCTCTCTCCCAACCCCCCTTCTTTCTCGCTGACCATCACTTCATCTATGTTCTGTTTATCTTGGCTCACTATTTTCCTGTCGTTTCACATACAGAGAGGTGTGAATCGCCTCTCTGACCTTGTTTGGTTAATTTCATAAAAAATTCTGATGATATTGTATAAAGGTAACAGATTAAAACTCATCCACAAATCTCTTTTCCCCCTCCCCTATTTCTTTCTGTTCTACCATCAGTGTTGTGCTATGATTTTTATGCCAAACTCCTCTGACCCTCCCCTGCGTCTATTGAACAGATTGGGTCTCAGTGGGACCGTTTCACCTGGGGAGATACTTCCCCCCTCCTGACACACACACACACACATGCAAACTTATACACATCCCAGCAGCCTGACCTTCATGTGCTTTCAGATAAGCAGTCAAGTCAACACGCAAAACAGGAACGACAAACAAGAATAAAAATCTGTGCAAAATAGTGTCTGGCACAGTTAGGAAGTATTATCTTACCATCATATAGCTGACCTCATCATATTTGTAAATGCAAGTTTAATTTAACTTTTAGTTAAGACCTAAAATGTTTCCTACACTAAATCCTTCCTACACTTGTCTAACTGTTCTACTGTTGGATTTTCAATAAACTTTTTCAAATCAAACGTTGCCATGCTGAATTTACTACAACACTACACATCCCGACTCTCATCATGCTCCCAGTATAAAATAGCGACAGTGTCACAAGCTGGCCTGTATTAGTCCAAAATTGATAAAGATAACTTCCAGGATAACTAAAAGTTCCCGGACGAGCCCCCATTAATTGCGACTTTTTTTCCCACAATTCAGATTTTTTATTTTTTTTTCTCAGAACTGCATGAGACAAACTTGCAATTCTGACTTTTTTTTCAGAATTGTGAGATAAAAACTCACAATTGCTAGTTATAAAGTCAGAATTGCACGACAAACTTGCAATTCTGAGAAATAAACTCACAATGCTGACTTTTTTTTGTATCTCGCAATTGTGACTTTTTGGTCTGAGAATTGTGAGTTTATATAACATGCAATTTGGAGTTATTAAGTCAGAATTGTGAGATATAAACTCACAATTCTGAGAACATATCAGTCTTTTTCCCTCTCAAAATTGGACTTTATAGCTCACAATAGCTCACAAATCTTTCAATTCTGAGAAAAAAATCAGAATTGTGAGAAAAAAAGTCAAAATTGTGAGTTTTTATCTTGCAATTCTGACTTTATTTCTCACAATTGTGAGTTTATATCTTGCAATTCTGAAAAAAAAAAGAATTGTAACTTTATATCTCACAATTCTGACTTTATAACTTGCAATTGTGAGTTTGTATCACGAACTTTTGAGAAAAAGTCAGAATTGTGTTTTTATCTCGCAATTCTGACTTTATTTCTCGCAGTTGTAAGTTCTGAGAACTGCGAGTTTTTATCTGACTATAACTTGCAATTATAAAAAAAGTCGTAAAGTTCGTATCATGCAAATCTGAGAAAGAAAGTCAGAGTTGTGAGATTAAAAAGTCGCAGTAACTTTTTACAATTTTTATTCAGTGGCGGAAACGACCTTCCATCCTATGATAATCTAAACTGTGTCATCACAAATAACATTTTTATAAAAAATGTACTTGGTAACGAAAGAGAGAGAGGAGCCTGCTTTAAAATATAAGACATGTAATGTAAAAAAAAAAAAAAAATCACTTAAGTAAATATATATAAACAGAATAAATCTCAAGCTGTGCCCTAATTCATCAAGCTATAAATTTGTCAAATTATTCACTATGTGTGAAAATAGCATTTAAGTTGCTCATAAAGGATCATAAAGCTATGAAATTATTCTTTACAAAACAAAAGAATGTTCACAATATAATTGCCATCACAGATTGCTATGAATTCAGTGTTGGTGAATAAAACCTTAATAACTTAATGATAAGAAAGAATTTTCCTGTGAGACATATATTGGTTATTGTCAATAAACAATTAAAACTGTGTTTTAAGATCATTTACTTAATTAAAAACAAAATTACACAAGTCTAAAATAGCACCTATTCCTCACAGGAATGACTGTATGTTCAAAGTGAGGTGGAGAGATGGAGAAGGGATGAGAGAGGGAAAACTGCAGGTGTGAGGTGTGTGTTTGCTGGCCTGTGAGGCTGAAACAGTAGGAGAAGGAGACGCATTGCTGAGTTTTAAATGATTAATCAGCTGCTGATGCTTTTTCTCAAATATTATCAGGGACACAGAGTAAGACTCACACAGCTACAGATTGAGAGGCAGAAATCCAAATCAGCGGTTTGCTTTTAACACAAACCTTTCCACACCACACCTTTAGTTTCACACTACACTTAAAGGCACATATGATCAGATTTAAGACATCTAGGATGCTGACAAAAACACGTTTTATTTAAAAAGTTATATTAGGTTCACTCCCTGAGGTAAACCATACTGCGCACGTGCAGCATCCCTAAAAAGCGGGAGTCGCGTGCTGTCCTTCACTTAATCCCGCGAGTCCACGCACTGACTGGTGCGCGCAAAAGACGAGGAAGTGATGGGGAGGGGGCGTTGAGGGATTTGTAGGACCGACAGCTGTGTGTGGGCGTATATGTGTTTCTCATGGGCTATTTCCGAGCTGGATTTAAACGTTTCGTTGCTACCTAAAATCCATTGGAAGAGTGTGCAAAAAAGCGCACAGTTATGCAAAACTAATTTCACCGTTGGACATGGCTTTGTCGCACTTAATCTACAAAATGTTGTATTTATTTTATAGACATTGATGTTAGTGGTTAACAAACATTTTTTCCCAGGCATTAGATAAATTAATTCAAAAGGGATGTACTTTGACCTCTGAGCAGTCCATCCTGTCAGAATTTGCGTCTTAAGACAGATATCGAATTAACAAGATTTAACAAGGTATTTAAAACGCTCCTCCCGCCAGCCAAATGTGCTTAACGCCAAATCTGTCATGACAAAATACTTCCTTCCTAATTAGTTTTAAAACGTAATACAGTTTATTTGTTGAAATGGCTTATTTTTCATTCACTCTTATACGATTTTTTTAGCCTACTACTAATATAAAACACTTGTTCTTTTTTGGAACGTTTGTATTATGTTTAGTGCAAATGGCGTATTAGGACCAAATTTGGTCAACGACTTCCTGTTCTCTGAGCGCGGTCTGCTTTATCAACTAGTGCGTGGAATCAGAACTTGTGTGTGGCTGTGTGTCCCGGGACGCGCGGGACTACCTGACGCTCAGGTGGAATACAAAGGTTCATTTGAAAGATGAACTCGCTCACGCGTACAGATACTAGAGAGAGAGCAAGCCACCAACGCCATGCGTCGGATGTCTGTGGCACCGGGTTAGCCGAGAACTAATCTGATCCATCTGGACAATCTTCTCAATCGGACAGAGTGGACGCATTACGTGCAAACAGATTACATAAGAACACCTTTGACTGAGATTCAGTCACGACAAGGTTTTGCACCTGACATCTTGAAGCAGGATGCACACGTACATACACATAGAGAGAGGGGAACACAAACACTTTTGGTTACAGTTAACTTAATATAATACGGTTAGCCTACACCAGTATGTTTCCCCAGTAAATGTGCTATCAGAGCACAGAGAGTCACTGTCATAAACTCCACGCCTTTGAACTCCAGATGTTTTCTCAACACATCAATTTCAAAACTAGCACTATGTTTGAATAAGAATACAGAGAAACCAAGAAAACAGTTAAAGGAAAACTTCTTAAAGTACCAAAATGCTTTGAGGATAGTAAGATACTTCCTCACCTGTGTATTTTTCCCAAAGTTTTTCCTGCCTGAGCCTTAAAACGGTCCGGACGGATCTCCATCGTCGCGACTTCCGAGTCCGACCGGTATGCTCCTGTCCCGTGCGCCTAACTCTCTCTCTCTCTCTCTCTCTCTCTCTCTCTCTCTCTCTCTCTCTCTCTCTCTCTCTCTCTCTCTCTCTCTCTCACTAACATCCCCCGCTCTTTCCTTCTTTCTCTGTCCGAGGTCCTAAAAAAATGTATATTAGATATATATTCATATATATGTGACCCTGGACCACAGAACATAAGGGTCATTTAAAAAACAAACAAAAAAGAGATATTTATTATTTGAAAGCTGAACAAATTAAGCTTTCTATTTGTGTATGTTTTGTTAGGATAGGACAATATTCTGCCGAGATACAACTATTTGAAAATCTGGAATAATCAATAACAGCCTTTTTTTCTAGTTATGATCATGTATAGCCCGAGTCTAGCCACAGCAGGCTGCATATCACACAATTTGTCACCTGTAAATAAGTTGTGTTCGGGCGAGTTTCTCAGCTTCATGTGATGGTACCCGAGGTCCCTGTGTGAAAGTTTATGTGCAGTCTATCGCCACCTTGCGTTTACTACAGAGATATTATTTAAATAATACAGATAATTTGGCAATTCATTAACGGCAATGAATAGCGTACACAGGTCAGGTCATATATATGTGACGTGACCACCCTGAATAGTTTGGGTCAGAAAGTATTAAATTATTTGTATATATTTATTTTGTATTTGTTTATGTCTATTTCTGTTTACATGTGTATATAGGTTAATTTAAATTACTTTAATGTGTGCTTAATATGAGTTTGCACTGAAAAGCCAAGCTGCATTTTCTAAATTCCGGTGGCAGTTGAGAGAGTAGAGTTACCGTGACAACTGCGGTGCATCCTCAGACAACAAAGAGGACCACTTGGGCAACCACTAACTCTTGTCTATGTCTCTCTCATTTACCATTAAGAGTACTACATATATATGGTTATAGATATATATGGTTATACGAACAAATATATTTTTTAGTTTAAGAATAAGGTTTGTCAAGAAAAAATACCTCACTAAGCTAACAGTTGCACGTTTTCAACGTGTCGCTATGGAGTCCAAAGAAAATAGTTTAATTTTGCGTACATTTTTCCCGGATGTCATTACCGTTTCATTCATTGTCGTTTCATTGTTCTTTCTATAGATTAGAAAGGGCAGCAGATAGATTCCAGATAGAACCAGTTCTCTTTTAAAACAAATACGTACAGTTTTGTACAATGTTTGAATTGAACTTGATGAATTGAACCTAAAATCTTCAGTTTTATACATAGGCTATAACAGGACTGCAAAAACAATTGCGAGTAAACTAAATATATAAGGCAGAGTGGGCTGAAACGCCCACTTACTGTTTTTTTTTTTCCAAAATATCCACTAGATAAAGTCAAGATAAATGTTTGTTGTAATTAAGAATGGACTACGCTGACGAGAGTGATGTAGAAGTTTTCACCATGAAACTTACACTGGTGACCAGAGAGAAAACGGATTTCACATTAAGTAACAATTTTCAGCAGAAAGAAAAAAAGTGTTTTAAAGCTTGTTTTGTAGAACATCACAGTCATTTATGAGATGAGAATAGTAGGCCTAGGGAGTACGTGTTATTTAAGAAAAATGTAATTACATTTTCAGAATGACACTTTTTCCCAAACCTAGTCTGTGGAGTAAAACGCACCCAGGGGGCATGGCTTAAATACTGTAGCTGCTCTGTTCTGAATATCGAATCCTTTGTTTTTCCATCAAATGTACTTTAACTAGTCGGTCGAATAAAGAAATTTGGACTTCATATTTAAAAATTACCTCAAGTTAGCATCGGGTAGTTAGTTAGCTAGCCAGTTATTTTTCAAAATTTTGTAATTCATAATTATTGATTATATTATTTTTAATTTTACGCTATAACCACCTGTACCACCTGATTTTGCTGTAAATTGCTTTTTTTTAGACTGACGGCATTTTACCCCACCTGTCGGGCAAAGCACCCCCTTGGTACACATTTAATTTTTGTTAAAAAGTTAATAAATGAAAACTCTGTACATTTTTTATACTTTGTTCATAAGTGATAACTAGACTGGGCATTTTCCCCCACTCTACCCTATTAATGAAAGAAATGATGTGCTCTCACATATATCACCAAATAACTTTTTATTTGGTACAGACTATATACAGTGATATACATGGCACAGACTGCAATGGTAACTACAAAATCTTGTTTTTAACACATGCACGTAAACAGTTGAGTCTCCAAACCACACTGTATGTACTGTCATATTACATTACAACAGAAGTGAATGAACAAAAAGAATATTCACAAATGAAGTAAACATGCAAACACCCCATATAAATGTACATACACAAAAATCCAAGCATTAACAACAGCATAAACACTGGAAAAAAAAGGTTTCATGTTTAGTCGAATGACTAAAACCTCTTGTGGATCAGTCTAAAATGTAGACTAAAATCTTTCTGGTCAGCCTGAGACGGACCAAAAGCACACTGAGCTTTCCCACCCACTATATAACCATCAAAGGAACATGAAATGAAGCTCCCGTCTGTATTTGTGTTCACACAGCTGATTCAACCTGAGGATCCACATAGCAGTCATTTATTTTAACTGTTCTGCATTGTTCTTGTGATATCACAGTAGAAATCAATGCTACTGCAAACTGTGCACTATGAATACAAAGCCTTTTCTGCCTGTACAGTCAAAGTTTGGCATTATGGAGTCATGGCTTAAATTGCATTGTATTAGCAGTGGAGTTGTTCAAAACCTAAAAAGGAGTGGGTGGGTGATGCTCAACAATGGGTTGTGCTTCCCGTTTGACTAAGTATCTTTAACCTAATATTTGTGCAATCTGCGGCGTTTGATAGTCAGATGATAGTTTATACTATGATCTGCGCCTTTGCTAAAAACGTATTTTACTGTCACTGAAAACTGCAAAATAATTCATGTACTTAATTTTTTGTCAGATGTAAATACAGTCATTTCATATAACACTATTAATCATATATAATACAATTTTCTCTTGATATTATAACCAATTTCAGGCTAAAACGATTTTTTTTATAAAGTTAATGACTAATAGTTTAATACTCAAAGAAACCTTTTATTAGTATTTTAGTAATAATAATTCTGAAATATTTTTTCAAACTTCTAGGAGTCTTCCACCAGCTATATATATATATATATATTTAAATATATATAGCTATGATCCTTTGGAAAAGCTGTAATCTGATATATAATTTTAAGTGTGCATATATGCTAAAGGAATAGTTCACCTAACTGAAAATGTACTCAGCCTCAGGCCATCCAAGATGAGTAGATGAGTTTGTTTCTTCAATTTAGCATTTCAGCATTTTTAGAAATTTAGCATTACATAAGTTGCTCACCAACGGATCCTCTGCAGTGAATGGGTGCCGTCAGAATGAGAGTCCAAACAGTTGATAAAAACATCACCAGAATGATCCGCAAGTAACCTACACAACTCCAGTCTATTTTCTAAGAAAGAAATTCACCAAGATGATTTAAACTTCAAATCTGTTCCGAATTCATCTATATATTGGATGGCCTGAGGGTGAGTAAGTTTTTTGCAAATTAAAATATTGGAGTGAACTATTCCTTTAAAAGGCACTTTTGCACTAGAGCACATTACTAGTACATGTAGGGATTCAAGTACAAAGCAATTCAAAGATTGGTGCACTCGCAAAAAGTGCCCCTCTCAAACAGGGCCTTGGTTGACACTTAATTTTCATGAATGTTCATTAGCATAATGAGAATAAATGGAGTCCCCATCCTTCTTTTCCAATACTGATCAATAAAAAGTCTTGTCATTTTCGGATTTTGTCCCTGCATTTCCTTACAACACAGTGTCTTCCTCTTCCTCTCCATCTTCCTGTTGCGGGAGCAACCTGTAGTGCTCAGCACCCAATGGAAGGAAGGTTGAACGCGGCCGATTCCTGTCTTCGTCCAGTGGGGAGTGATGGTTATTTGGCTCTGGCTCAGCAGAATTGCATTTAGAGTATCGTTCTCTTGGAGGCTCAATTTCACCCTCCTCTACTGGTAGGCTCCGCCCACCTCTGAGGAAGGAAAGCAGGTAGCCAATGGGCACGGGGAGAGACGCTACGATGATTAGCATGGAGAGCATAACCAGAGCCCATCCAGGATACTCCAGGCTAGTTTCAGATCCCTGAGGGACAGAAATACTGTCAACAAACTGGAATAGATGATCTATAGCAATATGATAAATGTGACCCTGGACCACAAAACCAGTCATAAGGGTCCATTTTTTTAAATAAATAAGCTTTCCATTGATGTATGGTTTGTTAGAATAGGACAATATTTGGCAGAGATACAACTATTTGAAAATCTGGAATCTGAGGGTGCAAAAAAAAAATCTAAATATTGAGAAAATCGCCTTTAAAGTTGTCCAAATGAAGTTCTTAGTAATGCATATTACTAATGAAAAATTAAGTTTTGATATATTTACAGTAGGAAATGTGCAAAATATCTTCATGGGACATGATATTTACTTAGTATCCTAATGATTTTTGGCATAAAAGAAAAATCAATCATTTTGACCCAAACAATGTATTTCTGGCTATTGCTATAAATATACCCGTGCTACCACTGGTTTTGTGGTCCAGGGTCACAAATATGTTTTTGTTCATAAATTGGACACCACTGTTAATTTTTTTTAAAGGGAACTTAATATAATGTAAATTATATTTCTTACTGAAATATGTAGTAGAAAACCCATGAAAGATTACTGTTATTTGAAAAAATCCACATTGTTTTATACGTATTTTAAACTATGGGGGGTGCCATTATTTTGACTGCACCAAATGGTTGCACTTTTTTTACATAGAATTAGTTTATAATGTTCCATGTTATTTGAGAGTGTATAATACCGTAGTGTGGTTCCAAGCTGTGTAAGTGGGACGTTTGAAGACCATGCGGAGAAGACTAGCAGTCAGCAGTCCCACCATGCCGAACAAACAAACATACTTCCACAAAAAGCGATAAACCACAGGGGGGCGCCAGTGCAGCATCACCTCCACATCATCCAAGAACCTGGAGAACAGCAAATACAATGAGAATCAAAAATCACACATACCATGTTAATCATCATATAAATCATTTCATCTCACCGATCAGCACCGTAAATCCACGCCACGCTGACTGTTTCAAAAATGACAACGACGATCAATGGCAGTGTGGCAGAATAGTCATCAAACATGGTCACGAAATAGTTGCCACTTCTCTGAGTGAATAGCAGGCCAATGAAGAAGCCCAGGATACAGCTACACACTGCAATTTATACAATGATACAGCCAAGTTATGTGACATTTACAGCCAAGGCACAATATCCTTCAGTATTAGCATGTCTATTTGCGTGTACCCGTCAACATGGTCTTGTGGCGCCCCAGCACTCGGAAGTTGTCCATGAGTGGGGTAAGAATACCCTGCATAGTGCCAAACATGGTGGAGAGGCCCAAATTCAGCAGCATGAGAAAGAATAAAGTTGACCAAAATGGACTTGCAGGAAACAATGCCATCGCCTCTGTAAAAGCTATAAACGCCAAACCTGTGCCCTCCACTCCCTAAGAGAAACAGAAACAGAAACAACACAGATGGATAGATGGACTCTCACAACAAACACAACTGCATTATGATAGTGAGATACACTGAAAGACACCCAAAAATGAAAATTCTGTCATTAATTACTCACCCTCAGGTCATTCCAAACCCATAAGACCTTCGTTCATCTTCAGAACAAAAATTAAGATATTTTAGATGAACTCTGAGAGCTTTCTGACCCCGCACAGACAGCAACATAACTAACACATTCAAGGCCCAGAAAGGTAGTAAGGACATCATTAAAGGCATTATTCTTGAACGTCTCAGTTGTGTTACTGTTTTTGCAGGGTCTGAAAGCTCTCGGACTTCATAAAAAATATCTTAATTTGTGTTCTGAAGATGAACAAAGGTCTTACAGTTTTGGAAAGACATGAGAGTGAGTAATTAATGACAGAATTTTCATTTTTGGATGAACTATCCCTTTAACGGAGTAGAAACTGAATATGCACTGAAGCCCATACATATATGTGAATCCCACCTTGCTCATTTCTCTTTCCAGGTCACAGTCAGTGATATTTGACCCTAGCAGGCTTCCATAGTGGCTGTACCATTCTCTGTAGTCTTGAAGAGCCACTGATTTGGGGTCCGACACGTTGAACCATGGCCACCATTGCTGAGATGAAACTGTTGTTGCCATTCCCGCCAACCTGGCCACATTGCTACGAAGTGATATTAACATTACACGTAACATCGATAAAAAGAAATTATTAAATCATTTTTAGTAACAGGGAAAGCTCTTTCAGGGAAAAAAATTATGGAAACGAGTAGAGAAATGTACCTCTAAAAAGCTTACACATTGTAAAACAATCATAGTGCAATGCTACTGTTCGAAAGTTTGGGGTTTGCATGTTTTTTAAAGACATTTATATTTTTATTCAGTAAGGATGCATTAAATTAATCAAAAGAGAAAGTAAAGACATTTATAATGTACAAATATATCTTTCATATAAATGCTGCTCTTAAAGGGATAGCGTCGTGGTACTCTCACGAACACACGTCGAAGACTGACACGGAAGAGAAGAAATTGTTGAATAAAGTTATTTTTGTTTTCTTCGCGCACAAAGTGTATTTTTGTAGTTTTAGGTTGAACCCCTGATGTCACATGGACTATTTTATCGATTTTCTTACTACCTTTCTGGGCCTTGAACGTGTCAGTCGTGTTGTTGTCTATGCAGGGTCAGATTTCATCAAAAATATCTTAATTTGTGAGTAATTAATGACAGAATCTTTATTTTTGGGTGAACTATCCCTTTAAACTTCCATCTTTTTTAACTTAATACATGTATCACTTAATAAATAAGTGATGCTTTAACTACAAATATATTACTATTGTTTATCTATTACTGACCACAAACTTTTGAACAGTAATGTGAGAAATCAAATACAATTTTATATTTTATTTTGTATTTCAAGCAAAAAAGAGGAAAATTAATATAGATTCTCACTTACGTTGCGACACAATCCAGAGCAATGTTCTTGGCTCTGAAACCGAGGACAACAAAGACAACCAGAGAGGCCAGTACTGAGGTCATGAAGTTGATGCCAGAGACCATGATGGCGTCCCGGTGGCAGTTGTTATGCACAGGGTTGTAGGACGAGTAGGCGATCACAGAGCCGTAACCCAGACCCAGCGCAAAGAACACCTGTGTAGCAGCCTGACGCCACACCTGCACTTCCCCCCAAATCTCCAGCTAATAAAGACAAAGACAAATAGACTATGATGACTCAATCGCTTTTAAATATTGCATGTAACATGCATTTGAATGGCACTTTATGTGAGCTTTTGTTGTCACCTTAGGATAAAACATATATTTGATGCCCTCTATTGCACCATCCAACATGAGCCCTCTGATGAGGAAACAGATCAGCACAGCATAAGGGAACACAGAGGAGAAATACATCACCTGGAGAAAATAAGAGACAGATCATTCATAGGATGAACTTTTTTTATGTTTTAATTTCACTAAGAAACATTGCTGATTCCATTCACTTTCAAGTTTGGG
Source organism: Cirrhinus mrigala (assembly GCA_036247105.1). NCBI lineage: Eukaryota > Metazoa > Chordata > Actinopteri > Cypriniformes > Cyprinidae > Cirrhinus > Cirrhinus mrigala. The sequence goes on from CM070009.1 coordinate 24,784,905, forward strand.
TAAAAATGTTGACTACATTGGGAACCAAATGTCCCTTCAAGGATACTAAAACCTTACAAAAATAGCAAAACACCAACACTGTAAGGAAAATGGCTTGAATAAAATTAATTCTTTTTTACAATGTAAGTCCCGACCATGACAGAAGAACAACATGTGTGCGTGTTGTACCTTGGCGGAAGACTTGATGCCCTTGATCATTGCGAGACACACAATGGCCCAGGCTGCAAGCAGGCAACCGGTCATGATGGGGTTAAACTCTCCTGACTGATCTATAGAGTCTGAGATATCCAGAGCCTTCCTGAACCAGAAATATGAGGTTGGAGAGCTTGCCGCACATTCCTTAACTATGAGAAGAAGATGAGATGTGTTACAACACAGCTGTACAAAAACCCTTTATATCGCGGACACGCAATATACAAAGAGTGTAATTATTAGGGATGTGCGTTAGTTAACTGACTAGTTGAGTGCTCATTAATGGATTGCTAACACTAAAGCATGTTTTTCCATATTGCCTTAGGCAACAACGAAATGTGTTCTTCCACTGAAGTGCAGTGGGTTTTACTGTTATTTTAAAAGCTTGATGTTCTCATTGCTGCACACAGTACATTTAATATTCCTCATTTTTTTCTTTTATTTTTTATTTAATTTTGTTTGTTTGTTTTTGTTTATTGGAAAATGTTATTGCTGATATAATGTTTTTAAATAAAGCAAAATATAAATTTCACATACATATCACACACCTGAAGTTGGTACCCCATAAAAAAAAAAACTACGCCATTAGTTTGTGCTATATTTATGATGATTTTTGCCACAAAAACGAACGTTTGTGCTGGTTTGGCGTTTGAGAAATTAAACATTATTTGTTTGACGTTGTGACTTCACTCTCCACCCCATATTGCCCAAATTGGCGCAGTTCATTTGCGCTGAGTTTGTGCCGTTAAAACAAACACTGTATCTATTTTCCCTCATTAGATATAACCAAAATATTTTCAGGAGCTGTCTAAATTTATCTAAATTGCACAAAACTAATGTCATTCGTTAGTGCTCTATTAGTGCTGGTTTGCGCCAGTGAAATGCACATTGTAAATATTTCCCCTTCTTAGAAATAGCAAACATAATTTGGGGCAGTGACATCACTCTGCACCCCATGCCGTCCAAATGTCGCTAAACCAATGCCATTTGTTTACGCTCGATTTGTGCTATTAAAAACCCTGTAAAGGTCCTTGCACACAGAGTTCAAAAATTCAGAAGTTTTAAACATTAAAACATAAATACAACCTCACGTTGTGTCAATCATGTTTACACACTGTCTCCAAAACTTTTATACATCATAAAACAATTTGGATCAGGTTCAGTTTTCTCACATTTTTTGCATCTGTAGTCACCGTGACATTTTGTGCATGGCGAATTTTGACAAATACGAAAAAACCACCACAGAAAATATGAAAAATTTCGGACTCAGTGTGCAAGGAACTTAACTACAACTGCTTTTTAAGTGTAACGAAAAAAACCTTTTATGAACCGTGTCATCACTCTCTACCCTATGCAATCTAAAATGTTCCAAAACACCGCCATTCATTTGTGCTCGATTTGTGCCGTTCAAATTTACATTGTATCTATTTCCCTTCCTCAGAAATAACAAATATAAAACGGGGCAGTGATGTCACTCTCCACCCCATGTAAAAATTCATACACAGACAAAATCTCACACACAAATTTACACAGTTTTTGTTCGATCTACATGTTCTTTACAAAGGTACACTTGAGTTGAGTGTTCATTAAGCATGAATACCGTTTAGGAAGTTTGTTCTAGTAGTCTAATTTAAACACACACACTCGTGCACCAAACAGAAAGTGGATTTTAGCTATAGTCAGTCACAAAATAAGACATTGTCGTGATACTTTTTTTTTTAGGATTTTATGATGAAAAGAAAGTTAAAAAAAAAAAAAAAACAGCATTAATTTAATTTTTTGTGTAACAATCTAAAAATCTTTACTGTCACTTTTAATCAATTTAATGTATCCTTGCCGAATAAAAGTATTCATTTCTTAAAGGAAACCACAGGTATTAAGACTTGCATGGCTTAATATAACCTAAATGATATATCTTACTGAAATATGTAGTAGAAAAACTACATATTTACTTTATTTAAGTAAAGTAGATTTTATTAAGTAGACATTATTTAAAAATACACATTGTTTTATACATATTTTGCATTATAGGGGGCGGCATTATTTGGATTACATCAAATGGTTGCACTCGGTGAGCTACTGGCACTAACTCTATTTTTACTGCAACAACTCGATAATTAAAATATCAATACGATTACCACAGCTACTGAAAGAGTTTATAAGTGGTGATGGATATTAAGCATAGGCTTAAACCAAATGCTGTAACATTTTTTTATGTATTCGGATATTGAGTGAAATCCATGCTTAGAAACTCCTTCAGTGTCTGCGGCCAGTGCCAGTAGCTCACCGAGTGCAACCATTTGACGTCATCAAAATAATTACCCTCTGCAGGTGTCCCACAGAGTTTAGCTCCAAGTTGCCTTAACACACCTGCTGGGAAGTTTTTAGTATGCCTAATAAGAGCTTGATTAGCTGGTAAAGGTGTGTCTAATCGGGCTTGGAGCTAAACTCCGCAGGACACAGGCCCTCCAGGAATGAGTTTGGGCACCCTTATTAAGTATTAAGACTGGGTAGACAGATTAATTTCATGGTTCCCATGAAAAATTAAAAAAAAAAAACCTCTGACCTTAAACTCTTGAATAGTAGTATGGTAAAAAATGATTTACTCATTTTATGCATGACTTAGGGATGTGACGAGATCCGATGTGTCTCGCGAGACCTTACTGATCTTGCGAGAACTTGACGATAGACAATAAGTGTCTCGTCACACCCCTAGTATGACTACAAAATGGCACGAAATGGCCATTCCAAGTGTGTATGTGTTTGTGAACAACACACCTGTCTGGTTTGAGATCATGTCTACAGGACAATGATCCCATGGCAATGGATACTGGAATGAATTCCCCAGATAGAACAGGGACCAGGCAATGATCACATTATAGTACAGGGCCACGAAGAAACAAACCTGAGAAAAACAAAAGCAGCATGAAAACGCCTGTGTCAGAAAATAGTCACTGTCAATATCTTGACTCGTTCTGTGACTGAAAGGCAAACTCAGATAATCTCACAAATTCTGTAAGATAGCAGCATTGTGGAACTTCTGCCATATGTAAGGCTACTGACAATCTGATACTGTTATCTTACAAGCGCACATATACAAAAGCACACAGGAAATCCTCTTATATTCTCATACAGAGAGGAAATACTCCCACTCCTCACATGCAAAGACAGAACATATAGCGCGGGTAAAATAAGTATCGAACACGTCACCAAATATATTTCTAAAAGTGCCATCGACATGAAATTTTCACCAGATGTCGATAACAACCCAAGCAATTCATACATACAAAACAAAACAAATAATTTCAGAAATTAATTTATGTGTAATAAAATAGAATGACACGGGGGAAAAAGTATTGAACTACTGAAATTTATTTAATACTTTATACAAAAACCTCCCTTTCTTCATGTGCTTAATACTTTTTCCCTGTGTCATTCCATTTTATTACACATAACTTTTTATGAGCTTACTTTTTTTTTTTGTTTTGTATGTATGGATTACTTGGGTTTATACTGACATCTGTTGAAAATTTCAAGTCAATAGCACCTTTGGACATATATTTACTGAGAAAAATGGTGACGTGTTTAATACTTACCCACAAATTGTTTTTTACCTGCTTTGTCAGCATGTACAGTATGGACTGCAGCCATTTTAGAAACACCTCTAACCACAGTGAACTAATAGTGGTTGTATATTTTCTCAATAATTTCTAATTTTATTATGAGTCAGCCACAAAATATCTGTGGCTTTTTTTTCTGTAAACAGCCACATTTCTTGTTGAAACTGATCTGGGGCTTTGCAGAAGTTGAATCCCATGAATCAAGTTAAAAGATTCGCAAGTCATGTAACCACCAGACAAAACATAACTTTCAGTTTGTTTTAAATATAAAATTACCAATAATATCTATGAAAAAACACACTATTTTTGTCTGTCTTTGTTGTAATGTCTACTACGCACTGGAAAAAAATGGGCAATAAAAGTAGTGATGCTGTGAAAAAGTTTTTGCCTCCTTCCTTTTTTTTAATTGTTTGCATATTTGTCACACTTGAATGATTTAGATCTGTGGAGGAATTTTGGCCCACTCTTTTTTGGTGAATTGTTATAATTCAGTCACATTGGAGGGTTTATGAGCATGAAAGGAGAAGTTCACTTCCAGAACAAAAATTTACAGATAATTTATTCACTTGTCATCCAAGATGTTCATGTCTTTCTTTCTTCAGTCGTGAAGAAATTATGTTTTTTGAGGAAAACATTTCAGGATTTCTCTCCATATAGTGGACTTCAATGGTGCCCGTGAGTCTGAACTTCCAAAATGCAGTTTAAATGCAGCTTCAAAGGTCTCTAAATGATCCCAGCCAAGGAAGAAGGGTCTTATCTAGAGAAATAATCAGGTTTTTTTTGTTTTTTTTTTAAATTTACAATGTATATACTTTTAAACCTCAAATGCTCATCTCGTCTAGCTCTGCGTAAACTCGTTTTTTTCCAGTTAGGGTATGTTGAAAAACTCCCATCTCATTTTCTCCTCCAACTTTAAAAGCGTCCTACATTAGTACCAACCCAGTGTTTACAAGGTGAATGTGCAAAGAAAGATACAAAAAATGTAGGCCGATTTTTAAAGTTGGAGAAGAAAATGAGATGGGAGTTTTTCAGCCTAACCTACCTGTCTTGAACCAGAATACACTTGAGTTTACGCAGAGTCTAGCTGCGTCTACCAAAACAAGCATTTAAGGTTAAAAAGTATATATATCAACTGTCAATTTTTTACAGATCATTTCACTAGATAAGACCCTTCTTCCTCGGCTGGGATTGTTTAGAGCCCTTTGAAGCTGCATTTAAACTGCATTTTGGAAGTTCAAACTCAGGAGCACCATAGAAGCCCACTATATGAGGAAAAATCCTGAAATGAGTTGTCGCTCCATAATGGTGTCGTTCCGTAATTTTGGTAGGCCGGCCATTCCTGGAAAGGTTCACCACTGTTCTAAGTTTTCTCCATTTGTAGATAATAACTTTCACTGTGGTTCGCTGGAGTTTCAAAAGCCTTAGAAATGGCTTTGTAACCCTTTCCAGACTGATGCATGTCAAGTACTTTGTTTCTCACCTGTTCTTGAATTTCTTTCGATTGCAGCATGATGTGAGATCTTTCAGCATGCTTCATTTAGTCAGACAGGTTCTATTTAAGTGATTTCTTGATTCAGCAGGTCTGGCAGTAATCAGGCCTGGGTGTGGATAGGGAAATTTTACTTAGCTTTCTAAAATAATGTGGTTAATCACAGTTCTGTGATGATTTAACTGGAGGGGGCAATTACTTTTTCACATAGGGCCAGGTAGGTGTGTACAGCTTTTTTCTCTTAATAAATTAAATAATCCTTTAAAAACTGAATTTTGTATTTACTTGAATTACATTTGTGTAATATTAAAATTTGTTTGATGATCAGAATTTAAGTGACAAACACGCAAAAACTAAAAAACAGAACTTTTACAAAACTTTTTCACAGCACTGTATACACTACCAGTCAAAATTTTGAAATATTTTTACTATTTAAAGTAACCGTTTTCTATTTGAATATATTTTAAAATCTAATTTATTCCTGTGATTTCAAAGCTGAATTTTTAGCATCATTACTCCAGTCACATGATCCTTCAGAAATGTGTGTACACACATGTCTATATTTATATACGTATACATAAGCTTGCAAAAATATTTGTTATTCTCATACAGAGTGTATATATAGGTGTGTTTTACCATGCAGCTGGAGTAACCGATGCCAGCTAGGCGAGGTGAGATGTGTTTCCAGACGCCAATGCTGCCCTGACGGATGCTCTGCCCAGCGGCCAGCTCCATGAAGAACAGAGGAACCCCGATAATTAGTAACAGCATCACGTACAGTAACATAAAGGCACCTGAAGACAGAGAGTGTGTGATTACATTAGCAAACATTCAATTTCACATAAACATACAATGAACAATAGCACCCACCTCCTCCATTTTGGTGGCAGAGATAGGGGAACCTCCAGACATTGCCCAAGCCAACGCTAAAGCCCACTTGGGCGAGCACATACTGCAGCTTACTGTCCCACGCTGGCCTGTCGTCCTCTTGCATATCTGCACCCGCAGACCCTTCTTCATCCGCTGACACTAGAGCCATACCTGATCGACTCTCAGCCAAAACACTCCCATTCTCATCATTGGGCAATGGAGGCTTCTCCATCTAGAAAGGGCAAAACATGTGTCACTAAATGCTGAAGAACATGGGCAATGACTAGTCAGTGTTATTTGTAGTAATATTTAGGGCTGTGAATGGATTCCTCAATTCCAAGGCATTGAGAATCAAAAGTCGATTCCAAAGTTTGGAATCTATGGGAGGCCATCTATGATTGCCTCTCAAATGGAAGGCTGCGTATCTCGGCTGCTAAGTCATCAAACGTCCCTGAATGTCGATTCACGAAAACAAACTGAAAGAAAACAAGTCGTTTGAGGTTGCAGCCTTCCATTTGAGAAGCACCCATTAATTTGCCTCTTGCTCGCTAATAGTGTTTAGATGTCTGATTCGTTTCCATGAAAAGGATCATTTGGATAGATCATTTTAATGAACATTTTAATGAAAAATGATTCAGAAGTTATTTACGGTGGAACTGACTCATGTTCTCCACAATTTTGACGGTTGCATGACAGAATTAGATCATGACATGATTGAGGGTCTTGATCTTATTTTTTAACCTTTCCATCAGCCAACGATAATTCTGAAAGAAATTGCTGTGAGCACAGATTTGTTTCAGTGTGTAGTTTGCTAATTTTGTGCAAAGCATACTGTTAAAGTAAACATTCAGCTGAACTCTGCACATGTATTTTGGACACTTCATGTCTTGTTTTATGCAATAAACATGCAATAAACGCATGTCCACTGCTGAGCTGTGACTAAGGCCCTGTTTACATTAGTGCGTTTTCAATTTAAAATCAGTAAGAGCTACAGAAATGTGGTTTTAAAACAGCGTTTTCAAACGAAAACGATCCTCGACTACACTAGCGCTTTCTCTGCGTTTCAGAAACGAACTCCGTCTACACTACACAACCGAAAACGCATGTCACATGACCATTCGGTCGACTGATGCCTCTACCTGCCGAAATCTTTGGGTACAACAATGAGAATGATGTTATTGTTTACACGGTCGTCAAGGATATGCAGAGCGAATGTGGGCAGCCACGCCATCGTTTTCAAAAGTCTCCGTTTTGGTCCGTTTACACTGAAACACAACCCCGTAGTTTTCAGACTAAAACGGGATCTGCAGCGTTTTCAAAAGTCTCTGTTTTCGAGGGTTGAAAACACCGGAGTAAACGACAGGTGTAACCGTAGCAAAAGTTTCTTGGGATCAAATCCCACCGATTCCAGAATCAGGAATCGGAATCAGTTCCAAAAATTTTTGGAATCGAACAGCCCTATATACTATTATAGTATTTATTTATTAATGTTTTTAATTAGATTTTATTTTTCATATATATATATACAGGGGTTGGACAATGAAACTGAAACACTCGCCAATATAGTATTGGAGGTTTCATGGCTATATTTACGCTGTCTGGTGCCCAATCTTCACCTATTGTACATTACACCAGTTAGAGCAGAGTGTAAAGTTTCATTATGTGCACCCAATGGTTCAAACATTGTACCTTGAAGGTAGTGCTCTGTATCAGGATAATAATGCACCAATACACACAGCAAGACTGGTGACAGACTGGTTTAATGAACATGAAAATGAAGTTGAACATCTCCCATGGCCTGCATAGTCACCAGATCTGAATATTATTGAGCCACTTTGGGGTGTTTTGGAGGAGCGAGTCAGGAAACGTTTTCCCACATCAGCATCACATAGTGACCTGGCCACTGTTCTGCAAGAGGAAAATGGCTCAAAATCCCTCTGGCTGCTTTGCAGGACTTGTATTTGTCACTCCCACGATGAAATGATGTTGTATTGGCTGCAAAAGGAGGCCAAATATCATACTAATTGTGATCTAAAACCAGGTGTTTCAGTTTCATTGTCCAACCCCTGTATATATATATTATATATATCTTAAGTTTTAATTCAGCATTACTAATTTTACGACTGCAACTTACGTATTTTAGTTGCCAAAGCAACATTTTCTTTTTATTTCAGTTTTATTTCTATTAATAAAATTAATTTTAATAGTTTTTGTTACCAATAACAACACTGCTTCTAGCGTAGCTTCAAACCCTCATGGATAAAATGGTGAAGCAATTCATTTTTATAATATTCCTTTGAGGTTCTCAGCAATTATACTGTCAACAGAAGGTCTAAAACATACAAAAGAAAAGAATATGTGACCCTGGACCACAAAACCAGTCATAAGTAACATGGCTATATTTGTTGCAATAGCCAGCAATACATTGTACGAGTCAAAATTATTTATTTTTCTTTTATCCCAAAAATCAAAAATGTTCCATGAAGATATTTTGTAAATTTTCTACTGTAAATATATCAAAACTTAATTTTTGATTAGTAATATGCATTGCTAAGAATTTCATTTGGACAACTTTAAAGGCAATTTTCCCTCAGATTCCAGATTGTATCTCCGCCAAGTATTGTCATATCCTAACAAACCATACATCAATGGAAAGCTTTCAGGTGATTTATAAATCTCAATTTAAATAAAATGTCCCTTATGACTGGTTTTGTGGTCTAGGGTTATGTATGTGTTCAACATGAGTTGACATAATGTTGACAGTATGTGATAAGTCCTTCTTGGACAGGTACACCGTTTCACAGAAAACCACAGGAAACCGCTAACCCTTTATTTCTCTTTATCTATTGCTCTGCTTCGCTGTATTTACTTCTCGTTTCTTCTGGACTCTCTCCCTCTTCCCTGGAGAGAAGTGAATGGATTCTTTGTGTTCTTTGTGTAAGTTGGAGTCAGTAAAGTCAAAAAGTCAAGTCTACCTTGCCATCTCCCTCTTTCCCTCCAGCTATCACTTTTCTTCTCACTTCAAAGTAAATAGAAGATTATGGTGTAGAATGTATAACACTGAGAGCATTTAACTGCTTTCTCTCCTTCTTTGTCACTAACTTGTACAGCACATCTAAATCTCTTCTTTTTAGAAATAATCCAGACATTCACCAGTGGAGATAAAGAGCTCAGCCGAACACAGATGTATGATAAACATGGAAGTGTGTTTTTCAAAATGGTGACATAAAGTCTTGTTAATTTAATAAATAATAAATGTTTGCATACAGATCGAGCCAAATATTTAAAAGTAAACGGAAGGCAACCACAACTACAGGCCGCAAACACAATTCCAGCATCAGAGTCCTGCTGGTTCAAAACTAATTTTGATAAAAAAACTGTATTTCACATGAGATTTATCAACATGCAGAGGCCCTCCTTGTGATTGTGAGACACACAACCAGGCCTGTACAAGAACATTTAGACCAGTTAATTGCTGTTTATTTCCAACTGTTAGAAATCAAAAAGCTCTTTGAGCTGTAGCTTGTTTTCTAGCTAAGGCTTCAGACAGATGGGACTTAATGTTAACTTACTTAATGTTTGGAAATAAATTACAGTATGTGAAACACAAATACATCATGTGATGTAATTAAACAGCTGTTTTTATGAAAAAAAAAAAACATGGAAAGATGTCAAAAACACTGTCATAACACTGTTATATAATTTTACTGACAACGTTATAGTAACTACTTTAGTTAGCTAATTTAAAGTGAAAAGCACTTCAAGTGCTGTGCTTCAAACCGTAAAAAAATTTCATGTAACCTTTAGTCGAGCGAGTGAAGTTATTCTACTTCACAAGATAAGTATTTTGTGAGCAAGTGTTACATAGGCAATCTGATAAAAATATGTACACTACCAGTCAAAAGTTTTTGAACAGTAAATTTGTAATGTTTTTTTTAAAGAAGTCTCTTCTGCTCACCAAGCGTGGATTTATTTGATCCAAAGTACAGCAAAAACAGTATTTTTTTTTTAAATATTTTTAATATTTAAAATAACTGCTTTCTATTTGAATATATTTTAAAATGCAATTTATACCATGCTAAATTTTCAGCATCATTACTCCAGTCTTCAGTGTCACATGATCCTTCAGAAATCATTCTAATATGCTGATTTGACATTTATTATTATAATCAGTATTTAAAACAGTTGAGTACAAAGTTTTTTTCAGGATTCTTTGATGAATAGAAAGATCCAAAGATCACCATTTATCTGAAATAAAAGCTTTTGTAACATTATACACTATACCATTCAAAAGCTTGGAGTCAGTATATATATTTTTTTATTTTTATTTTTTGTTTTGCAATGATGTTTTAAATTGATCAAAAATGATAAAGACATTTATAGTTACAAAAGATTTCTATTTTAGATAAATGCTGATTCTATTCATCAAAGAAACCTGAACAAATTCTACTCAGCTGTTTTCAACATAATAATAATAATAATACATGAATACATTTTTTGAGCAGCAAATTTAGAATATTAGAATGATTTCTGAAGGATCATGTGACTGGAGTAATGATGCTAAAAATTCAGCTTTGAAATCAAAGGAATAAATGACATTTTAAAATATATTCAAACAGAAAACAGTTATTTTAAACTGTAAAAATATTTCAAAATTTTACTGTTTTTTCTGTACTCTAGATCAAATAAATGCAGGCTTGGTGAGCAGAAGAGACTTCTTTAAAAAACAAAAATCTTTCTGTTCAAAAATGTTTGACTGGTAGTATGCGTACAGTTTGTATTTAGTTTTTATTTTTTTCAAACATTTCGAAATTTCCCCTTTCTTACAATGTGCGTATATCTTGTTAATTATATGATACTATTTTCACTACGACACTGCTTATTATGAAAAGTGCTGTACAATAAAAAGCATTTGGAAAATTAAAGAATTTTGTTTTAACAATTGACAACATACATCTGTAACAATTTTGTATCAATATCAGTGTTCTTTCATTATAGAAATAATGTCTATCTTGGTTATTGTATGTGTTTTTCTTGTATAATGAACAAGTAAAAATAAAAAATGTAAAAGAAAAAATCTTTATAAAATTATCTAATATTGGGTAAATATATAAAAATATTTTCCATATAATTTTTCAAGTACAATGATAAATGACAGACTTGTCTTTATAATTCAATGCTTTTCAAAGTACAAATGGGTCTGTGTGCATTGAAGTACATGTATATAGTTGCCTTTATATTTTATGAAAAGGGATCATCATATTTGCAGGTATTAAAGGGGTTTAAAAAGGTTGAAATCTCCCAAACTGGGGCCTGACATAAAGTCATGCGTCTACATACAGTTTCACAGCTAAAGAGGCCATATGGGTAAACGTTGACTTGAAACAGTCAGATCTAGCAGTATTTACCCACCGTATGAAGAAGGGCCAAGCTCGGGGATCTAGTCGTATAGTAGATTTAAATGCCATGTCAGCATCTGAGGCTGTCTTCATGGAAAAACTGAGCTACAAATATACAAGGGTTGCGTAAATACAATAAAAAGTACCTAAAAGAAAAATATACAAGATGTTTTACATTTACATATCATTTAAAAAAAAAAAATCTCACTAAACAAGTCCTTAATTACAACATAAAAATGTTGTCTACTTGCATTAAAAGTGGGACTGTCAAATAAAATATGTTTAATGGAAAGGGCCGGGGGTCTTGCATACATAGAGTTGGGTCTTCCACTGTGAGAGTGGAAAAGTACCGCTGCCCAGAACCCTCTCTAGCAACAAGAGAGTGAGAGAGCGTGTGGGAGAAAAGGAAAGAGGTGTGTTACTGCGTCAGAGCTAGTCATTCTGAGTTGACTGACAGTCGGACTTTGTGAGGTGGAAAGTTTTCAAGGTGTCCGATGCCTCTATGATGATCTCGTGACAGGGGGAAAGTAAACACCTCACCTCTCTGTTGTCTCAGCGTCCTCACATGTCTACATAGTTATCTGGCACAACGACACGGCTAAATTACACAATAAAGAAAGACAAAAAGTCAACTGGACGTAGTGGGAAAGTGAACAGATTTTCTTTGCCTCTTTGTTAATCATCCTAGTGCCGGTGACCTTCCCACTCAACCCGTTATTTCATTGGCTGTGCTAATTTTCTGTGCCAGTCTCATTTGATTTCATTAATGCCACTGTACATGAGAAAACATGACTATACATGTAGACAGTATCAACACAGTGTCTAAACCACTGATTAATTAATTGAAATATTGAAACTGACACACCCCCTCTTTTGCTCTCGTGGGCACAAACGCTGTTTATATTTATGTCACCCTGAAAGTGAATGTGTGTAAACAAGAACTTTATGTATTTAGAGATAAGAAACACAACTTTACATAAGAACCACAACTTTAGAGATAAGAAACATAATTTTAACTACAAGTTCAATGTTATGATAAAACAATGTTTTTCTGTCTGCAACAAATGCTGAAATATGACTTATGTTATTGAAAGTGTAAAAATGTATTGGTATTTATATGAACATTTGTATAAATAGTGCAGCACTTTGGGTCAACTTCTGTTGCTTTTATTGTGCTATATAAATACAGTCTGACTTTAAGTTTAAATTAAAATACCCAAGGTATATTTTTGGCTGAAATTTTCTGCAACATCACCAGCTTGGTGTAAATTTGGCAGCTGACGGTATTTTAGGCACATACCATTCCAACCAATCAGGAATATAATATATCACACACCACCAGTGTATTTACACTCATTGATTCAGCCTGTAAATAAACTGTAAATACTGATTCAATTAGACAGAATTGATCCCAGATTAAAAACCAAAACCAATGACTGAGTTAAAACTTTTATTCTAAGTCTCAACTGCAATTTAACACAATTTGTTAGTTTCTTACTCGTTTGTAGGTAGAAGCTGGTAAATAAGAACTTCTAAGGTAATGCATACAACTCCTATCCACACATGCACGTATATTAAGAAAATTACTGAAACTGAAAAGGTGTACATTTCTCGCTTAAACTTATGAGAAGACTTGCAGTAACAAAGTTATTTGACTCTTACCTTACAGCCCGTTTCAGGGGGAGTTGCCCTGCAGTAGTTTTTTTTGCTTAAACCGCTAATCTTCGACTGGCAGCCTCTGTTTTATCGATTCAGCTAATAATCCAGTCGTTCAGACCCTCCGCAGTAATATTTTTATCCCGCGGTTCTTCGGGTGCTTGGGAGATGGCCACGTTGGAGGGCTCGGCTCTGAATGTACAACTTTGGTAGAAGGCAAATGTAATGCCAGACCCTGACGTTGTGTTGGGTGCTCTGTCATTGGAGAACAACTCATGAGCTTTTTTACCTATGTTGCAACGTGCCCTCCCCCTTCTTGACAGCTCTTTGTGTCACATTACAGAACACGCGAAGCTCCCCCTTTGGGGTCTGTAGTCTTCCCTTTCATATGAGACCTACAAAGTATTTGTTAAGTACACAAAGTCTCTTAAACTAATATTATATCACATAGAGAGCTGGTGTGGACAGTAAAATGAGAGTTATGCGTGGTAATTCACGACCGCTAAACTCCACCTTGTGCCACGCCTCTTGTTTATATTTTGCATAACCACAAAGCTCTTCCTGTGCGTTGAGAGCCTATAGAAAGGTACGTATAGATACTATATAATTTGCTACAAGAGCATAAGTACAGTAGCTAGTTCTTGTGAGAAGTGGCACGCTGACTGGCGTTACATAACATCACTTATTCTACCAAGAAGGCCAATTGCACTTTTTTTTAACACACGAGGGCGCCATTGCTTTACCTGAGGCTTTCTGAAATTCTTATATTCTGAGGCCAGTTGTTCAAAAGTAATCGGATTGGATTTTGGCCATCGGATTGGATCAAATCTTGAAAATGGGTTGTTCAAAAGAAAAAAAAAGGATTCTGAATTCGGATTAGATCACAAAATTCAATCTTAGTTTTGAGTTGGATTAAATCCTTAATTTGAGATTGGGATACTTTTGATGCAAAAAAAATATTCTGATCCCAGCAAAAGGGTGGATTTCAGGAACAAATAGTTTAGTTTTTAATAACTTTAAAACTGGTCCAAAAAATACAACATTGTAATATGTAATATATCCCCAAACAGCTGTGAATATCAAACAAAATTATTATATTTATTGTATTTTTTTATCACTGATTGTAAACTACATTGGCACAATAATCAGAAATGGACCAGTCAGGTTTTTTTTTTTTTTTCCCCATCACCATGTCCCTTTAGGGTCTCTGCAGAGCACTAGTAATCCAGATTTGGAAAAGTGAAAATGTGTGTATCTGGATCAGGATAATTCCATCCAATTTTGCTTTGAAAAACCGGCACAAAAATAAGATGGGTTACCTGATCCTGGATAGCAAAACTGATCCAAAATAAACTTTTTGAACAACTGACCCCAGAGCATTAGGACAGAGTGGGCACAAGATAGCCACAAGATAAAGTCATGATCAATTTTTATTAACTATATGGACCATGATGACAGCCCATATAGCACACGTACATCTGCAAGATGTCTGTTAAAGATCGCTGTGTTGTGTACAAACATCTTACAGACGTCTGTAAGATGTCAGTTTTACATACATTCTAAATCATAAACATCTTAAAGACATCTAATAGACGTCTATTTGACATCTGATTGGAAACGTCCATTAGACGTATTGCAGATGAGCAAACACCCTAAAAATACGTCTTGCAGATGTAAATATAGACGTAAATATAGACGTCAAATAGACGTCTCCGAGATGTTTATGTGCTATCAGAGAAGAGCGATGCAGAAGTATTCATTATGAAGCTTACACTGATGATGTACTGGAGAGAAAACGGATTTCAAGTAAACCCAGATATCACACGTACGTCTGCAAGATGTCTGTTAAAGATCACTTGATCTGGAAAACATCTGCTGTGTACAAACATCTGACAGATGTCTGTAAGATGTCAGTTTTACATACATTCTAAAACATGAACATCTTAAAGACATCTAATAAAAATCTATTTGTCATCTGATAGTAAACGTCTTAAACAATGTAAAAAAAAATTAAAAAAAATACGCCTTCCAGATGTAAATGCAGACGTCAAATAGATGTCTCTGTGATGTATTTGTGCTGTCAGGGAATGGAATCTAATTTTCAGAAGTAAGAAAAGAAGTATGTTTTGTAGAACATCACAGTTATATATGATATGAGAACAGTAGGGCCTATAGATAGTATATATTATTTAATAAAAATATAATTATGTTTTTAGAATGACAGAATTGTTTCTCAAACACAGTCATTGGGTAAAATGCCCCCAGCCAGGTGGAGTAAAACACCCCTGGGGGCAATGGGCAATTACTGTATTTATTTTATTTTTATTTTATTTTTTTTTTATTATTAAATGTAGTCTAACTAGCTGGTTAAATAAAAATATCTGGACTTTATATTTAAAAATGACCTCAAGTTAGCATCATGTGGCTAGTTAGCAGGCCAGTTAGCATCAGCTAACAAGTTTTCAAACAGACTATTTTATAACTTTGTAATTCATAGTTATTTGATTATATTCTTTTTCATTTTAAGCTAAAACTGCCTGTACTCTGATTTTGCTGTAAATGTATAAAGCAAAGTGCTTTGTAAGACTGGGGGACATTTTACCCCACCTGTGGGGCAAAACACCCCCTTGGTACAAATTAAATTTTTGTTAAAAATCTAATAACATGAAAACACTCTCTGGGTGTTTTCCCACTGTTCCCTAGTGTTATTATTGCTATCATAATTAATTACTGAAAGGCCTTAGAGGGATGAAATTGTGAAAGGCTGACTGTGTTGGAGTTTTAAATTGAACCTAGTGAGTTGAATCTTTTTAATCCTTCACTGACTTGCACCCGTTTGCGTGTATTATGGGGAGACTTTAAAAGCGAAATCATGCAGAGAAACTTTGTTTGGTTAAGTTGTATGCAGTGTCATTATGTTGTTTCTTGTAATTGTTTGTTTAACAAAAGTTTAGGGAATCCTTACATGCTAATTCGTATAAGGAGGACGACGTCACAAGCAAAGATGCAGGTTTGCAGTGTTGTGAAAAATAGTCTAAATATATGAAATTGTTGAATATTTATCACTTGATGAAACAAAAGCCATAGGGTGTGATATCATATCCTCTTTGGTGTCCTAATAAATTGAATGTTTCCACGGTAGCTGGCGATAAGCAAGTTTTTTGGGCGAATCACTGAATCATTTCCTTAATCTATTCACTAAATACACAGATGTTGTTCATGTACGGAACTATTTTTTTTTTTCCATTTTTAACTTCTACGAATTAGAGACTCCAAACTGAGTGTTTAATTATTCGTTCACTTTAAAGATTTGTTCAAAATGCAGATTCATTCGATAAGGTACAGTGTACCACTGTAAATGAGAAGAAAGAGGAAATGCAGGTACAAAAGCTGCCAAGTGAAACTTGATTCACAATTCCTGGTAAAATGAACAGCATTTGTGCTGTACTTGGCAATGCGTTTGAAGCAATAGACAGAATTCATATCAAAATGACACGATCACTGCAAGTGAGAGGTTATGTAAGTGTGGGAGTGTATGTTCATTATTTACTTTGTGTGTTTTGAGAAATTCTTTTATAGGCCTACATCTCATAATAGTCATACTTATTTTGAACAGAAATAATCCATAGATAGTTTTGCAGAATTTACAACAACCAAGCAAGCTACCGAGTTTCATAAGAATAAGAAATATTTTATAACAATGAGAAATGATCGTTTAAAATAAGCAAAGCAACAAAACATTGCTAACACAATCTATGCATAAAGCTTTGCAGCAAGATAATATCACTCTAAATGTATTGGGTGCTGACAGCACACACTACACAAACTGACCAAAACTCACGAAAGTACTTCAAATAACTTAAACACTGAGGTAACAGCATTTCTTTACACCTGTGAGTGACAGAGAAACAGTGGAAGAGAAAAAAAAGTAAAGAGAGAGGGAGGGTATGAGAAGAATGACAGATCTAGACAAACAAGCTTAGCCTGAACACACTGAACTGAAGTAGTGACCGATGCAGTTCTCTGCCGAAGACTTCATGGCTCTGTGAGTATGTAATTTTGTTTAAACATATGTTTATATGCTGTTTTACACATTGCTTTTACTATTTTCCTATTCTATAATCAAGTTTGGCCCTCCAAAGCTTCTTATTAAAATCATATCTCCGTGAAGACATGTTGTGTTTATTGTCTCGCAGAGGTATGTAAGAGGAATGCAGTCATCAGAATGTATTAACATGCTTCCACCCAGGTTTCTATGCTCTAAATATCCTGAAACTCACGAGAGAGAGAGAGCGAGAGAGAGAGCGAGAGAGAGAGAGACAGAGAGAAAGAGAGAGAGAGAGAGAGAGAGAGAGAGGAAGTCCAGGCTTTCTTCAAGTTAAACAGGTCAACTTGTTTTTCTTGTTCTTGCATTTCTCTATTAGGTGTAAACAGAAGATGTGACAGAAGCAGGTGCACCATCTGACACACGGTAAGACTCTTAAACCAGCCATTTAAATCTTTATAATAATATCATGGAAACAGACACTTTATAGTATACTAGCAATTTAGGCAAGTGTGTTATGATTTTATAGTCACATGCAGATGCTAGTTGGTAACAAATGCTTTCCCCTAAAGGATTGGAAAGTATTCCCTCATCTATAGCAATATTCAATGCACTGTAATCTCATATCTAAGAGCTATATTTTGTATCTTGTGCCTATTCATTGGCGACACAATGACATGACAGTGTGAATTCAAACAAGTCATTGAATAGATCTCAGCTAATAATAGCAGCTATGTTGAAGTCCTAGGCATAGATGCTGCCACTCCTCCTAAACAACACAAGAGTGTTTAGTCAATGCAGTGATTTTGACGTGATGTTTGTGTTGGGGTCTTGGAAATTTCTACTTGCAATTTTCAGGAATGTAATCAGGGTACAAAAATCTGAGACCACGTTGAAAACCAGGGATTCGAAATCTAAACCTTGAAATTAAAAGGGTTTAGAGTTTTGAAACATTTAAATATTAAATTAAGAATTATTATGACATAAAATGGAGAACAAATGTTTTAGATTCTGCACTATTTCTAGGTCACTAATAAAATTTGTCACATTTGTGACATTGATCATGTCTTATTGATCATGACTTTTTGTATAGACAGTCAGATGTAGAAGCACAAGATGCTCTGTGGCTCATGCTGGAGAACATTATCATTCATTTTTGCACAAACTTGTTATGCAGTCTTTTGTCTATATCATTTCATTTTATTTATTTCCAACCATCCATACATTTTCCAAACTGCTTGTTCTATGTAGGGCTGCAGAGACGCCGAAGGCTATATTTTATTTATTTATTTAAAGCTGAAAATTTAACAAGCGAAAAATGTCTTCTCATTCAAGTGGTCTTTTGAACCTAGCTGTAAAATTTGAGTAAATATTTAATGACTACAATAATAATTTTTGGGGATTTTGTACTGTTTGCCAAGCAAGAGAGAATTTTTTTTTACTACTACATTACTCACAAAACAAAACATGCATTTTTATCCCAAAAATAAATAATTAGAGACGCTGTAACAGCTCTGGTGTGACTCCACAACCACCAAGCTCACTGTTCATAAAGATCTGACAAACATTTGTTGGTTTCTGAATTTTGGAGGCCATAGTTGTGATTGTGCTAATGTGCCGTAATGTATTGGTTATGTGTGGAATGTCAACCTTCTTTATCCCAGACTCTTAAACAACAAATGTGTGAAACTCTCAAGCAATCCTGCCAAGACCAGATTTACAAAAAAAGCCATTCATTGAGTTTGTTTGGCAAAAAAGAAAAAGAAAAATCTGAACAGGCGTGTCTTAATTATAGGGAGTTGTGGCAGCCCAAGCTTAAATAATTCCTAAAGCTTATTTTATTAAACCATATAAAGAGATTCTCTCAGGCTCCTTGGCATAGTCGTCTCACTTTTTGTCTGCCTGCCAGCTCAGTTGAATGAAATTCTGTTTCCAGGTTCTAATGTTTTTTTTCCAAGTAGTCCACTACCGAGTAATCCTCTTTGATAATTGTGTTCTGGTAGCATAATGCTGTTTAACTAAAAGTTTAGTCCCACGTAAAGTGATGACCAAGGAACTGTAGATATATTTTAACTAGATTTAAAAGTTAAGACTCTTAAATGCAAGAAATGTGCCCATTCTTTCCATGGTTTTGTTGTTATTGTGACTCATCAGTGTACAGTTGAATTAAACCAGCCCTGACTTTGACTGTGTGTGACCAGGTAAAGCTGTCAATCAGATGACAGTTATTTTTATCACTTTCTATATGACTTGCTTTGTTTATCATCTTTTCCATTTTCATCCTTTCGCTCTTCAAGATGGCTGCTCCCCCAGTTATCCCCAGGAGACAGTCCAAGTCTGCAAACGACACAACTGCTAACTCACGTCCCATAAGTGTAAATGCATGTGTGTATATGCCTATTTTCTATGTCTATTTTATTAAATATATACGTAATGACAGTATATATTTTTGACGATGCATATATACTATATTTCATTGCTCTATATTTGCTTATCTTAGTAAATGGAGGAGACAGAGTGAAAAAAGACATAGATCTGATCCATGCACAGAGAGAAGTTGTAAGTATAAATAATATAATAGTTAAATAGGACACTGCCTGTTGTATAGAATGCAGACCTCCGAAATTACAAATTGTGACGCTGGACCACAAAACCAGTCATAAGGGTCAATTTTTGAAATTGAGATTTATACATTATCTGAATGCTGAATAAATTAACTTTCCACTGATGTATGGTTTGTTAGGATAGGACAACATTTGGCCGAGATACAACTATTTGAAAATAAGGAAACTTGAGGGTGAAAAAAAAATCAAAATATTGAGAAAAGTTGTCCAAATTAAGTTCTTAGCAATGCATATTAATAATCAAAAATTACGTTTTGATAAATTTACGGTATGAAATTTACAAAATATCTTCATGGAACATGATCTTTACTTAATATCCTACTGATTTTTGTCATTAAAGAAAAATTAATAATTTTGACCCATACAATGTATTGTTGGCTATTGCTACAAATATACCCATGCTACTTAAGACCAGTCCAGGGTCACAAATATAAAAGATAAAGCAATTCATAAAAAATTTAAAACGTAACATGAAGTACAACATTGTAATGAAACTGTATGAAATTACAAACTGCAAAAAAAAAAATAAAAACCATGACAGTGTACCTCAGTAAAATTGTGACAAGTTGCCCTGAGTAAAATATGATGTTACTGGAATTTTAGTTTTAGAGAAAAGACTAATGTAAGTGCTTGAAAATAGCACTGTGTTTGTGTATTTGGACTCATCGCTTAAAAACTTACAGTTTCCTGTTATTTTATACCCTTTATACTCTTAGGAGTTGGTGAATCACTGTTTTGCTGATGTGGAGCATTTCATGGCCCGTCTGCAGGAGACAGCAGTGGCTAAGAACATTCTAGAGCAACAGAGCATTAAAAAGAACAGCAAAAAGAGTGATAAGAAAAAAAGCAAGAAGAAGAAAGAGCAGGATGGTGAGAGAGATGACCCCGATGATCTCCATAATTCACAAGCCTATCCAACACCTTCAGAAACATAATAATCTTAAACATCTGTTTGTAGATGCCCCTCTCACGCAAACGGTGACCCCACCATCAGACCAAGAGTTTGTGGATATTTTTCAGAAGATTAAATATTCTCTGTGTCTACTGGTAAGGCGACGATTTCGACAAATCGTTTTAAATTTCGCCTTTAGTTATTTTTTTGCAATTTTGTTTGGTTGCTTGGGTAGAAGAGCAGAAATGACAGCTTTAATAAATCCATAAACCAGTGTGCGTGTGTCTGTGTTGTAGGATCGCCTGAAGACGAAAATCTCAGGGCCGACCTCAGAAGAACTCTTGCACCATGTCTTTATCCCTTTGCACTTGGTAAGAGTATTACACACACACAGCGGACATATAGAGGAAAAACACCCAAACGCTAGTATTCACGTCTAATTCAAAATCTGTTAGACATAGAATTAGCAACATAGGTGTGACTTTCTCTAACTTTAATATAGAAAAGAACAGAGGTTAATTTTTTCCACAAAACAAGGAGAGAATTTGTAATCGCCATAAGGTGTACATGGTTTGTTGTATGTTTACCAGATGGTAAAGACCACAGGTGGTCCTGAGTTGGCAGCAATGGTCTCCAGCCCCGCTATGACCAGTGGAGCAATCTCTCTACTACAGCAGAACCTTAATGAAGAAGAGAAACCACTGTGGAAGTCACTCGGGCCAAACTGGAACCTGCCATAGTCAGTAACCAAGCTGTAGAATTTAAATTTGAATTTGAAATCATACATTTAAAATACATGACAAAATAGATATCTGCTTAGAGTTTGAACCTCACTTAAAAAAATGCACATTCTGTCAATATTTACTCACCCTAATGTTGTTCCAAACCTGTATAACTTTCTTTCTTTTTTGTGCAACAGAACAAAGTTGCTCTTTTCAATAACACATCCTGTATTGCAAAAAATTTATATTACCTAATTTGATGATACAGAGTTCAAAAATATCAATAAAAACTTTTCATCACATACCAAAAAAATTATATATACACTAAAGTCAAAAGTTTTTGAACAGTTAGATTTTTAATGTATTTTAAAGAAGTCTCTTCTGCTCACCAAGCCTGCATATATTTGATCCAACATAAAGCAAGAGCAGTAATATTGTGAAATATTTTTACTATTTAAAATAACTGTTTTCTATTTGAATATATTTTAAAATGTAATTTATTCCTGTGATCAACGCTAAATTTTCAGCATTACTCCAGTCTTCAGTGTCACATGATCCTTCAGAAAATGTTCAGGAAACTTTTTTTCTTTTTTTAAATATTATTATTATTATTATCAATATTTATCTGAAATAAAAAGCTTTTGTCACATTATACACTATACCATTCAAATTATTGGATTTCATTCAGCAAATATGATCCAGGATGGTGTAGTATTATATTTAATGGGGAAAGAAGTGTTTGAGCTTCAAAATGGAAAGAAAAGCACATCATAAGTAAGGAATAATTGACAACTGGTCATCAAATTATTAGAAAATAATGCATCCCCGAGGTGGTGATGCGGCCATGATGTGAAGGTAATTGCGTACCTTAGAATGTTCGTCAGCCAATCGGATTTAAGCATTCAACAGCTTAGTATAAAAAGTGTTAATTCTCTATTAAGGGCTCTATTTAGCAAAAATAAGGCTTTAACTAATAAAATAAGGTTAGTTAACTCCAGTGTATGTTTGTCAGCTCTCAACTCAACGAGACTGTGCCTCAATACGCACCTGTCTTTCTGGATGGTTGGCACCCGATGGCCATAGACCCGTATGGACAACCCATCGAGGACCCCATAGAGTCCCAGCATAAACATGAAGCCCTTATGCATACTCGGCAGGTATGAAACCTCACGCTCACTGATATAAACACAGCCGCAATACAAACCACCTTCAATTCCTTTTTTTTTCCACAGGTCATTGATCAGGCACGTCTAACTGTATACCAGGAAAATGACGGGTTAGTACTGACCAGTCAGCTGTGTGTGTGTAGTATGCGGTGTGTCTTTGTGATGCCACTTTGTTTCATATGTGTGTGATTTTGGTTTAGGATGGAAGACTCCCTGCCTCCTCATGAAGAAAGAATGTACCGTTGCAGTTATGACTTTGTGGCACGAAACAGTAGTGAACTCTCAGTATTACATGGAGAAACTCTGGAGGTATCTTGCATAGGCAGATATTTTCCGTTTTGATTTATATTTTGCACTTATTTTATTTCACATATACACTAATATTGAAAAGTTTAGGGTCAGTAAGATTTTTTTGAGCACCCAATCAGCATATCAGAATGATTTCTGAAGGGTCATGTGACTCTGAAGACTGGTGTAATGATCCTGAAAATTCTACTTTGCCATAACAGGAATAAATTACATTTTAAAATGTCACTTATATATAGCTTTGAATAACACCAACTGACGAACACTCCATTCACTCCATTTCCCATTGCTTTGTCTCTCTCTGTGTTTTATCCTCTTTGTCTTAGGTGTTAGAGTCATTAAAGCGATGGTGGAAATGTAAAAATAAATACGACCAGATTGGGTTTGTTCCACATAATATCCTCGAGCCAATCAATCACGCAGAAGTCGACTCTTCCAACGTAGTAATGCGCAACCAGTCCATGGTAAAGGCATCGTGCACTCACATATGTCATCAGCAACAAACTCACATGTTAAGTCACAAACTAATTCCTATCATATTTTTATAGAAAGCTCCTATTCCTCCCCCGGGAGGAGCGAGGATGTCCTCTGTTCTACCCAGTCCCACAGGCAAAAATGCATTCCAGCTTGATCCACGCCCACACAGTATGCCACCAATCGGAGACGACGGAGATAAAGGTAATGTTTTTTTACTACGTGATTTGTAAATTAGTCACTGTCTATTTAACAAATGCATTTTATTCAAAGTAGCCTTGAGATACCTTGAGGTTATGGAGGATGGTAAGGTCATTATTGGTAATTATTATTTGCAAGCAAATGAATGGCTTAGTGTCATACTGAAAATTATTTTGCGTTTTATTCATAAACATCTGACAAATTTTTCTCCAGTATTAGTATTTGACTTCGATATGTCTTTTTCAGGGCTGACGTCAATACCGATTATTACAGATCAAGTAGACTGATAACCGATATTTTGAACTGATATACATGTCTGGTGTAAAAATGAAAATTAATGTCAAAATTAAGAATAAAAAGGGCTCTGACAAAAACATTCTCCAAATGCTTTTGAAATATTTTATTGGCAAATCAGTTTTGAAAATGACCGAAACCGATAACCTTAAAAATGCTTAATATCAGCACCAATAATCAGTCAACACCTATGAAGAATACTTAATTTTTTGTTTGGTTTGCTTGTGACAAATATGTTTGTATAATGTCCTCTTAACTTTATGTTTGATCATTTGTACTTGGCAAAGGTTTTAACACTATGCCAGTTTCATTCTTGGGATTGTTTTTCTTCAAATAATTAAATATGAATTAAACTCAAATCAGTATTTATTCATGGTAAATAATAATAAATATTGATTTAAATAATAATTGTTATTTATATGTGTGTTTATTCATTTGGTAAATAGCTGTTTAATAAGCTTGATAATGTCATTTGATCAATATCAAAAACCCATTCAAAATTATAATAGTGTTATTTTAGTATTATTTATATACTCTTACAGTTTTTATTAATATTTTAAATGAGCTTTTATTTTATATATTTTAGTTTTCATGTTTTAGTTTTCGTGTTTTAGTTTACTACAGCTCATTTCAGCTACCAAAAACAATTTTTAATACAGTAGGTTTAGTTTTAGTGAAAAATAACAAAACTAAATGATGTGAGATATCTCTGGGATTTTATTTTATTTTTTCTTTTGTAATGACTGACTGACTGACTGACTGACTGACTATAACCCTGGACCACAAAACCAGTCATAAGTGTCAATTTTTGAAACTGAGGAATAAATAAGTTTTCAAATGATGTATGTTTGTTAGGATATTGTCCATATTGTCCATATTTGGCCGACATCTGGAATCTAAGGGTGCAAAACAATCAAAATATTGAGAAAATCGCCTTTAAAGTTCTTAGCGATGCATATTACTAATCAAAAATTAAATTTTGATATATTTACAGTATGAAATTTTCAAAATATCTTCATGGAACATGATCTTAATATGCTTAATATGCTTAATATCCTAATGTTTTTTGGCATAAAAGAAAAATCGATAATTTTGACCCATACATTGTATTGTTGGCTGTTACTACAAATATACCCATGCTACTTACAACTGGTTTTGTGGTCCAGGGTCACACATATATCATATCAGAAATGTCCACTTTTTAAAAAAGTGTGTTTTATTTGATTTCTTACTGTAATATTTCCATGTGTTAACAGTATTTTTGATGAACGATGAGCTCTTGCAGCGATTGGCCAATGGTAGATCAGCATCAGTACGCCCAGTGGTAATTAACAAAGCAAATGAGACGAACGCACCGCTGGACTATCACTCTCCTCAGGCTGAGGTTCAGGGGTGGCTCAGGGCCAAAGGCTTCAACGATTAGTGAGTAATACACACATCAAGTGGACATGACAATCTGGAGTTGAAACTGATCTAAGACCTTTGTTCATGCTGTAATCTCTGTCTCAGCACTGTACAGAGTCTGGGTGTCCTAACAGGAGCTCAGCTCTTCTCTCTGAATAAGGAGGAGCTGCGTTCTGTTTGTCCAGAAGAGGGAACCAGAGTCTACAGCCAGATCATGGTGCAGAAAGCACTGCTGGAGGTAAATCACTCACTCACAGAAACATTTCCACACAAAATACCTCTCATGCCTTCTATTTTTCCCTTTGGCAGTTTCAGTTGTCAGACCACAGTTAATAGAAAAGGGCTCTTCTGTCAGTCACCTTTGACTGGGGATAGTAACTGTGAATTTTTATGGTGAGGTCTGAGACCACATAAAAAATTATTGGGGGAAAAAAATGTGAAAAATTTCTCTCGCTATTTAATTTAAGATTAGTAGTAAACTTTTGAAACATCAAAATATCCACCTTATTCTTTAATGTGGAAGTGAGCCTATGGGCGAGACTTCCAGTGCAGTAAACAGTAAAACTGTTTGCACTACAAACCAGTGTGTTCGTAATCAAAATAATACATTAAAATAATATGGTAAGACACAGCAATGTGCAATATCAAGCAGCAAAACCAGCAGTTTGTAGCTGAAAATAGCTGGAAGTGGATGAGACCCATAATATTTATAAATGGCCGTGCCCGCTCTTATGACAAAAATAAGGTGGATAAACAAACAAGACATAAAATGAAGAATATTTAATTTCAATTAAATCTTTAAGTAGGTAATTTAAGCATAAGCATTTTACAAATGCTGCATCAATACGTCAATAGTTCAATAATTCAAATGTAATGAAATAGAAGCTTTTTAAATAACAGTATAAAAATAATTTCTCAGAACATTTCATAGTTGATTTGCCACAGTGATTGTGTAAAATGATTGGAAATCACTGAACAGACAGGAGGGAAATAAGCAGAAATAAATGATGACTCTCTTCATATCTGTCTTCTGATCACTCTGTTTCAGGATAAGCGAAAGGCCACTGAGTTGGAGGCCATAATGAAGAAACAGAAGATGAAGGTTGATCTGAAAGCAGAGGGTGGAGAATTTTAATGGATGTCACTTTCACTCACACATTCAGACAAGCGTTTATGCTAATGCTTTAACAGACAGGTGTGGCATGAATAATAATCTTTGTTGGTTTTGTCATTGATAATAGATATATTTCATCATTATCACTTATCATATAAAAATCAAACCTGTATATTCCTTTATGTATTGTATTTTAACTAAAAATAAAATTAATTAAACGTACTGATGGTATTAATATTTTAAAGGTATTCATATTCTATCATATTCATTTTTTCTTAAATATACAGAATACGGTCAGACCACACAATACTATACTATATTCCATAATGCAACTGTACACAGCTTGACCTTTCCGTTGTTGGTTTGGTGAACTGAAAGTGATTTATTATCTACTTTTTTATTTATTTCTTGAGTATGCTACACGTTCAGGGCATTTTCACAAAAGGGGAAAAAATGATAACTGGACGTCACTTGCTGAAATTAATATAAAATGTAGTAACGTCATGTGAGACATGTAGGAGCATACTACATTGTAAAAATTAAAAGTCTGAAAACAAAAACCTGCCTCTAAATCTTGCTTGAACACCCTTAGGAAGTCAAACCAAAACACATTTATAAGTACGCAGACATATTATTTATATTACATAAAAGAACGATTACATAAAAGAAATGTTTTTCTACAGGGTTTTAAACTGTTAAAAGTTAGATTACAAGTTTTTACAATTTGCAGAAGGACCACTAAACGAATCACTGATCTGAATGAATCTTTCTGGTGAACGGATTCAAATGAATCAAATCACTGGAATGAATCAAAATCTCTACCACCGAATAAAGCACTCGTTACAGCTAGGTGACGCCATCGACAACCACGCTACGCTCGGTGGTTTGTTTCGGCGTCTTTTCAAGAAAAGCTGAACTCTCCATCATATGTTAATATCGCGTTTAGATCCGTATACCACTCAGGTATCCCTCTAACAGTTACTTAGACTCCACAAATCTGTAACAATCAGTGAAATGACTGAAAGACAGGAAGAGAAAACACATGAGAGGCACGGACACCATTAATAAATGAAGACAAGGAGAACCCACCTTACCTTTTGTGTTATTAAATTAGTTATTTAGAAATTTTACTTTACTTAAAAAAAAAAGTTAATGTTGTCGACACCTTCACATTTCACCCCAAAAACAATGTTTTTTGCACGCGAGAATCGGTGTCGTCGCTTTCAGGCCAACATCTTCAATAAAAGTAAATGTCAAAACTGCTTCAAAACCGTGGATTCGCACAAAATCAGCGAAGCAGATCTGTTTCAGGTGAGGATATAATTCCTTAACTTTTTTAAAATAAAAATTAAGCGACACTTACTTTTTATTTTATTTTGAAAACATAAAGAATAGAGTAGATATGTTTCTCTGTGACAGACTAAGCCTGTTCAGGTGGGCTGGCTCCTCCTGGCCCCAGAGGACACTGACTTCAGCAGTTCTGGCCACAGGAAACGGGTGATGACATTGACATTTCCAGAGATTCTTTCCATCTGATACAAGGCATTGATATTTAACTATGTTTTGATGGTAGCATTAATCTTTCTTTGCCATATCTGTTACAGAAATGGCAGAGGAGATATTTTGTGCTTTACGAACATGGGCTTCTACGATACTCTCTGGATGAGATGGTGAGGTTTTACCTAACCTATTTTGTTTGATGTACCACACTATCTCAAGCCTAAGTATTCCCATTAGTGACAGTAGACCAGAAATGTGTTTATTTTGACTCGTATTATACTGAATGTTGTCTAGCATTATCAGAGTGCTGCAATAATGAAGCATTTCTGAAGGCTGACTTCCAGGCTGGCCTACAATAATACGTCTTCACCCAACAGGATGTTCCATTGACATTTGGATTATTGCAGTGACCAACAAAAGTCCTTCTCTGTGCAATGACCGACTGACTGCTTTCATCCAGCCAGGTACATTGCCTCAGGGAAGTGTAAATATGACCCAGTGCTGTGAGGTTCTTGACGCTTCATCTCAAACCGGCCTCCAGAACTGCCTGAGGCTGTGCTTCACTGACAGAGACTACTACATCCGAACAGAGAGTACAGACAGCTTCAGCATCAGTAGGTAATACACTCACTGACCTGTGGTGTCAACTTAGCCACACGTTACAGCTACTTTGTTATTTATCCCAACTTATATGCATTATAGTATAGAGGGTTTGCTCTTACGTCACAATTTGGTCAGTTACCCAGATGCGTGGCCATATCGCCGATACTTGGATGTACTGTAAACAACAGCAGTTAATGTACTACTAAATACATTGTTCTGCTGATTTATGCTGTCTAAAACATGGAAAAACGTGTGGAAGCTGCTGAATAATGCAGAGAAGTACTTAGTAAGCAGGAAACTGTTCCTCAGACAGCTTTTGCACTCTTCTCCTTGATTTGTTATAACTTTTGACAGTCTATAGTACTCCAACTGTTTTACCTGGTCCAACCGATTAGTACAGCCCAAAACATGACAATAATTGACCATTTTCAGCAGCAATAATCAACAAAATATGCGAGAACCGTTCGGTTTAGTGGCATTGCTTGCATTTAGTGCCTCCGATGAAAACACTCTATATGAACATAGCTAGTGCTGTAATGGAACAAAAGAGGTGAATTCAAATTGGTAAATTTCTTGTTTTTTTTTGTGACAAGTGCCAAAATCTCAGCTCTCTTCAGTACTTCAACTGAAATCTTCTCTTTCCCTCTGTCTTCAGTCTCATCCCTCTGTTTCTACTTAAGTGTTATAAGTCACTAAATCTCAGCAAGGCTGATCTAATCCTTTGAGAGTGTAATAGAAGGTGTCAAGGAGTCTTGGATTAGTGTGTGTGTGTGTGTGTGTGTGTGTTTCTGTCTGTGTTGAGAACACCAGCTTTAGAACTGTTTCTTCTTCTGGTTGTTCAGGGCTGTTTTTTTTTTTATTTCTTGTAATTCTGTTTCCTTGCAACTGAAGGTTTTTAGTCTAGAAGAGTGATGTCCAGAAAGCAGAAGTAAGAGATATCTGAATGCTAGTTTGTGTTTGCATATGCATGTGATTTTCAGCCTGGATCCATTTTTGGTATGTGAATTTGAGGTTGTTTGTTTCATTTAGGTGGCAGGAAAATCTGATTGCTTACCCCAAAACTGCTAAATCAAATCAGAAGAAGAAGGGGAAGGATCCAGCCCACCCACCACAAGTGAGTCTTCTTCATATTTAATGTATTTCATGCAAACATGTTCTGTGACAGGAAATGCAAGTATCCGATCTAATATCTTTGGAGGTTATTTCCTTTCATAAAATATGAATAAATGGAACATGTAATGTAGTATTCCCGAGGATTTTAATTTTTTTCCTCAGTGTTTTATCCCAGAATTTTATTCTAGTGCCGTTTTAGATGCAACAGATTTGTCTCATTTCCAGTTACCTTTATCAGTATTTAATTTATGATCTAAATTTTATTTTATGTATTTTTATTTTTTATTTCTTATACAAATTCAGGATGATGCACAACCATTTTCTTCTATTAATAGATTAGATATCTAGATTTGGATCATAATCTCAAATCATATATATATATATATATATATATTCAGTGTATGTATGTTTTTTGTTTTTGTTTTTTTGATATTATACCATTTAAAAAAAGTGCAAGAAGACTAGTTAATTAGTCATTTCTTTCTGAAGAGGTTTATTTTAGATGGCCACAGTAATTAATAATGAAAGAATAATGCTGTTTTGGAGTACTGCTCCTTTAAATGCCCTCCTCCACCCCTATTCTTGACTTTAATTACATTTCTAAGTGCTTTGCCCATCTTTCTGTCTGGTTGATTTACTAATCCCTCTCTATCTCCCTCCTGCATATTCTTTCTGCTGACAACAGACCAAATTGATCGAGTGTGTGAAAGTGCCACTCCACTGTGCTGCAACAATTAACAGCATCTATATGAAATGCTTTGTACCTGTATTTTGTGTGTTTGTTTTTGTGTATTTTAAAGTGTTAGTAAGAACTTTAATAGAATTAACTTAAGTGATCTGGACAGGATTATTGAGCATCCCCCCGGGGAGGGTGAAGAGTTTGCAAAGTGGGAAGCAGAGTGCAAAAGACATGTGTGCTTGTTTGTCAGGCAGGTTGTATATAGATAGAGGAGAGAGGCTTTTCCTTTACCACTTGTGCCAATTGGATTTTGCCGCCCGAGCGCTTGTGTGCAGCCTGTCAGTCTCTGATTTACTCACCTATATTCTCTGCCTCCTCTTTCTCTCTCAGCAAACGGAAAACAAAATCTCCAGCAGCAGCAGTTGTAGCAGTGGTGTGGCTCCTAAGAAAAGTAGCACTTCTGGAAATAGTTTCACCAGCAGCATTAAAAGACAAGGCAGCATCAGTTCTGGTAATAATAATGGTGGTAAAGTGTCCATCAGTGACAATGCTGGCAGTAGTACCGGCAGCGCCACTAAAGGCAGTCTCAGAAGTGGCAACAGTAGCACTAAAGGGGCCACCAAAAATGACAGAAGAGGCAGCATGGTGAGCACGGTGGAGGAGCTCTCGTTGCCTTCCTCAGAGAAGGAGCTGGAGGAGGAGTCACTCAGTGGTGGAGCCGGAGGTCCTTCATCACTCAATTCCATGATTGGTTCCTCTCTCTCTTCATCGCTCGGCCAGACCTCGAGCTGCTCCGACACAGATGGTATGACCTCAGAGTGGCATTTGTGTGTGATTTTAACTGGATGTACTTGTTTATGGCTGTAGTGGTTACTGATTTGTCAGCTTAAGAAATAAAGGTAGGTAGTAGCTAAAAACATTGTTAATTTTTCTAGTAAAGAATTAGGAATAGTTTGCATGAAAAAGCCTGTAAAACTTGTGATCAGATCATTCCTTTGAGTCATATTTTTAATGAATCTGTCAATCAGATTCTTTTATGAATCTGACAGCTGATGACTTCTGTTTGAAGGACAGCAAGAGTAGATTTCAATCTGTTTCTAACCCAAAGTTATCTTCATACTTTGGTCCTATTTGAAACTCAAAGGCTCCAATATTCATTCATTGTAGTTGCAAAGACCTTAGTCAGGGTAGCACAATATTAAAATTTGGACAGGAATGAAAATAAGGGTCAGAGGGATAGAAACCGTACGTGTTTAACAACATGCCAAATATTCAGCTGACAAAATGTTTGAAAAAACTTTCAGTAAACAAAAACACATTTCAAAATGGAGTTTCTAAACAGTTTTGACAGTTTTGAGTTCAAAATTCAATACAACGTATGCTCTGTGCTTTGGAAGTTCTTATTACCATAGAAGAAAGTCATAAGAGGTAATGAGTAAATGATGACAGTACTTCATTTTTGTGTGAAATGTCAAACTGTTTATTTCTGTTATTTTGCACATTGCACTTTTTCTGGGCATGACAAATATATGTGACCCTGGACCACAAAACCAGTCATAAGGGTCAATTTATACATCATTTGAAAGCTGAATAAATAAGCTTTCCATAGATTTATGGTTTGTTATTTGGCTAAGATACAGCTTTTTGAAAATCTGGCATGTGAGGGTGCAAAAAAAAAAAAAATCAAAATACTGAGGCAATTGCCTTCAAAGTTGTCTATATGAAGTTCTTAGCAAATCATATTACTAAACAAAAATTAAGTTTTGAAATATTTAAGGTTGGGAAATTAACAAAAAATCTTCATGGAACATGATCTTTACTTGATTTTTGGCATAAAAGAAAAATCTATAATTTTGACCCATACAATGTATTTTTGGCTATTGGTACAAATATACCCGTGCTACCTAAGACTGGTTTTATGGTTCGCATATTTTACTGCTTTACTTGTTTTTTTCCCCCCTGATAAATTCCAGCTCATTTGGCTAAGAATGGGAAGTAAATGGTTTGCTTTGCTTTTATTTGCTCTCTTAGGTACTACGAATCGATTGGGCACTGAAAGCGGCTATTCGTCTCTGGAGAAGACAAGTTCTTGTGTTGTGGATGCACAACCACACATTGACTCAAGGTGTGACTGTGATTCTGTTTCTTCACCTGCCTCCTTTGTATGTTTCCTACCCCAATGTCCCTTAGCCCCTCCCCCTTCCCTCCACCAACCAATCACAATTCACAGGGGGCATGTGGGGTTGATCCTGAAGAAGTGGTAAGTTGCTCTTTGGAGATAAGTTTGGAGTCCAATGTGGAGAGGCATTCACACACATCCATGACACACACACTGAGACATGAAGCACATCAAGAACCCAGCCCAAGAAAAGTACACCGGCTGTTTGGAAATCGGCACAGGTAAGACGGATTCATTTTACTCCTGATTCCCTCATTGCACCGATGTATAATGTTTGCAGCTCCCTCTAGTGTTCATCATTTTATTGCCGTTCTCTTGAAAGCATGTCAAAAGCACTCTTCTGTGTTTGTCTTTCAGGAGGCTTCCCATCTCCATCTGTCAAATCAAACCGGGCTGCTTGCATTCCCATTTGCCATTTTAGTCCAAATTTATTCATTCTTGTCAATGTTTTAACGTCTTTAAATGCTCAAATGCTTGGCAGCACTGCATTGAAGCTTCTCAAACATTTTTTTAATTATTCTAGTTTTAGATGTTCTGTGTATATTTCGACATTAATGACACCAGTGTAATATGTGCTTACTGAATTCCAAATGGTCCGTATTGCATATTGCACTCTCTTTCTGTCTTACTCTTTCCTGTCTTTATTTTCTGTGTTTCTAGGAGATCTCAGGAAACTGATCAACAGGAGAGTTCATTTCTGGATACTGAGCTTCCCTCTTCAACCTTCACTTCTTCCTCTCCTGAACAAAATGACCTTAAGACCACTGTCAGTACATCTCAGGATTCATTCCCTAATGATATTCCTGATCACTCGCAACATCTGATGTCATGTAGTCTCCGCTCCAAATCGCTGGAGCGCAGACCGCTTGATTCCACGCCCACAGTAAGTATAATCAATACAAATAAGAATGAGCCTGTGTATTTTTATTAGGGCTATAAATTGATTAAGTTAATAATAGGATGTGGCGACTGATTTAGCAAATTAATCATAATTGATCATTCATATCACATACGTCATTGCTAATGCTCTTTTCCTCTTAGCCTGACCTCCTTAATTTCAAAAAGGGATGGATGTCTAGACTGGGAGAAGATGGAAAGGTGATTTTGAGATTTGAGTGTATGTATTTGATTAATTTTGGTCTCTTTGTTCACTGTGTGAAGTGGTCTAATGTTCTCTGTCTCTAGTGGCGGAAACACTGGTTTGTTCTTACTGACCAGACTTTGAGATTCTATCGTGACTCTGCAGCAGAAGAGGTAAAGTGATTTGTGATGTTCAGTCTATAAAGAATCATCATCATAACTGATTTAATATTTTCAGTAAAGAGATCTTTCTGTGTTTTATTTCATAGGCAGCTGATTTGGATGGAGAGATCAACTTGTCTAGTTGTTATGATGTTACAGATTACCCTGTACAAAGGAACTATGGCTTTCAGATTCATGTGAGTGTATATTAGGTCAAATTTAAGCTTATGTATTTGTTGCATTGATTTTTTCCATCACTCTTTTTATACAGACAAAGGATGGAGTCTTCACCCTCTGTGCAATGACTTACGGGATACGACGCAACTGGGTCCAGGCAGTAATGAAAAACATTCGTCCCACCATTGCCCCTGATGTCACATGGTACAACAATAAAGCTAGCTGCCTTTCTCAAAAATACATTTATCCACTACACATATTTCATACATTGATATCAAACCCTAATACATTTATTGCTCTATTTCTCACAAAACAGCATCACATGTTAGTGGGTTGACTTTTTCACTCTGCCTTTTTTTTTTCTTTTTCCCCATGCTATTCAAGGAAAATTCCTGCTTTAAAACCCAGGTTTGAATGTGTTTCCATGACCATGAGTGTTTTTTAAAGGGATAGTTCAACCAAAATGAAAATTCTATCATTAATTATTCACCCTCATGTTGTTCCAAAACCTGTAAGACCTTCAAATTAAGATATTTTTAATGAAATCCGAGAGCTTTTAGTCAAGGCATAGATAGCAACGGTACTACCAATGTGAACGTGCATCAAGACTGACAGGAAAGAGAAGAAATTGTTGAACAAAGTCGTTATTTTGGGGGGGCTTTTTGTACACAAAGTATTCTCGTAGCTTCATAAAACTACATTTGAACCACGGATGTCTCGTGGACTATTTTATCGATATCCTCACTACCTTTTCTGGGCCTTAAATGTGCTATTTGTGTTGCTAACTAAGCAGGGTCAGAAAGCTCTTGGATTTCATCAAAAATATCTTAATTTGTGTTCTGAAGATGAACTAAGGTCTTATGGGTTTGGAACGATGTGAGAGTGAGTAGTTAATGACAGAATTTAAATTTTTGGGTGAACCTTACTACAAATCAGAGACATAATTTTAATCATAGCCACTTCTTTTCCTCCCGTAGTTCAATTCCTCAAAAGGTGCCTATGACTAGTGCACATACTCGTACAAGCTCCTGCCAATGCAATACAGTTCCCCAGGAGGCAGAGCAAAGAAGTCGCATCCGTGAGCGCCGCAGAGAGGGGCGTTACAAAACCTTTGATTGGGCAGAATTAAGTTGTAAACAGCACAAAGAGGAGTTGTCAAATCTGTCCGCAAGGCAGTGGAACCATAACAATGAGCGCTCTGTGCCTCCAGCACCTGCATCATCCCCTGAAGAGCATATTGTGCGTTCTGCCTCTGAGGCATCAGAGAATGAATATTTTCAGAAAGAAAGACTCTCACAGAGGCAAAGCTTGAACAACATGTCCGCCGATATACCATCGCACTTATCACTTATGGGAGTGTCCAGTCGCACCTCCCCTGAATCAATCAGCCCGGACAGCTTAGAGGTTGATACAGGGACAGTACGTGTCCACTGTGACAGCCTTGGTGAGCTACTGGAAGCTAAACCCAAAGAAGAAAAGCAGGTAGAGTAACAAGCAAATATGGTTGTGGTGCTCAAATGTCTACATACTTTATTCCCATGTACTGTTCACATATAATTTGTCACCATTGTAAACAAAGTTTCACAATTCTTTATAGGTTGATCGCTCCACATCTCCATTGCCAGCAACCTTCTCTTCATCCTCAGCGCAGACAGAATGGCAGTGGGATGTGGAGCTTCAGAGCCTCCGTAGAGAATTAAAGGCTGAGCACGAGAGGAATCAGACTCAAGAAAGGGAGTTAAGACTTAGTGAGGCCCGACTCCAAGCTGAGCTTAATGACAGCCAGGAATGTCTTCAGAGGGTAGAGTTAAAGATTCAAGAGTCAGAAACTCTCCTGAAAGAACGTGAGGAGGTGCTGGAGAGTCTGCGCGGACGGTTGGAGGAGGTAACAGGTCGTCTTAAAGCAACTGAAGAGGCGCAAGCCTTGAAAGAGGTCAGGTTACAGAGGCACCTGCGCCTCCTGCAAGAAAGCCAGGAACGAGAAAGGAGGAGCTTCAGCGACAGCCTCGACCAATCAGAACAGCGCTCAAAGGAACTAGAGGAGCGTCTAAGGCAGAAAGAGGCTGAGCTCCAAAAAAGACCAACAGGAGACGTTACTGAAGAACTTCTGCGAAGGTGCCAGGAGTTACAAAACCAGCTGGAAGAGTCAGACAGTGAGGTCTGTCGTCTGCAGGCACGCCTCCAAACCGAGGAGACTCTTTATTATGACATGGAGCATGATTACGAAAGAGCTTGTGAGGAGATACAGAGTTTGCAAGGTGCTCTGCTGGACTGTGAAAGGGTAAGTGAGGAGCGCTTTCACACCCAGCTGGTGCAGCAACAGCAAGAGTTAGACCGGAAGGAACAGGAACTCCAGGAAGTGCTTCTTAAGATGGCCATCCTGGGCAGTAGTTTAGAGGAGACAGAGCAAAAGCTTAAGGAAGCTCAAAACCATCATTCTGAAGCTAATTTTGTCTGTGAGACATTGATTGAACCACAACAATGCAGGAAGAAAGGGCAGAGTGATCTGGAAGCACAATTTACTACTCAGGGAGACGAATCACATAGAGTGATCTCAGTGATCCAGGCACTAGAGCGCAAGTTGTGTGACACCGAAGAGCGACTCCGGGAGCTTACCGTGCATCTTCAGCAACAACAACAACTCAACACTGAACCGCATGCACTCAATGATTCTTGGAGCTCCCACCAGAATCCGGAGGGTCGACTTTCTGTGGATGCTCTGCCAAGTTATACTGGAGCTTTGAATAGCCTGCAAGGAACAGCTTTAGACAGAACCTCGGACAAAGCTAAAGTCTACCTTTATGATGATGGAAAAACTGGAAGTCGGAAGCTGGTTGGTGAGAATTCAGGGGGAAATCAAGCTCTGGAGATGGCCAGCAGAGTTTTGTCACTGGAGGCACTGATTGTCCAAAGGATTGCCTCTGCACTTGAGCATCCCAGCTCTGTGTTGCTTAATAGATTGTCAGAGGTGCATGTCCAGGTGCTTAGGATGGCTCAAGGAGGCAGTCATAATGGGCCTGTGGAACCTAGTTACTCCCAGATCTTCTTTGACCCTCTCGAGCAGGATCCAGTAGACTATACACTGAGTGAAAGTGCAATCCATAGACTGTGTGTAAGAGCAGAGATGACATACCTCATACATACTCTCTATACTCATCCCTCACAGGAGCAAAAGGGATCTGAGCTTTTCTATGTCTTGCCTTGGCCAGAGAGTTCCTCATCTGGAACCAAAAAAGAGAACTGTTCGAAGCAGGGGTCTAGACTTGCTGACATTAGTCCGCCAGAACTTGCACCTTACAGTGAACAAATGGAGGACGAACTGGAAAACGATCTTGTCATTGAATGTTCTGAGGCACAGCTTGCTTGCAGAAAGATTCTGGTGGTAGAGCTCCGTTCTCAGGCCCAGTCTCTGCAGAACCTCTCAACACAGCTACAGTCTAATGTTAGAGAGGTCGACCTTCCTGGTGAACTACCCTCAGCCATCCTGAGGGCTGCAGTGTGTCAGGCCACTTTGGCATACATGGCCTGTCGTCTCCGTTCGGCCCTGCAGCAGGAGATGAGTGCCCTACGCAAGCAGAGAGAGCAGGCTGAGTGTGAGTGTCGTGCCATGTGTCGTAGCATGGAGGCTCTCTTCCAGGAACAGACGGAGCGTTATGAAGAGAAGCTGCGCGAGGAGCGTGTTGTTGTCGAAAAGGCAGAACAGGACCGTGTTTCAGCGGAGACCGCTGCTCAATTGAGGATGGAAGAAGCAGAAAAATTGCAGTTGGAGTTTGAGGAGAAGCTCCAGGAGCTCCAGAAAATCCATGAAGAGGAGATGAGCCGTCTTCATGAATACTACATTCAAAACTTGTCAAAGCCTGCAACCCCCTCAGAACTAGAGGTGGGTGAAGAGACTGAGCAGGTTTCTGCTACTGCTCTGCAGGACCGAATCAGAGAGCTTGAGACTGAGGTGACTTGTTTGAGGGCAGATCTTAGCAACCAGGATGTCAAGGCCCTTCAGCTTGACCTGGAAACCATCAAGGTACGCACACACTTCTTGTTTCTGCATGAGAATAAAAAGCAATTATACACACAGATGAAGGTACTCCATATCTTTGTGTGTGTGTCTTAGGCGACATACGAGCATGGTTTTAGCATTATGGAGGACAGCCACCAGCGAGTGATTGAAGAGATGCAGAGGCAGCATCAGAGAGAGGTGGAGAGACTGACAGAGGAACGAGAAAGAGTACTGCAGGAAGAGACGAATGCCACCATTGCAGGTGCTACTCTCAATACAAGCCACTATTGATTCAGCTTAAACAGCACAACACAACAGACCATACAAGTACTTTTGGGCTACAGCAAAGGCTACAATACAATACATAGAACTATGCACTTAACTGGACAGAATTAAAAGCATTGTTATTCCAAAAATGGAATGTCTATCATTCGTTTCATTGCAAACCTTCAAAATGTGCACTCTCGCTTTTTTGCAATGCTGTGAAAGTAAATGGGAAACGGGGGCAACTGTGGTTACCATTAACCTTTATTGTGAGAAAAAGAACAGCTTGGACATTTTCGGAAGTTCACTTCCAGAATAAAAAATTCCTGATGATCTGCTCACCCCCATGTCAATCCAAGATGTTCATGTCTTTCTTTCTTCAGCTGCAAAAAAATTTTTAGTTTTTTTGAGGAAAACAGTCCAGGATTTTTCTCCATATAGTGGACTTCTATGGTGGCCAACGTATTGAAGGTCCAATGTGCAGCTTTTTTGTTCTGAGAAAATGTCAGATCATTTTGCTAGATAAGACCCTTATTCCTCAGCTGGGATCATGTAGAGCCCTTTGAAGCTGCATTGAAACAGCAATTTGGACCTTCAAACCATTGGCCACCAAAAATCCTGGAATGTTTTCTTTAAAAAAACTTATTTCTTTGCGATTGAAGGAATAAAGACATGAACATCTTGGATGACATGGGTGTGAGTAAATCTGAGTCAATTCTGGATGTGAACTTCTCCTTTAAGTAACTACTTTTGAGTTCTTCGTAAGAAGTCAAACAAGATTTGGAAGTCATGAGGTTTGAGAAAATTATGCACTCATGCGCAAAACAAAAAAAAAAAAAAAAAAAACATGTTTTAGTAAACTATACAATGCTAAATCAATTCTAAATTTGTGCTACTCTCTTGAACTTGGATTATGAGCTATGGATAAAAGCATCTGCTAAATAAATACAATGTAAATTTGTTCTCTGCATGCTACAAATGGTGATCTGGCATCTCTGCTTCTTGGTCTTGACAATTCTGTCTAACCATTTTTTAATATTATTTGTTGTTTTCCAGCCATTGAGGCTATGAGGAAAGCTCACAAAGAGGAAATGGACAAGACCCAGAAAGCCCTGCAAAATGGAGCCAGTGTAGACATCCGCCAGCTTCGTGCACAATACAAGTGCGTGTGTGATGTCTATCGTTGATCTGAGAACTGTCAGCCACACCATCAAAAATCTATTTATGGTTGCAAAACTATACATTAACCATATGCCTCTTTGTGCATTTTCTGCAGTGAGGAGCTAGAAACATTGCACAGGGAGCTGGAGGTGTTGTCAGAGCAGTATTCTCAGAAATGTTTGGAAAATACTAATTTGTCTCGGACAATAGAAACAGAAAGGGAAGCACTTAGTTCAACACAGAGAGAGAACCAGGAGCTTCGCATTCACAGCCAGGTACATGCACATACACAAAAAATGTGCATATTCATACAGCCATTGCTTTACTGCTTACCATTGTATCACATTTGTTTCAAAGGAATTAAATGAGTTTTTGGCTGCTGAATTATCCCTAATGCATTCACGCATGAATGGGGAGGTGAAACATTCCCAGTCTTCTCAGGAGAAAGACGTGTATCAGCTGGAGGTAAAACCTGAGACCCTTTCATATGGCAAAATGCCCAAATTTGACTTGTACTACTAAAATTAGCAGGGGATGGTTGACTGAACGCAGATTAAAGTTATCTGCTCTCTGGGTTGAGTACATTTAATCGGCTTCCACAAAAGAAGCCTTCATGGGTTTTATTACTACTCGGATGAGATTATGTCAGAGTACGTTCCATCAAAGTGCTATAAAGTATACATGTGTTAAACAGTGTGCGCTCTGTCTCATTCTTTGATGCTGTAGGTAAATCTCAGAGTAAAGGAATCAGAGATTAAGTGTCTGAAACAAGAGATCAACTCACTTAGATTGGAACTGCAGGCAGGAAATACGGTAACACCTTTTTTTAATTCAAACAAATTAATAGTTTGAGGCATTGATACTAGGGATGGGAATATTGAGTGATTTTGTAGTCAGTTAATACAAAACATTAATCCATTATTATAAGTTATTTTGTTTTATTCACAAATGTTAACCCTCTTAGTAAGCTAATTCAACTGATTTTTGAAGTTTTTTGTTTTTATTGTTATCTTTTAGTATTTTAAAGAGCTAGATTCTGAGCTGTGTGCTTCAGAAGTCAAAACTCAAAGTGAGTTTGTTAAACTGAGGATGGTGCCAGCAAGACAACAGAGTTTAAAATATGGTAAGCAAATCTACAGGAGCAGACATGTTACTGTGAAGGAAAACAGATGAGCGCATAAGCATGCACTTATTCACAATTTGTAAATGTCTGTTGCAGATCTGATGAAATCCAGGAGCAACCAGGACTTCCTGGAGGACCGTGCTACGCTTACGCAGCCTGTCAGATCCAAGGTGGGATCATCACATGGTACAAAATACTGACTGCCCTAAAATTTAAGCTTTCTCACTGTCTCTCATTTCATTCTCAGAGTCTTAAAGATGGACTCACTGTTCTGGAGAGGATGAAGCTTTTTGAATTAACTAGCACGCAAAAGATTTGAGAGTGTGTGTGTCTTTGTGAGAGAGAAGGAGAGAAAGAAGCATTTTAATGTTTTATGTGGGTTAAATTATTTAGTGGTATATCTTTATAACACAATGAATTCTAACTATGCCTTTAGTCACAGGTGTGTGTGTGAGTGTGTGTACGTCAGTCATTTGTTGCTTCGTTGCTACTTTAGACAGTAGAGTTAATTTTTGATATGATGTTGTCTCTCTAAATCTTAAACTGTCTGTTTATATTTACATGTTTATGCCTGATTGTGCATCAGTTCAATTTGCTCTCTCTAATTATGAATAAAGTCAAGCTTTTCCTATCTTTAATGTCTTGTTTGTGTGACTTTTCAACCCATATGTGCAGACTTTAAATATTAAAAAGGATAAGCAATTTTATCATTATTTTTATTGCAGAATATTTTCAATCTGATAAACACTTCTCATACTGTAAATTGCAGACTTTTTTTAGCAAGAGTTAAGGTGAACTATAGCACATATAAAAGCTTGTTTAACCACTTTATTTTTCAATGTGCAAGTAAGCTGTTTTCTGGTAATGTGTGAGACTTCCGGTTTGCTGCCGTAGGGAAATAATGAGTTTGCTCTGCAAACCAGTGTGTTCATAATTAAGATAATACATTAAAATAATATGGAAAGACAACAGTTTGCAATATCAAGCAGCAAAACGAGGTGTTTTGTACAGCTAAAAATAGACGCGGATGAGACCAGAAGGCAGACATTCAATTTACAAATGGCCACGCCCACTCTTACGAGAAAAATAAGGTGGAATAAGTAGGAGAGAGTGGGGACGAAAGTAACAAAGCAATTTTCTCAGAGCCCTGGCTACATTTGCTTTCCAAGCTATGACAGCACATTCAGCATGCAACCCTTGACAGAGCTGAGAAACATCACGTGATTTCGTCGTCGTTTCCAGCGAAATTAATTATGGAAGCGGTAATTTTTTTCAAATTAGTTGTGTTTCTCGTTTCATGTGTCACAGTAATGATCAATCCACGGGTTATTTAGTGCTCTGAAGTTTGAATTTTCTGAGTTTTTCAGTTTAATAGTAACTCGGGTTTAAATGTCAGGAGTTCATGTCGGGACGAAAGTACCACTTGTTACTTTTGTCCCCTACAGTGACAACAAATGTTTCTTTTGTCCCCCTGCATGCTAATGTGGTGACTTTCTGTGTCTTGCATCATTTATATAATATGTTTAGGTCGTATTATATCAAAAGAATATGCCTAGAGTGAGGGGTCAGAAAGACAGACAGAGGTCTGATGCAGTCAGGGGTCAGTTGCATAAACTTAGCCTCTATGTTAAGACAGTGTCTTAAGTCCTAGTCTGACCAACTAGCAGTTAACCAAAGAGTAACCAGTCTTATTTTTTGGATTCAACTTAGACTAATCCACATTTTCCTGTAACTAAATTAAAACAATTATGAACAGTTTTAAAGATAAAATTAGCCATCTAACTTTTTAAGACTAGTCTAAACCTTTTATGCAACCGGCCCCAGATGTTCATGAGAGGGCGTTTCTGGACTTAGGCCTATCTGTCAGGAACTTGGGCATGGAACATGTCTCAGGGCAGCTGCTACATCGCATTTACCTTAGTCATATTTAGGTTTTAGCCATACCTTAGCTTTTCCATCTCCAGCTATGAATTTGCAGTGTTTCCAGATGTTTTATGCACATTTTGAATTTATGCATACAAATAACTGGATGGAAACATGAAAAGGCCTACTGTTACATTATGTTGAGAATTTATATTATGCTGATTTAACTTAATTTTCATATTGTTTATTCTGTTAAAAATGTTTTATAAAAATAAATTGAATAAATAAATAAAAATTCTAAACAATTGAAGTTTGTACACATGCGTTTTGAAAGAATTGATGAAAAAAGTTTAAAATGAAAATGTAATTTTTTTTTTTTTTTTTTTTTTTTTTGCCAAAGATAAAGGACAAAATATGTTTGCAGCTACATATGAACAAGGTCATAGTCATGTATATTTAATAAAAACGAGTAACAATAAAATCTAGCTTGTATTGTTGTGTTACTTTTGACCCACCTGTGTGTTACTTTCGTCCCAACCAATGGGGTCGAAAGTAACAATGTGCAACTTATGTTCAAGGTGAAATTATACTGAAGTATTTCTTCATTTGTACAAAATACCACCTGGTATTGATAGACCACACTTCTGAGTTATAGGCCACAGCAAAAATAGATCTCTGTCTACAACAATATCTTTTTAAATTATGTTTTTCTGAAAATGGTACTTTCGTCCCCGCTCTCCACCTATGTAATTTAAAAAATTGCTAAAAACTAAAATCAATGTGTTGTCACTTGAAGCAACTATAACTCTCTGTAATGTCGTTTTTATGACCACTAGATGTCGTGCTTCGTCTGGAAACCTGCCGGTCCGCTTCATTACAAAGTTCCCAGAACAAAAAGTCTTCACCTGCCTTTTCTCTGCTCTAAGGTTAATAATGAGAACCCACTGTTTATATTTTAGGAAGTTTTGTCGGAGATTTATGAAGTCCTGTTTGACCCAGGTATTTGATTTCTTTATGTGCTACTGAGTCTGCAAGAGCGTCGCAAGCATTTAGCCAAAAAACCAATTAACCGATAGCATCTGAACATCAGGACGGGCAGCTCTGTTTTCCT
The DNA here is from genome assembly GCA_036247105.1 of Cirrhinus mrigala. NCBI lineage: Eukaryota > Metazoa > Chordata > Actinopteri > Cypriniformes > Cyprinidae > Cirrhinus > Cirrhinus mrigala. Next base: position 24,828,385 of record CM070009.1, read on the forward strand.
CATTTAATACGGGCTCGATATCGTTTCACATCCTTTATGGGTCTTAAAATGTTTTGCTTGCTTATGAGTCTCAGTAAAGCTGTGTTTTCATATCTGGGGTCCGTGTAAGCTACAGAGAGGGAGAGAAGAGCGCGGCAGGTGTGCGCGCTTGCTAATTAAATTTCTGACGGCTTCTTTGTCAGTAATTACTTATGAATAATGCATGTTGCTTTGAAACGATGATCTCTTCATTATGTTAAATTTTCAAAACACTGATTAATTTTAAAAATGACAAAACCCCTTAATTCTCTCTCTCTCTCTCTCTCTCTCTCTCTAACCTAAAGTGTGTACGAATGTCCATCCTATTCAGCTCGTTTCAGAGCATTTGCGTTACCTGGGAAACGTATTTACATATGCATGTCACTCACTGAAGTTTCTAGGTCTCAGCTCCTCCACCTGAACCATGGTTTTCATCGTTTTACAGCAATGGTAAGAGAAGTCCTGTATTGACATTTTGGAAAAAAAAAAACTCAAGTCAAGTACTTATTTAAACGCATTCACCTTTTTCTTCCGGTAAGAGTGGGCGCGGCCATTTGTAAATGGGTCTTGCTTCCGGTCTCATCTGCATCCAGCTATTTTTAGCTTTACAAAACAGCTTGTTTGCTGCTTGATATTGCAAATTAGTGTGTCTTACCATATTATTTTAATGTATTATCTTAATTATGAGCAAAATGGTGTGTAGTGCAAACGGTTTTACCATTTACTGCGTGTTGGCTGCGTCCGAAAGCCTAGGCAGCTGACTTGCTGCCTCATTGCCGTATCAGGCAATGACTTCGAAGGCTGCGAAGGCAATTCCAGGAACAGTTTCGGACAGACTTCAAAGGCAGTGTAATGTGATGTCGTTGCTAGGTTATCTAACGGTTAAGTTGTACATTTTGGAGAAAACGATCTTATACAGTTATGTATAAATGCTTTAGTAATACATAAAGACCTCGATGTCATTGCCCGCCGAAGGTCTGTGCATTGGAGAAGAAGACTGAGAATCGCAGCTATTTTTTTTTTTTTTTTTTTTTTTTACTTAAAAATAGCAGCACTGATGCAAGTATTATTGCAGAACTGGTCATTGTTACTAGAGGATGTTTCTATTATTATAATTATTATTAGTGTATTGTAATATTATTCCTTTTTATTACTATTTTTTTATAAAATACTATTATTACAAACAATATTGCTTATGTTTTTTTAGTATTCATAAAGTATATCATGGTCAAGATCTCATATATTATAAAGTAACAAGTATAATTTCACCAGAATATCTATAGGATTGTGGGAAATCGAAGGCAGCGAAGGATACATCTATGCTGCCTTCAAAATTCGATCAGAAGAAGGTACCTCCGGAGACTGGAAGTGAAGCAGAATTTGGATTCTGACATGCCTTGATGACTTCCTGCCTTGGAATGCAGCATTTTAGAGTTTTCGGACGCAGCCGAAGTCATTCTTCTCGTTATTTCCCTACCCACCTTTTTCTGAAGGCGGAAGTCTTGCTCGGCTGGAACGGTGCTTTACATTTCTCGTCTCTGGTGTTTCTAGTTTAGTTAGCATATTTTCTGAGACGATAATATAACGTTAAACCTGCGCACATTTTTAATTTTTAACTACCCTGTTTTAACCTCGATTTCTATGGAGACCAGAACACAAAAGCACACTAGTGGAAGTTAGAATCCATCATGGCGCCGCTCATTGGTTGCTCAGGGAAAAACGTGGATAATGAATATATGAACCGGATAGAGGATTACTTCCGCGTAGAGGAAAAAGGTGGATAAGTCTCACCGATGGAATTGTCACATGAGGCCATGTTATGGATGCAAAGCTTACCTTTCATGTTTAAGTTCTGTGCATTTTGTTTGTGTAATGTCTACTTAATGTCTGTCAAATCTTTTTAGTCTGGCCAGATCTCAGAGTGGAGTAAAAAATGGAGGTTCTTCTCAGCATAGAGAAGTCTGCACTCAAGTAGGCTAGTAGTTGTAAGTGGAATTTTTTTCTTCTTTCTGTCTGGCTCTTGGAAATCTTATGTGTGGATATTACAGATATACCCATTTTAAACTTTTTAGACAATGAGTATGTAATGCAATAGTGGGTTGGTTATGTAATATTGCAGAGCATATAAATAAGTAGACCAGAATATCTCCACCAGCCAGCAGTATATGAGAAAACCTGTTTAATAAACACATTATCATTGGTTCTCAATAGGGAGCCACAGCATGACTTAAAATGATTTTTTTTTTCTCAAAACTTGGAGAAATTAATTCATATATTGGCATTCCAAGTTTGTTAATAACATTTTTTGGAAAACAAGCATATTTAGAGCATTTTATCATATTTAGATCTAAATATACCAGAGGAAATATTATAGCTTAGCCTATATGTGGTTTCTATAATGAAAGGAAAAATAAAAATGTGTTTGTGCTCTGTGTAAAGCAAAGACAGAGGATCATGCAATGGAGAATTTGGTTTCTGTTTCAGTAACACGTCAGTAAACACAACGTATACACACGCACATAGAGTACTGTGATCACATCATTTAATACTTCATAATTTAAGACTTCATGCAGCTGAAAGTGAGATTTAATACAGATTTAATGTTCGTAAAATGGACCCATTTTCCTGGAACTCGGTGGTGTATATATCCTCATGCTTTCACACTCTCTTACATCCAGTTACACAAAGTGACATAACTACTAAGGTTTAATTTTAGAATGTAAATCCCCTGATTGTGCCGTTCTGATTGATTAAGATACTATTGCTGAGAAGAAATCTTGTCCGCATCATGGTGTGCTGGTTTGCTGTGATAGTTTTGTCCTTCCAAAAGTCTTGGGCTCAACATCAAAACGTAATGTTCACATAAAATAGTTTTAAAATAATAACGTCAAACCTACATTGTTGCCATTTCTATGGATTATGTAATGAGAGCTCGAGTAGACGTGTAAACGCTGAATCTGCGGTTCCATGTTCCCCTCCAGGTTTTATGTTATATTTGGCATTAATTACCAGCCTTCTCAGAAGGCAAATGTACATGATCTCTTTGACCTTTGTATGTGACAAGTACTCTCAAAGCTTTTAGGCTTGGACCTATAGGGCACACATGCTTCTGGTTCCCATAGTTATAATGTACTAAAAGAGAGACGGCAATTAGAGACATTCCCCGGGGTTGAACACAAAGCTCAGAAGTTGACCAGTGCTACTGGGGCATGTGGACTTCCTCTTCTTCCCACTGCCTATAGAAACAGAGTATGTGGCCTATTTTAGCCTATTTCTATGTTCACTTAATGAATTCATAGTCTTTAAAATTCAATCCAAGTTGTTTACAGATCAAGCACTGATTGTCAAATGGCATTTACTTTATGTAGAGTGAAATTTTTAAGTTTGTAATCTGTTGGATTTACATTTTTATTATAGTAAATTAAGGAAACATTGTTGGAATATAATTGTAAGGTGCATGGTGGTGCAAGAGTGGAGCACGAAAGAAACAAATCTATAGATAGGCCTATACATCCAGTAATTATAGATAGGCCGTTACCGTGGTTACATTTGTCACCATGGTTATGTATTATGATTCTCTTCCGATGACAGACAGCAGGATACCCGTAGCTCAATAGCAAGATTTGTTATATAACAGTATTTAAATATTTTACAATTGTAAAGTCATTGAACTTCACCTATCGCTCAAATTAGGTTTTGCTCTTGTTTGTTTCTTAGTCAGTTTTGTGCTTAAATACATTTGAATGTTAGAGGGTCAGGATATTAATCACTGAATGCTCACACTTCACTCCCTCGCATTACAATGACATTTGTTTCATGCTAGACAGCTTCTGACAGAAAATGATTCATCTCTATTTGTGCTTAAACTGGTCTTTTTTTTTTTTTTTCTTAATTGTATCCTCATGCCAGTGCTGAATAGTTTTCCTGATTTTTTCCTCTCCGTTTAAATGATGTAATTTAAATACTTCATCCAGCTGAAGGTGAGATTTGAAGATCTAGTGGTTATACAATGCACCTATTTACCTGGAAGTCATTGGTGCAAACATCTTCATATCTCCTTCACTCTAACATCCATCTGCTACACAGCACCATTCACATTTATTACCTATTCCTTATTACTTAGTTCTGTACACTTCTGGATTCTATTGTTGAGAAAACATTTTTATTGCCTTTCAGGATTTGAGTTTCTGTGTTGTCTAGTTGTAACACTAATTTTTTCCCTCTCTGCTGAAAAATCCAGATCTTAACGTCGGTGGGTTTACATGGTTTCTGGTCCAAGCTGATCATTAAAGGGATAGTTCACTCAAAAATGAAAATTCTGTCATTAATTACTCACCCAAACCTGTGTCATTCCAAACCGGTAAGACCTTCGTTTATCTTCAAAACACAAATTAAGATATTTTTGATGAAATCCAAGAGCTTTCTGACAGCAACACAACTGACACGTTCAAGGCCCAGAAAGGTAGCAAGGACGTTGTTAAACTAGTCCATGTGACATCATGTTATGAAGCTACAAGAATACTTTTTGTGCACAAAGAAAACAAAACTAACTTTATTCAACATTTTCTTCTCTTTCTGGTCCTTAAACATGTCAGTTGTGTTGCTGTCTATGCAAGGTCAGAAATCTCTCAGATTTCATCAAAAATATCTTAATTTGTGTTTTGAAGATGAACGAAGGTCTTAGAGGTTTGGATCGACATGAGGGTGAGTAATTAATGACAGAATTTTCCTCTTTGGGTGAACTATCCCTTTAATGGTCATTGACCTACACAAGCTGTTTGGTTGATCAGCTGGAAAACCAAATTGGTCAAGTTTGTTAGAGCTGGTTACCTCTGTAGACCAAAAAACAGCTGGCATAATCAGCTTGAGCACCTTAAACTGGTATGACCTGGTTTTTCCTGCAGGGCTAAGCTCATTTGCTATAAAGTACCTCACTGTTTTATATCTATCTTGCCGCCTTTTCTGAAGAGCTGAAATCACCAGCTGACTCACTTTCACCCTCAGAAACCCAGCTGAAGAGGTTATGAGGACGTGACCTGAAAACCGCCATGCTGCTGCATAAAATAGTGTGAATAATGACTCCATTTTCCTTTCATAACCAGACAGCATTTTAAAAACAATAAACTGTGCGACTGTGGGTTATATGATGGTTTCGTGACGTAGTTTAGTGGAGTACTGTATTTTTGGAGAGGATGATGTGGAGAGGATCATGTCTTTTTCCTTGCTTCTCTGCAAAAGAGGATGACTTTGGCTATAATCTACCTTGATGAAACGTTTAATTTATTTAAATCACCTTATATAATGCCTTCTTTATTTAATCAGGCACACTTATTTGCCCCCACAGAGCAAAGTGATGGATGAGGTGAGTGGGTGAACGCTCTCTCCTTTGTTTCTTCTTTGTCTCCGGCTCTCGTTCTCACCTCTCCCGTTCTCTTTGCACTGATTTTGAAAAGGAGGGAGATTGTCACGATCACTAATTAGCACGTAAGATACCCAGAGGTGGGTGGTTAGTGTTGGTCTGTTGTTAGTTGCATGTTGAAATTCATTTCTGCAAGCTCGTAGGTTAGTTTCAGAGTGAAAACTACCTGTATAATTAATTCAAATTGACTTTTACCAGTGTGAAATGAACATTGCACGGCTATTTGCATCTAAGACTGATTTATCTTACTAAATTTATGCTTAAAGATAAATAAAATGAGATATAAAAAGATAAAAATGAGGTAATAAAAATAAACTTTTTAAATATATTTCATAACGTTACAAGTATTTTCTTTATTGAAAAACAAGATGAAAATGCTGATGAAAAAAAAATGTTTTTGCAGTGTGCCCTTAAGCCAATACTGACTTTTCATTCTTTAGCTTCCACCATAGAAGTAGCTTTTAGTATTGATCATTTTCTTTCACATTCGCAAGTGGGCAGCTGTTTTGATACTTAGGAAAGAAACACCAGTAAAGAAAGGTCATATTGAAGTTCATACCTCATAAACCACACACACTAGCACAATGCAACTGTTGCTTTAGCAAAACATGTAATGTTGTACATATCTTGTTTTAGAGTTTCAAAATTTGGCTATAACACATAGAAAACTATAACTTATAGGTTTAATATGTTACTAAAGCAATATGGAACTGTTGTTTTTCCTCTGGCTTTCATTGTATTCAAGCGGTTTTATTCAAGGGTGCCTGAGCATGAATGTGAACGGTGGTATGTTGTGGAAAAAAACAGAGTTAAACTATATCCCGTCATGCCTTATCTTTCAGTCATCCACTCATACAGTATATTGTTCTACTCTATAATACTAAATAAATAGCTTTGTGCCTATTTGCTAGCCTGGGAACCATTTTGCTCATTGTCAGTTAGCAGTAAATCAGCATATATGTAGGTGTTAATTATCTTTCACACACCTCTAAAGTAGTACCTCATTACATGGTAAAAATAAAACTATCAGACATTGCTCTGACGTAAAGGGAAAAGAATCAGTGGAATATGGAGAGCATGGAAAAATGTCTTCAAGTCTTTTTATTGCTGTAAATCACATCAAAACAAGAGTGTATCATGTTCTACTCTATGTCAAAGCAAACACGCTAGTGGTTAACAACCTGTTTTGTGCAAATTCTGTTTACAAGAATGAGATTTAGTCAATATGGCACCCAGGCTAGCTTAGTATTGCATAATGATACTACTTAAAGCTATCACTTCAAACTACAGTATGAAACAGATAATCAGATTTCAAGTTTTCCTACAGGAAGGCCTCGCATTTCCAACAACTACAAAAAGCACTTTCTTTTCCTGACCTGCCCCCAACTACAGCATGGCTCTAGGACAGTGGGTCAAGGTTTCATATGGCACTTGCATTGCTCTGTAGCTAACCGTTACAACCGACACTAGAAGAATAGGCTGAGTCTACGATAAAGCAAAGTCTTGACAATCAAGGGTCATATTTCGGATTCTTTGTGATATGACCTTTGATCGAAGTTCAGATTGGCTGAAAGGGTCTCTAGCTCAGTCCCCCTCTCAGCCCTGTCCTCTTCTTGCTCCTCCTCTTCATCCCTGCTGATGAAGGCTAACTCGTTCTCATAGCAGAAGTTGGCGCCGGACTCTATGGACTTGTTGTCCTCCATGTCTTTGGCGCTGCAACGTGGTGTCGAGGGAACCTCGTAGGTCTTATGAAAGTGCGAATAGTCTACCTTATACTGGTTGCGTTCCTCAAACACCACGGGTTCAAAGCGATGGCCCCATAAGATCTCGCTGGACAGGTAGGAGCTGCGCACCTGAGCCGTCATCGCAGTCGCCTCGACCATCCCCTCCAGTATGACCACGATCTCAAAATCAGATGTTTCCAGGTCCTGCTTGCTGATTCCATACAGAGGACTCTCCTCGTTTATCTCATGGAGGATGGTGAGAGGAGCAACCAAGAAGATGCGGTCGAGACCTTGGTCATAACCCACATTGATGTCGATCTGATCGAGCGGTATGTACTCGCCCTCTTCTGTGATTCGGGGTTTGATGAGCTGCGCCCGCACGTGAGCCTCTACAATGTGACTTTTCCTCAGGTTCCCGACCCGCCACATGAGGCACAGCTTCCCGTCGCGCATAGCAATGACAGCATTGTGCGAGAACAGTATCGTTTCTGCCCGTTTCTTAGGTCGTGCCATTTTAGCCATGATGGCACCAATCATAAAAGAGTCAATGATGCAGCCCACGATGGACTGGAAGACGACCATGAACACCGCTAAGGGACACTCCTCGGTTACACAGCGGAATCCGTAGCCGATCGTAGTTTGCGTCTCAACTGAAAACAGAAACGCTGCAACAAAACTGTTGACTTGCATGACACATGGTGTGAAGTCTTCTTTAATGGGCCGTTCCAAGTCACCGTGGACAAGAGCAATAAGCCAGAAGGCGAAACCAAACACAAGCCAGGACAGGACAAATGCAAGGGAGAAAAGGACAAACATCCAGCGCCAGCGGATGTCCACGCAGGTGGTAAAGATGTCGGCGAGGTAGCGTTGAGATTGCTCGTCCATATGAGCGAAATTGACGTTGCACTGGCCAGTCTTGTTTACAAAGCGGCTCCGCACCTTTCGGCGCGTCTGGATTTTGCCGTTACCGAAGCCATTGCCAAGGGCGGGCATGTTGCCGTGCCGGAACACGTCCTCCTCCGACGATGACACGATGTTGTAGCGGTGGGGCTTGCCCACACTCATGCCACTCTGCCTGACCAGATCCAATTCGTAAGTGAGAGAGAGTACCAAAGCAGCTCTGGATCAGTTTGTATTGCCTGAAGATGAAGCAAAACACAAGATTAGTCATGGGATCTTTGTTCACTGTGTAACATTTGTCTTACTGTTGTGCTCATATGTTTACACACCCCTTGCAGAATCTTTTTTAAAGGGAAGCTTAATGTAACATAAATCAGTGGTTCTCAGTCCTGGTCCTGGGGGACCCCTGCTCTGCACATTTTGCATGTCTCCCTTATTTAATACACCTGACTGAGAGAGTTCACTTCATGGATCTATCTGCTAATGAGCTGATGATCTCAATCAGGTGTGTTAAATAAGGGAGACATGCAAAATATGTAAAGCCCCCAGGACCAGGATTGAGAACCACTGACATAAATGATATCTCTTACTAAAACATGTAGTAGAAAACCCATGAAAGATTTACGTTATTTAAAAAATCCACATATTTTGGACTATGGGGGATGCCATTATTTCGATTACATCAAATGATGCACTTGGTGAGCTACTGGCGCTACCTGTTGCTATTTTTACCGCAGCACAACTCGGAAAATAAAATACTGATACAACGACACATTGTGCAGCTTTTTGTTGTGTAATTTGTAGTCGAAGGGCAACAAGGGAAGGATGTAAGTCAGGGATAGGCAACATCAGTCCTGGAGTTCAGCTGTCCTGTAGAGTTTAGCTCCAACCCTAATCAGACACACCTGAACAAGCTAATCAAGGTCTTCAGACTTACTAGGGCCAAAGCCACTGGAAGGCAAGCCTGCAACCTTTAGGTCAAAAAGTGTAACAGGTAATGTTAACACTGCGGCACAGGGAAGGAAACCAGACGCCAAATTTTTTTAAATAGATGCCAATGGAGGAGAGGCTTCACTATGTTGAATAAACAGCTTTTTAGAGGAAACAGCTTATCATTTAATGAATCGACAGCCTATCGGCTAATCTTCAACTTGTTTTACACTAAACAGTACTTTTGGATTGAACTGTTTTTAGAGTTTACACCGAAAAAAATGCAGTTTTATAAGAGAAGTCACAGACTTTTTCCATCCATTCCTATGGTATCCACAAACGGCGACTGAGTGTCGCACAACTCTGACTGGATTTCAGTGCTGTCAAGGCTGTAATGTGATTGGTTATTAAGGCACACATGATCCAAGTTGACCGTTACGCTTTCTCGAATAGTGAGTAATACAAACCCTCACATCTCCCAATAGTAAGGCAATCTCTGCTAGGGCTACAGGTAGGTGAGGTTTTTTAGGGTTGGAGCTAAACTCTGCAGGACTCCAGGACCGACGTTGCCTATCCCTGCTGTAAGTCTTCACTGCTTTCCTAGCAATAAGAAGAGAAGAAAAAAATAGGAAGATGCCTATGAATGAATAAAAGTTCCTAAAGACATGCGTCTTTGTTCTCTTCGCTTTAGCCCAGATGCCTTTGAGGCTTTTATTAGACCGCAGCTACTGAAATAGCTTGCAAACAGTAGAGACAAGAAATGCTAGATGCCATCCAGACAGGATGTAAACATGCCGATGCTTGTCATGACACCACAGATACTGAAGGAGTTTCTCAGCATGGATTTCACTCGATATGTGGGGGTGTTTAGGCTCCTTGTGGGGAAAATCAATAGTACGGCATTTGGTTTAAGCCTTTACTTATATCCATCGCCACCTGTAGACTCTTTCAGTAGCTGTCCTCATTGTATCAGTATTTTATTTTGCAAGTTAAGTTGTGGTAAAAATAGCAGGTAGTGCCAGTAGCTAACCAAGTGCAACCATTTCATGTCATTGAAATAATGGTGCCCCCCATAGTCCAAAATATGCATGAAATATTGTGGATTTTTTAAATAACATAAATCTTTCAAGTGTTTTCTACTACATATTTCAGTAAGAGACATCTTTTACGTTATGTGAAGCCATACAAGTCTTAATACCCGGGGTTCCCTTTAAATATAAAACTAAAGCAGTAAGCCATGGGAGGTGGTTAGAGGTGCTCTTTGGGAAGACGCAAAGCCTCCAAGGTAAACTCACTGTAACACAGGGCCTCAGGTGGATTAATGCTTTAGAAAATGGCAACAGCAGTATGATGAAAGACACAAAATGGTAACAAATATAAGGATCTGTTAATAATAATTGAAATAACCCCTTTTTAAAAGTAATTTAGTTGATTGCTTCAACTGTAGATTGTTTATGGTATCCTAACAACTTGGCACTAGGACCGCATGTCTGCATTTTTTTTTAGCTTTGAATGTGTCTCATTCAATCAGAATTTAGAGTCTGAACTCTCCATTTTATAGATGTATTTTCTAGTATTTAAACATCGAAAGTCAATGAAAGGGAAGCCTGGGTGATGCAGGCCAAAATAGTCCCAAAATAAATCTTATGAATTCACACTGCAGCTAAAATCGTGTGTTACTCCACTGCGTGAGTGTGTGCAAAAGTGCTACTCTGTAAGTGTGAGTGAGGAAAGAGCAGATGTGCAGATCCGTCGTCTGTTTTTTTTTTTTCACAGCAGATGTAGCTAATTAAAGCAATTTCGCACTTTGCCTGCGAAACTCCGCACCTTTGCGCAGAGAAGCGCCGAAGTGTGCACACCTCATAGCCCGAGAGGAGCTGTACTGTGGGTTTTCTTGTTATGGTTAAACGTGATTATCGTTATCCGATTTTTTCACTGCTATTTTTTTGACAGAGCTCTGAGCCGGGAGCTGCCGGTGGGGTCCAGATTTAGGCGTCTAGCCAGTGCCTGAGTCAAGTGATCTGTCTTTCTAATAATAGATGCCTGTCTCAGTGAGACTACTGCACGCACACACACACTTGCAAGAATCTGCGCTCCAAGACATACTGTACTGACAGAGAGACATCAAAACACACAAACTTCACATGCATGCAGACACACACGCACACACACTCTCACACACTGGGGGCTGGGTAGTGTCAGGTGCTGCTATATTGGTGAGTGCAAATCGCTAAGAAGCAGATTCAACGAGAGTGATAATGAGAAAAACATATAATTTTCTGCATGCATAGCTATGATTGCAGAAAAACGCAGCATAGTTCTACAATACTCTAAACTAAAAGAGTCACATGAAAAACTGGGATATAGAGGTTTCCATGGAAACCTGTCTGGTAGAAATTTTGTGTGTGTGCGTGTAGGTGTGTGTGTTTGTTTGAGGGGTGACTGTCGGCTTCATGCGGTGGTATTTTAGTCATCATCCAGGTGGCCAATCACTCAAATTTGAGAGAAGAGTCGAGAGAGGGACAGTTGAGCACTTAATAAGTTTTTCAATGATAGCCGTGAGAATATAAAGTAGATTTCCAGTCGAGGGGAGACAGTGGAGTCGGTATCTTCACTACGTCTTGATGTGATGTCAGCTAATTCCAATCTAAATGTCAGCAGATCCAATGACTACTTAATGGTTCGATAGCAGTACTATGATGAGTAAAGATAAACTAATCCTTGTTCTGTGATAGCTAAACACGAAAACTAACAAACCCTCAGCATTTCTTCTATATTTAACTCAGTTTTGCTTTTCTCTTTCCTCATTTTAATTACACTTGAGTTTTTGAGACTCACTGAATTTCTTAAGATTTTCAGTACTGCCGAAATGTAATAAATACATGTATATATATGTGTATATATATCCAACTATTTTATTTAGAATTTGTATTACCCTCAAAACATAAAATTAATAGATTCTAAGTTTAATATATATATGTATTTCTATGTTTCTGTTCTATCATATATAGAGAAAATGATATAAAAATACCAATAAAATATTTTTTTTTTTTCATTTTGAATTTATATTACCCACACAACATAAAAATAATATATTCTATATATGTGTGTATTTCTATATCATATTTCTATCATATATAGATACAGAGAATAGAAATATATAAAAAAAACAATAAAATACTTTTTTGTCATTCAATTTTATTATGAATTTGTATTACCCACAACATAAAATTAATAGATTCTGTATATATGTATTTCCATATCATATTTCTATTCTATCATAGAAAGAGAGAACTGAAATATGATATAAAATTACCAATAACATAATTTTTTTGTCATTCAACTTTTTTTTTAATTTTATATTACCCACACAACATAAAATTAATAGATTCTCTTTCTCTCTCTATATATATATATTTCTACACTGTATTTCTATTCTATCATATAGAATAGAAATATGATAAAAATATCAATAGAATCTATTTTTTTGCCATTAAAATTAATAGATACATTTATAACATCATATTTATAGAAGTATAGTATAAAAATACCAGTAGAATCTAATATATAATCTAATAGATTAATAGAATCTAATCTATAAAAGACTACCAATAGAATCTAATATGTAAATATAATTTGTATATAAATCTCCAAAGATCATTTATAGATTTTTTTGAAAACAAATATGAATAAAACAATATTTATCATTTTTATTATATTCTAGATTTATTTTTTGCACTTGCATTTTTGTGCAATAACAAAAAAGTCAAATTTGTCTCTGCTCTGAACCCTCAAACATGCACTGAACATTTTGCACTAAAATAAGATAAAACGGTAAACTGGGTTCCTTTGCACCAATGAAAATATTGTTGAAAGGTTTTGTACAGCGGCAGTTCTTTATTGGATTCCGAAAGAATTGTGGGTAAAGATGTATTCTGATAAACAGAGGATAATCTCGGTTATAGGCATCTGACGCAAATACCTGTGCCCTGCGGTGTCGTTCGATGAAAACTTCGTCTGAAGAGAACGTTCTGTTTTCTTTTTGCTTTTCATGCACACTTAGAATCAAAAGGGACAGCTGTCATTTTAATCCTCGAACTTAATTAACATATTCTACCCGTCCCGCAGCTCCTCCAGTCCCGAAACGGCAAATACGTTGAGGAATTAAAGTGATGACAGATTGTAAGAACTTTGACATGCAGTTGACAGACCTCCACCAAACATTTCCGCAGCCCCCGAAGAGCTGCATCAGTCTCCTTTAATAAACTTTATGAACTTAGACTCGTATCAGCCAAGCCATATGCGCAGTGCAGAAACGGAACCGTAGACTTTTTTTTGGCCAATGAAATTTTCAGAAACCAGAACGTTTGCATGATTTGATTTGTCCTGGCATGCTGTATCCATCCAAACAGGTGCCTGTGTGTTGAACATTCAGCGTTTACACAATCAGGAATTGGATTACGCTGACCGTATCTATATTTAGACTCCATTTGAATTCTTATTTCAGCTGAAATGCATACATGATGAGTTTGAGATTTGAGGAAGAGCTCAACATGTGCAGGCATCCGTCATTGTGGGAATGCTGTATTGGGTGTGACAACCCCCTCATTGATCTGATGACACGCAGTGGAAAGTACAGAACACGCGATGTTGATGACCATCACCTACTCATTATGACTCTATTCATGTGAGGCACACGAAAGGCACCAGAACGCTCGCAGACATCAAAAAATAAACGCCTACAGGTTGCAGAAAATACCTGTAGACTGTCTATGTGAGTGAGACAGAGCTGACAGAAGATTACGTACAGTCAACAGGCACTTAAGACACAGCGAAACACATTCTGCTTACCTTTTTTCTTCCCTTCGTGTGCATGGAAATACGTGTCTGAATCTGAAGTTGAGCTAAAGCATGATTCCACGGAGTTCCTCACAGTTCTCCTACAGGAAAAATCTCAGTTTCAAAGAACAAAAAGGATCCTGACTGTCCAGCGAGGTCCTCATCTTTAGCGCCACACGCACAGATGGAAACTCGCACACACGTACGCATGTATTCGAAGGAGGTTCTTATCTAAAGGGCTGCAGATTATATGCTAACAATCTCAGAATGTTCCATTAACGTTCGCTAGCGTTCCAGTAATCTTCCTCGGTCATCCCTGAGGCTCTCGCGTGTCCAGTGATTCCCTAATGTTCCGGTGCGACACCTCGCCAACGATTCTCTCTTTGAACGTTTAAAACACTGCTCTCTCTCTCTCCTTTTTTCTCTCTCTCTCACCCTTGTCTGCTATCTGATCTTTGCTGCAGTTTTTCACACTCTCTCTCTCTCTCGTTTGCTCCCTCTCTCTCTCTGAAGTTGGCATTTGCAGGGACCACGGTCTCACCGATGCTACCTCAAACACAGAGCTCTTGAAAAGCAGCCTGGTGTTCATGCTCAAAAACAAAATAAGTACATTTTACTGCCCTCTATGTTGGCTGAATACATTACAGACTGGCAAATGTGTTCTCGTGACTCTGGAATTAGCATTTCCTTTTTCTCTGAAGGTTTCTGTGTGGTTTCTGTTAGTCGGGAACAGGGATTTGTGCACGCTGTTTTTCATAGTGTTTGCATAAGGTTAGTGTGTGTGTGTGTGAACATGTTCTCAGATGAATAATCGTTTTAAAGAGGCTGGCTCTTTGGTTTGGGTTGTGCACGCAAGGATGGTGACAGAACCAGGACATTTGCCTCTACAAATAAACGCAAACCAACACACGGATACGCTCATCTGTCACGCCTGTTCACGCTGGCTAATTAATCCGACTCCTACCTGTGCGTACGTGTATGTGGTATTATAAGTGTCTTTGTGAAATAGATAGATAGATAGATAGATAGAGGCATGTGTTGACCTCTCATCGTAAACATACTAAGGCTCTGTGGCTGTGATGTCAGCTTGGGTTGCAGTGGCTTGTCCCGATACTGTTTCATGTTTTGCGTTGGTTGCTATGTTTGGAACTGTTCTACAAGGACTGCTATTGATCTGTTATTGAGTGAAGAGTTGACTGAAGTTTACTGTGAACAACAAACAGTCCACATGAACCTGTGTTGAGTAATGAATGGAATGTGAAGAAATTACTTTAAGTCATGCTTTACTATCCACCTTATTTTTCAAGGTGGAAGTAGGCTGTTTTCTGGTATTTTGTGAGATTTAAGGTTCTGTAGGGAAATAAGGAGAAGAATAATGAAGTGCAGAACATGGCGAAACTGTTTCCACTACAAACCATTATGTTCATAATTAAGATAAAACATTAAAATAATATGGTAAGACACACCAGTTTTTGCAATATCAAGCAGCAAAACAAGCTGTTTTGTACAGCTAAAAATAGCTGGATGCGGATGAGACCAACAGCCAGACACATTAAATTTACAAATGGCCGCACCCGCTCTTACAGAAAAAATGGATACAATATTGTTCAAACATTTGTGATTAGTAAGATGTTTTTGGAAGAAGTTTCAGGTAACACTTAAATTCTTTATGTATAATGCATTATAAACGTATTTTTAATGTATTAATTATGCCTTGTAATGCACCTTAATGCATTTTACAATCTCATGAATAATTGTAACCACAATTACATTATAACACTTATCAATTCATCATTTCACTATATTACACTATCATTATGAATATTTATAATGCGTTATAGCTTTTAAAGGGGTCATCGGATGCCCATTTTCCACAAGTTGATATGATTCTTTAGGGTCTTAATGAAAAGTCCAGAATAAACTTTGGTTAAAAATTCTCAATGGTTTTGTAAAACAACACCCTTTTTACCTTGCCAAAATGAGCTCTGCAAAAATCATCTCATTCTAAGGGGTTGTTCCTTTAAATGCAAATGAGCTCTGCTCGCCCCGCCCCTCTCTTCTCTCTGTGGAGTGAGGAGCTGCTTTGAGAGATTGTTTACTTTAGCCACTTTTAGCCGCGAAATTTGCTAACTAGCACGTTATTAGGTTATTAGGTGATTGCAGAGATTCATAAAAAAAATTCATAAAAAGCTGGATCACGAATGATTTGCACAAACATAGACACATTTATGTAGATCGGGAGGCGCATTCCCTTCACAAACAAACGTAATCCACTGCATCTTCAGCGGCTCAGATGTCAGGAGTAAATGACGACCACTATGTTCATGTGACGCCACACCAACAGGCATCTGAGAACGGCTCGATTTGAAAAAGGAGATATTATTTTTACAGATTAATTAAAAACCACTTCATGGATTTTTATCATTATAGGGTAGATTTGTACATACACTGACAACACACATTAATGTTCAAACAACATGTAAAAGTGAACTTAGCATCCGATGACCCCTTTAAATAACCCTTTATAATAAAATATACATAAAGGCTTTAAGTAAAATCTTACTGAAGTCTCTTATGCTCACTAAGGCTGCATTTGTTTGATCGAAAATATGGTAAAAACAGTAATGTTGTGAACTATTATTACAATTTAGCATTAGTTTTTTCTATTTTAGTAGTTCCAAGTCAGTTGAATCATTATTAATGCACTTTAATTGATGCACACAAACAAGCACACATCACTCACACATAAACACACACAGAGAGAGAAAGTGAGAGAGAGAGAGGGGTCAGAGATCGCAGATTGCGCTATGCATTCAGATAAAGTTGTCAGCGCTTCCCCGCAATTTTTATTAATAAAATAGCTTAGATACTAGATCGCTATATTATATTTCTCAGCAACGAGGTGGTAAAAGTTTTTGAAGTAATTAATTGTTTGTAGAGAGAGACATGCAGACGTAGCAAGCAGGTAACGAACACACGGCTGTCATCTCTCTCTTTCTCTCTCTCTCTCTCTCGTTAATTAATTGAAATAAATGCTGAATTGAAATTCATTCAAATAAATTTGATCTTACCACACTATTTCATCTCTGTGTCTGATTTGTAGCAGACAGAATGCTAGAGCCTAATGAGCCGTAGCTGATGAAAATAACCACCATTTTTACCTATTTGGTAAAATATTGCGCTGCAAAGAGCAATACTACTTTTAACTTGTCTATAACTCGGCAAATGACCATGAAATAAGTGGTATAATCAACGGTTTGCCGTGCATTAAAGGATTTTAAATGCACTTCGTGGAGTCAACCACCCTCCGCTTTGTGTCGAGTCGTTCTTTGCCTCCGTGTTATGCATTCAAAATCCTTATATTGCACGGCAAACCGGTGATTATCCCTATACATGCCTAATTGACCCTTCACAAAAACCTCCTTAGTTACTGTTGCTATGCTATGTCCGACAAACAATGCCGCTCTCACACTACACATCATGTTCTAATGCAGTGAAAAAAACATTGCGGAGCAAAGAGGAAACTGATAACATGCCGAAAGACAAGATAGAGCAGGTTACTTCTGGTGTGAAACAAGGTCTCAGTTGTCATTTTTAAAGAAATTCATAAATAAATACTGTTCTGTGGCTCTTTAATGTGTCGTGACAGATCGCTGTATTGCCTTATTAGATCATTGACATGTGAGCCGATTGTCTTTTCTTCTTTATTTAAAGCACGTAAAAGACACAAATGAAGATCAGAACGTTAATTTCAACCGCAGAAAGACGTCAATACACACAATTTTTCACGTTTAAGTCCAACAAAGTTAATATATGTCTGATTTGTTTGTCAGACAGCATGGCGGCTTCGGCATTACGATGGGTCAGATAGCCTGTCAATCAAGCTGTTTGCTAAGGGTCAATTGAGTAGCATTAGTTTAGCATTTTGGCCTCTTAATTATTCCTGTACATTTAATTGAATCCTGAAAATGGTAACTAATGGTTTTTGACAGTAAAAGCCTCATGTGTATTGTTTACACTACATTTGCATCATAAAATATTTTCCTCTTACAGTTTTTTTTTTTCTTTTTTTTAGCCTTTGATCAGGCATTGGTTCCCAGAGTTCCTCAAAGTTAGGCTTAGGGCCTGTGTGAGTATTAAGAAATAGTGTCATTATTTACCCATTCTCATGTTCTTCTAAACTTATAATATTGTTTTTATTCTGTGGAACACAAAAGATGAATATTGTAGGAATATCCAAGCTGCTTTTTTCAATACAATGAAAGAGAATGAGGATTAGAGATATTACACGCTAAAATAGCTTCAGGTAACGCTTTACAAAAAGGTTCATTAGTTAACATTTGTTAACTACATTAGCTAACATGAACTAAGCAGGAACAATACTTCTACATCATTTATTAATCTTAGTTAATGTTAATTTCAGCAATTACTAATGCATTATTAAAGTCACAATATGTGTTTGTTAACATTAGTTAATGCACTGTGAACTAACATGAACAAACAACAAACGAATGTATTTCCATTAATTAACATTAACCAAGATTAATAAATACTGCAATAAATGTATTGTTCATTGTTTGTTTATGTTTGTTAATTCATTAACTAATGTTAACAAATGACACCCTATTGTAAAGTGTTACCTAAAAAGGGTAGGATGTAAAATAAAGTACATTTTACTATTTCACACTTTCCATTACTTATTATTAGCAGTTTCTAAGTAAAAAATTGTTTCTACAGCAAATCTTTTTTAGTTTATTATAAAAGTTGTTCAGTTTATGTGTGTGCTACATTCCAAGCCTTCTGAAGTCATACAATAGATTTGTGTGAGGAGAAAACCAAAGTTTAACGGAGAAGTCCACTTCCAAAACAAAGATTCACATATAATGTACTCACCCCCTTGTCATCCAAGATGTTCATATCTTTCTTTCTTCAGTTGTAAAGAAATTATGTTTGTTGAGGAAAACATTTCTGCATTTTTCTCCATATAATGGACTGATATGGTCCCCCGATTTTGAACTTCCAAAATGCAGTTTAAATGTGGTTTCAAACGATCCCAAATGCAGTTTTAAATGATCCCAGCTGAGGAAGAAGGGTTTTATCTAGCGAAACGATCTGTTATTTTCATTAAAATAATACAATTTAAATACTTTTTAATGTCAAACGCTCGTCTTGCCTTGCTCTCCCTGAGCTCTGTGTATTTTGGCTCAAGACAGTTAGGGTATGTCGAAAAACTCCAATCGTATTTTCTCCCTCAACTTCAAAAATCATTTCAAAATCATCCTACATCACTGCAGAAGTACCGACCCAGTCTTTGCAAAGTGAACATGCAAAGAAGATCAAACACCCTTAACAAAAAAGGTAAAACAGCGATATAGGACGATTTTGAAGTTGAGAGAGAACATGAGATGGGAGTTTTTCGACATACCCTAACTGTCATGAACTGGAACAAAAACAGTCCAGGCAGAGTAAGACAAGACGAGCGTTTGGCATTAAAAAGTATATAAATTGTATTATTTTTATTAAAATAACCGATTGTTATGCTAGATAAGACCCTTCTTTTTTGGCTGGGATCGTTTACAACCGCATTTAGGACCGTTTGAAGCCGCATTTAAACCGCATTTTGGAAGTTCAAAATCGGGCCCCATACAGAAAAATGCAGAAATGTTTTCCTCAAGAAACATGATTTCTTTACGACTGAAGAAAGAAAGGCATGAACATCTTGGATGACAAGGGGGTGAGTACATTATCTGTAAATTGTTGTTGTGGAAGTGGACTTCTGCTTTAAGTAATTAAAATGTACACTACTTTTAAATGGCCGTCAATGGAGAAACACACTTTTTGCATGCAGAATGGTGTAGTCAAGGCATCTCAGCTCTCATAGAGAATGAATTATAAATGATCCTTTATCTCCACAGCAGTGGTCAATGTGTAAACACTATACATTAAAGCACAGCTAATTGGGACTAATTCAGCCTTTGCATAATTGCTCATTTATTCTGCACAAAGCCAGTACGAAGACTTTTGTCATTCCAGGGTGTCAAGTGTTTGTGTGCATGTAGTTGCTTTGTAATATTTATTAGGAAATATGTCTGTGTGTTGGCCCTGAGGCAGAGGAGCAGATGTCTGTTGTGGAAATTTAAGGGTCCATATGGACTAGAGTTTAATTATTACTGTAGAGACTTCAGACAAGCACACATAAACTCAATCATGTCAGTGTGTCCTTTTTTATCAATGAAGTAACAGTGTGAATGTTTTCCCGCTGTGAAGATAATCTTGGCTTTCTGCAGATGTGAAAGAAGCTTCACTTTTGTATGCTGTCCTCCTTAAGCTCTGTGCAACTAAACATTGTCAGTTTATTAATCGAAGTGACTGTGTGTGTGTGTGTGTGTGTGTGTGTGTGTCCCTTTTTCTAACTTTATGCCATATGGAGCATGAAAATAAGATGAGTGGAAAAATAGGCTGATAGATATGGGCAAAAGTGTGTACACAGTTGTGGGTTCAGTGAAATAGTACTTTAGACCCTTCACTAAGCCCTCCCTCAAAAAAGCTATTGACCAATCATACCTTAAAATGATAGTTCAACCAAAAATGAAAATTACCACATGATTTACTCACCTTCAATCCATCCTAGGTGTGTATGACTTTCTTCTTTCAGACGAATACAATCTCTTACATTAAAACTACCTGATCTCATGACGAAAACGTACCTGAGGGAACTTTTTCCACAAGACGCAAAATACGTACCAGTAAGTACATAGCACTGCAGTTTCCAACAGAACACTAGCACAAAACAGCAAGCACTCGTAATCGTTCTCATACACGATAACATGATTAATAACATACATGATTACAGCTCCAAATGTATCGCTTTCAGATGTTGTGCCAAATTCTGACCCCTGCCAGATTACTACCTCTCTAGTATTCAGGGTTAGGTGTGAGGGTGGCATGCTTCCGATTGCGTTTTTATGTCACATTCGCTTTTGTCCACACTATGTTTAGGTTTAGGTGTAGTGGAGATACAGGTACGTTATTTTAAAACATAACTGAGCATTAGAGTTATAGCTCCCACTCAATGGATTTCAAGTCAGAAATCTGTATCTTGCGGAAAAGTTCCTACAGCAGGGTTGCCAAATTTTAAGTTCAGCTTGGAGTGAGATTTTGGATCTCGGTTCCATGTTTATATGTATATACTGTATATATAAGGGGATAAAAATGCAGCTGAATGCCTTTTCTAGCACCATTTTAATCTTGGTTTAAATTCAGTATTTGCTTGCATTCATTGTGTGTACTTATGCAAGTATCATTAAAAAAGGATGTAAGTTATTAACTTTTTTAATTTCTCATTTAAAAATATAGTGTTTAATCATTTCTAAATATTTATTCAAATGAAAAACTTAAAAAATAAGTAAGAAGGTATGACCTGCAATAATCTACATACATGTATATTTATAAAGAGTCATACAGGTACCTAGTGTATAAACCATGGCATTACAAATGATTATTTTTTTTCTGACCACAAAATAACTCTAATTTGCCTCTTTGCATTGGAATTTAAAACACTTTTCTCTATTTAACCTTAAAAACTACACTAATTTTAATATAAGTAATAATATAATAATAACAAATAGTATTTAGTACTAAATGATCTCCTTCAAATATTAAATGAATATTATTGAACTAAAATATAGAACATTTATTTAACTGAAAAACAGTTAAACTGTAAGGTCACATTATAAGTAAGAAATACCTTAGGGTTAAATACAAGAAAACCATATGAACCCTTACAAAAATTAATCATGGTTTTATTATAGTAAAAGTGTAGTAACCATGTTTTTTGGGCGCATTGATAGTTTTTCTACAAATGCCATGGTTAAACTATGGTTAGTGTAGCAAGACCATGCTCAGTTTGTGGTTACCACGGTTTAACTATAGTAACCATGGTTTTTTTGGTTTTATTTGTAGTAGAACCATATTTAATTTTCGTAAAGGTTGCCTCTCCATCACGCTCCAGAATAAAATTATACTGTAAATGTCATTGACGTAAAAATCAATGCATAATACGCTGTAATGTTTAACAAAAATTGCTGCAAATACCTGTATAGTGAAGCTGTCGTCTCTATCCTACTTAAACACATTCAAATATACTGTCAGCGCTGGTTTGTTTTGAGAGCTTCGTGAATCACGTGACCGCGTGGCGGTGACCCCGGCGAGATTAAAGCTTGTTGCAGCTCAGAAGCGCTGCATTTTACGATTTTACGGTACGTGGGCCAAAACTGTATTTATTGTTTGAATTTAGTATTAAAACTTACAACATTTGAAAGCTGAAACTTTGTTTAAAATCGCAAGCAGGGTTGCCAATTTGGCATGAGATTTACATGGGCAGAGTGAGAGCGTGAGACAGAGCCTGAAAGCGTGTGTCTCACGCCAAATGCGTGAGAGTTGGCAGATTTTGAAGCAAAATACAGCGCATACATCCATCATAAAAACTGCTCCACACTGCTCCGGGGGGTTAATAAAGGCTTTCTGAAGTGAATCGATGCGTTTGTGTAAAAAAATGGCCATGTTTAAAACTTATTTGTAAAGAAATATGTCGGAGGATTTTGATATAAGCCAGTAGGAGACTGGTTTTACTTTGCTGTAAACAAAACTTGTTTGTCGTGAGACTAGCATGTTCCCACTGGAGCTTACATCCACTGAAACGGCGCTTTCTTGTGAACACTCGTGGGACAGTTAGCAGAAACTAGAAATTACGGTTTATAACGTTTCAAATGTGGATGTTTGTCTTATGCATCACTTTGTTTCAGAAGGCCTTTATTAACCCCCTGAAGCCATGTGGAGTACGTTTTATGATGGATGGACACAGTTTTTTTTAGCTTTAAAATCTCAACGCCCATTCACCGCCATTATAACGCTTGGAAGAGCCAGGACATTTTTAAATATAACTCAGATTGTATTCGTCTGAAAGAAGAAAGTCATATACACCTAGGATGGCTTGAGGGTAAATCATGGGGTAATTTTCATTTTTGGGTGAACTATCCCTTTAACAACAGTTAGGTATGACCAATCATACCTTAAAAGCATTTCTGTCTGCTTTTTTAGTCCAGCTTTTGCTTGTCGACACTTTAAAAAAAGGGCACAAAACTGTCACTGGGGCAGTAATCTTTCAAAAGGTACTAATATGTACAATTTTTGTACTTTTTAAGTATAATATGTACCTTTAAGGTACTAATATGTACCATTTATGAGTGAATAAGGTACAGAGATGTCTCTTTTAGCTTTTGCCTATTTTCTGAAAGTATATTTTAAACATAAATGTCCAACAATTTGCATAAACATTGCACAGTATTTTTTAAATAAATCCTGAAATGTTTTAAGCTTGAGTCTGTCTTCATTACCAAATTTATGTGTAACATCACACTTTCTCAACGTAAATTGTTAATTAATCTCTAAATTAATGTTAATTAATTTACATATTAATTCAGGTCACTTACATGAATGCTATTGCTATTAAATAAGGCTTTAAATAACCATTAGCTTCAATTTTGATTCACAGTCACCTCCGCTTTTAATCATGTTACTGTGTAATCTACCAGTTTCTTTAAATAATAAAAGCAGATAAAGATGCTCTACAATGTCACGCTTCATTCCAGCCCATCTAAGAATCTCTGTTCAATTTTTTCCACCTCATGAGCTCTTTTAACAGAGTTCATTTCTATATGGGACGTTCTATAAAGCTTGTCTGAACTCACAACAGTAACCAAGGAGTTGAAGCTTAGTAGAGGGTCAGTTGAATCAGTTGTCATCAGTTTTCATGGGAATGTGTATGATTTTACTGTGTATTCATTATAATATTGCATATTCTATACACAACACACATGTTGACGCCATATAGATGCACAGGACAGTATTTATCATGTTTGGAATGGAGGCCACAGACTCTCTTATGTATTGCCACTTACACTAATTTTTGTTTGCTGTGTGTTTCATCACAGCAGCCCTGTTTGAGAAGTTCTCACATGTTTCTAAAGATAAATGGAGTACAGTAGGTATGCATCACACAGGGAATGATGCCAAATTTAAAGAGCACACAGACCCATTTATACAATGTGAATTTGATAAATATCACACACAGAGTGGTGCACTGAGTGTGATCTACTTAGAGTAAAGAAGTGTGTGAGTGTGTGACCTCAAATATGCTGTGCTGTTTCTCCACCTTCCTGTAAACTAGTTTCGCACCTTGTTTGCCATTCATCTTTCTCTCCATCTTTCTGACAGACCTGCATTCATCCTGCTTAATCAGAAGTAAAGAATTACACCTGCAGGAATAACAACTGAAAATGTGCAACATAAACGCAAAACACTAAGTGCAACAAAGTCTCTAAGTGTATCTGTTTCCGTCTCTCTCTCTCTCTCTACTAAAAATGAAGGTCATTGTTTCAGTGCTACTGTTTTAATACACATACAGTATACAGTCCTGTTTAAAAGTTTGGGGTCGTGAGATTTTGTAATGTTTTTAAAAGAAGTTTCTTATGCTCACCATGGCTGCATTTACTTGATCAAAAATACAGTAAAAACCACATAATATTGTGAAAAATGATCACAGTTTAAAATAACTTTTTTTCTAATTGAATATTTTTTAAAATGTAATTTGCTTCTGTGATGGCTGAATTTTCAGTAGCTATTACTCGTGTCGCATGATCCTTCAGAAATCATTCTAATTTGCTAATATTTGGTCCTCAAAAAAACATTTCTTATTATTATCAATGTTGAAAAACAGTTGTGCTGCTTAATATTTTTATGCAAACCATGATTTTTTTCAGGGCTCTTTGATGAATAGAAAGGTCAAAGGTCGTATCAGTGCACCCTTGTGGAATAAAATTTCTTTAAAAGAAAGAAAGAAAGAATCTAGTATTGTGCATTGTAGTACTAAAACAAGCAGTAAGGCTGAACTTTGAGCTAGAGAAATATATATGAGCAATATCACACTCATAGCTGTGAGATATGGCTGTATATCGGCACGGCTGTGATTTGGCCATAGGTAATCATATCGCACAGCTATGAGTGTGATATTGCGTTTATACAACAGTTCGACAGCACAAGTGTGTAAATACATTAGAAACAACAACGGAGTGTCTTTAAAAAACCTCTTTTGTGCAGAACTCCTTCCTTCCGCCATGGATTCAAATCTAAGTTTGACAGTTTAACAGCTGAGCCCAAGCCTCCGTTACTAATTTGCAGTGTTGGGCATGTTACTTCAAAAAAGTAATTACTAGTACTAGTTACTTCTCACAAATAGTAACTGAGTTAGTACATTATAAAAGTAACTAATTACCAGGGAAAGTAACTATTGTATAAAAAAAAAGTCAAATACACTGTCAGAAAAAAGGTACAGTTATGTCGCTGGGGCGGTACCCTAAGGTACAAAAGTAAAAAGGTAAATCTTTGTACCTTACCTACCCCTAAACAGCACATATTAGTACCTTAAAGGTACATTTTAGTACTTTGAAAGTACATATTGGTACCTTTTCACTTTGTACCTTAGGGTACCACCCCAGTGACAGAACTGTACCTTTTTTTCTGACAGTGTATGCCAAACAACTTGGATGCCCCCAATATTAAATATGTTAAATGAATAAAACATTGTACACTAATCTACACTATTTTAATGTTGCTGTGGAACAATGTGAGAGACACCTTCCAGAGGCTAAATATCACGTTATATCGTTTGAAACTGCAAAGTCTGCTTTTATTTGTGTATAGTCTTAATAACAACACAACAATGTGCTTTTGTAAAGAAAATAAACAGGGTGCTGTCTCTGCCGTCTCGATCTCTGTCATCTCTCTTCACAGACATGTAAATAAAACAACCTGAATCTCAGCGAATACCTGCCTCATAAACATGAGAAACAGATTTATGGAAAGCATGAAAAATGTCTACTTTTAAATGTCTTTAAAAGTCACGTCAAAAACAAATATTCTCTGATAAAGTAATTCATATGATACCAATGCAAGCTGTAGTTTTTGCTGTCTAAACTTATTATTTCTAATGTAAACATGGCCACAAACGGCTCCGCTTTTCAAATTTTAAACTTCCATGTGAGACACGCAGACATGTAGGTAAACACCCGCGTCACCTCTGTAAACAAACGTGAATATTCATTAAGTTAATCTCTGCTACTTTTGTTTCTGGAAGAATTTACCTCAGAAGAAGAATGCAATGCAACGTGATGCGATTCACAGCTTTGCAGGTCATATGGCTAAAAGAGAGCCTATTCGGATGAAATTCGCTTTAGTGAGCTCATTTATAGTAAAGAAGGAATGCTGAGTTGTTTCATTGAAAGCTTATTGTATGAGTGTATTATGTAGAGTATTATTAGAGAGAGATGGACTGGTCAAGTGTGATTACCTGCATCTGCACTGCCGAAATAAAACAACAACTAAAACCAGCCTAAGATGGTTGGCTGGTCTTAGCTGGGTTAAGCTGGTCTCCCAGCCTGGCTAGGCTGGTCAAGCTGGTTTTAGCTGGTTAAGACCACCCTGACTAGCTAAGACAGCCAAAGCCCCTCTAAAACCAGCCTGCTAGCCAGCTATGACCAGCTAAGACCAGGTTGGATGACCAGCTAAAACCAGCGGGTTTCAGCAGGGTGATACAGCATTCATTCTTCAGCTAAGTCTCATATTCACAATAAAACATTAGTTTGAATGTCCGCTAAGGAAAGCATGTTTTTGATGTGCTATCCATTCATCTGTTACAGGTAATGACAGCGCTGCTCAGTGCATTTGTTGGCTGCACCTTACAAGTCTTGTTGAAAGTAAAAATAACTTCCTTGTTCACAACAGTGTTGCAGTCTTTTTTTATATATAAAATGCTGACTCACTCATAAAAACAGTCTCTTGTCACCATCTAATGGCAGAACAATGTGACTAAAATCACCATCACGAACACTGTTTCCCAATACTAAATACTACAATTATTTATATAAAAATATAAATCATAAAATTTGCTTGGCAATTCAGTCAAAAGTACAAAAGCGTCACTAAATACAGCATTAAATCTACATAAAATTGCTCTCTGTTTGCTCTCTGTTTACATAAAACTGTTTGCTCTGTAAAAAATAACAGATTAATGAGACCAAAGACTGCCCATTAGATTTACCCAAAACTAATTATATCCCATGTTTAACCACTATAGAGACATCAGAGCCAGTAGCAAATTCCAGAAGATCTGGCCGAGGTGGGGCTGCTCTCGGTGGCTTCATGAGTGCTGAACGGCCACTGACGCCCTGGAGCTCACATCTCCGAAAACAATGAAGCAAAATTGTAAATAGATATTTTTTTTATTAACAAACAGCATAGTCTAAACAAATAAAACAAATTGAAACTACATTCATTACAACTCTTAACGCTATATATTTCAGTGAAACGGTTGGAGTTCTGTTATCACTAGAATATCACACCGCTGGAAAAGGCTCTCAGCCAATCAGATTCAATATATTATATATTATATATTGCTTCTGTTTAGAGGCACCATAGTGGTGGGGAAAATAGTTACATGAAATAGCAAAATACACAAAATAGCTTTACGTAATGCCTCAGTTTCACAAAAGAATTAAATAACAAGCATTAATTGAGCCTCTTGTTGTGTTTTCATTATGCAAATGAGGTTGACGAGCTCTTCTGCTATTTTCTCCTCTCTCGCTGCCAACAATCAAGAGTCTCATCAACTACAGCACAAGGACCAACTGCTGATTAACAGGTGTGTGTGTGTGTGTGTTTGTCCAGTAATGGAGTAGATATAGCACAGGCATAAGTAATCAATCCTGATACAGTAGATGTGATGATCTGAGATATAGACCTAAATCTACTGTAGCCTATATACATAATGTTAGAGATGACAGACAGACAGAAGCAACAGAATATGAACACGCAGCTGTAATGGAACAGACATTAGTGTTTGATACGGAACAGAAGAGTGGGTTTGCGCACGGGGGAAAGTGTGTCGTTTATTTTCGCCGCTGCCCAGGTGTGCTGATCAAAATGAGTAATGAGAGAGTTAGTAGAGCAGCACCTCAGAGAATACGCTCACACACCATGCATACATGCAGACACAAAACTCACAAAAGAGAATTACAAAACAAAATACAAGAATTCTGCTAAGCTAGACGGCGAATACTTTAGTCAAGCTGTTTATTAATACATTCAAGAAAGTTTGCATGTGACATGGGAATTGAACCAATGAACTTCTGGTTGCAGCGCCGTCCCCTCCCAGCTGAGCTACAGTAACCCTGTTTGTCCGTTATGTCCGCTACAGCATTTCTACACCGCAATAAATTTCTTCTTTATGCCAGAGTATTTACGCTCACGATACATGATGTGTGCATTTGGCACCGTTCTGTTTGCATTTGTGAAATTTGGCATCGAGCCCTTGGAAAATGGATCTCTTGCACCCAAGGGGTCTTGAGGTCTCCTCGCCATTTCCTCAGATAGATTTTAGATGGTACACATAAGCCCTGCTGCAAACAAGCATGGGTGCTTCCTTTCTTACACACGTTTCAACACCGTCCCATTCCAAAACGTCTGCATGGTGGAAAGCGTCACCTGTTATTCCACCCGTGCACTTAGATGATTTATTCCATCCAGAGATCTATTTGTGATGATATGAGGGTTCACATGCAATCACGTAGACACATATTAAATTGCATGGATGATGTCATTACATAACAATAGCTTTATTAAGATACACTGTTGATGTGTGATTGTAAACCACTCATGCATATTTACCATGTGGTGTCACGAAATGTTGATGACTACATGATAAAGTAGATGCATTAGCCTAAAAATGTTGCTGATTCAAAAAGACATGCACTCATACAGAAGTGGCTTCTGTGAATTTCTATCATTCTCCTGCCTTTTGCAAATGATGCAACAATGTGGAAGAGATGATGTTCGGTTTGATTTTCACAGAAAACATGGACAGTAAGGTGCTTTATGCCTCACTGAGGCCAACTGCTATCATTAGAAACACTTCGGGCCTCATTCATGAAACACGATCAGAACGAATTTCTATGTAGACTCGTCTCTCTCTCTGCCTCTCTCATCCTTCACTGTAAAAGAAATCCTGTTAAATGTAAGCTGGCAACTATGCCAGAAATTCACTGGGGTGGCATTTTGATGCTTGCATATTTTACAGTACATAAATGAGTATTTCATTACCTGTTTTGAGTTAATATATCAACATTTCAATTACAAAAAGCTGCTCTGTATAATAAAATTTACTGATGACTATAGCATTAATGCAGGTGGTGAAATAAAACATTACATGATTAATTAAAGTTTTTTTTTTTAAATTGGCATTGCAATAAACAATTGCTAATGAACATACAATGCTGCAAGTGTAATATAAAGCACTACACAGCTACTTTGTCTTATGAAATTTTGATGCGTCGCAAGTTTACTGTCAATTATAAATGACAAAAATTGGAACAATTTTAACAAGATTGTATTGTCTTGAATATACTATCACTATTTGTTAGATTTTTCTAGATTTGTTTAATGTTTTTAAAAGATGTCTTTTATGCCTACCAATGCATTTATTTGATCAAAACTACAGTAAATAAATAAAGCTGTTAAATAATATTAAAATTGAGCACAACTGTTTACTATTTTAATATATTTTAAAAATGTAATATACTCCTGTGATGCAAAGCTGAATTTTCAGCATCATTACTCCAGTCTTCAGTGTCACACGATCCCTCAGGAATCATTCTAATACGCTGATTTGCTGCTCAAGAAACATTTCTTATTATTATCAATGTTAGAAACCATTGTGCTGCTTAATACTTCTGTGAAAACTTTTATATGTAAAATAACATTATAACATTTTGTAACATAAATGAAAGTCTTTTATAAACTGAAAATCGTTGTCTTACTGTCTTACCCCTCCAAGAGAAAAATATCTTTCTGATCCCAAATTTTTGAACAGTAGTGTGTATTTTCATTTATGTACATACTTTCCAAAATATGTAATTACACAAAAAAATATGTATTGTCATTAAATCTAATCTTGTATTTTCTGAAGAGTAATGCTTAACAATTCACCGTAACATTTTTACTGTAAATGACAAATATTTTATAATGTGTTCTTTTTCTTTGACTTAAAATTCTCTCACTCCTCTTCTTATTTATCAAATTAATTAAATGAAGCTCTATTGATATTCTTCTTAGCAGTTATTCGCCTCACAGCATCATGCTTGACTTCTCTTATGTCTTTATTTTTTTCTCTATGTTCTCCTTGTCTTTATTTCACACACATACTGTAAAATATCACATTCAGTTTTCCTTTAAGGTAAAAGTGTTCTTAGAGACTGTTGATATTACGTTTGGACTGATAAATAAAATCCTCTTCTTACTATAAACAAATCCTTCTTCAAAGCGCTTTTGAGACAACCTTTCTAAAAGCGCAGGAAATTGTGCGTATTATGTAAGCTCTTTGTTATTGTTTGTGTCTGTGTGCAAATTGTACCTATGCATTTCCTCATTATTTTTTCAGAACTTTGAATACAATATGTTATAATTGTATATTTCAGTTGTATTAAATTGGACATTAATGTGTACCTGTATTTAAAGAGCCTGGTTTGTTTTTGTTACAGTTGGAAAGTAACAGTGTATGTTGACCTCTGCAGTCATGACAATGTTAAAGTGCCATATGAGATCCCTGTATCAACAAATGGAGCCTGAGTCATACTAGGACATTGTAAACTATGTGGGACTGAAAATATTAGAGATGCCCATTGAGTGAAACCTAAAGAGGATCTGGAAATTCTGTTCATACATGTGCACACAAGTGTTATGGTGCCATCTTCTGTCAGTAGGCTACATTTTATTATTTGACCAGTTGAATAATCTTGAGAGGAAATATCTTATTTTGGAAAGAAGTATGCATCATTTTTAATGGAAAAAAAATATATGACAAATATTTTAAGTCTTGATGGCTGTATTTATTAAGAGTCTCTAATGACCTACTGTAAAGTTTGGGTTGTTATTAATATATTTGCAAACGTGTAAATAGAGTTTAACCAAAATTATAATACGATTAAATTAAGTAAAATGTATTAATCAGATTCCTTAATAATAATAATGATAATGAAAATTTCTCAAGCCAGGAAGTACATTTTTGCACCACTTTACATTACGATGAATATTGAACACTGAATGTTCTCATTAATTTTTATATTTTACGGCAACATGTAACAACAGCGAACGTAATGCTAAAATAAACGTATGCATTTAAAGCAGTTTCAGAGTTTTTAAGAACTTATACAACATCCTTTTGTGCCCTGGATTTGTTTTTTTAAACGGGCAATGTGCTTGGCGACTGGTGATGACGTCACCAACGTACGACATACGTTGCTCTGAGTGAGGACCTCGCGGTGCATGGTTTGGAAACATTACGAGAAATAACTTTGAAACAACAATAAATCTCACACCAGCATAAGGAGTTGCGCATACAGGTATACTACTGTTATGCAAAGTGCATTTACATGCGATAGATATTAAAGATTGTTTAAATGAGCCAATATTTCATTCATTCGTTCATATTCTGTCGTACGTTAGTCGCGCGTTTAGATCTCTTAACAGTTTTATTTGAGGCTTTTCTAAATTCATATCATTTAGATGTTATTGTGATTGTCAGTAAATTAGTAAGTTGTTTTATTATCTTGCATATGCACATTTTGCGTGTGTAATATTAGCAGTGTTTATTGGGCTCCTAAAGATACATTAATGGATCTGCCTAACGTTACATAGATGGCATTGTGCGCAATAATTGTAAAGGTGTAACGTTAACCGTAACATCATCATATGATTCAACATGAAGCATGAGAATGAAAGGAAAACTATGTTGTACTTTAACTTTTTCGAAGTAGTCAGATCTGCATTGAACTAAATCCCATGTATGCTAAATACTTCTCTCTAGTAGGGCTGGTTGGAAAATGTCATTCCAATCTGTTTTGTCCCATCAGAGCTCGTCAGCATGGAGACGGATCTTTATGATGAGTTCGGAAACTATATTGGACCAGAGCTGGACTCTGATGAAGATGAGGAAGTAGATGCAGATGACCGGGAGGCTGATGAGGTGCGTCTGATATGTTTTATGACCTCTGTTCATTTGTGTCTATTGCAGTAGAAACATGTAAATTACAAAAATCACCTTGAAATTGCCCAAAAAATATGTTTTTTTGTGCAAGTCGCAGCATATATGTGACACTGAACTACAAAACCAGTCTTAAGTAGCACGGGTATATTTGTAGCAATAGCCAACAATACACTGTATGGGTTAAAATTACAGATTTTTCTTTATGCCACAAATCATTAGGATATTAAATAAAGATCATGTTCCATGAAGATATTTTGTAAATTTCTTATTGTAATTATATCAAAACTTAATTTTTGATTAGTAATATGCATTGCTAAGAACTTCATTTTTACAACGATTTTCTCAATATTTAGATTTTTTGGCACCCTCAGATTCCAAATTTTCAACTAGTTGTATCTCGGCCAAATATTGTCCTATCCTAACAAACCATGCATCAATGTAAAGCTTATTTATTCCAAAAATTGACCCTTGTGACTGGTTTTGTAGTCCTGGGTCACATACTGTATAGGAGTGGGGTATGAGTGCAGTTTTTCTTATTACAGGCTGATGAGGAGGAGGATGATGAAGACCAGGCTGATGTTGATGAGGAGGAGGGTGGTGGTATGGAGGTGGTTCTGCATGAGGATAAAAAGTATTATCCCACAGCTGAGGAAGTTTATGGTCCTGAGGTGGAAACTATCGTCCAAGAAGAAGATACACAACCATTGACAGGTAACAGACATGCTGGTTTAATACAAGTTTATGCACTACATGCACACCCAGTGCAAAATCAAATTTATCTAATTTAATCCCCCCCCCCCAGAGCCCATCATAAAACCTGTGAAGATGAAGCGGTTTACTCTGATGGAGCAAGAGCTTCCTGCCACAGTCTATGACATGGAGTGAGTTCATTGTTGTGTTATTTCTTTCTTTACCCTGCTTGTTTGAATTGCATATTATTACATGAACGACTGTCTGCAGGTTCCTTGCTGATTTGATGGACAGCTCAGAATTGATCAGAAATGTCACCTTGTGTGGACACTTACACCACGGCAAGGTAAAAGACACCGTCATGCTTGTTCAGTTTTTCAGTTTGGTCTAATAAATGAAGGTGCATCATGTGGTGGTTTTCTGTGCTATGCTGTTATTTCATTGATTTTTTTTTTTTTTTTTTTTTTTAAATTAAAATACATTTATTTGTCCCCACAGACATGCTTTGTAGATTGCCTCATTGAGCAGACACATCCTGAAATCCGCAAGAGAGATGACATGGATGTAAGTATATAAATTCATATTCAGAATATGAATATTAACATGTAGTTTATAACTGTTTTCTATTTTAATATACTTAGAAACATAATTTATTCCTCTGATTCACGCTAATTTTTTCATTATTCCATTATTACTCCAGTCTTCAGTGTAACAGGATTCTTCAGAAATCATTCTAATGTTAATTCATTATATAACAGTTGTGCTGCTTAATATTTTTTTGGAGTCTGTGATGTTTTTTTTTAGGATTCTTTGATGAATAAAAAGTTCAAAAATAGAAATCTTTTCTAACAATATATGTCTTTGCTTTCACTTTTTATGAATTTAACACATTCTTGTTGAATAAAATGTTGAATATTAATATTTGAAATCTTTTTCAAATAAGAAATGAAAAAATGTACTCACTTTTGAACAGTCGTGTATACTGTTATAAAGACATCTATTTTAAATAATTGCTGTTCTTTTTTTTTTTTTTTTTTTTTTTTTTACAAAAAAAAAAAGCAGCAGAACTTTTTCCAGCGTTGATAATAAATCATCATATTAGAATGATTTCTGAAGGATCATGTGAAACTGAAGCCTGGAGTAATGGCTGATGAAAATTTAGCTTTCCATCACAGGAATAAATGTATTTTAAAGTATATTAAATTTTAAAACCGTTTCTTTAAATTGCAATCATATTTCACAGTACTACAGTTTTTTCTGTTTTTTGATAAATGCAGCCTTGATGAGCACAAGAAACTTCTTATCAAAAATTTTACTGATCCTAAACTTTTGAACAGCTGTGCGTGCAGTGTATGTGTGTGTGTGTGTATATGTATATATATATATATATATATATATGATATATATATATATATATATATATATATATATATATATATATATTATATATATATATATATATATTTAGGTATAAAACACCACTGCAGCTTTTATATGCAGACTGAGCTGTTTTGTTCACCTAACAAAATGACGTTCCATGTTTGTTTAGCTCTACGTTAACACTGTATGTTACAATATTGATCTTTTACTTTTTCACAGTTGCGATACACAGATATCCTCTTCACAGAGCAAGAGGTAAGAAATGACCCAAATTGTCGGATCACAAGCAAGCATGTGCATTCAGTGCATTTATTTAATCTAAGTTCTTGTTTACTCACAGAGAGGAGTTGGCATCAAGAGTACACCTGTAACCATGGTGCTGCCTGACTCCCGGGGCAAATCCTACCTCTTCAACATCATGGACACGCCAGGTACTTCCTTCCCTCTTTTCTTCTTCCCTTTGCTCATCTTTTCACACATTAAAAAGTGGCTGACATATGTTTAAAATGTCACTGTTTGTCAATATATTAGCTCATTGCTGTGCAAAAGTGGGAGATTTATCTCTTGAACTCATCCTCAGGTCATGTGAATTTCTCTGATGAGGTGACATCAGCAGTCAGACTGTCTGACGGCATTGTGCTTTTTATCGATGCTGCTGAGGGGGTGAGTTCACACATACACAGTCTGCTGCTAATGTCAGGCTTTTGGCTCTAGGACTGCTGTTATTATGTTGTTGTCATCATAATACACTGCTTATATTGTATTTGTCAAATTAGATTAGTTATGTAAGTTTAATTTTTTTAAAAACGTGTTCAGGTGATGCTAAACACCGAGCGACTGATAAAGCATGCAGTGCAGGAGAAGCTGGCCATCACTATCTGTATTAATAAAGTGGATCGTCTGATTGTGGAGCTCAAGCTGCCTCCTACTGATGCCTACTACAAACTGCGCCACATTGTGGATGAGGTCAACGGCTTACTCAGGTACCCCACAATGTTTAAAGGAAGACGTTTTGGTAGATACAACATGCTAGTGAGACAAATCCTAGAACTCCTGTTTGTCTTTCACTTGCTCATATTTTAGCTTATTGATATTTATTTTACTTCATGAGTGTAATTGTTTATAACAAACTGTTTTGTCTGAATCTCTCCTTTTTTTTCCTCTCTGGCAGCACATACTCCACCGATGAGTCTCTGATTGTCTCTCCCCTCTTGGGAAACGTGTGTTTCGCTTCCTCACAATATAGCATCTGCTTCACTCTTGGTTCCTTTGCCAAAATCTATTCAGACACCTACGGTGAGACATGCACACGCTAAAATATCATTCAAATGCATCCTAAATGCTTCTGTCTGAGTAAAAATCAACTTTGATTTGCTCTCAATTGTTTTTCAGGTGACATCAACTACATGGAGTTTGCTAAACGACTGTGGGGAGACATTTACTTCAACCCCAAAACGTGAGAATAACTAATAGACAAGCTAATTTTAGTTTGCAGAATGGCAGTGTGCTTTTTGGTTTTTGATTGTGATTGGTCACGTTCTGTGCCTGTCAGGAGGAAATTCACAAAGAAAGCCCCCAACAGCAACTCTCAGCGCAGCTTTGTTGAGTTCGTATTGGAGCCGCTGTACAAGATTCTTTCACAGGTGCGAAATAAACTCATGTTTTTTTTATTTGGGTAAAATGTATGCACATTTAGGCAGAGACGCACTAATGTCCGGGCTGTTTAACTGTGGTGTGTCTATAGGTGGTGGGGGATGTGGATACGTCTTTGCCCCGTGTCTTGGATGAGCTTGGCATTCATCTGACTAAAGAGGAGTTGAAGCTCAACATCAGACCTCTGCTGCGCCTTGTCTGTAACCGTTTCTTTGGAGAGTTTACAGGCGAGTGTCATTTTTTTTTTGTGCTGTTATGTTATTGTAATAAATTATGCTTCTTGCACATGTGTGAGGCTCATTCAGTCTAATAATATGTGGCATTTCAACAGGCTTTGTGGACATGTGCGTGCAACACATACCATCTCCTCAGGGGGGTGCCAGAGCCAAGATAGAGCACAGCTACACGGGTGGACTAGACTCTGACCTCGGGGAGACAATGTCTGAGTGTGACCCTGATGTAAGTGTGGGATCTGCAGAAAGTGATTTCAGTGCTGTGATGTTCAGTGACATTCAGCTTGTGTGAGTTCAAAAGGACAAAACCATCACATTATACAAAGCTGTGAAAGGTTTGGGTTTTTTAAAAAAAATGTATCGATTAATAGCATTGATAAGTTTTATTTATTTATCAGAAGGAGAACTTACTGACCCCCAGAATTCGAACAGTAGTGTGTATGTAAATATAAATTGATGCAAAATAATAAATGGAAATGAAAGTCGTTGCCATCGGGGAGGCCACTGTTAGGGATGTAACGATTCACTAAACTCACAATGCGATACAATTCACAATATGTTTTTTTTTTTTTTTTGTAGTTGTTTTTTTTTTTTTACAAAAATGGTCAATCAGCGTATTTAACGTATTATAAATAAAAAGGTGTCATTTTATTATTTCTCAGCCAAAATGCTGTATGTTTCTTTGTAAAAATGAAATATAGTAGTTAGCATTTGAAGTGGATCAAAACCTTTCATCACAGTTGTCCTAAAACCAAACCAATACCCGTTCTTGTGTCAGGACAGCTTTGAACTTTTTTTGATCCACTTCAAATGTTGACGGCTGTATATAAAATAACAAAACTAAATTGAAATGTTAAACGAATCCCAAATCAAATATATAAATACTAAAGAAAACTCTTCATAAAAACATATTAATGCTTTGCCAGTGCTTTCCATTGAAAATTAGAGGTAGCCACTTTATTTTAATCATGACCCAAACAAAGATGCTGCATATATGCAGCATGAACAGTTTTTGATGTAAATTAGATTGTATAGTTTCAAAATGAAAAGTAAAAGCAGAACGGCCTGACTTTAAATTGGTGAAGTTATGCTACATAAAACTACAAAACAGCAGATGGAGCTGAATGAGAGCGCAAATTCACTCTGTGACAGCAGGTGGCGCTTATGGAACATCAGCGTCACAGTGTTTTCTTGGTTACCACTGTAAACAAAGCAGTGCTGTGCATATAAACATTACTATGCATTATACAGAGGCAAGATGAAAAAAATACCATCTAAACTTTTCTGAAGACAGTTTCCCTCAGAGATGCATTCATATAAACAATGTTGGGGGTAAAGCATTACATGTAATGCAAGTTACATAATCTTTTTTTAAAAGATTATAATAACTTTTTTTCAAGTAACTAGTAAAGCAATGCATTACTTTTATTTATATATATATATATATATATATATATATATATATATATATATATATATATATATATATATATATATATATATATATAATTTTTTTTATTTTATTTTATTTTTTTTTTAATTTATTTTTATTTATTTTTTTTTTTTAACCATTTATTCACTGATACCTCTCCTGTCCCATGTAGAAAGGATTTGGGAGTGAGGTTTAGTACTTGATTCAGCCTGAGGTGAAGGTGAAAGAGCTTTTACAATTGCCTAAAGAATATAACTTTTGGGTTTTTTATTAAAAAATAAATAAGCAACCCCAACTCTGGTGACAGAAAGTAACGCAAAAGTAAAGTAAAGCATTACTTTCCATAAAAAGTAACTAAGTAACCCAGTTACTAATGGAGTAACGCAATATTGTAATACGTTACTTTTAAAAGTAACTTTCCCCAAAACTGCATATAAACCCCTTACCCCCAACTATATTGTGATTCATTTAATATCTCAACTAACTTGAATCTTCACATTTTTATTGATTTTCAACTGGCTTCAGGGTGCATCGTTACACCCCTAGCCACTGTAGTTATTTTATTAGATAAATAATAATAAATAACTTGCAGTTTACAGCATACAGATAAAATGCTATGGCTTTATGTCTGGGAGCGACAGCGTGTCAGACAGTTCTGTGAGTAGCCAGTCATTTTGATGACAGGATTTGAACAAAGCAAAATGTTTTATACTTCTCAGAGTGATTTATTACATCACATGACTTGAGGCAAAGTCACATGACTTTTTTTGATGGGCGTTTTAGAATTTATCCAGTAGATGTAGTTGATGCACATGTTGTCTTACCAAGTGAAAATGTATCCACCTCTAACAAGCCTAAAAGTTAAAATATTTCAATGACACAGACGAGTCAAACTCTTTTTTTTTTTTTCTCCTTAGGGTCCACTGATGTGCCACACCACTAAGATGTACAGCACAGATGACGGCGTGCAGTTCCATGCGTTTGGTCGAGTTCTGAGCGGAACCCTGCAGGCGGGACAGCCGGTGAAGGTTCTGGGAGAGAACTACAGCCTGGAGGATGAGGAGGACTCTCAGATCTGCACTGTCGGACGCCTGTGGATTTCTGTTGCTAGGTGACCGTAACACTCTGTCTTTCTGATTGGTCTTTTTTTTTTTTTTTTGCTAGCTTTATTAGTCCATGATCCCCCATTTTTCACATTAATATTTGAAGGCCCCATGTCGTCTCTAGCTGTTCAGGATTTAAGGATAAGAATCTTTAAAATATTTTGTATTCAGATTATACCCCATAAAAAATGTTAGAGCTTGGCATAACTAGCAAAAAAGTATATTCATTATAAAAATGCCTATGCAGTTATGTGATTTTATTATTTTTTGGGTTGGTCACACAATTTTAAAAGTAGGGTTTTTCAAGACCCTAATTTTTTTTTTATCCTAATGCTTGTTTTGTTTTCTTTTAAATGATTTTATGCCATCTTACAAATTACAAATAAAACAGATTATTGGAGAGTGTTTTTTAGTCTTTCTACTTCAAAATTTCAGTCTTATTCAGTGCATTATTGTCATTTCTTTGTAATGTTTTGTAAAAATGTACTATTTCTGAGTGAAATTTGTTTTAAAGTAAATCATACATCAGGATTTTTTTCACTGTAGTGTTTGTAAATGTTATGTTTATGTTTATTCAAGGTATCAGATTGAAGTGAATCGAGTCCCTGCTGGTAACTGGGTGTTGATCGAAGGGTGCGACCAGCCTATTGTTAAAACGGCCACAATCACAGAGCCCCGTGGAAATGAAGAGGTAGGAAAGAGAGAGATATCTATTTGAAACAAAGCCATGTTAATCTGTGAGACTTTGGGAAGTTGAATGTGCTTTGTATTGGTGAGAATAGGCACAGATCTTCAGGCCATTGAAGTTTAACACAGCGTCAGTGATAAAAATCGCCGTGGAGCCGGTCAATCCCTCAGAACTGCCTAAGATGTTGGATGGACTCAGAAAAGTTAACAAGAGTTATCCATCACTTACAACAAAGGTAAGACTCGGGAACAACCCATGCAATCTATATTGTTTGAAAACCATATTCCTTTCATGTTTTAAGCCTCTGAATCAAACCAGTGGCAATCACTTTATGAAAAGATTTTTTTAGTGTTTCATAACTGATGTATTACAATCATTTTACTGTCTTTTGATTTTCGATTAATCTGTGCTTGTGTGTGTTCAGGTGGAGGAGTCAGGTGAGCATGTGATTCTTGGTACAGGTGAGCTGTACCTGGACTGTGTAATGCACGACCTGCGGAAGATGTACTCTGAGATTGATATCAAGGTGCTTTTTTGCTGTCATACACATTTCTTTTCTTACATTTTTGCCTATGTTTTTTTGTTTTACCGTGATTTTTCTATTTGATCACTCACAATAGGTAGCTGATCCAGTGGTGACCTTCTGTGAGACTGTGGTAGAGACGTCCTCCCTCAAATGTTTTGCTGAAACGCCCAATAAAAAGTAAGGAACAGACTTCCTGTATCTTACCACCAGCATTTAGAACTCCAGTTGTTATTTATTTATTTATTTATTTTTTAAATCTTGACAGGATCAGTCATGACATGTGTCATTGTTTGTATATGTATGTGTGATTTCTAACACTCTGTGTGTGTGATTGGCAGGAATAAGATTACTATGATTGCTGAGCCATTGGAGAAGGGACTAGCCGAAGACATTGAGAATGAGGTGGTGCAGATCACATGGAACAGGTGAAATAACACATCAGAACTGTCGAGAACTTACGTGTTATATGTAACACAGAGGCATCTTTGTTAATATTAAACAGCGTTTCCCCTAGGTTTACAGCTTTGGGGGAACTTTTTTGGAACTTTACTCTCTGTATAATAACAAAAACATTTATTTCAGTTACTTCAGTCAAAAACTCTCCATTTCAACATTTTGAACAACAGGGCCCTACAATCTTTTTCTTTCGTTCTTTTTTTTTTTTCCCAGAATTTTTTATTTTAATTTTTCTGATAATCAAATGAAGGCATTAAACATTTATTTATTTTTAATCAAATGACAATTAAACCCTTTGGTTTTTTTGGCAAACAAACAGAGGTTTACTGTTAAAATTAATACATGGAAGAAAATGTTTGTGTGAATATTCTGTTAAAAAAGTTAATAATAATTGTAGGATTTTATTTTTTTTTACTACAATTAGGTGGTTAATCTGGTTGTAATATAATGTTATTTTATCATTTAATTGTTTTTCTTTTTTTTAATTGGCCAGAAAAAGAAATGTATAAAGATGTACATTATACTGTACAAGAGTAATATATTTCTGTTACACGTTAAACCGTACTTTTATTTTGACAGGTTGCCGTGAAGTTTCTGTTTGTATACAGTATGATATGATGCTAGTTTTCTCAAATGAAACGGTAAAATTCACATGAAGTGACTCTCACAGCAGCTCTGGCGGTGAAGTCTACGCGTTCATGTCGTCATATAGTGAGACGCAGAGGCCGAAAATCATCGCGAGCTTCTTGTCAGTATTTGTGTAGTAAACAAAAACGTGTTTCCGCCATTCATACATACAGAGCCAAGCGGGACATGTAGGATTCATATCTAAACTGTCTTTCTGCGTTTTAATA
Organism: Cirrhinus mrigala; assembly: GCA_036247105.1. NCBI lineage: Eukaryota > Metazoa > Chordata > Actinopteri > Cypriniformes > Cyprinidae > Cirrhinus > Cirrhinus mrigala. Next base: position 24,869,384 of record CM070009.1, read on the forward strand.
TTCACAGACATTAGTCCATATAGCGATTCGTATTAAGTGACAGAACCAACTTTGATTTATTCATCCAAAAATTGACGAGTTCCATGGCATTCCGCGCTATAGAGTAAATTCCGTTTTTATGAATGGACTCCGCAATCCCGTCCGCGTTTTCGCTGCGGAGAAATTGTAGATGCGCATCCATGTAGAGACAGAAATGACATGCCGTCGTGTAAATAAGATATATAAATAACATAAGACCATTTAGTTTGTTTAATAAAAGAACAAGGTATAGACCTGTTCTATAGGAAAGGTAATCTTAAATGACTAATGTTGTGATCTGGCGCAAAATATAGAACATAAAATTAAATAAAATTAGCTGGTGGGGGGTGTCCCCTAATATAATGGCAGGGGAAACACCGTTAAATATTAAGATGCATAAATGTTTTCAACACTGATAATAATAAATGTTTCTTGAGCACCAAATCAGCACCAAAATGTTCTGTAGTATTACTGTTTTAACTGTCGGTTTTTTCTATCAAATACATGCAGCCTTTGTGAGCATAAGAGACTGCTCTCAAAAACATTCATAAAATATTTTACCAGCCAAGTGGTTGTCTGTGTGGAGCAGTTCAGCCGACAAGATCTGCCGTTTCGCCTGTTAATGAACTTAAAAACCAATAAATGTATCTCTTTTCCTCTCTATAGAAAAAAGTTGGGAGAATTTTTCCAGACAAAGTATGACTGGGATTTGCTAGCAGCTCGTTCCATTTGGGCTTTTGGACCTGACACAACCGGGCCCAACATTTTAGTAGACGACACTTTGCCCTCTGAGGTAATTTACATATCAGCTGACATTAATCATGCTCTGCAAGGTTCATTTATATTCATTGAATCATTGTAACCAATTCAATTCAGCTGTAATTGGGTAGAAAATTAATAAAATTTAGAATATGTGTGACTTCTACTCTCCTCTGACTGTATTGAGGTAAATTTGAAAATAGTGCCTTTAACCATTTGAATGTAGATATGTGTTAAAATCTTTTGGCATGGATGTGTTGTTGTGTCATTGTTTGGTGTGTGTTTTGCCAGGCAATCAGAGGTGTGAAAAAAATTGACACGTCGCATGTGATTGCATGTGACGCAGTCTGTCTGTTTTTGTGAGAGTTTGCGCACTGGGGTACTTAACTTGTTGACAGCTAAATGACTCGATAAATGATCTCTTTTCTTTTCTATGTGTGTTGTAGGTAGACAAAGCTCTTCTCGGCTCAGTGAAGGACAGCATTGTACAAGGCTTCCAGTGGGGGACACGCGAGGGTCCTTTATGTGATGAACGTAAGTGATTGAACTACATTTTAAGAAGACATTACATTATGTGAAATGAGAGGTTTCAATGATTATGAAGGCAGAACAGTCTAAAAAGCACCATAAAATGAAAAATTGTTTTCATGGTAAATATACTTATTTAAATTAACATAAATTAAATTATATTGGTATTGGTTGATATTTGATATGTGATATTTGATTTGTCATTGAACGCTCACGTTAAGTTAATCTTTAAAAACACTAATAATTGAGCAACACTGTTAAATGTAATTTTTATAAAAAATGCCAAAAAATGCCCCTGCACAATTAAACAATACATTACGGCTGTCGCGATTTAAAATTAAATGTGAAAATTAATAAGTGTCTACTTGCGGAATTACATTACGATTCACTCACACTGCATTAGATTGCTTTTATGCGCTGTTTTGTGCGCCATTGAGCTTTAAAACCAATCAAACGCATTTCTGTTGAACTTAGGAATGCATTGGCCAATCAGAGGCACTGTTTGTCTATGAAGCCAGAATGTGACGTGCCCAAAACGGAACAAAAACGTTTTATATTGTTTTCTAACTGGTATTAATTATCATTATTTTAATGAAAGAGCAATAATCTACAATAATGATTTTTGTCGTAATATTGCAGCCCTATTAGCTCCTGTTTTTTTACATGGATAATTTAGATACAAACAGTCTATTGTTATTGACAACAGTTTAAAATATTGATTAACGTAATTGGGTAAATATAAGTATTAGACATTAATACTTGGTTTTTATAATAAGGTGATTGTAAAAAATGCCCTCACAAATGTAAAAAATGCACTTGGAAATCAATTCCAGATGGTAAATATTGCCCCTTAATGAAAAAGTTAATTTCTGACCCTGGTGTCATGGATCTCAAAATTTATATAATTTGTTTTTTTCCCCTCATATTTCTTTTTTACTGCCGTTTTTCCACTCTCTCTTTGACCCTCACATTTAAAAAGGCTGTTGTTGTTACTGTACCTTTAAGTTTTTGATATATGAACAGCCTCTTTGTAAATGACTATAGTTTGGTGTTTCTGTTTGTACTAAATAACAAATCTATCACCTTGTCATTCCTTGCATTTAGCAATCCGCAACGTGAAGTTTAAGATCCTGGACGCAGTGATCGCGCAGGAGCCGCTGCATAGAGGAGGAGGACAGGTCATCCCCACAGCTCGCAGAGTCGTCTACTCTGCCTTCCTGATGGTAATCTATCCTTCAATAGTTCTATTTAGCCTCTTTTCTCTCCCCCATCTTCCTCTGTTTCCTTTCTCAGCCTAATCATTGTTTCCATTAGTCTTATTAGACTGTTTCATTCAATTACGTGATCCATTAACTCAGTTCAGTAGATTAAGTTGATTAACGTAATTGGTTTCTCACTTGCTCGCCCTCTCTTTTTTTCCCTCGCATTGTGATTGGTTGATTTCTGTAGGCCACGCCCAGGCTGATGGAGCCCTATTACTTTGTGGAGGTTCAGGCCCCTGCTGACTGCGTTTCTGCCGTGTACACGGTGCTGGCACGCAGGAGGTACGATACACACAAACAGAATGAGGACACTGCTGACTCCTCGTCTGTTAACACACATACACACACTCACATTAAGCAGATTGTTGCTCAAGGCAGCAAAAGTCAGCAAGTCTCTAATAAAGACGGTCTCCTTTTAGAACAAGCTTCTGACTGATCTCTTGTCTCTGTGTCCCGTAGAGGTCATGTGACGCAGGATGCGCCAATCCCTGGCTCTCCTCTCTACACCATCAAGGCTTTCATTCCCGCTATTGACTCGTTTGGCTTTGAAACTGATCTCCGCACACACACGCAGGGCCAGGCCTTCGCGCTAAGTGTGTTCCACCACTGGCAGGTACAAATGCATACACATTGTGTTTTTTCTTGTTTCTTATTGGTGTGTGTATTTAAATCAGTGCATTATGTGTATGTGAACCTCACAAAACCTGTCAAAAATGCACCAGCTCACATTTCACCCTACAATTATCATGTGTGACCCAGCACCACAAAAATTGAGATTTATACAACTTCTGAAAGCTGAATAAGCTTTCCATTGTTGTATGGTTTGTTAGGATAGGACAATATTTGGCCAAAATACAACTATTTTAAAATTTGGAATCTGAGGGTGCAAAAAAAATCTACATTTTGAGAAAATCATTGTCAAAATGAAGTTCTTAGCAATGCATATTACTAATCAAAAATTAAGTTTTGATATATTTATGGTAGGAAATTTGCAACATATCTTCATGGAACATGATCTTTACTTAATATCCTAAAATGTTAAAATGTTTTTTGAAAAATCGATCATTTTGACCCATACAATGTATTTTTAGCTATTGCTACAAATATACCCGTGCTACCAAAGACTGGTTTTGTGGTCCAGGGTCACATGTATTCTTCAATTTCTTTTAGGAAAATATGATTTCTTATTTTTTATTTTATTGTCCAACCTTTTTTTGACTTAAAACATAATGACGTTTTAATGGAATTTAATTAATAAACACATTTATATGTGAGGAAATTGTATTTACATTATAAAAATAAGTGAAATTATTATTAATGAATAAAATTTATAAATAGATTTTGTGACTAATATTATAAAATTATTACTGTATGCTGAAAAAAAATGTACTACAGTATTTTTGTGAACAAATTAGATTTCCCTTGGAAATTTTTGTTGAATTAAAGCTTAATTAATAAATGAATTATATAATGTTATAATAATTGTATTGATTTGAAAATTGTTTATACAATTGCTATTATTACTAAATTAATTTCTGAATTATTGAAACAATTAAAATATTTTATTATAGTATCTTTACTCTAAGAGATTCTAACTGAGATTTAACATTCAGCATTAATAATAGAAAATTACAAAAAGGCAGTGATCCTTTTGAAAAGTAAGAATTTGAAGAAGTAAATATTTAGACACAATAGTATTAGTTGTACTTTAATGTATGCTGATTTAAATTTTAAAAATCATTATTATATTATAGTATTTTATACCCAGAGAATCTAATACAAATCACTTAAGAGTATTGGATAAAAAAAACTGATAATTAGAATTTTCATAAAGATAATGTAAAAATGCAAGTAGTATTAATTAAAAATTGTCTTTTTAAAATTAAATAAAATACTGAATTTAATAACATTTTTAAATAAAAAAAATACATTTTTTAATTAAATAAAAATAAATTTTGAATTAATTAAATACTGTATTTTTAATTTTGGGGAAAATGTGACTTGCATAAGATTCACCCGTGTGTGCGTGTGTGTGAGTGGATTTGTTCTGATGTGTTTGATGTTGAGTAGCAGAAAATTGAGTCAGCAGCAGCTTATCTTAGACTCCCTTGCCTTTAACACTGTTTCTGTGTGTGTGTATGTTTGTGTCACATGGTATTAGATTTTCGCCACTGTCCTAAGTAATTATTGTCTCTGCCCCTCACTCTAGATTGTTCCCGGTGATCCTCTGGATAAGAGCATTGTGATTCGTCCTTTAGAGCCTCAGCCGGCCCCTCATCTGGCCAGAGAGTTCATGATCAAAACCCGCAGGCGCAAAGTAAGACACATTTGACGTCTCTTAAGTGTCAATCAACTTGTTCAGTTTGATTACGCATCATATATCATCATACATCATCATCATAATCATCTCTCTCTTCCTCCAGGGCTTGAGCGAGGACGTCAGTATCAGCAAGTTCTTCGATGACCCTATGTTGTTGGAGCTGGCCAAACAAGATGTGGTGCTCAACTACCCGATGTGATGCGACAAATGAACTCAGCTCATCCCAGCATTCTCCTTCAGCTCCACCAGACTCGCCCCTACTACAAATCAATCCAATTTTGTATGATGGAATTTAAAAAAAGTCTTTTTTTGTTATATGTAAAGTGGTAGAAACATCCACTCCGATTCCTACTGCTACAGACTTTCCTAAATTAACCTGTGACCTCCAAGAGCTCCCTTATAATTGTGTTCTTTGTTTATTTTTATATTTGACAAGTGTTTTTGTAGTATAAGATGATGTGAACGACAGGCAGGTCTTTTTGAAACGTGTCTAAAATCTCTTTAAAATCTTGCATCATTTGTGTAAGTGTGATTAAAAGGATTTGGCCTGTAGGTCTGTGTTTGAGGTCATTTTGGATATATTCTTTATAATGTTCCTGAAGGTGATAGCCGTTGTACTTCTCAAGACTTGAGGACTCTTTGATGTGAAGGAAAAGGTGGTTTTGATATGCAGTATGAAAGTATGCTCAAAAGTTTGGAAGGGAATATTCAGCACAGTGGAAACTTCGAGAACATTCGCTGAATACTGAATAAAACTGAAGTACATGCAAAGGGCAGGAAATACACATCTCTGCATGCATGCAGGTAAAAGCGGATCCGTCTAAGAGCTAGAGCTAAGGAGGGTTGACATGAGTGAAGGCCATTCAATAGATACAAGTCTGACATTTAAGTGAATGTCAGTGTCTGTTTTTGTTGCTGTCCCCTTTTCTTAAAAGAACTATATATATATATATATATATATAATTTTTTTTTTTTTTTTTAATTGAAGTATGTATATAAGAAATAAATTTAGAAACAATGTCATATAGAACAACATGAGAGTATGTGAAAGATGACTAACTTCATTTTTGAATATCCCTATAGCAAATCTTAATAATAAAGTAAAAATAATTTTAGAATAATTAAACTTTTTTTAAAAAAACACTTAAATACACTGACCAAAATCATAAACGCAACACTTTTGTTTTTGCCCCCATTTTTCATGAGCTGAACTCAAAGATCTAAGACTTTTTCTATGTACACAGAAGGCCTATTTCTCTCAAATATTGTTCACAAATTTGTCTAAATCTTTGTAAGTGAGCACTTCTCCTTTGCTGAGATAATCCATCCACCTCACAGGTGTGACATATCAAGATGTGGATTAGACAGCATGATTATTGCACAGGTGTACCTTAGGCTGGCCACAATAAAAGGCCACTCTAAAATGTGCAGTTTTATCACACAGCACAATACCACAGATGTCGCAAGTTTTGAGGGAGTGTGCAATTGGCACGCTGACTGCAGGAATGTCCACCAGAACTGTTGCCCGTGAATTGAATGTTCATTTCTCTACCATAAGCCGTCTCCAAAGGCGTTTCAGAGAATTTGGCAGTACATCCAACTGGCCTCACAACCACAAACCACGTGTAACCACACCAGCCCAGGACCTCCACATCCAGCATCTTCACCTCTAAGATTGTCTGAGACCAGCTACCCAGACAGCTGCTGCAACAATCGGTTTGCATAACCAAAGAATTTCTGCACAAACTGTCAGAAACCGTCTCAGGGAAGCTCGTCTGCATGCTCGTCGTCCTCATCGACCTGACTACAGTTCATCATCGTAACTGACTTGCAAATGCTCACATTCGATGGTATCTGGCTCTTTGGAGAGGTGTTCTCTTCAAGGATGAATCCCGGTTTTCACTGTACAGGGCAGATGGCAGACAGTGTGTATGGCGTCGTGTGGGTGAGCGGTTTGCTGATGTCAACATTGTGGATCAAGTGGCCCATGGTGGCGGTGGGGTTATGGTATGGGCAGACGTATGTTATGGACGCAAACACAGGTGCATTTTATTGATGGCATTTTGAATGCACAGAGATACCGTGACGAGATCCTGAGATGCATTGTTGTGACATTCATCCACGACCGTCACCTCATGTTGCAGCATGATAATGCACAGCCCCATGTTGCAAGGATCTGTACACAATTCCTGGAAGCTGAAAACATCCCAGTTCTTGCATGGCCAGCATACTCACCGGACATGTCACCCATTGAGCATGTTTGGGATGCTCAGGATCGGCGTAAACGACAGCGTTTTCCAGTTCCTGCCAATATCCAGCAACTTCACACAGACATTGAAGAGGAGTGGACCAACATTCCACAGGCCACAATCAACAACCTGATCATCTCTATGCAAAGGAGATGTGGTGCACTGCTTGAGGCAAACCCCCCTCGGACCCCCCAATACAGTAAAACTGCACATTCTAAAGTGGCCTTTTATTGTGGCCAGCCTAAGGCACACCTGTGCAATAATCATGCTGTCTAATCAGCATCTTGATATGTCACACCTGTGAGGTGGATGGATTATCTCAGCAAAGGAGAAGTGCTCACTAACACAGATTTAGACGGATTTGTGAACAATATTTGAGGGAAATAGGCCTTTTGTGTACATAGAAAAAGTCTTAGATCTTTGAGTTCAGCTCATGAAAAATGGGGGCAAAAACAAAAGTGTTGTGTTTATAATTTTGGTCAGTGTATGAAAAATATTAATAGTTAGTTTACCCAAAAATGAAAATTCTGTTATCAATTATGTCGTTCTGAACCTGTACGTTTACAAAGAAAACAAAAATAATGACTCCTGAGTCAGCAGCATCACACATATGGTACTCTCTGAATTTGCGTCGAAGATTGTTGAATGTCGTTATTTTTGTTATCGTTGTGCACAAAAAGTGTTCTCGTAGCTTCATAACATTTTCATAACATAACATTTTCTGGGCCTTGAAGGTGTCGGTTGTGTTGCTGTCTATGCAGGGTCAGAAATCTCAGATTTAATAAAACATATCTTAATTTGTTTTTCTGAAGATGAATGTAGCTCTTACGAGTTTGGAACCGCACGAGGGTAAGTCATTAATGACAGAATTTTCATTTTTGGGTAAACTAATCTTTAAAGTAAAGTTAAAAGTAAGTAAACCACGCTAAGTATGTTTATATAATTCTGAACTTTAATGACATTGATTAAATAAATGTCAGAAAATATAATCAAAGTCTGGCTGAAGTTTGTATGCGTCAGAGGGAATCATAATTTGAATTCAGAGATGGGGTGTTTGTGCGCATGTGTTTGTTGGTAAAATGGTGATGAATAATCAGTTCGGACTACATCGCTGATTCCCTGCATGAATGATGTGTGTGTTTGTGTGTGTGATGTAAATATGTGAGATGGTCGTGGCAGCATGAGTGACAGGCTTTTTAAGTGGTGCTCTCATGCACAGCACATACCACTTGCATAATACAATATATCTGTCAACACTTAAAGCCCTTATGGTTGCCAGAAACGAGTTTGAAAACATAGTGTCTCCTTTTTAAGCATGTTTTTCACCCAAAAATGAAAATTGTCATTAATTACTCATCCTCATGCCGTTCCAAACCTGTAAAACCTTTAATCATCTTTAGTGTCTGCTGCACGTTCACGAGAGTTGAACCATTGATGTCATGTGGACTATTTTATCGATGTCCTTGTACCTTTCTGGGCCTTGAACGTGGTAGTGTTGCTGTCTATGCAGGGTCAGAAAGCTCTAAAATTTCATCAAAAATATCTTAATTTGTGTTCCGAAAATGTCTTACGGGTTTGGAACGACATGAGGGTGAGTAATTAATGACAGAATTTTCTTTTTTGGGTGAGCTATCCCTTAAATCTCACCACACAGAAATACATAATGCTCCTGTGGAAAGTACTTTGCTACTCAGCTAAGACTGTCAGGCAGCTCCAATCTCTGAGGTGGTCTCTTTATTAAAAATCTAACCTCCCTGTCAAGGGAAAAAGATAATGAGAGAAAGTGAGGAAGGATTGAATGCCAGGGTCACTTTCTAGCAGGATGAATGGTGGAGTGATATTCTGAGTGAAAGTCTTCTCCCAAGGTCTTGGCTTACTGGTGTGTTTCTTTCTATATTTAGCAGCGATTTTCAAATTCTGCTCAAAGGTTGTGTGAAAGTGTGTGTTAGTGTGTGCTTCGGCGTGTTTCACATTCGCTGCCATCAGACCAGATGCCATGGGCTCCACAGAGTCACAGTGCATCTACATACATATTCTGCCTCAGAGTCAGAAAACTGTCATAATACAATCGCATTATGAGTCAGAAATCTTGTAATACACACTTCATGATCACCACAACACCACAAGATGTGCATGCAGCTTATTTCCAAGTTCTTAAGCCAAATATTGACTTCATGGACATTCACCTTGATGCCATAATAAGATTTAGCATTTGAGCATGTTTTACTAGCCAGCCACATTCGTGACCCTGGGCCACAAAACCAGTCATGAGTAGCACGGTTATATTTGTAGCAATAGCCAAAAATCTGTTGTATGGGTCAAAATTATTGATTTTTCTTTTATGCCAAAAATCATTAGGATATTAAGTAAAAATCATGTTCCATGAAGATATTTTGTAAATTTCCTACTGTAAATATATCAAAACCTAATTTTTGATTTGTAACATGCACTGCTAAGAACTTCATTTGGACAATTTAAAGGTGATTTTCTCAATATTTTGATTTTTTTTTTTTTTCCCCAACCTCAGATTCCAAATTTCAAATAGTTGTATCTCAGACCAATATTTTCCTATCCTAACAAGCCATACATCAATTGAAAGCTTATTTATTCAAAATTGACCCTTATGACTGGCAACTTGCCTTTGATCTCCAAACATTTTCTTCCATCCAATGAAAATCATTTGGCTGTTGTGTCTTGTACAATTATTGGCTACTCAAATGTCACCTCTGCTCTATCCCAACGAATCAAAAATGACCTCTTCTGAACATGTTGTTGGCCAGCTGGTATTGTTTCGGTCTACTGCTTAGACAAGGCTTTGATTCAAATGTTCATGAATGAATATTTCTAGGTTTTAGACTTTCATAGTATCTTCTTAAAAGAATACTTAACCTAAAAATTTAAATTCCATCATTGGTTACTCAACGTTATCATGTTTCAACCCTGTATGATTACATGACCTGTAGTGTGCAGTAGTGATGTGCTGCTAGTACCGTACTTTTATTTGCTTTTTGTAATTTTTGGAGCTTGACAACTCCTGGTTTCCATTCAGTTTTGTTGAATTGGAAAAAAGCAGCATTACGTGAGCCAACATAGGAGTTAGCATCACCCTTATGTAGAAAAAGCTAACTAGTGAGTATATGTTTGGTGTTTACTGCAGCCAGAAGGGCTAAAATGCTAGCTTGCAGCTACTCTTTTTACCCCATATTTTTTTTCATATTTCTTCTCTACTCAAACCATATCCTCTTCATGATCCTCTGTCATAAGAACGGCAAAGAACCAGGTCATGACACCACATGAGGGCAGCGTTTCTCACAGCAATATAAGAGACATAAACAACACATGTGGTTTGTTTAGGATGCAACATATTATGTACTGCATGCTGCACTGTATACTGTGTACTGTCTATTATTTTAGAAATAATGTATGCAGCAATAATCACCTCAAATAGTAGCTTGCTGTACTCATGGAACCTCATTTTGATGCATGTTTAATTCATTATCTTAATAACACAATTTTTTTTTTTTTTTTTGTATTTTGATCCAAATTTCGTTTTTTGATTTGGTATATTTATGGTATAAAATGGTAAGATTTTTACTAATTTTTTTTTGTCAAATCAAATATTGTTATTTTGAAAGTCTATTTTTTTTGCACACAAAAAGTAGCTTCATAACATTACTGTTCACCAGTAATGTTATGAAGCAACTAGAATACTTTTTGTGTGCCAAAAAAAAAACAAAAAAAAACAGACTTTACAAATGATGTCACATGGACTATTTTAACAATGTTCTTACTGCCTTTCTGGGCCTTGAACGTGTCAGTTGTGTTGCCGTCTATGCGGGGTCAGAAATATCTCGGATTTCATCAAAAATATCTTCATTTGTGTCCTGAAGATGAATGAAGGTCTTACAGGTTTGGAACGAGATGAGAGTGAATAATTAATGACAGAATTTTAATTTTTGATGGAACTAACCCTTTAAGTTTGCTAATTTGTCCAAAAAAAATACTTTTTAAAAAAAGCCTCTTGAAGCATCTTAGCATTGGAAGTCAGACCATCTTTTCTTAGCCAGTAACAGTCCATGTAAGAGACAGTAATGTTCAACAGAATTGATGTAAAAAGGGAAAGTTGATCCTAAATACAATGGAAAGTGTATTTGATGTGAAAAATATGATTTTTTGTGAATTGCTAGCAACAGGTCTGACACATTTTAGGTATTAAAAGAAAATGTGATACTGTTAAAATATGGTTTATGATGACTGTAGTATCATGATATTGAATGAAATTTCAACCATAATGTGAATTTAAAAGTTCTAGGTCTTAACTTAAGCATTTTGCATTCACAATAGTGACAAAGTTTCTTCTAATGAGTTGTGGCTGTCCGATCATTTGTTCAATCTTGCTGGCTGACTGATCAATGGACTGATTCGATGTGACATTGTCACCATCTTGATCTGACAGCTCAGTGTTGCCTTTCTACTCATTACTCTTCTCCTTTCCCACAAGTTGGAGCGAGAAATTTGGGTTAAGCGGGACACGAGGGATTTTCTGGCAGACACCCCGAGATGATTTGACAAACAGAAGTATTGGATCACTTTGTGTCACTTCAGGCTGTTTTTGAGCACCATATGCCGAAAACCCTGCTGTACAACAAAATCACCCAGAGTGTGCAAACTTTGGGGGCCTAAATTTCACCCTAACTCCCAGTCACAACTATCAGAACAGTTTGATCGGACCCATGCCATCCATAGCAAGCATAATTATTTCATGCTCTTGGACTTTAACCAATGCCATCATTTGACAAGTGAGAAAGGGAAAAAGACAGAACACGAAGAAAACAGGGGAAGAGAGAGAGAGATGCCTCTGGTTAGGAGGAAACCCCATTTCCAATGTCACTGTCTGTATAAGATGTCAGCCTGAGCACCTGAACCAGTCAGCCTGTCAAAGTTCCTGTCAGAGTGCCTGAATGTCAGAGTTGAAAGCAGATGGAGAGGTTACAATGGCTCGTTCAGACTTTAGACTGATGGAACACGGTTTCAGGGTAAGAACAATCAACTCAAATTTTCAATGAGACTATAGGGCTGGGCAGGTATTAGAAGTCTTGCTTAATTAAGTTGAAGGGGCGATGTGAATAAAACCTCAGCTTTAATAAACAGCAGATTTTTTTTTTTATATGTGACCCTGAACCACAAAACCAGTCATAAGGGTACATTTTTTGAAATTGAGATTTATACATTATCTGAAAGCTGAATAAATAAACTTTCCATTGATGTATGGTTTGTTGGGAGAATATTTAGCCAAGATACAACTATTTGCAAATCTGGAATGTGAGGGTGCAAAAAAAAAAATCTAAATACTGAGAAAATCGGCTTTAAATTTGTCCAAATTCTTAGTTCTTAGCAATGCATATTACTAGTCAGGAATTAAGTTTTGACATATTCATGGTAGGAAATTTACAAAATATCTTCATGGAACATGATCTTTACTTAATATCCTAATGATTTTTGGCATTAAAGAAAAATCTTTTGAGCCATACAATGTATTGTTGGCTATTGCTACAAATAACCGTGCTACTTAGGAAGGTTTTGTGGTCCAGGGTCACATATGTGAGTGTAAGAAGCTATGGGAGTTGTTTTCTGTTCAAATGTGAAAAAACAATCATGTTTTGCTTTATTTTCTTTTTAAAGAAATTAATATATACACATATATATATATATATATATTCTTGACATATCCTGACTACTAGAAAAAAATGTGAATTTTTTTATTTTTTCATGTTATTACATTGTTTAGAGCATAACATTAAAAAAATAACATTTTTGAAAAATTATATTTTATGCATATGTTATGCTATATCCTCTGTAGAGGGCACCAGGACTTTAAAAAGTTCTTTTTAAAAAAAAAAAAAAAAGACATGAATAGACATGAAAAGGCAAAAACAGTGAAACAAATCACCAATTTTTATTTATTATTATTACTATTTATTTATTTTTTTTTTTTTACCAAACGACCAAAGGATTCTCAACTGTTATGAAAGATATAACAGAATGATTTGATATACTATTTTTCTTTATGCAAAATGTGTGTAAAACGGCCATAAAGGGCTTTTCCCATTATAAACAATGTATCAATTGTATCTGTATCAACTGTATCTAATTTGCATATTAATGTGTTTTTGGGACAACATGTAATGAAAAATGAAGTGTAATAATGGGAGTAATAATTGGCAAGATTTTCATAGTAATACATAATATTTCATAGAAATATTAATATATAATTTATTTTTCTATTCACTTGTGTCTGCAAAAATGTGTAATAAACATGCTTTTAGTCCTGGTGTATGAAATCGATATCCTGTTTCATAACAGAAAGTCATATTTTGATTTGAAACCCCATAAAACCCCCTAAATTTTTGATTAGTAATAGGCATTGCTAAGAACTCAATTTGGACAACTTTAAAGACGATTTTCTCAATATTTTCATTTTTTTGGACCCTCAGATTCCAGATTTTCAAATAGTTCTATCTCTGCCATATATTGTCCTATCCTAACAACCTCAATGAAAAGCTTATTTGTTCAGAAACTCAATTAAAAAAAAATTACCCATATGACTGGTTTTGTGGTCCAGGGTCACATATAAGGTCTCAGAAAAATCGCTAAAAATAATGTCCTCTAAAGAGGACAAAACTCCATAGCTGGTAGTCAGGAGGACATCCATTTTATATCTAAAATACGTTTTAAGATATCAAAATACTTAAAATAGCTTAACAATAGAAGAAAGAAAATCACCACCAAAGAAAACCATGCATGAGAGAGCGCGCGCGCGCATCGTGCTCGCGCGCAAGTCAATCATCCTTCGCCTTTTGTGAACGTCAGAAATTCCTCTCGTCAGTGTGCAGCCATCCGTCAGGCTTCCCCTTCAGTGTTAATACGCTGTAGCATCCCTCAGACAAGGTCGTGCACTTTCGCCTTTCCCCCATGATAAACAACCAAAAAAAGTAGCGTGGGTGAGCAGTGGAAGCAGTCATTGTGTCCCAACCTCCCCACGAGGACGGAGACGAGACGCGGGCACAGCTTGAAATCGTAGTCATTTACTGTTAACAGATTGTAGGATGGCTAGTTCGCACGTGTTCACTGTAAAGGGTGACTTTAGGCGCGCGATTGAAAATGACACTGGAAGCGCGCGAGAATATTTCGGCAGGTAAAAACGGGCACGAGGCGAGCTCGCGCCAGACGCGCGAAAATGAATTCAACGGCGAGCGAGTAACGGCTGTGATTTCTTCGTGATGACTGAATTTATCCAGCTGAATGGCAAACATTTACAACACTCGCAATAAAATAGCATCTCTTATCAGACATTATGTTAAAATCGGACAATTTCAGTTGTGAAGTCTTCAACGGTGACAAGACAGAGGCGGAGGCGAGTCCGACAACGGAGGACTTGGAAAGCGATTAAAATTCTGGGACCTTCCGTCATTTGACCGGTTATCCTTCTCCTTAAAATAATCATCACAGACTCGCAGAGCGGTAAGAGTCATATTTGTTTTTTACTAACAACATATTTCGTGTGGAGAAACAGAATGATACAACTGGAGCGCGTTACCATATTTTGGCGAGGTTACGATGAGTATCAATCAATTATGTACTTAATGCTTAAATAAAAGACAATTACATGTACTTTTCTGTAAAAAGCAGCACGTTGCTAGCGTGGTTATAACTGTAAAACATTATCGCGTTCAGGAGCGCAAGTAATGACACTTTTACCAACGGCTTTGGTTCAGCGTCTTTTGCTGACAGAAACAAAACGTCATTACAGACTTGACATTTTCTGCCTGCATTGCTTTTGCACGTTCCTAACAAGGCAAAGCTGAAATTGAGGATTTAGGTTAGTTTTACTGAAGGTTTTCTTTGTTTTCGTTGTGAAAGCGAAGACACCTGGAGATATTGGACGCGTTTCTTGCTCTTCACTTGTGTAGCATTCATGTGTAGCATGTGTAGTTTTATGTTGCCTATCGATCACTAACCTTAAAGTAGTTGAACGCTTCTTCTCAGTAGTCAGTGAGACAGTTATATATTTTTTCCTCATACTTTTTTATTTCATTTTTCTCTTCCTTTCTCTTCTTTCTTTCTGTTTCTTATTATTCCTATAATGGATAAGCATAAACACAGCTGAAGAAAGTTATGACTGAAACCAGAAGATGCTTGTTAAAGTCGCCCTCAATAAAACAGATCTCCAGGAGAGTCCCTCCCTCACTATTGTCAGATTTCGACACTGGGATCAAATAATATCCATAAACGCATCTTTGTTTTAGAGAGGATTGTTCTTACAGTTGTCTTGGGAATGGCAGTTTTCTTTTGCCGTTGCTTTCATATTGTTAGTGTCCAGCTAGTTTTATTCAGTGTTTGGTCTGGTCTGTTTAATGTCCGCTAAGAGGACACCGTGTTTTCCAGTTAAATGTACACTGTACAGTACTGCTGTTCGTCTCAGTGCTCCACAACAACAAGCCTTGCAGGTATTTGTCACAGCTATGCGCCAAAACATCTGATTAAAGCAATTAGCTGATATTAGAGCATAAAGTATTTCATTAGCAGAGGTGAGGTGGTGGTGCGTAAAGGCACAGAATAGCTCTTGTGTGTTTTAACTACCATTTTCTAGCATTTGTCTCATATTTTCTGTACTGTAAGATTTTAAAACAACTGTTTATAGCATTTAGTGCAACTATTAGTCAATTTTAATGTAATTTCATATCAGGCAGATTTTAATGTGTCGTAGACAGTCAAGAAAACTACAACGCAATTAGTAAACTTAAAACATCAAAAAGATTCCCAGAACAGTCCAGGTGTTTTGACTTAATGTCTTTAAACTGGAGAGTAATACTGAGGTATTCAGATGTAAGCCGTAGACGCTTTTGAATTTTTTAATCATACATTCACTCTAAGATTGCCTATGCCTTCATTCTGCGTTCTCTCTCTCTCTTCCTTTGCGAAGTTACTATGTAGGTGCCGTATATGTCTTGATTTATTTGAAATTACAATGATCATAATGATAAAATAATCATGAAAAGCTGGACAAGTTGATTTGCCCAGGGATGGATTTATAGCTTTGGTGGCTTGCAAACTTCAAAATTTCCACTTTTACACAAAAAATGCTAGGTTAAAAATTAACCAGAGCTGGGTGAAATATGGACAAACCCAGTGATTGGTTTGTTTTGACCTAGCAGTTGTGTTAAATGTTGAACCCTTGAGGGTAGTTTTATTTAACTCAGCTGTTGTTTAAAAATGACTGTATGGCTGGCTTAAAATGAACTCAAAATAGGTTGTAAAATTAAAAATCGGATACATAATTACTACAGGGATCAGCAATAATCAAAAGGTGAACATTTATTAATGTTTATTATTTAATTATTATTTATTCAACTTATTAATAAATGTTCATTTATAAAACATATTAATATATGTTCATTTAAACCTATTTTAGGGTAGTTTTATGCAAAAATATAGTAATTTTTAAGCAACAATTGAGTTAAATAAAACTAAGGTGTCAGTAAAAAAAAATCATATCTAAAAATAATGTATTAAAAAATATCTGGGTGTTTTTATGTATACAAAAATGTATGTATATATATTTATCAGTATAAATGTATAAAATAAATATATGAAAATATATTATATTTGTATTAAACATATAAAAGGGTTATTTTTAGAGCATACCTTTATCATTTCTTTTATTTTCAAATATCTTTTGTTATAAAGTATTTGTTTTAACTTCGTACCCGACCATAAAAACTGTCAAAATTGCAAGTTTAATTGCAGGTTTAAAATGAATGATATAAACAAAGAAAGCGATAAATAGTATATTTAAGGTATTTTAATATTTATTACTGTGTGAAAAATAACTGTTAATGTGTAAAAACCTGTTTATTAAATTTATTTTGGATTATTATTAACATATTGTAAATATTTAAGATTATCATTTAAAGAATTTACCCAATCTATTATGAATATGAGTAATTATATATAATATAATATATAAATAATTCGATTTTATAGTAGCGATATGCATACAGCCACAGTGGCATGTCAAGACACTCTTTCACGCACGCACCCATCCTAATTTCTGTTCTTTGTTTCCTATTAGAACCTAATCTCAAGGCAGATCTGTTTGTGATACGACAATGTTTCTATGTGACTTATTACATGCATACACACAGCAGGCTTTACAGCAGAAAGCAAATAGTAAAGAAAGCAATGGAAATTGCGCTTCGCCTGGGTGAAAGAGCGATGAGGAGCACATTCTGTCTGGCATGCAATTACACACACGCTCATGCACTCTAAAGTCCAGGAGCCTGATCTGAGGAACCTGGCCTGTGTACAGCTTTCTAATGTGAACATATACACACGCACATACACACATAAAGAGACAAAACAGACTGCTTCGTTACGGCTGGAAAAGGCCAGTTTTGACCACCCAGATCGAGGCAGCATCAGATAAGTGGGGAGGCTCTGAAGCCTCTCGGTAAGTCTGTTAGAAAGTCTATCAATCTGTTATCCATATGGAGAATCAGATGAAAGGTGGAAAACATTGAATGATAGATTTTTAACATTTGGCAACCACTGTCTAAACAAAACCTCACTCATATACACACCATAAAGAGAGTCTGCAATGATGTACTATGTGAGTTTTTGTGTGTGTACTCGTGTGTTTTCTACAAAAGGAGTGCTGTCCTTATCATCATGATGATTCATAATGACTCCATCATTCTGTGTGATGCACACACACCATAGACACAGCACGTTTTTGTGTGTGTGTGTAGTTATAGATCCTCAGTGACATTCCCAGTGGGAAGGAGTCTCATGTGATTCTTTTCTTCCACACAGCTCAGTTCCGAAGTGAACCTTTGCCATCCAAACACACACAGACACACACGTGAGTGTGCATTCTCAGCTTCTGTGGCTGAGTGAGTAAATCTGCAGTCAGTATTAATGCTTTGTGACAGCGAGGGATGACTGCAAAGACAGGACACACTGAGACAACAGAGGCCACATAAAACACACACACACAAACACAAGCCATCCTGATTTACAGCCTTCCCTCCCATGGCCTGCCCAGCATCATCTTTTTCAAAACTTTCTTTTTCTCATGCGCAAGCCTCTGTGTTGACACATAACCTGTGTCAAAGACAAGTACATGGGCTCTGTTGACCCAGCCAGGTCTGGGTCCTGTCAGAGACAGACAGAGGAAAACAGGCTAAGAAATATTAAAGAAATGTATTAGGTTGCAGACTCTGGTCTCTATTTCTTCCTCTCTGGCTCTCTTGCTTGAGTGTGTAGAGCAGAGGCGTAGATCTCATGCCCAATTGGAGGCACAACAAACAGGACATTTTGCATTACTGATAGTTAAAGTGACAATTTGTTTTTTCCTAGTATCTGCAGCCTTGGCTGTGAGTAACTTAAACAGACTCCATCTGAAGTATTTGCAGCGCTCCACAGTGTACAGTACTGTGGCAAAATAATTTTTTTTTTCTTCCAATCTAAACTAAATGTGATGGGGAAAACTTCCCCATGACATAAATATATATACATCAGGAAAGGTTCACAAACCTGGATTCAAATTCGGGACGCCCATAGTGCAATGGTGCCATATGTCGGCGCACTGCCCACAAGGCTATCAGCATCGACGGTGAAGATGCACCGATTGCAATTTTCTTGGCCGATTCCAATTTCCTTTTTTTTTTTTTTTTTTTTTAAGTGTGACATGCCAATACCGATTTTTGTTGATTCTGATTTTCTTTCTAAGAACTATAATTGACACCATATGCAAACAAAAATCTATACTTTTTTCAATGCAAATTATTTATTTACATAATAAAAATGTATTAAACATTACAATTCCCCCAATCTGGACCAAGTTACAGATATTCTCTATAAATGCATTTACACTGCAAAATTTCAAATGCATAAATAACTGTATGAGATTAATGTTTTAAATATTTTTTAAACAAACAAATAAAAAATGTTGGGAAAAATGCAATGATACTTTTAAATATGAAACCAAACCACCAGTAGGTGGCGGCAAATGACTGAGTCATTTAGTCATTCATTCAACCGATTCATTCAAACGGCAGATTCATTCAGAAACGAGGCAGTGAATGGGTTTCTGAATCATTGACTCACTTGATTCGTTCAGAAGCGTGGATTCAGCGAAAGTGAGCAAAAACAGTCAATATTGTGTCTAAAATGTATCCCACTTCATTTTAACTTCTTGTTTATTGAACTACTATTGTATAAAATCAGTGTCACATATTTGATATTCGGGTTAAACATCTTGGTCATGCGTCTATAACTTTCTAAGAGTGCTGTTGCACTCATTTGTTTTGATTTCTGCACAAGTCTCTCCCATATATGTACTAAGGCTGCGCAAGCCTCATCTGGCATGACATGAATACATTATCAGTCGTAAGTGTGACATCAAAACGGACCCGCTCGGAATCAGCAGACTGACTGGCCGGTCACCGGTCCAGGCCAATCATGCGGAAAACCGGCTAATTCTGGTCCCTGGCCGGCCGATCATGCATCTCTAAAGTTAACATTTGCAAATTCAGCTTCTGCAGTGTTTCTGTTTTAATCATAAATATTTTGTATTTTTAATATTTTTAATATAATACAAAAATATTTAGTAAAATATGAATGTTAATATAAAACTATAAATGCTAAATAAAATTATAAATGCTGATCTAAAATGTTACATTTAAATTGATTAATATGCATATTTCTTTATGTTGAGGCCAGTGGACAAAATGGCAGGGGAAGTATAAATCTGAATTACTATTCTTAAAAAAATCAATAAAATACTGTTATGCTCTGAAAAAGACAGTAAATGGAGTTGTCTTTGTTGGCTGTAAGCCAAAGCAAACAAACAAAAAAAGACGTCTCAGACAGTCATCAGTTTGTATCAGATCATTAACAGATTACTTATCGAATCTGTCATTTATTGAATTAACATCTGAGTGGATATTTATGACAACATGTTAAAGGGGACATCGGATGCCCATTTTCCACAAGTTGTTATGATTCTTTAGGGTCTTCATAAATGTCTGCAACATACTTTGGTTAAAATTCCCCAATGGACAAAAACAGGTAACAAAAATGGTAAAACAACACCGTTTTTACCTTGTCAAAAACAGCTCTGTTCACAGCGGCCCGTTTCAGTGCATGTCTCTATAAATGATAATGAGCTACTGCTCACTCCACCCCTCTCTTCTGTTTTTTGTGTATTCGACTGTGTGTTACCCTCAAAAACAAAACTAATCCACCGTGTCCTCAGTTGTTCTGATGTCAGGAGAAAATGAAGACTCTTATGTTTACTTTTACACCAAACTACAAAACACCTGCATTGCTCACAAGACATTATTGTCGCTACAGCTGCTCGAGCCAGAAAAATGGCTGAGGGCGGAAATATGCTAATACGGGACAGTCCATCAGCGGTCAGAAAATTAAAACTGCTTTATAATCAAGAATCTTTAGGTTTTTGGTGGGTTAAAAAAAGAAAATGGATTTTTATCATTGTAGGGTGGTTGTAAAGCAAACACCATGTAAAAGTGAATTTTGCATCCAGTGTTCCCTTTGAAGATAAATATTTATTTTCATTTTAAGAATTATCAAAAACAAAACATTATGTCTAAAAGAAAAGTACTGTTTTGTGTACTTCAGTGGAGCTGTTTCTTCTAGCTCAGCACAGACTTTGACAATAGAGGCAGTTATGCTTTTAATTTACAGCTAGAGTAAATAAACAACAAAGTACAAGAAAGAAGTCATAAAAACAAGCTGTTCTTGCACTTTTTCATTTCCGTGTGATCTGTTTCTCCTTTCCGTTCACCTCTAACTCTCCCTCTGTGATCCTGCCATGAGCACAGTGACAGACCCCTTGGTTACATCATCAACACGAAACATGAGTCCTCCAACACAGGTCAGAAAGTATTAGACTGAATGTGTGTGTGTATGTGTGTGAGAGAGAGAGATGTCCTTGTTTCCTGTCTTTTCCCCAAGTCATGTTCAGAGGGGGTATCGTTCACCCATGGCTGGGTTTCCATGGCCACAAGGACCGAGCCAATCAGAGCGCAGGGCCACCATGTGCTCCAGACGAGGAAAAAGCCCGCCGGCGACACATATGCTAGCGTGCTAACGCTAACCCAGCATCTTTGCGTCTGCTCCGTGGCTCTTCCTCCCTGGCCTTCTCTTTCATTTTGATCCCCTCCGTCCTTGAACCTTAAATCTCTCTTTAGTTTTAAATAGCTTGATGTGTTTACAATGTCTCCCCCTTATGTTGTCACTTTTTTCTTCTTGGTTTCTTCCCAAGGCAAGACATGAATAATGAGGGAAAGATGGACAGAAGTAGAGGAAACAGGACAAGTGCCCCCCAGACAAACAACCTTTAACTCAGCCATTAAAAATAGAAAATGAGGTGAGACGTATGCCATGGAGTTTCTCCTACTTACAAACATTGTTGATTTATATTGTCTGACTTAGTGTTTATACAGTAAGAGTGCGTACGGTAAAGAGGAAAGAGAGAAAAGAAAACATTTGCCAGAGGATTTCAGAGGGCAATTCCTGTAAATGTTCTTCTTCAGGCCAACAGCTGAGTTTTCCTGTGGTTTAATGCGCTCTAAACTGTAATGGAATTGCATTGTTTGCCTTTGGGAATGATTGTGTCTGTGGAAATGGAATTCCATTGTTCGAGTCTAATCTCAGTTTTTATTCAGACATGGTTTTCATTTACTATGGAATCATCTGCAGGTACGGCATTGTGAGTCGGCAGTGGAGGAATACACAGCTGCTGCGCTCGCTCTCTCAAAAGTGCACACAGACACACATTCTCGCACATACCTTGATCAAAGGCTTGAAGCTCAGATTTTGGAGAAATCCCCTCTTTGGCAAGTCATCGTTTCCATGGAGACTAAAATATTTCTTCTGTACTCATTCTAAGCTGTTTCTCACTTCATGGTACTATTATGTGTTTCTTCTTTCTCTTCCTCCTTTTACTGCAAAAATGAATTTCTTATTCAGCATTTTTTCCCAGTACAAATATCTAAATGAAGTACATTTATATTTTAAATGTATCTTAAATGAAGAGATGAGAAAGCAAGTCTGAAGTGACACTATGCTAAAAAACAATGAGTAAATTGAATTAAGTACATTTTTCTTACCTCACTAGCAGATATTGTTTCTTATTTTAAAGGGATAGTTCACCCAAAAATGAAAATTATTTACCTAGCTGTATATGACTTTATTCTTTCAAATGAACACAATCGGAGATATATTAAAAATGTCCTCGATCTTCCAGTCTTTATAATGGCAGTGAATGACTGTTGAGATTTTGAAGTGAAATAAAGTACATCTTTCCATCATAAAAATTACTCCACACGGCTCAGTGGTTGGGGTCTACCAATATACTTTTTTCAAGCCCGATGGCGATACAGATTATTGCAGATCAAATAGACCGATAATCGATATTTTAAACCAATATATGTGACCATGGACCGCAAAACCAGTCATAAGTGTAAATTTCCCGAAATTGAGATTTAAACATCATCTGAAAGCTGAATAAATAAGTATAAATAAGTTTGTTAGGATAGGACAATATTTGGCAGAGAAACAACTATTTGAAAATCTGGAATCTGATGGTGCCAAAAAATCAAAATATTGAGAAAATCATCTTTAAAGTTGTCCAAATGAAGTTCATAGCAATGCATATTACTAATCAAAAATTAAGTTTTGATGTATGTACGGTAGGAAATGTACAAAATATCTTCATGGAACATGATCTTTATTTAATATCCTAATGATTTTTGGCATAAAAGAAAAATCTATAAATTTGACCCATCTGATGTATTTTTGGCTATTGCTAATATACCCGTGCAACATAAGACTGGTTTTGTGGTCCAGGGTCACATATATGTCCAGTGTAAAAATGCAAATTAATGTCAAAATTAGGAATAACAAGGGCTCTGACAAATACTTTCTTTAAATGTTTTTACATTATTTTATTGGCAAATCGGTTTTGAAAATGACCAATACCAATAACCATAAAAATGCTTAATATCAGCACTGATAATCGGTCGACCCCTACTCCAGGGGGTTAATAAAGGCTTTCTGAAGCAAATTGATGTGTTTGTCCCTAGTAAAAATGCATTTAAAATGCATTTATTTTATACTAAGTATACTAATTTATACTAAGTATAGTTCAAGTTATTGAACATATTTACTAACATATTGCTCGAGACTTACTGATAAAATTTTTTTAAATTAAACTTTATTTGGAGTACTACTTCTGCACAATGCACATTTCTTAATATTAATGACGATTGTATGATCTTTAAGTATTTAGCATTTAAAGACCGATATTTTTTAAAGTGTACCTAAAGTATACTTGCAATAGTCCCACTTTAGTACTATCAAATACACTTTAAATATACCAGTTTAGTATATTAAAAGTACAATTGCAGGGTATTTTTATTAAGAACATAAGATAAATATAAAGTAAATGTATTTGTAGTATACTTAGCATTAAATAAATGTATTTTAAATACATTTTAGTATATTTATTTTTCACTAGTAGTGTTATAAAACTATCCATATGTGACCCTGGACCACAAAACCAGTCATAAGCATAGTTTTTTTTTTTTAAATTGAGATTTATACATCATCTGAAATAAATAATAAGCTGAATAAATAACTTTCCATTGATGTATGGTTTGTTATAATTGGTCAATATTTGGCCAAGATCTGGAATCTGACGGAGCAAAAAAAATCTAAATATTGATAAAATCGCCTTTAAAGTTGTACTGGGAATGAAGTTCTTAACAATGCATATTACTAATAAAAAATTAAGTCTTGATGTATTTACAGTAGGAAATTTACAAAATGTCTTCATGCAACATTTTCTTTACCTAATATCCTAATGATTTTTGGCATAAAATAAAAATGTATCATTTTGACCTATACAATGTATTGTTGGCTACTGCTACAAATATACCCGTGCTACTAATGACTGGGTTTGTGGTCCAGGGTCACATATTTAAAACTAAATAAACCATAATCTCTAGTTTCCGCTAACTGTCGTACGTGCATTCACAAGAAAGAGTGGCGATCCAGCGGATGATGCAGGACGTAGGTGTCAGGGTTGCCAGGTTTTCACAACAAAACCCACCCAATTGCTACCCGAAATTCGCCCAAAACCAGCCCAAGTGCATTTAGAGGGGGGTCCCCCTATAAAAATCACACGCCGGGGGTAAAATACACGTTTTTTTGACAGGGTTCCCCTGGTAAAATTCACATTCCAAGGGCTAAATGTCACATTATTCGGGTCACTTCAACCTGCAGACATGAAAAACACATTTTTCTTTTCAAATCCTTGTTTTGTACTTCTAATTAGTGTTTTGTTTTGCTCTCTCCTCTGCGCTTCCGCGTTCGCCACTTCTCACTGGAGCTTATGGGTGAACTATCCCTTTAAGTTTCAAAACATAATTTTTATGTTTTTTTTTTTCTTTTTTCAGAAGTCATTTTGCTTCTCAAGTAATTGTGAAATGGTTTTCGATTTGCTTTGAAACAATTTTACATTTTTTAAATAGAAAGACTGAAATAGTAATAGTGAAATAGTAGCTTTGTGTATTTTATTTGCAACTTTAAAAATTCATTTTTACAGTGTATGATTAATGTTTTTATGTTTGTACAGGAAAATGCTAAGAAAATATATATTTTTGCAGTGTTCTTGAAAGATTTTCACATTAATCGATGAACAACAGGTCAAAATGACAAAGTTTTGCCCATTTAACAAAGCATAAAAATGGATTTGTGCAATCCGAATATCAAACACCAAAGACAGATATTTTAGCATAAGAAGCTTTGGTGCAAGAATCAGCTTTAAGACGCAGTTATGGAGGTTGAGAGGAAGATACGGTAGAGCACACGCAGAAGCGTTAATATGTCGCATAACAAGCAGATGCTGCACTAATATGCTTCAGCTGTGGATTAGCTTTAGCAGTCAAGGTGCAAGATGGCACACTAAGTTTATACATAATTCATGTTATTAAGTGTTAAATCTGTGGAGTCTACGGATTTGGGATTTTGTGCGCTCCATATCATTTACTTCACAAAAGTGTAGAGGATTGTTAGAGACCTGACTTGTAGGTGCTATTTTAGGTGGAAAGTATCTGTAAATATTATTGTCCTACTTCAGCAGCTCTCAGTTAGCGTTCATGGCTATGTGTTGAGGGGCTTTCCTGCAGTACCTACTAGAAGATGATGTCACCAATAATGGTGCTGTGTGTCTCAGAGCAGCGACTACAGCTTGAGGTCAAGACAACAGCCATGTGTAGCTCTACTGTTTACATCTGTGTGAAAGATGTTTTAGGGCCAAGCTGTGTATATATTAGTGTTGACATGCAAGGGCAAATATTTCCAACAATGTGTTTGGAATCTCAGGGTTTTGGCCACATTTATGCACAAGGTCCAGCGGAGAATTGTGATTTTTTTTTTTTAATCTGCAGGGCAGAATATATTGTCAAACATAGTGCAATCTTGCTGAATTTGCCTCCAAAGCAAAGCCATGCTTGTGGACCCTCACTAAATCTTTACTCGCCAACGTGACATGGCCAACACAACCCTGTTTAAAGCTTTAGTGCCACCTCCAGCATAGCATGTAATGTAATCATTGCTCAGAAACATAGGTTTTATACTCGGCTATAGCTAGGAACATCAGAGGTGCATTTGAGATTCATGTTATTTTAAGTGTAAATGAAATCGGTTTTGGCTGACCACTTGTGACAGGTATAGAAAGCAAGAAAGACTAGAATAAAGAAATAAATAGGAAGGCCAAATAACAATAGCATGGGGGATAGGTAGAAGAGAGAGAGTCGATGAGTATGAAAAAGAGAGATAATAAGGTGAGCTGAGGTAATATTCACAGTTCCCCCGAGTCAGTTCACTCCCTGTGTGTGTTGATTAATTATGTGTGTGTACACAGCATTGTTTCCCGCATCGCTGTTCAGCGACTGTGCTGCTCCACGACAAAGGAAAAAACATATTACCCAGTTTGTGTGTTTGCAGTCTAAACTGAATCTGATGAGATTTTAAGAGTAGAAAAACGACTCTTCTCAGTCAGTTCTTTTACTGAATCAGTCAAAAAAGAGCCATAGTTAATGGTTTGAATCAGTTTAATGAATTACTGATTCAGAAGTCGGTAATATTTTGTTTTTGAAAAGTCTTTTATGCTCACCAGGTTGAATCGATTTGATAAAAAGACACAATAACTCTTTTCTAGTGAAGTTTTAGCATCATTACTCCAGTCCTTAGTGTCGCATGATCCTTCAGAAATCATTCAATATGCTGATTTACTGCTCAAGAAACATTTCTTGTTATTATTTATGTTGAAAACAATTAGTCTGCTTGATAATGTTTTAGAATATAAAATTCAAACTGAATTTAGAATTTTTTGTAACATTATTAATATCTTTACTGTCACATTTATTCAAACTAATGCATCCTTGCTAAAGAAAACTTTTACTGACTCCAAAACCATTCAAATTGAGATTCATCACACTGCTCTTCGTGCATGTATTTTATTTCTGCATTTTAAAATGATATAGAAATATAATAAATATATGAACATTTAATATATGGCTTGTTGATTGACTACAGCAACCATTTTTTCTCCATTCTGTCTCATCAGCCTCGTTGGTCAAAAATTCATGGGGTGACAGAAATGGCTTCTCAGGTCAGTAGCCATTATACAGTGCAGTTCATAATATTCTCATAGGTTGTTTGCACATCAATTCGTCATTGCTGTGGTGTGAAATGCAGCTGGAAGGCAGGAAGTGATATTTCTTCATAGGAATCACTAGCAGAAACTCAAAAATGCCTATGTTTTGTGTTGTTTATGGATGCTCATCGGTCAAACCGAGAAACCACAAAATATCTTTTATCATGTATGAAAATTTGCTGTTCATAAAGGGGGAAAGGCAAGAAATTGACTGAAAAGCACAGGGAAAAGTGGCTTGTAAACCTTCGTCTGTGGTCAGGAGGAGAGTCGGATAATGCTTGTGTGTGCAAATGGTTAAGAAAAAGATATAATAATATGTTAAGATATTAATAAAGAAATATATAAATATATACAGGGTGAGACAGTAAGAATTCACCTAATGCTAAACGCCACACGTAGCCATCATGTAAGCTATTATATTTGTAGTTTCGAGAGCGTCATTGATTATAACGGAACATTGTGAGATTGCAATAAATTGAAGTGAGTGACAGCTTTTTAGTGACTATATGGAAGCGCTGTTTGCTTGCTTTCTATAATCAGTTCGGATTTTGAATAAAAGTTTCGCTTTACATGTTGCTAACAGGACCAATAGCCACAAAACCCTGCACATGCATCGAAGTTTCAGGAGTGACTGAAAAAGCAGAACGGATGAGATGAACGAAAGTCTGTACTGTACAAGAGAAACATATAAACAGAAAATCACAACATATGTTGGAGGTGATCCTTATGTTATGAAGAGGAGTGATTTTTCAACTAAATTAAAATAGCTGCCTCAGTTGCCTGTCATCGAGGCGGTGGAAATGAGCTACGCAACTAAGCCTGATAGCAAACAACTCTTTCGAAAGTGATTCTCACATTTATATGAAGGATGCAGGATATATGTCACTCCTGAAATTACAGTTGTACAGGGTTTTGGCCATTGGTCCTGTTTTTTCAAATTCTGAATTCTGATATAGCCTGGAAAGTGAGCAAATAGCGCTTTTATAGTCACTAAAAAGCTAACACTCATTCCAATTTATCGCAATCTTACAAGGTTCAATTGTAATCAACTGCAAATATAATATCTTATTTGCATTGTATCTACGTGTGGCGTTTAGCACTGCGTGAATTCTCACTGTCTCACCCTGTATCTATTTATATATTTCTTTATATCTTAATATTATTATCGTTTATTAACCGTTCGCGCACACAAGCATTATCTGACTCTCCTCCTGACCGCAGATGCAGGTTTAAAAGCCACTTTTCCCTGTTTTTTTTTAGTCAATTTCTTGCCTTTTCCTCATTATGAACAGCAAATGTTCATACACGTTATGAAATAATATTTCTCGGTTTAACCGATTTCCATAAACACCTGAAAACATAGTCATTTTGAGATTCTGCTATTAATTCCTATAGAGAAAAATCACTTCCTGCCCTCCATCTGCATTTCGCGCATCCTCAGAATCACGTGATTGCAAACAACCTATTAACACTCGCAAATTAGAAGCTCAATTAGTTTTTACGAATCATTTAAATAATGTCTGTTTACGTCATTCTGTATGCATAATATAAAGGCATGATGTTGTAACCAAAAAAAGAGTAATTTTCTCATTATTTAGACAGAGAACGCTCTGCTGTAGGTGTTTAATCCTGTGGGCCCTGAACCCAGTTCCTTGGGCAGTACTGTAAGCGATTTAAACTAAATCTGTAATTAGGAGATGATGGATCATAAACATAATGTCAAATGCTTGCATGTGTATCATTACGAGAGGATTCTATTATATTAATTATTATATTTACCATATGAATACTTTCAAACGTTGTGGGCTTTCCAAATTCGAGTCACCAGCCTTAAGTGCGTTTGTGTAAGCGGTAACGATTATCACTTTGATTCTCATCAATTTAACAACAGTCTAATAAAGACAAAAGCTTCAGAAATGACAGCAATCAATACCGTAATCTCTGTGAGTGTTTGTGTGTGTGTAGTTCATGATCCTTGTCTATATGCATCATGAGCCATTGTGTTTGTGTATATCTGTACATACATGTATTCGAATTAAAGGAACCGTATGTAAGAAATTTATTTCAGTTAATCATAAAATGGCCCTGACATGTCACTAGACATTAAGAAATCATGTTCATTTCAAATACTTATATCACTGACAACAGTGGTCCGGCCAGGATATTGTCATTTTAAAGTGAAAGTTGCAGCCCTCAACTGATGTTGATGTTGTCATGTTGTGTTTTGGTCTGAGGCGCCACCCTCCAGCTATCTACCAGTCACGAAGTCAGTAGAGTTTCGTCATCCGGGTTGCCAGCTCTGCTATAGTTACAGCTGCAGCTACGAACGTGTCAGATAAAACATGTATAAAGTTACGAAACCTAAAAGACATCGTTATGAATCCGAAGCTTCCGTACACAGTGGATTTTCCACGGTCGCCCGTGCTAAATGCGTTCATAAAAAGCTTTATATCGCACAGTATGAAAACAATCTATGTTCCGACTGAAATGTGGTATTACAGTACACCTTTACGAAATATTTGGCTAATCGCCTTTAGTACATTTTTGCGACTTATAATTACTTCGCAAAACATCTCTCGTGAAGCATAAACATAAGTAACAGAAGAAAAAAAAACTTATTGTGTAGGACTTGTCACTTGCCATTGGAAGCTCCTTGTAGCAGCCTACGTTCCTGCGGAATCCTGCAGCTTAGTTGGCAACCTCGAGTCAGGGGGGAGGGGGAGGGGATACGCCGTTCTACAGTATTTTGAAAGTGATTGCAGTACCAGTTTTGGCCACAATCCTACATACGGTTCCTTTAATATTAGATCCTATCCACAATTAACCCATTTTTACACTACAGGAAGCCTATGCTACACAAATATTGTATATATTCATGAACTGTTCCTCTTGGTTGATAAGAGCACAATATATGTCTAAAGTGGCTGAATAATGATCAGAGAGGCAGAACGGAGGTCAGAGGGGAGCAGCAGATGATAATGGGCGTCTAGGGTGAGATAGGATGATGAAGGTGAAGGACGTGAGCAGGGTCTGAAATGAACACATCCTAAGTGCCAAATGCAAGTAAAAATGGTCTTTGGCGAGGACAAACAACAGAGTGACTTTTCACTTGACTATTAAAGGAACACTCCACTTTTTTTGAAAATAGGCTCATTTTCCAACTCCCCTAGATTTAAACAGTTGAGTTTTACCATTTTTGAATCCATTCAGCTGATCGCCGGGTCTGGCGGTAGCACTTTTAGCATAGCTTAGCATAGATCATTGAATCCGATTAGACCATTAGCATCTCGCTCAAAAATGACCAAAGAGTTTAGATATTTTTCCTATTTAAAACTTGATTCTTCTGTAGTTACATTGTGTATATAGTCAATTACAATAATCAGAATTGCAAAGAAGATATTTATAATGTCATAAAGAATCATGGTATCATGATTTCCACAAAACAATATTAAGCAGCAACCTATTTTTAATTTTGGTCATAGTAGTAAATGTTTCTTGAGCAGCAAATCAGCATATTAGACTGATTTCTGAAAGATCATGTGACACTGAAGACTGGAGTAATGATGCTGAAATTCATCTTTGCCATCACAGGAATTAATGACAAAAATATATTAAAATAGAAAATGGTTGTTTAAAATTATATTTTACAATATTACTGTTTTTACTGTATTTTATCAAATAAAATGCAGCTTTGGTGAGCTTAAGAGACTCTTTCAAAAACAGTGCAGTATCAAAAGATCTAGGGCCCTATGATTTCCACGATGTGGAAATGCGGACGGAATCGGGTAATCCAGTCATAAAAATGGAATTTACTGTATAACGCGGAATGTCACAGAATTTGACAAATTTCGGATGAATAAATCAAAAGTAGGTCAGTACACTTAAATCAAAAAAATGATATGGACTAGTGTGAATATTAAGCCAAAAATGCTATTTAAATATGAATCCAGCATGTTCTGCGTGTCTCTGTGTGAATGAATGACGCAGATGCGTGGTTTCGTTTACTACACACATGCTGAAGAGCGTGTGATGTTTGTGGTGTTTATAGTCTTGGCCGTCTCAATATATGAGTCAATAAACATGTAAACATAATCTCCAGAGTTGGTGACGTCACGTTTTGGTGCGTTACCCATTGTGGCAATACTCATATATAAACAGCAGCATGGATTGCATGGTTAATGTACTACTGAAGACGTTGTTCTACTAATTAATGCGGTCTAAACCACGGAAAAATGTGTGAAAGCTGCTAAATCATATAGAGAAGGAATTAGTAAGCAGGCAAAGGCGTTATATTTTGACAAACTTAAGATAATACAGGACTCAATGCTAAGCAGCGATAGTGTTTTCTTGGTTACTGCTGTACACAAAGCTGTGCTACGCTTATTAACACTGCTTTATAATGCATTAAACAGACGCTAGACTTTTCTGAAAACAGACACATTCATATAAACTCCTACCCCAAATTTATTATTTAGGAGTTTCTTCCAATATTTTGTGCATCTTGCACAGTGAGATTGATCTGCCTGCTACAGTATTTTGTCCTCTTTATGTCCATCTTCAGCGTTTCTGGCCTCTGTTAACAGCCTTTTACAGAGTAACTATTGTGTTGCTTTTTTAAAAAAAACAAAATGTTTAAATATATCAAATAACTTGGATGCCCCTAGTATTAAATGTCAAATGAATGGAATTTAAATTAAATGAATTAAATTTAGACTAATATTAAATATCTGATATACTATATTATATATATATATATTTTTTTTATTATTTATTTATTTATTTTTTTCTGAAAGTACATTTACCATCAGTCAGTCAAGCATTATAATATTACATTATGACACTTTAGCAATTAGAACTTTAATAATTATAATTATGATGTATGAATGCATATTTGTCATGTTGACTGAACTTAGGACTGGTGGTGGTGCTTACGATATAGTTTATAATTTAGTGTTTCTATAAAAAAGGGGGAAAAAACTACAAATTATACTGATAAGATAACAAAACTAGTACAAATTCTACTATTAACTACCATATAAAACGCACTAAGGATTAATGAGCTACTGGGTTCATGAATATTAATCAGGTTGTCTGCATTTGCTAAAACTGATTTGCTGAAATCAAAACAGGGACAATAATAGGTGAGCGCCAGCCAATGAGATTGCCGTTTGCGCATTAGTTCCGCCCACTACTGGAGAAATCGGCAGTTCTTAAAAGCTTAAGAATTCCAAAGGAACTTCATTATTTTGAGAGGAAAATACAACAAAGAATATCGTTTACATGTAGCGCGTCAATTCTGCATGGTATAAGACTCTCTCGCTGAGTGAGACGAAGTGACGGCTAGTCGTGTGCCTTCACACTAGAGTATACGGTTCGTCAAATATAGGTATGCTGCGCATCCATTCAGATGAACTGAAAAATTATAATAATACAATTAATTACAATAAATTATAGTAATGCCGCATTTTATTGTCAGTAATGGTAATGGCGTTGTAACGGGAAACAGTAATTCGTTTGACTACTCGTTACTGAAAAACATTATTTTATAGTTATTCCCATCACTGCCAGAAATATCTAACTGCACTGCTCTGAAACAATCATAAATTAATAAAATAATAATAAATTATTATTTTTTAAATTAATGATTATTAAAATTTTATGAAATCATTACAACGGAATCTAGAAAAGTAATAGAAAACAGAATTTGGTAAAAAAAAAATAAAACTGAATTTGAGAAAAAATAAAACATTTAATAGGGCCTTTAAATATGTATATATATATATATATATATATATATATATATATATATAAGTTGCTGTTAAATAAAGTTTAATTATTTCAATAATTTAGACATGCTTTTTGAATAATAAAACTTAATTTAAGCTTTAAAACAGAGTCTGGAAAATGGGGAAAAAATGAAACCAGAAAAAAAAAAAAGACAGAATTTGAGGGGATAAATAAATAAACGGAATTTGGGAAAAAATAACAGATTTCACAGAGCTCTAAAACCCTAAACATTTGAACAATAGTGTATATAAACCTGCTAATGATGAATGAATTAAGTTGGGTTTCACAGTGTAATGGGGTATCATTTTAAGTGGCTTTTGTCTGAAATTTTGTTTTGTTGTAAACTTTTTTTTTACTCATTTCGTTGTATTTTTTATTTTTTATTTTTTTGCTGAACTTCACACCTTCTTGAGATGTGCTTACACTGGCCATTCACTGTATCATCAATAGATGCCTGTCATGAAACAGTAGGAATCTTGGGTGAAGCGCTCCTAATCGCCAGGTTTTGGGGAAAGTGTGTCTATAATTTGATTTACAGCAAACATGCTTTGCATAACCCCCAAAAATCCTGTTTGATGGAAAAGATGGTGAAGGCTAGAGGAAGAGGATGGATGAAGTTAACAGTGACACACAGGCGCAGATGAACAGATGAATAAGCGAAGGCAAGAGGGAGAGCCGAGAGAAAGAAGGGATTGGGGGAAGGGCTGCTGGGGAGATTAATCCCGTTCACCCTTTTACATGGACACATACGTACTCAGCCTGTGATCCATTTCTCAACAGTTTTCTGTTTTAGGATGAAGCATGCATGATGTGTTTGAGGATCGTAAATGTGAAATACTGGTCTTTTTTGTGTACTGTGCATGAATGTGAGCAGTATTGTGTATGTAAATGACTGTAGCTTGTGTGTATTCAGAGCAGTCTGTCTCTCTTCCCTCAAGTCATTTACAATTTCTGCACGGTTTGATGAATATGCTCCAGTGTTTGTGTGTGTATGTGTGTGTTTATATAGATACACGAGAGAGCGAGAGTGAGGTTTGTTTTGACCTCCCTGTTTTAAATATACACTGCTATCTTCGCCCATGCTCTGTCCTCTCCGTGTGTGTTTAAAAATGACATCTCTGCAGGCTTGTTTTTTTTTCATCAGAGTACATTACCATTCATAGAAATGCTGGGCAACATTATTATTGCATTCATTTATAAAAATGGTCCTCTGGAGCGCCTGTGCTGCCATTCTCCTCTTGCCTCTGGATTGCCTCTGTCACCTCACTGCTGTCTTACAAATGGACTCAGCAGCTGTACGACAGAGCTTCAAAAAACTGCCTGCATGCATGGTGTGTGTGTGTGTGTGTATGTGTGTGTGTGTTTTCTGTTAAATAATGTGAATTATGCCATTTAAATCTTCTGCCTGAAGGAGCTCAGCTGTAAAGAGCACACTGCCTTAGCTGGGTTTTCCAAAAACACACACACGTGTACACACACTTCCAAGTGTAACGACTGTGAAGCTAGTTATTTTGTACCACAAGTGCACTACTGCTCTTGCAGCATTTATTTCAAATAGATTTTTTTTAACAATGTAAACATCTTTACTGTCACTGTTTAAAGGGTTAGTTCTCCTAAAAATTAAACTTAGCCCATTATTTACTCACCCTTAAGGCATCCTTGGTATATATGACCTCTTCTTTCAGAGGAGTGCAATCAGAGTCATATTAAAAATTTATCTGGCTTCTTCGAGCTTTATATTGCAATGGGTGGGTGTTTCTCTTCATCAGTCCAAAACAAGTCCAATAAACTGCATCTATCCATAATAAAAAGTGCCTCACATAGCTCCGGGGGGTGAATAAAGGCCTCCTGTAGCGAATCGATGCATTTTTGTAAGAAAAATATCCATATTTAAAACATAATAATCACTTTAATCTAGCTTGTGCTAACAGTTGTACACGGAAGCAACTCAGGGCAGATGATGTAGGACGTCGGCATTGCGCATGCGCAAGTCTCGTGAAAACCAACGTTTGTTTACAGGAGCAAAGGAAGCAAAGTTTCCTGACTTTAGCAAAGGAAAACCAGTCTCCTCTTGGTTTATATCGAAATCCTCAGACATTTTTTTTTACAAATGTTTTGTACTTCTAATTCGTTGTTTTGTTTTGTTCTCTTCTCACTGCGCATTCACGTTCATCACTTTTCACCGGCACATGCACAACGCCTCACTTTATTGGACTTGTTTTGGACTGATGAACAGAAACAGCCGCACATTGCCTCATAAAGCATGAAGGAGCCAGAACAATTTTTAATATAACTCCTGAAAGAAGGAAGTCATATACACCTAGGATGCCTTGAGGGTGCGTTTTCATTTTGGGGTGAACTAACCCTTTCAATTTGATTCATCCTTGCTGAATAAAATAATTTCTTCTGAAAAAAAAAAATAAAAATTTTGAACAGTAGTGTACATTACATAAAAAATGTCAAAATAGAAATAGGAAAAATATAGGAAGTATGCCATATTTCCAAATCAATGGCATAACATGTGAAATTATGAAAGAAATGCTTTGAATAAATTACTTAACAATAAAAATATATATTTTGCAAAGAATAATATTGGTTAAATAAAGTGAATTAACACAGAATGAAGAGAATGAAGAGAACTTTCATTTTTACTTTTTGATAAGAATATTAAGTCGTTGAGTCAATTTAAGTCAGACATAATAGTCTGTACGCTGACTAAGTCAGTTGATAAAGGGATAGTTGACCCAAAAATTCTGTCATTAATTACTCATCCACATGACGTTCCAAACCCATATGAAAAATAATGCTGATATGTCTTGCTGATAAGAGGAATAACTCACATGTGCTTATGGTGTGCTAGTGATTAGATCACGTCAGCAGTGTGGCTCATTCTTGAAGCAAAGTTTTGCCTGAATGATTAAAAGATTCACTGTTTTGGATCGCTGCATTTAATCTGAGAATGCACATAAAGAATGACGCGTTTCAGTGTGTGAAAAAGTAATATATATATATAAATTATTAGGTCTAAAAGATTTTCAGAATTGTTAGAACCATTTTGCTTTTGACCATCTACAAATGTAAAATCAAAATATCAGAATAAAATATTCAAGTTACCACTGCATTTTTATGGAAAAAAATTATATGAATTGATATATAGTTGATTTAAAATAATTTTTAAAGCTTCAGGGTGTCAAGGTTGTGTGTTGAATGAGACGAACGACGATGTAATATAATGAAAAGTCTTCAATAAATTCCATAAACGGTAACTCCAGACAAGAACAGAAGGGAAACATACACGCCAACATAACTTTAACATCCGACAACCAAACAATGAACAGAATCCAACTTATAAAGTAGTACTAACAATACAAAGACAGGTGTGGGTGATTAACCAATAATGACTTAACAAGGAACGGAACAGGAAAAACCATATATGGACACAAGAGGGAGACACAAAAAAAACAGTCCAA
Source organism: Cirrhinus mrigala (assembly GCA_036247105.1). Classification (NCBI taxonomy): domain Eukaryota; kingdom Metazoa; phylum Chordata; class Actinopteri; order Cypriniformes; family Cyprinidae; genus Cirrhinus; species Cirrhinus mrigala. The sequence goes on from CM070009.1 coordinate 24,905,587, forward strand.
CGGGGGTGTGACAAAGGGCAAAACCAACACAAACAGTCCAAGGGGTCTGACACATGGTACTGTCATTATAAAATAACTTCATTATTGTTTATTTAATTCTAACAAATAAGTTCTAAAAACTAGCCAAAATTAAAAATAATTTACTTATAATTTCCACACAGGAGAGGTGTTGTCTCCAAACAAATGGAAAAATATCGGTATGGGCATCGGCATTTTAGGATTTCTCTCCATATAGTGGACTTCTATGGTGCCCCCGAGTTTGAACTTCCAAAATGCAGTTTAAGTGCAGCTTTAAAGGGCTCTAAACAATATAAACAAATAGCATCGGCCAAAATTAGTTATTTTGCATAAATATCAGCATATCGAATATCAGCTATAATCCAATATTGTGCATCCCTAGAAGAAATTGTTTAATAAACTTGTTATTTTTGTTTTCTTTGTGCACAAAAAGTATTCTTGTAGCTTCATAAAATTAAGGTTGAACCACTAATGTCACATGGACTATTTTAATGATGTCCTTTCTGGGCCTTGAATGTGTCAGTTGCATTGCTGTGTATGCAGAGTCAGAAAACTCTTGGATTTCATTAAAAAAAAAATATCTTAATTTGTGTTCTGAAGATGAACAAAGGTCTTACGAGTTTGAAACAACATGAAGGTGAATAATTAATGACAGAATTTTCATATTTGGGTGAACTATCCCTTTAAGTCAATGATTCAGTGTGGCTGAATCAGAGCATGATTCAGACCAGTGAAACTCATGAGTTTAAATCAGACAGATTTGTGAACCAAGTTCATTAAAAAGTACTGGCCTCAGAACCACATGCTTGTTTATCATGCACTTAGCCAGAACATTGTGAAAGACAGTTGTGTTGATTTCTTTTTATTACTTTGCGACGCCGTCTTTCTCTGATGGCACAAACAGTCTCTGCGAGTTCTCAACACAGTTTTATGCCCTGTGCGTGATTTGCATCCAGCAGCTCTTTCCAGGTAACGGCACTCCATTCACATAGTTGTGCAATGATACATTGTACACTTGCAGCTTCCCCCAGAGCTTCAGCAGGACATGCCAGTCTGTCTGTTTAATTAACAGTGTCTCTTAGGGGATTCAGCATATTAGACATACAGCAGTGGAACACAAAACGGACCAGACATGTGTAAACGCTGGTGTGTATATGTGTGCGTGACTTCGCAAAACTCCCGTAGGGGATTACTAATCACTTTACCCCAACATTAGGCAGATGTTCCAACACAAAAATATCTTGAATTATCCTTAATGAGAACTTCCACTGCAACACCTCTCACTTCTTATCTGCAGCCCTCACTTAACCCTTGTACTATACTGAAAATCCTATAGCTAATTTGTTGTTCCTGGTCAAAAATTAGTGGCCTTTTATATATCACCAAATCTTGGATCCAATCTTTTTGTCAGCTTGTTTTCTTTAAATTAAAGGAGAAGTTCACTTCCAGAACACAATTTACAGATAATTTATTCACGCCTTTGTCATCCAAGATGTTCATGTCTTTCTTTCTTCAGTCTATGTTTTTTAAGGAAAACATTTTAGGATTTCTCTCCATATAGTGGACTTCTATGTTGCCCCCGAGTTTGAACTTCCAAAATGCAGTTTAAATGCAGCTTCAAAGGGCTCTAAACGATCCCAGCCAAGGAAGAAGGGTCTTGTCTAGTGAAATGATCGGTTATTTTCTAAAAAAAATGACAATTTATATACTTTTTAACCTCAAATGCTCGTCTAGCTCTGCGTGAACTCTGTGTATTCCGGTTCCTTTTTTTGTAAAGGGCATTTGATCTTCTTTGCATGTTCACTTTGTAAACACTGGGTTGGTACTAATGTAGGACGATTTTGAAGATGTAGGAGAAAATGAGACGGGAGTTTTTCGACATACCCTAACTGTCTTGAACCAAAATACACAGAGTTCATGCAGAGCTAGACAAGACAAGCATTTGAGGTTTAAAAGTATATAAATTGTCAATTTTTTTTAGAAAATAACTGATCGTTTCATTAGATACGACTCTTTTTCCTTGGCTGGGATTATTTAGAGCCTTTTGAAGCCGCATTTAAACTGCATTTTGGAAGTTCAAACTCACAGGCACCATTGCAGTCCATTATATGGAGAGAAATTCTGAAATGTTTTCCTCAAAAAACATAATTTCTTTACGACTGAAGAAAGAAAAACATGAACATCTTGGATGACCAGGGGAAGTATGACCATGTATATAAAAAGTCAGAATTATGAGAGAAAAAGTAAGTTACTTTTTTATATTCTGTTGCAGAATCAAGCTTCCATAGATGAGTAACTAAATTCATAGGTATATTTGCTGTAAGTGGGACTCGCAGAGAATTTGTATCCTCTTCAACCTGTGTTCTTCTCCTCATCTTTTTTTTTTTTCATTTCGTGCATTGTATCCTCCTGCCAGTCCTCTTTATCTCACCTTTCCAGCATGCCTACCCCTCCCTTTCACACTTGTCCTCAATATATCTCTCCTTTCATTCTCTCACTCCTTCTCCCTTTAACACGTTTATAATTTCATCTCCTATATGTATATTATTTTGCCTAAAAGCCTCTGTAATCAAGGCTGTCAATATGAAAAACAGTCTTCTTTGAAGAAAAATGCATTTAGCTGACTAAAGCTTTGCCATTTATAAGGTATTTTCATGATGCAATCACAGCTATGTTTCCCCTGAAGGTGTTTTGATTAATCTTCAGTGTGGTGGTGCCTGCTATAGTCAACATGTACCTAATATCTCATCTCATTTCATAGTGTTGAAGTGTAAAGAATGTCTTCTGTGAAGGATTACCATTTAAAAAGGGTTGAGATGATATCTTCTTCTAACCGTCATTTTTTGATGAATTTCTATACGTTTGAAACAGACTGTAGTATATGACAAAAATTATTGTTCGCACACATCTGTGTGTTAGAGAAAAGGGAGAGAGTGTGTGTGTGTGCTCTTGAGTATAAAGGCCTCAATATACTTAAGGCGAAATCGATGAATGAAAGGGTTGGTGTCATTTGGAAATAAATCTGGCCAAAAAAGCTAATTTAGTGTTTTAGGACAAATCTTCAGGACAATATAATGCATAATACAGTGTTTTTGGGAAGAAGTTGCATTGGGTGGGATACTTAAAGGGATAGTTCACCCAAAAAAGAACATTTGCTGTTCATGTTCTCACCCTCATCCAAAAATCCTCTTTACTGTTCTGCTGAATAAATAGAAGCAACTTACATCTTTATTTATTTTGTTTATAATATGAACAAAATGATTTTCTCAGCCTCAGGCCATCCTATATGACTTTCTTCTTTCAGATAAATACAATCAGAGTTATATTAAAAAATGTCCTGGCTCTTCCAAGCTTTATTAGAGCAGTGAATGGCTGTTGAGATTTTGAAATCCAATAATGTGCATCCATCCATCATAAAAAGTACTCCTCACGGCTCTGTGGGTTAATAAAGGCCTTCTGAAGCAAATCGATATGTTTTTGTAAAAAAAAAAATTAGCTTCCACTAACTGTTGTAGGTGTTTACAAGAGAGTGGCATTGGAGAGACCAAACCAAAATGACAGTCACGGATTAGAAATACAAAATGAGAATTTATAAAGAAAAATGCCAGAGGATTTCAATGTAAGCCAGGAGGAGACTAGTTTTCCTTTGCTGTAAACAAAACTCAGTTCTCACGAGACTACACTCTTAAAAATAAAGGTGCTTTGAAAGGTTCTTCACAGTGATACCATAGAAGAACCATTTTTGGTTCCACAACGAACCTTTCAGTCAAAAATTCTTTAAAGAACCATCTCTTTCTTACCTTTTTAGAATCTGAAGAACCTTCTTTCCTCACAAAGAACCTTTTATGAAACCGAAAGGTTCTTTAGATGTTAAAGGTTCTTTATGGAACCATTTAGACAAAAAGCTTCTTCTATGGCATCGTGAAGCACCATTATTTTTAATAGTGTACCATATTCTCACCAGAGCTTACACTATGCCTACTGCTGGCAGTGTTGGGCAACTATAGCAAAATAATTTGTTATAGCTTCTAGTTACTTCTCAGAAATAGTAACTGAGTTACATCATTATAAAACTATTGTGTTACTTTTTTTAAAAAAAATGTTCAAATATGTCAAATAACTTGGATGCCCCCAGTATCTACACTATTTTAATGTTGCTGTGGGACAATGTGAGAGACACCTTCCAGGGGCTAAATATCATTTTATTGGGGTTGCTTCAGTCCATGTAAAAAACATCAAAATAACAAGAAAACAATGTGCTTTTGTAAAATAAAACAAATAAACAGGGTGCGCTCTCTGCCGTCTCTCCATCACCTCTCTTCACAGACATGTAAATAAAACAACCTGAATCTCCGCGAATACCTGTCTCACAGACATGAGGTATATATGTATAGAAAGCTTGAAATGTCTGCTTTTAAATCAAGTCTAAACTCACCTGTAATGTGATCACACCCATGAGCACCTACACTTTTCAAATTTTAAACATCTACGTGAGACACCTCTGTAAACAAAAGTGAATATTCATCAAGTTCATCTCGGCTACTTCTCGTTTCTGGAAGAAAACGCACTGAGAGGAATAAGCCAGAATTTACCTCAGAAGAAGAACGCAAATCAGAAATTATAGTAACACCGCTTTTTATTGTCAGTAACGGTAATGGCGTTGTAACGGGGGAAATAGTAATTCATTTGATTGTAACGCTGTTTATTTATAACACCATTATTCCCATCACTGTCCGCTGGAACGCCACTCTCACATGTATGACAGTTAGCAGAAGATAGAGATTACAGTTTCAGATCGCATCAGTTCACTTCAGAAGGCCTTTATTAACACCCATGGCCAACTGGAGCACTTTTTATGAAGGATGGATGGACTATTTTTGGAATTATATTGAAAAATTTGAAAAATTTAAACCTTATTCACTGTCATTCTAAAGCTTTGAAGAGCCAGGACAGGACATTTTTAAAAAGCCAAGACATTTTTTAACACTTAATTTTTTAAAACTCTGATTGTATTTGTCTGAAAGAAGAACTATACACCTAAAATAGTTTAAGGATGAGTAAATCATGGGGTAATTAAAATTTTTGGGTGAACTATCCTTTTAATGTTTTAATTAATCATTAAATTAATATCTGATAATTGAATACACTGATGACCTATAATTAGACACGAAAGTTTCAACATCCTGCCTTTAATTTAGCTGCAAGACGCTTTATATGATTAACCGCTGTGTGCTGTGGGTTTTATCAGGGATTATAGACATAATAGGTGGTGCATGGTAATGAGCTCTAGCAGTAAACTCCAGCTGGTTTTTATGCCCCTTAATAAGCACACCATGCTAGTAAGCAACCACACCAAATGCTGGTAAATACTTGTTGCTGTTTGTGCAATTTCCCCCCAAACATATTGGAATAATCTGTGTCCATGGGTGTGCTTCTTTAGGTTATGTGAGTTTTACATTGAAGATTTGACACTGTTAAGATTTAAAACTTGTCCATTTTGTTTAGCCTTTTGTAGGAGGAATATAAGACTTTCCTTTTAAGATTAATTTCATGATACAATCTCAAAATAGATGCCGCATTTATCTCATATCGTAACAGCAGACATTTTAATCCTACACACCTCCCAATTTGTTCTTCACAGCGCTGTCTGCCTTCTTAACACTAATTAAATATCTGCCCTCCCACCACTAATTAAAAAGTGTTAGGTACACAGGTGGGTGGTGGGACGCCTGGGGAGGTAGAGGTATGACAACCTTTTTCTCTCTCTCTCTTAGTTATGTATTTAGCAGGGTTTATGTGTGAGTAACTGCGTATTCATGACACTTACAAATGCCTCAAGCTGTGCTCCAACACATTAAGTTTCCACTCCAGTACACCTCCCTATACATACATAATCATATGTAATGTATTTCCCACTGATAAGCATGCATTGTGTATTCAAGACTAATCTAAACCTGATTTAACCACAGCGGTCGTCATCTATCAAAATAACATATATGCTAAAGGTTCACCTTGGATGATTGAACACAAAATTAAGGCTTTTACATTGTGTTCAAGTGCATAGTAGGCTGTACAATTAAATTTACAGCTGACTCAAACTGCCGCATTTCAAATATGTATTTCTAGGCAATTGGTCTAAACCAGCCTCTCCCTACTCCATTCCTTATGATCCCTACACAGTGTTCATTGCTCCCTACTCCATGAGCAGGGAAAATCCGTTGAAGTTTACTCCACTTCGGAACGTTCCTTCATGGATTTGCATTATTTTCCTAAAGCACAAAAAAACATGAATCGACATCAGAACGTATTTTATTTCAACCGCGTCAATACACACAATTTTTCAAGTTCAAGTCCACCGAAGTTAACCTACTTTCCTGTCTGAATTGGTTGTCGGACAAAATGGCGAATTCTGCATTACGATTGGTCCGATCACCTGTCAATCAAGCTGTTTGCGAAGGGTCAATTCAGAGAATTGTTTCTAAACTTATTATTAATGTTAGAAATGTATTGCTGAAAACACACTACAAAGACTGTGAACTATGTAGTGCTGAATTGTGGAGTTAAACCATTAAACCGTTTTTGTGTTCAGGATTTTTTGGGTGACCAGAAATCATGTCTGGATGACGCACTTATTACTTATTAACTAACTCTGTTAGTTACTACAGCCTGTAGTTTAGGAGCTAGCTATGCCTTCATAACGTTAATACATATCATCTGGTTGTGATAATTTACAAAACAGCTCAGTCTCAGATATTTTACAGTTGAGAGAGGCGGCAACTTTTCTGCGGGTGGGCGTGGTTTCATTGCAGACAGTGGACACGTCCCCAGCATTCGATTTTTTTTATTAAGATTTTGATAACTTATTTACTTGCCGTTTTTTAATCATTCAAAACTCAGAACACATATTTAATATTGCTTAACATGGACTTCAGTATGTAACTTTATGAACTGGCAGGTGTCCAAAATTGTCACTTATATCCTTAAATAGGGCACTATTTGAGGGGACAGACATTTGTAGTGGTGTCTGAAACCATAGTGGATGTTATTGAATGCGCTAATTCATTCCCATAATACACTGTAATAACGAGTGTACAACCTATGTACACTCAGCGGCTTGAGAGTACCCATAATGCACGGTGTGGGTCGTGCCAAATGAAATCCTGCGTAACGCCAGAAGATGGCGCCTGCGTGTTCATGTGGGTATAGAGTAATATACAGATATAAATTTATTTTTAATTTATTCTAAAATAATTTAATGAAGATTTATACATGCTAGTTTCCATAACAAAGTTCAAGATAAATCTTTTTATTACTACTGGTGCTGCCAGTTTCCTAAGTTCCTAAGTTTCCTAAAATGATTATTAAAGGGATAGTTCATCCTAAAATGAAAATTCTGTCATTAATTATTCACCTTCATGTCGTTCCAAACCTGTAAGACCTTCGTTGATCTTCAGAACACAAATTATAAACAACAAAACGCATATTTATGATGAAATCTGAGAGCTTTCTGACCCTGCATAGACAGCAATACAACTGACACATTCAAAATTCAGAGAAGTAGTAAGGACATTATTAAAATAGTCCATGTGACATCAGTGGTTCAGCCTTCATTTTATGAAGAATACTTTTTGTCTGCAAAGAAAACAAAAATGTGCCTGTCCGTCACACTCAGTGTCTGAATTCACTCACTCGTTTTCATTCACTTCTATATTAGTAGACTAAGAAGAGTGAATGAGGGTATATGGAGTGATTTCAAACACAGCCCTAGACTTGCTGTAAAATTTACACTGTCCTCTTACTAAGGTTGGGATCTTGGGGAACCGGTTATTCATAACTGGTTCTATTTATTTTTGTTGCTTGGTTCCAGTAACCAAATTCTGAAAACATTCTTATAATTATCGGTATCAGCAGATAAAAGCAATTATCTGGACTCATCAGTCAATCAAAAAAATAAATAAAAAATGGAAAAACATGTCAGACTGCAACTTGCGTGTAGAATTTAAGAAGTGATAAGAAGTTAACATGAATTATCATTAACATGATCTCAAAATAATGCAGTTAACGCAGGTTGTATTGGACCCCATAAATCACTCATAGTTTTTTTTCCATTTTTTTCACTAAACATTATGAGCTCGCCTCCCATCCAGTATGGCAAAGGATTTTGTTTCATCTGATAGAAACAAATTCTCAGCTCTCAAATTCCATGCACTTTATCACAAAAGTTTTGACACTCTTACATGTGGAGTGACAGATTTTATGAAGAGATTTTTAGAAGTTATATTGTGAAATAAATATGTATGAACAGCAGGTACTATGCAGAAAGATACAGTATAACTTAATGAAATGTCTCATGTCTCATGTAATAACTCAGTCAATGTTTCAACAACAGCATAACATCAATAAAACAGCTTGTGAACAATGCCCCTTAATTATACCAGTTATCTAGTTTGTCAGTTCACTATAAAACACTAGAGGGCAGCTAATTTACTGTTAATTATATGTATGTTTGAATAAATGTGTCATGACGTTTTTATGAAAACTACCTTATGAGCAATTGAGTAGTACAAACATTGCCGTTTTTATTTGAGTGTGATTTATTATGTTTGAAAATAAATAGCAGTTGAATAATAGGCTCTGTAATAATATTAATAATATAGTAACCTGTAATATCATAATAATGTTAAAAAAAAAATATATATATATATATATATAGCATTAGCTGGGAGAGAGATTTTTCTCCTTAGGAAAACCAAACTATCAGTATCGGCAGATGTCATTCTGAATGACATAATCGGCTATCAGTATTGGTGGAGAAATTTAATATTGGTGCATCTCTCCACTACTTATACAGTGGTGCCAAAACACTGCTATTTAATCTACAACACAACCAGTGTAGTTTGGTAGTTTAACTACACAATGAATGACTCTAAGTTGTTATCGAATCAAAAACTTACACCACAACCAGTGATGTTTCATTTCTGGCACAGTCGACTCTTTCACAATGGGGTTTATTAGTTAACATTAGTTAATTATTTAAGTTAACATGAACTAAGAATGAACAATAATTTTACAGCATTTATTAATTTTAGTTAACCTAATTTCAGCATTTACTAAGATTAATAAATGCTGTAGAAGTATTGTTCATTCTTAACTCATGTATGTTAAGTTTATGTATTAACTAACATTAACAAAGATGAATAAATAATGCAATAAATGTATTGTTCATTGTTCGTTCATGTTAGTTCATGCATTAACTAATGTTAACAAATGACACCTTATTGTAAAGTGTAACCATTTTTTAGTTTATATTTTTTTTTTTGGTAACATTTTACAGTAAGGTGTCATTTGTTAACATAACTTAATGTATTAACTAACATGAGCAAACAATAGTACATTTATAATATTATTTATTCATCTTTGTTAATGTTAGTTAAAAATACAGTAATTCATTGTTTGTTCATGTTTGTTCACAGAGCATTAACTAATGTAACACAAACTGATTTTAATAATGCATTAATAAATGCTGAAGTTAACATTAAGTAAAGCTGTAGAAGTATTGTTCATTCTTAACTCATGTTAAGTTCACATTAACTAATGAATTTTATTGTAAAATGTTACCATTTTTTGTCAGTAGTATTTTATAAATATAAATGAATGAAATGTTATCATATTTTAGTTTTCTATTTATGTTTTTGGACTACACTCTTAAAAATAAAGGTGCTTCATGATGCCATAGAAGAACCTTAAAGTACCTTTAACATCTGAAGAGCCTTTCTGTTTCACAAAAGGTTCTTCATGGCGAAAGAAAGGTCTTCAGATTATAAAAAGGGAAGAAAGAGATGGTTCTTTAAAGAACCTTTGACTGAATGGTTCTTTGTGGAACCAAAAATGGTTCTTTTAGAACCTTTTAAAGCACCTTTATTTTTAAGAGTGTACACTGGTTGTGTTTATCTATCTGTCTGTCTGTGCAGGAATTGTTTTAAGTTGTTAACTTTTAACTCACTAACTGAATTTTAATTTTAAAGTCCTTTTGCATTGGCTTATTTTCTGAGCTTCTGATTTTAAGAGATAGAGATAGAGAAGAGACTGTATGATAGAGCATAACCTAAGATCTTATTGTGCAGGATAAAATGAAGATACGTCAGGCCATTATTAGATTCTGTCACAATTCACGTTAACTTAGAAATCATTCACATCGATTCCCGAACAACAAACTTCTTCCGTAACATCTCGTAATTATTGGGAAAATGTTTTCATTTCGCATTCCAGCGGAGGAACGCCTCTCTCCCGCTCTACAAACTAATGTAGTCACATTAAACGATTGTTTCCTTATCGCACTTGGGGAATGTGTGTCGAATTTTAATGAGATTTTTCCCACTAACTGTCTGTGGAAGTAGCTGTGAAATCCTGCGATCGTAATCTCGCCTCAGTCTTCACTGTGAGAGAACCACATAAAGAGAGAGTGGGGAGAGATAAGAACGAGGGGGAAAACAGGGTATGGATAAGAATGTGAGCGCTGGAGATCGCTGGAAGCTCTAATTTAAGCCATGACCAAAGATGGGCAGATGAATACAAGAGCAAGCATTAAGAAGTTCCCTTCCTTCCAGCAGTGTGCCGTGAAAGTGCTATAGAGAGAGAGGGGGGCTTTAGAGAGGAAGTGGAGGGGGTAGGCGATAAGGTTATGGGAGAGATATTGTTTACTCACTTATCTGTGACAAGTGTGTATGTCTTTGCGCTTGAGTGTGTGTGTAGAAGAAGGAGGATGTGGAAATCTTCTGGTTTCTTGTTACAGGCTGAACATCACCCGTGATTTTGGCTCCCCTCTCTTGTTCTCCCTTCATCATTGTCTGTTCCCCTTCTGTCAGGGATATTAACCCACCCAGCCTCCCACATCAAAACCATAACACTCCCCCCCTCAAACCACAACCCTCTCTGACCCAGTTTTTTGGGGTAAAAGGCTATTGTGCGCTTTTCAGAGAGTCTCCCCTTCGCGCATTCTTCATGGCGACAGAGGCTTTGCGCGCGTGTACAGTATGTGCGTGTAGGTCTCGGCTGTTGCTGTAAGGTCAGTGGTCTCTGATCTCTTCAAAAGAGAAGAAAGGAGGAGGATGCAGAAATGAGAAGAGGGAAAGCAGACAGGGAAAGACAGAGTGCCGTGTATGTGTGAGTACAACTTTCACAGCATGTGCTTGTGTGACTTAACAGGCGAGTACGTCAGTGCTGTTTGACCTGACTTGACTTCAAGTATGTCTATGAACTGGATGAGACTTTTGCCTTATGTGTCTCAGTATATATGGCTTGTGTTATATTATGTGACTTTTCACTGTGAACCAGTGAATCCTTGGTAGGGGGTTCATTTTAGCTTTCCAAAGCTATAAAACAGTATTAATAAAATCAGTGGGCTGTCAAACGTTTATTTATTTATGAGTGAACTATTCATGTAATATTAGTAAATTGTGAAATGATATCTAGTGTATTATGAGGCAGAAGGAGCACATTTCTGGTTTAATGTTTGGGATTTATTTTGCTGTTCCAAAACTGTAAAACATAATATTAGAGCTGTCATAGGATATTTCTCTTGTAAAACAATAATATTAAAATTAGGGTTTTAATTATATTAGGACTGTCAAAGAATATTTTTTTTTCTTTCGTAAACTATTCTTGTTATAATACTAATGAAAATGCTTTAAAATTTATTTATTTATTTCTATTTATTTTCACATTTGTTTCTTTGATTCTGAACTATTCATATAATAATAATAATAATAATAATACTGATAATACTGATAATAATGAAAATGATACATAATATCCACTATATTATGAGGTAGAAGGAACATATTTCTGGTTTAATGTTTAATGTCATTTTGCTTTTCCGAATCTGTAAAATAATGTTAGGACTGTCAAAGAATATATTTTTCTTTCTTTCATTCTTTCTCTTTCTTTCTTTCTTTTTGCTCTTTCTTTGTTTACCTGTTTGTAAACTATTCATGTAATAATACTAATATAAATAACACACATTTCTGGTTTAATGTTTGGGATTTATTTTGCTGTTCCAAAACTGTAAAACAATATTATTCAAATTAAAATTGTAATAATATTAGGGGAAAAGAATATATTTTTATGTCTTTCTTTCTTTCTTTACTTGTTTGTAGACTATTCCTGTGATGATACTAATGAAAACTGTTTATACGTATATTTATATATTTATTTATTTATTTTTGATTTGCTCGTTTGTTTCTGAACTACTCATATAATTATAATAATGAAAATGCTAAATGATATCTTATATGATGAGGTAGAAAGAGCACATTTCTGGTTTAATATTTGGGATTTATTTTGCTTATCCAAACCTGTAAAACAATATTAATAAAATTACAGAAAAACATATATATTTTTATATGTTTTTTCTCATTTTTCTTCCTTTATTTCTTTCTTACTTATTTTTTTGTAAACTAATGAAAATGTTTAAAAAACTATTTACTTACTTTTATATAACTGTTTATTTATTTATTAAAATTTGTTTGTTTGTTCGTGAACTATTTATATAATAATAATGAAAATGCCAAATTATATCCACGAGGTTGAAGGAACACTTTTCTAGTTAAACATTAAACCAGAATCAAACAGTCAAACAGATAAATCAATATTATTACAATTTACATTATGCAGTGAAAGGAGCACATTTCTGGTAGAATATTTGTGAACGGATCTTTACTAATGGGGCTCTTGGAGACATAAGCCAAAAAAGGTTGCAACACACTGCTGTAAACAAATGAGATGGCAGACTGAGAGAGAGATAATGTGGATGGATGGATGAAGGGTATAGATTGGCTTTGACATGGTCACAGGGGCATTTTGCTGAATCTGTACACTGTCTGTCCCTGCCAATGGGCAGGGCATGAGAACTGAGCCTGTGTGTGTGTGTGGAGACTAGAGACCCACATGAGTAACGGAGGACTCGGGCTTTAATCAGTGAATAGGATCAACAATTATAGCAGGAATGCCTTAATGTATTTAGGACTAAATGTTTTGGTTTGTGCTGCATGCTTGTTCTCCGTTTAGGAAAAAAAAAAAAAACATACACTATAGTTTAAAGGTTTGGAGTCTGTAAGAGTTTTGAAAGAAGCCATGCTGCATTTATTTGTTTAAAAATACATTAAAAATGCTAATAATAGTTTAGAATATTTGTATTTGAAGTAAGCATTTTCCATTTTAATATATTTAATAAAATGTAATTTATTCCTGTGATGCAAAGCTGAATTTTCAGCATCCATCACTCCTGTTTTCTGTCATATGATCCTTCGGAAATCAATATACTGATTTGCTGCTCAAGAAACATTATGATCAATGTTGAAAATAGTTGTCCTGTTTATTGTATTTGTGGAAATCGAAATATGATTTATTTGGAAAAGAAGTCTTTTGTAACATTGCAAATGTCTTTCCTGGCACTTTTGATTAATTATATTCATCATCATCAAATAAAAAACATAAATTTCTTAAGAGCCCCAAGCATTTGAAATTAAATCCATTCGAATATATCTGGTGGTGATGATTATTATTAATTAGATCGAATGTAAAGTAGTTTGTGTTGAAATGTCATTGAGTATTCAATTGTTTATCTGTCTTTTATGATGTTATTAATTGTTTCGTTTTTTCATTAAATAACTCTTATCTTTTGTTAAGTAATGTTGTGAATTAATTAAACCGTAACAAACAGATTTATTTTTTAACTTGGCATGAAACCAAAAGGGATGTCTTGCCCCAGAGAGTCCTTTGACGTATCATAAAAGTGACACAATACTAATACTGAGGCACAATTTGTTTTGTTCGAGCATGTCTAATTTTCACACGGGAACATTTTGATATTATTTTATGGTTGTTAGTTGACTCCCTGTGGCCAAAGCCAGTGTGTGAGTGAGCGTTTTCAACAGTCACCGATACAAAACAAAGTCTTTTATTCCCTTTGGGAGTGAGTGCTATTTCAACCTTGAGAGAGAGAGAGAGAGCGGAACAGAGAATGGGAAATAAGTGAGTGATGTTGAGATGATGGGGGCATAACATCAACAGCAGTTATTCAAGGACAGATGCTTTAGAGTGACCAGTTCTGTATCTTTTGTATTTTCTGTATGCATGTGTACTTCATTTGTGTGCCTACATATGAGTCACGTTCCAAGTCTACGTTCCTCACCCCTAGTGCCTCTACCAGCATAGTAAGACGCAGATTAAAGGTGAAGGGCTAGTACACATGAGCGCATACCCACTGCTGAGAGACTTTCCTGGGCAGGAGGAACAGGAAAGCCCTGGACCCTCTGGTCCTGTTGAGCTGGATAACGGTGACCTTTGAGAAGATATAAATTAGTCTATTCTCTTGTCTCAGACATGAATACTTTATATTTGAACACATAAGATATTATTATACGTCCCCCTTGTCTTTGCGCAGATGTGGCCTAATACGGCTTTATCGGAAGAAGAAATACAAAACATTCATTTTAAAAAAAGCAAAACAAGAACAAGCAGAGACAAACCAGAGGGGTCACGCACACACCCGCTCAACACAGCTGTTCTCCCTCAGGGAAGATTTGTGTGGTTCAGGCTCACTGCTCAAGGTAATTGTGTCTGCGTATGTGTGTGAAAGCGAGAGTTGCATTCATTGAGTCTATTAACACTAGACTGACCTTTCATCGAGCAATATATTTGCCAGAATACACAATGAACTATATATAGATGAATTTTGGTATATATTGGTACCATTTTGGTTATTAATCATGTTTATATATATAATTATTAAGTTATTTTTTAAAAACGCTTTAATTTTATACATTTTGAAACACTTTCTTTAATTTAGTAACACTTTTTCTGGCTTCAAGTTATATTTGATTCTCTGATTTAATGTACTGTATTTCTAAACATGCTTATACAGATATCTACTTCAAAAAACAAAGGCCTGAAATTGTCACTAAATAAAGCAGTAAGCCCCAATTTTTGGCCACGTTCACACAGCAGCAGAATACAGTTGTCAGTCCTGTATTTGAGTCCTTAATACGGTTCCGTTCACACACAGTACGGTTATTTATAGGTGTGACAACCGTATTCTATAACCGAACTCACACCTGTACATTTTCAGGAATCAAAACCGCATTCTCGGAACACACACTCTGTGTGAATGGAACAGGACTGAACAACTAGTTGTCAGTCACATCATTCAGTGCGAGAGAGCTGCTCTAATGTGTGATATAACTTTCTGTTTTATGGTTGTTGCCATCATTCATGTTACTTATGGTTACTAGTAAGGAATATGGGCTTGACTGCTGTTGCACGTTCATACAGACAGTATTCAAGACGCATATGTAAGCTGCTGTGTGAATGGGACATTTCGAGACTCACACCTGTAAGTAAACGCGGTTGTCAATCCCAAAAACTGACAATGTGAACATATAGCCTAATATATACAGCTAAGGGACGTTGTTAGGTACAATGCGAAGCGGAGTGCCTAAAAGCCTGTTAGCTGTTATGAATTCATTGTAAACAACGGCTTCACGGGGCTTATTGCTTTTAAAAAACAGTTATTCCATATATGTAGTAAGATTTCACAAAATAAAACGGAGCAAATAAAGTATAATAAAAACATTATTCTTCTGCCAAACAATGTAGTTGTTACAACTCAGAAACGGTTGTAATAAAGTGGTTGCCGAGCAACACACAAATGTAAACAAAGGTGTAAGTTTGTAGAGTAATTTACAACAGCTTCGAACACGGCTCAACCAATCAGAATTGAGGACCAGAACTATAATGTTTTATAAATAACAATGAAAAATCACTAAATGACAGTGGTTGTATCATATATTTTTAAAGTATTAGATGTTCATGTCTTTCTTTCTTTGGTCAAAAAGAAATGAAGGTTTTTGAGGGAAACATTCCAGGATTTCTCTTCAGTGGACTTCAATGGGGATTAGTAGGTTGAAGGTCCAAATTGCTGTTTCAACGCAGCTTCAAAGGCTCTACACGATCCCAGCAGAGAATTGTGCTTGTCTTGTTCTAGCTTGATTTCACACTTTACATAGTCACGTTGGAAAGGTCACATGTGACGTAGGCGGAAGTATCGACCCAGTGTTTACAAAGCGAACATGCAAAGCAAATCAAACGCCCTTAACAAATAAAGGTAATACTATGATGGCAGACAATTTTGAAGTTGGAGGAGACAGTGAGATGGGGTTTTTCACCATTACCCCACCATGTTGCACCGAAGTATACACGCAAAGAACTAACTGCGCCTCACAGAGCTAGTGCAAGACTAGCATTTGTGGTTAAAAAGTATAGAAATTTGAATTTTTTTTTAGTAAATGACCAATCGTTTCGCCAGATAAGACCCTTATTACTCGGCTGGGATCGTGTAGAGCCCTTTGAAACTACACTGAAACTGCAAGTTGGACCTTCAACCTGTTGATCCCCACTGAAGTCCAATATAGGGAGAAAAATCCTGGAATGTTTTCCTTAATTTTTATTCTGGAATTGAACTAATCCTTTAATATCTAAAAGATCTGGCTCTGGTGGCTGGCTCTTTTAAAGGAGTAGTTCCAGAACAGAAATTTACAGATAATGTACTCACCCCCTTGTCATCCAAAATGTTCATGTCTTTCTTTCTTCAGTCGTAAAGAAATTATGTTTTTTGAGAAAAACATTTCAGGATTTCTCTTCATATAGTGGACTTCTATGGGGCCCATGAATTTTAACTTCAAAAATGCAGTTTAAATGCAGCTTCAAAGGGCTCTAAATGATCCCAGCCGAGGAAGAAGGGTCTTACCTAGTGAAACAATCAAACAGTTATTTTCTTTAAAAATGTACAATTGATATACTTTTTAACCTCAAATGCTTATCTTGTATAGTTCTGCGTGAACTCTGTGTATTATGGTTAATGACAGTTAGGGTATGTCAAAAAACTCCCGTCTCATTTTCTCCTCCAACTTCAAAATCATCCTACATTGCGGCATAAGTACCAACCCAGTGTTTAGAAAGTGAACATGCAAAGAAGGTCAAACGGCCTTTACAAAAAAGGTAAAACAGTAATGCAGGACGATTTTGAAGCTGAAAGAGAAAATGAGATGGGAGTTTTTTCGATATACCCTAACTGTCATGAACCGAAATACAGAGTTCATGCAGAGCTAGACAAGATGGGCATTTGAGGTTAAAAAAGTATATAAATTGTATTTTTTTTTTTTTTTTTAAGAAAATAACTAATTGTTTCACTAGATAAGACCGTTCTTCCTTGGCTGGAATCCTTTAGAGCCCTTTAAAGCCGCATTTAAACTGCATTTTGGAAGTTCAAACTCAGGGCACCAATGAAGTCCATTATATGGAGAAAAATCCTGAAATGCTCTCCTCAAAAAACATAATTTCTTCACGGCTTCACATAGTGTACGTAATTGTTTTAGTGTATGAACTTTGAATTCATTTTCAAACTCTCTCTGTTTGTCCACAGAGTCTGTGAGCTGTGCAGTGTGGGACGCTGTCTGCCCCGTTGTCATCAGACGTCATGAGCTGGAGCTTCCTGACGCGTCTGCTGGAGGAGATCCAGCACCACTCCACGTCGGTGGGGAAACTCTGGCTCACTGCGCTAGTTGTCTTCCGCATCGTACTGACTGCGGTGGGCGGCGAGTCCATATACTATGATGAGCAGAGCAAGTTTGTCTGCAACTCGGGCCAGCCGGGATGTGAGAACGTCTGCTACGATGCCTTCGCGCCGCTCTCGCATGTGCGATTCTGGGTCTTTCAGATCATCCTGTCCGCTATGCCCTCTCTGCTCTACATGGGCTATGCTGCCAATAAGATCTCCCGCATTGAGGAATTGCGGGGCGGTGCGGGGGCCGGAGCTCCAGCCACAAACGACTCGGCGGGGGGCGGATACACCCAGCGCAGGCCGAGAAAGATGTACTTTGGTGCACGGCAGCATCGGCCAGGACATGAAGACGGGGAAGAGGAACGCGAGGATGACCCTATGATCTACGAAGTGCCTGAGATAGACAACACGCGTCGTGAATTGGTGCCACCACGTCCTAAACCCAAAGTGCGCCACGATGGGCGCCGGCGTATACGAGATGATGGCCTGATGCGAGTGTATGTGCTACAGCTGCTGACACGCTCCGCACTGGAGGCGGGCTTTCTGGCGGGACAGTACCTGTTGTACGGCTTTCGCGTGGAACCGGTCTTCGTATGCTCGGATAAACCCTGCCCGCACCATGTGGACTGCTTTATCTCACGCCCCACCGAAAAAACCATCTTCCTCCGAATCATGTACGGTGTCAGCTGCCTATGCCTGCTGCTAAACCTATGGGAGATGATTCACCTCGGAGTGGGAAGTATCCGTGATGCACTGCGCAAACGAAACGAATCAGCCACCGACGATGAGTACCAGCTCGGCTTGCTTGCGGCAGGAGGCGTGTCCGTCGGAGTAGGCGGGCCTTCGCTCAGCGAAGGGGAACCAGGTGGCGGAGTTGGGGGCGGTGTACGAGAAGCAGACTATGTTGGTTATCCCTTCTCCTGGAACACCCCTTCTGCCCCACCAGGCTATAACATTGTGGTGAAGCCCGAAACGATGCCGTACACAGATCTGAGCAACGCCAAGATGGCTTGCAAGCAGAATCGTGCCAACATCGCCCAGGAGGAGCAGCAGCAATACGGCTCCAATGAGGACAACTTCCCATCTGCAGGTGAGGCGAGACCACCTCCCATCAACAAAGATGTGATACAGTTAGAGGCGGCCATTCAAGCCTATACCTTGCAGCATTCTAGCAATAACCACGACGAGATGAACGACACCAATGACATTGATGAGAAACCTCAGAGCAATATCACCACAGCACCACAGAAGGAGCGAAAGCAACGGTCCAAGCACGGAAAATCTGGGAGCGCTGGAAGCAGCAGCAGCAGCAAGTCAGGAGAAGGCAAACCATCTGTCTGGATCTGACATTTGCACGCACACCTGAACATTACATTAAACATTTCTGCAAGTTTTTTTAGACGCTAAATATCATGAGCATCCTACAGATTACAAAGACTTGGGAAAAATGCTGTGTTTTTGAAGTGCTTTCAGTGCCTTAAAGAAACTTCAAGAATGAGACAGATTTTCTTGATCCTCCTAAAATAATCTTGTGCACTCAAGATTATGTCGAGCTCTGAGAACATTTCCTCACAATCCAGAAAAACCCATCAAAGCTTGAAACTATTCAGTAAGTTGAGAAAGTCTTCCGATCGGATTCTTTCGGAAGAGTGATGACGCTACAATCCGATTCCAAACCAGCTGTCTTCCTTTTTCCAGTGTTAAACAATAACTCTTGCATCACAATGCCAAGCTATAACAATGCAATGATAAACCAATGCTGTGGTTGTACACTGTGGTCTTCGAGACCCAACAAACAGTCCTGTGAAATAAGCTGTAAATCTACATTCACAAACACACAGTGCAAATGTTTTCATGTCTATGGGTGTTTGAGGAAGCAGTGCTATGTCTTCCAGTTCTAGAGAATCTCTAAGTTTTGAGATCTCTGTAGCATTTCTAGCCACCAAGATTTGGGATATTCAGTTGATGGATCCACTTCCTACTCTGTTCTTGTACTATCCCCTACTGGTGAAGAAAGCAGTTGCAGTCTAGTCTTCTCAGCCATATAAATACATACAGGGTCCCCATGGTTTGGGAAATAACATGGAATTTTAAAAGCGTGATTTCCAGACCTGAAAAAAAGAGAAATTAAATTCAGTGCTTTACAGTTTCGTAAATAGAAATTATTCTTTGCAAGTTAAGTCATTGTGAAATGATTTAAAACACAAAAAAAACAGAAGAAATAAAGAAGAAGAATCATGGAAATTTATTACTCATACAGTGTGGAAATCCTGTACTTTCATGTGCATATGACATTAATTGTGACCCTGGACCACAAAACCAGTCTTAAGTAGCATTGATATATTTGTAGCAATAGCCAACAATACACTGTAGTTTTTTTATGCCAAAATATTCCGAATATTAAGTAAAGATCATGTTCCATAAAGATATTTTGTACATTTGCTACCGTAAATATATTAAAACTTAATCTTTGATTAATTTTATGCATTGCTAAAAACTTCATTTGGACAACTTTTGGCGATTTTCTCAATATTTTGATTTTTTTACAGCCTCAGAATTTTAAATAGTTTCAAATATGGCCAAATATTGTCTTATCCTAACAAACCATACCTTAATGCAAAGCTTATTTATTCAGCTTTCAGATGATGTATAAATCTTAATTTCAAAAAATTGACTCTTATGACCGGTTTTGTGGTCCAGGGTCACAGTTTTCATTCAGATTGACTTATTAGAAAGCCACTGTGTATTGTTGGTATTGCTCTAGTGAACGTGTATTTATGGAAACATCCTCTAGCTATAACGGACTTGATACATCCAATCCAAGTAGCAGGTCTAACTTGGTTCAAATGGAGGTTGAAAAGTTGAACAGTGAGACTCTTCAGATCATGCAATGTAGATATCTAAGGTTCACACACACTGTGTGAAGAGTCTTCCATTCTCTCTTACTGCCACATTCCAACTTGTGAGACTTTTGCCTTTATGTAGGATGTTTCAATTTGTGACAATTGCCATGGGAGACCAAATACTGTTTGTCACGAAGACATCGAGCTACTATGCAGTCATGCGGACTGAGGAAAACACGCCATAGAACACCATTGTGTGTGCCTGCGTGTGTGCGCTTGCGTGTAGCGGCGGACGGGGCGGCGGGGGAGTGATTGCATGAGTGCATGTGACTAATATTTGATTCATGAATTAAAAGAAAAGAACAAACCCTTTACATATCAGCATTTCAGCAGTATTTATTGATGCTGAAGATTGTGGCATTAGATTTGTGGTTTCTAAGCGAGACTTGACTTGTTTGTATTTTTAAAACATCTATTTGGGTTTTTTTATTAGCTTTTTTAATACATGGAATTCTATTCAACAGTTTGATTTGTTTATTACAAAATAGGTTTTGTAGAATTTTTTTATGATTTCGTTGCCTTGTAGTAAAACAAATATGTGATGTAGTCAACCAGTGCAAGTACGTTTCCCAGTGTGTTCAGTGACTCCTTTTTTTTTTTTCATAGTCATGATTGAATATGATTTTGCATGGGAGGGAAAATAGGAATGTTTTTAGAGGAAGTCCAATGGAACTCTAAACAAAGAGAATTCTGCAATGCAACTACTTTGACCTTTTCTGTGTGGATGTGTGTTGGACTTTTCGAACAGCTGTATATTGGAGCGCTCCAGATGGAGTGAGTATAAGAGACCCCTCTGCCCCACATCTGAGCACCACTGCGTGTGTTTACGTTTAATGTGTGAGACGGGGTTAGCCGAGGCAATCCTCAAGAAAAGCCTCTCTCGTACTTTTGTCAGCTGTCTGAGAAAGAAACCGAAGTAGTAAGCTACTTTACTTCAGAGTTTGACACATCGCTTTGAAAGCAAGCCTTCTCAGCAGGTCACAGTGAAGTTTGACGGCATTCTTACTGACGAGCGAGTGTGAATGTGGAAGCATGCGTTTCTATTTATTGTCCTTTCCTGGTTACCATCAGGCCACTTTAAAGCCCTAATGTGTTTGATAAGACCTTTGTTTGTCCTGACTGGTATGTGTTTCTATAAATGTTGTCACTGTGTTTGAAAATGAGGGAGAAAAAACACTTTTAATGTGCCAAGCTGGATTGTCCAGCAATGTACAATTATTTCCAATTTTGGAGAACCCTCTCTTTGGATTTGAAAATGCATGTTCAGAGCTATTTTGTTAATAAAATGAAATAAATAGCAATGCTGTGTGTCTGAGAGCGAGTATGTGCATTTGGTATTTAAAGGGTTGATTGTCTCTGCTCATCAAAGGAGTGATTTTGACAGCTTGTGAAAGAGTCAGCCTGTTATTCATCCCTATTTTTGACATGTGCTATGTTTGTGTGAGAAATGCATGAGCGAAACACGTTTGTCGCTCTAACTCATTTCCAGAACATGAACAGTTTCTTGGAATTAGTCTGAGCAGGTTTACTCTCAGAATGCATTCCATAAGGCATCAGATTGGCTCGCGAACCATAAACAGATCAAGGGAGAAAAAAAGCAGTAGTGTCAAATGTGGTTCCCAATGGGAATGTCTTTCCCTTAAAAGGGTGTAACACAGATGCAGAAAAACCGGGTCGCTGGGACAACACGAGCGGAATCCCCCGAGTGTGTGCAGAACAGCTTGCGGAACATTTCAAAAACACGAAAGCGTACCCCATGCATCTACTCTCCAAACCGCTTATCCTCTGTAGGGTCGCAGAATTGACAGCAAATTAGAAACACAGACAACAGAGCACAAGGGTCAGGATGAGAGATAATTTTTGGAAGAAGGAAGCAGAAGATGTCTAACCTTCGGCCTAATGATAACATTAACACACCAAAGCGCTGTTTATGACACAGACGCATAAATTTGTTGCTTAGTGAAATTTTCACACAAGATTTAATTCAAGGTAACTATTTTGGCATTTTTAGCAACACTGGGCTCAGAGTTTGTCACACCACATTAAAATTTATTAATCACTCAGCCAAATTTGAATGCTAAACAAATGGCAAGTAAATAAAATAAGTTATTAAAATCTTGAAAAAATAAGCAGTATTCTCTGCTCTCAAACACAGTAGGCGTGTCCGCTGTCTGCGCTGAAACCACGCCCACTCGTGCAAATATACAAATAAATTTAAGTAATGAGACAGAGCTGTTTTGTAAATTATCGCAACCAGGTAATATGCATTTACGTGACAAAGGCATAGCTAGCTAGTAAACTGTAGGCTGTAGTAACTAACGGTAATTACAGTGGCCTAACAAACCACTGATGGTAATGCGCTCTAGTTATTATAGTGTTAGGGGAGGGCCCAAGCTCAGTGGCTCCAATGCATCATCGACACAAGATTTCAGGCCCGCCCAAAAATTCCTGAGCACAAAAATGTTGGAACACGTTCAGATAATCAACTTAATTAACACAGTAAATATATACAGCCAACGTGCCTTTGTTTTCCAGCATCCCTCCTCCACCCCAACTTTTCACTCCTATCTATTCCTTTTCCAGCTTGGGAATACGAAGGGAGTCTCTGGGTTTGGGATAAAAAATGCCAAAAATGCATACTATTCACTTAACCTGATTATATGTAAGTGTGAATTTGTGAATTTCAGGTTGAGTACATGATAACAGTTTTAATTGTTGGGTGAACCATCCCTTTAAGGGATCATGTCACAGATCCTAATATTACAGAAATAGTTCAGCCCAAAATATATTTCTTTTGTGGAATGCAAAATAATTTATTTAACAGCTGAAAAAGTTTAAAAAGTAAGGGGCTTTTGTACTGGAGAAACCTGTAGTTCCTAGAACTATTGGCGGATGTTTCTGCTTTTTAGTGTTGGCACCAAAAAGTAAAACGAATTGTACTACGAACCATTGTGTTCATTATTAAGATAATACATTAAAATAATATGGTAAGACACTGCAGTTTGCAATATCAAGCAGCAAAATAAGCTGTTTTGTACAGCTAAAAACAACTGGAAGCGGATGACACCAGAATCCAGACACATAAAATTTACAAATGGCCACATGCGGTCTTACAGCGAGTCCCATAGCGACGGCTAGAGGACGAAGTGCGAGTTCCCTTGAAGAGGAACATCGCAGGTCATGCATGTAACCATGGTTCTCTGAGAGGGAACGAGACACTGCATCCCCATAGAGACCACAAGGGGATGCAGTGTGAGTTCCCTTAAAAAGGAATGTCTCAGGTTACTCATGTAACCATGGTTCTCTGAAAGGGAATGAGACACTGTGTCCTCTAGTGGTCGCTATGGGGACCTTAAAAGGGAAGGTTCCTTAAAAGGGAACAGCTCTTATTTTCTGCACCACAAAATAAAGAAATTCATACAGGTTTGAAAAAAACGAAAGTGAGTATTACAGATTTTTAATTTTCTGATTAATTATCCCTTTAAATAGTTAATTTGTGTAAAAAGTTTTGGCCATATAAAATAAGGTCAATGTTGTGTTGACCCCATTGAATTCCAGTTTACTTATGTAACCATTGTTTCCTGAGAGGGAACGAGACACTGTGTCCCACAGTGATCGCTAGAGGACAAAGTGCGAATTCCCTTGAAAGGGAATGTCTCAGGTTACGCATGTACCCATGGTTCTCTGAGCAGAAACGAGACACTACATCCACTTAAAAGGGAACAGCTCTTCTTTTGTGTTCCACAAAATAAAAAAAAATCATACAGGTTTGGAAAAATGTTCATATCTTTCTTTCTTCAGCCGTAAAGAAATAATGTTTTTTGAGGGAAACATATCAGGATTTTTCTCCATATAATGGACTAATATGGTGCCCCAATTTTGAACTTCCAAAATGCAGTTTAAATGCAGCTTCAAACGATCCCAAATGCGGTTGTAAATTATCCCAACTGAGGAAGAAGGGTCTTATCTAGCAAAACAATCAGTTATTTTCATTAAAATATACTATTTAAATACTTTTTAAACTCAAACGCTCGTCTTGTCTTGCTCTCCCTGAAATCTTGTGTATTTTGGTTCAAGACAGTTAGGGTATGTCGAAAAACTCCAATCATATTTTCTCCCTCAACTTCAAAAATCATTTCAAAATCATCCTACATCACTGCAGAAGTATACTGACCCAATATTTGCCAAGTGAACATCCAAACACCCTTAACAAAAAAGGTAAAACAGTGATATAGGACGATTTTGAAGTTCAGGGAGAACATGAGATGGGAGTTTTTCGACATACCCTAACTGTCATGAACCGGAAAAAAAAAACAGCTCAGGCAGAGCGAGACAAGACAAGCGTTGGACATTAAAAAGTATATAAATTGTATTGTTTTTATAAAAATAACCGATCGTTTCGCTAGATAAGACCCTTCTTCTTTGGCTGGGATCATTTACAACTGAATTTGGGATCGTTTGAAGCCACATTTAAACTGCATTTTGGAAGTTCAAACTCGGGGCACCATATCAGTCCATTATATGGAGAAAAATGCTGAAATGTTTTCCTCAAAAAAACATAATTTCTTTACGACTGAAGAAAGAAAGACATGAACATCTTGGATGACAAGGGGTGAGTACATTATCTGTCAATTTCTGTTCTGGAAGTGGACTTCTCCTGTAACTGTCCCTTTAAATAGTTAGTGATGATTGTGTTAGTTTTGTGCATAATGTGCATTTACGTGTATTCATTTAACAAATGATAAATAGTAAATTTATCAGCAGCAAACAGTATTAACAAAACTGCTTGTTTTCATGAAAATTTACAGCTCTTGTTAGCTGTAATGTTACACATTGGATCAAACCATGACCATCTCGTTTTTTAAAACAAATGTTTTGCAAAGGCAGCTCATCAATGACTATCTAGATCACTAACTGTACAAATTTTTCCAAACGAAAAGGCTTCCACTCATTTATTGTCCGTTGTAGTTTGATGGTACAGTTTTATATAATAGGGGCCCATCCGTCAACACCTACTTTTATTCACACGCCGAGGAATTTCAGAAGGCACAAATTGCCAAGCCGTTCTATCATAACATGCTCCAGTGAGAACATCTGACCGCAAAAAGCCCTTCGACTGGCCAACTCACTGTCATCAGTCTATCCCTGAATGCCTCAGTGTTTATTCCCCTTCAAATGGAAAGAATCAGCAGGAGTTTACTTTGTACAATATCTTGACAGAAGCAAATTAAGACTGGAACAAACGAGTCTAATAATTCTGCTTTTGAAAGGTTTATGTGCTGATGATTTGCAGGAATATTGCACAGAAAATCATATTTTCGACCAATGTCAAATTTATGTTTTTATTTTTTATTATTATTTTATTTATTTATTTATTTATTTGATAATGTACTGTTGGATATTTCCAATTGTGTCACAAATGCCTCAAGGAGTGTTTTCAGTAAACAACAAGTAAATTGGAAGTCACAGGTAACCAAAACAGTTTGACTAAAAACAAAATATCTTTCATGCTCCAACATGAGGGTGAGTTGATGTTGACAGAATTTTCTTTTTGGGTGAAATCCCTTTAAAGTTTTAAGGTAAAGGAGAAAAAATTACACAAATTGATACTTAACAGTTTAAAGCAACTTTTATATACTTATATGCTCAGTCAAGGCATTCAAAATTGGCACATTTGAAATTTGTCAGCTTTTACACCTCTTGTCTTTATCCATGCTTCCCATTGTTTCTCATTGTGAATGTGATGTCGTGCTTTTAATCATGCAGGCATTTCTGTGATCTCCTAGTTGAGATCTGAGTCCTAGTGCTATAATCCAGTGCTGCTATTACAGCTATTTCTGCACACCTGAGATCAAATTCACATTTACTGTTAATAATTGCTGAAGAGGACAGAATGGCACTTGTGATGAATGCAACAGAGCTGGAGGAGCACCAATAACGAGCACGTTAATGGCTGACTAAGGCAAGTCTGTGTAGGGAGTGTTTAGGGGTGTTCATTTTCCTAATTAAATTCTTTCACAGTATACCAAGGCTAAAATACTTACATTCGCCTTCAGCTATTTCTGTGTGCAAGATTATCTTAAAGTAACATGATTTTGTTGTGCATGGTCATAGCTGCTTTTTTGAGCAAATGTGAACAGCAAAATAGGCAATGTAAGTGCACATTCACATTCACAGCTGTGTCTTTCCAGACATCCATCCAGGTGGCTTGTTGTAGTCCTTAACCAAACTGTGAGGTATTCTTTAAGGGAATATACAGTACATTACAGTCAAGGCCTAGTTTCCAGCCGGGCTCATGTTTTAACTGTGAGTGGGTTGACACTCACCCAGGTGTATGCGAATAACACCTTGCTTGTGGAGTTTCAGTAAATGTTCGAACTCGGTTGGCATTGAATGCACGTTCTTCTTGCTCTCCCGGTTATCGTAGTAATGGTTGGTGATTGGCCGACTGTCGTTTGGATGTTTACTGAAAGGCCAAAAACCATACAAATGAACGTTTGAACAGAGTTCGAGTGCTAAACTGGCCATGATGAGTCCTGTGCTGGGACGAACTGAGTTGAGGCCTCGCTCACGCCAAAACTTCGACAACCTCCTCAAGTAATCCGGATTGAGGAAAACAGGCAGCAGGCTGTCGCTGCCAAAGTCCTCCAGTGTGTAAAAGGCACGCAGGGATACAGCCGTGTTGTGACCGTACGAGAAGGCTGGCAACAGCAATAAGGCTTGTCCATAAGGACGAAGGCTTTCCACAAATGGACGACGGCGCTCCATCAGTCCACTGTACCTGTGACAGAAGAGGTGGAGAAAGAAAAACCTGAATATTCCTCTCAATGATCCTGGTCTCATTAACAATGTGTTTAGTACTTAGGTTTAGTAAGGAATAATTATCTGTGAAAAAAGAAATGCAATGTCATTGCCAATGTCAATAATAAACACATTAAAAAAAAATTCTTGCAGATGTGTTTACATAAAGACTTCTCTCAGTCTGATAATTATCCTTAAAGGAACGCTCCACTTTTTTTGATTTTCCAACTCCCCTAGAGTTATACAGATGTGTTTTACCGTTTTTGACCCGGCAATCGGCTGAATGGATTAAAAAACGGTAAAACACATTTGTATAACTCTAGGAGAGTTGGAAAATTAGCCTATTTTTTTAAAAAAGTGGAGTGTTCCTTTAACTACTACACAACAACATGTATAATTTTATAATGTTAGCTGTATTTATAATATATTTATATGTATATTCATACATTTTGAGTTTTCTTTTTCTTTTTTTGTTGCAGGTAATTGATTAAAGGTACATGGTGTGATTGTAGAGTATTTCAAGTGTTTTATGATAATTTAATAACTTAATACATCCACCTTATTTTTCCTGTAAGAGCAGACGTGGCCATTTGTAAATTTTATGGGTCTGGTTTCAGGTCTCATCCGCGTCCAACTATTTTGCTGCTTGATATTGCAAATTGGTGTGTCTTATTATTTTACTGTGTTATCTTAATTATAAAAACACTGGTTTGTAGTGCAAACAGTTTTACTGTTTACTTCATGTTGTTGTTATTCTCGTTATTTCCCTATAGTGGCTACTGAACCGGCCCGCCCGTTGGTTTAATTTTGCATTGAAGATTATGGTGAATAAGATTAATCCTTGACCCTTTCATTTCATTTTATTTGTAACTTTATATGTATATTTCTTTGCAAAAACAAATAGACTCAAAAGCAATATTTTTCTGATAAGTAAAAACATTTGCAATCATATTCCCAATAAGCTACGATGATTGACGCGTAGACCTTCCCGCCTTCTCGTTTAAAAAAAAAACGGTCGCCAGTTGCCACCCTGAACAACACTATCGGCTGTGTTGGATAAGCAGTGGGATAAAAAACTCTCGAGGTAAGATAAGTATTTAATTTCATATTAACTACGCTTTACTGCTGCTTTTATATCATTATATGACTGTGGATTTCAGAGAATATAATCGCTTAGCCAGTCAAAGCTAAACTACCGCAGTTATGGACAGTATGAAAATGATCATGTTGGCAGTTACCTAGCAAACTGTCTACTATAAAACGTTGGAAAACTACTTGTAATGTGGCAAAGAGAATAACCAATCAGTAACTAGATTTTTCTCCTATTTCGATGGCAAAAAGTTTACCAATTAACCTAAATGCACCTCTGTGCGTTTGATTCAATAAACAACCTAAGTTACTCATGTGAGTCATTCGGTTAGTAATTTGACTACATTGTTCAGGCTATACGTTTTCGATGTACTAAAACAAGCTGCTCATTAAGGCCATTCGTTCTGTAATCGAATTACACTGGCTGGTGGCGCTTTAGGTTTTTTTCACTGTAAAGAACCGACTCTTAAGAGTCGGTGGTGATGCGCCACGGAGTATGAGATCAGAGGAAGCACGTTGTTCGTCCGCATCGGAGAAAAATACGCGAGCAACAAGCCGTATCTGATATATCGCCCAGCCTTAATCGCAGTAATTAATCTGTCCACATAACAAATTGAATAGAAAAATGACGCGTGGAAAACCCTTCATTGAGTGAGTTTAAATCACGGATTGATAATCGTTCATCCTGCACATGATGTATTAGGCACTGCTGCTTTTATAGCGTCAAGAAAACGGATTCTTTGTCAAAACAGAATGACTTCTTATTTGTCACTAAAGCCAAACCCACAATCACATACTCACTTCTCATGAAGGATGCTGGGATTTGCAGTCACCAGGTTAGTTTTGTTGCCCACATCTTTTTCATATCTGTTACCCAGTGGAGGAAGGTTGCATCTAAATTGCAGGGGTGGACAGAGATTGATGAGACCATTGTTGATGGCAAATTAAATGAAAGGTGCCATTTATTGGCTTATTTCAAATACATTGTTACATTTAGGAGCATAAAAACGTGGATAATCATTGTGCCACTAGTTTCAATTAATAGGAATGATACTAACGTGGATGTGGATCACTTTTTATATTAATTAGGGCTGGGTTTTGATACAAATTTCGCTTGTTTTGATTATGCTTTACAAGCTTGCGATTCGATTTGATTTCGATTTGATTCAATATCGATTATTTCGGACATATATAAGGTACAGGAAAAATGTCTGTAAAAATATAAGGAGTCAGCTACTACTATAATATTAATGGTTAAAATTATAATACTAAACTAAAATAAATGTTAACTTTAACTTTAAATTACATAATTATATTTCTACTCCAATTCATTTTTTTAAATAAAAATAATAATTCAAACTTATCCAAACTTTAATTCACTCAAACTTCAATATACTGAATAACAGTAAAATGATACTGAATATGTTATGTTATATATTTAGCAAATTCCGCCTATCAGGAGTTCATTTTTCTGGCTGACTAACAAGTTTATGGTCACTGAGTATGGGTGAGTTGGAGAAGTTACAAATTTATTCAAAAGGTTTCAGAAATGTAAATGAGTAACCCTAACTTGAAACTGAGAATGTAAAATTAAGTTTTAATATGAATGTTCAATCCAGTCATTTCACAAATAAACTGCATAACACAACTCAATCAAAGTTATTCTTAATCAGTCTAAAATCAAAAAAGTTAAAAAGTTAATCTAAAAGTTAGTCTAAAAGTTAATATCAAACCAAGTCCTACAAATCTGAGAAGATTAAGGAGGAACTTCAGAACAGAAAGGAGAAGCTCAACCTCTTTGTCCGCAGGTGCAGTTTATACCCTGTATTCTCTGGGGTTTGAAACCACCCAAAAGAAGTAGTTTTCCGCTACGTGACCAACTATGCATGTATGAAAAGGTCAGTGATGACTATAATGTCTCGTTATGTCTGAGGAATAAAATAATTATATGCTGTGGTTTTCTTACTTCTTACTACAGGCTAGACTAATCAATTATTAGGATTTATGAATTAATATCGTTTCGTAGAAATGAAAATGAGTTCAAATCGAGAATTTTTATTTTTTTTTACCCAGCCCTAATATTAATCTAGTCAATTGCAATGGGTTGATCTGATACAGACCTGATGACAAACTGGGCTGAATTAATTTCTTCTCCACAGCTGCTATTGGCCAAAATACCTCCATTCCCCACCACAGCACATGACTCCCACGTTGCATTTCCAAAGGGCTGCTCCTACGAACACACTTAATGTTACTGCAAAATCATTAGAGAAACCAGAATTCATCCTGTTTTAATTCTGGTGTGCTACCTTAGCCAAGATGTTGAACAGGGCTTGTGTCACCTGTAGCGGCTTTCGCCTCTCTCCATCATAAATAACATTTGACCCGAGTGGGGTGTTATTCTGTGTGACCACAGCCTTTGACAAAGCATGGCATTTGCTACTCAGTAATGACCTGGAAGGAAACAGATGTTCAGTCTGATGTGTTGCAGTTATGCGAAAATCTAATAAATAAAGAATCTAATAAAAAGAAGCCTATCGGCCAGATAATCCCGATATGTTTTTGTGTACTAAAGACATAAAATCTAACCTCAAAGGAACAGATGCTTTGATAATAATTTCATTTTTGGATGAACTATGCCTTTAAGTAAGCATTTTTGTAGTGTATTTGTCTGGTTTATAGGATCCATAATCAACAGAACAGTACTTTGATTTTTTTCTTTGCCACAGATGTCTCAGTTTACCCTTTATGAGAAAGTCTCATGGTCCGCTCTGGGCTACTGTTTTACCTGAATCTTTTAAAGTTTGTCTCGTGCTTTTCCCATTTCTCTGTGTAGTTCTCCAGTAACTTGGCAATTAATGCACTGTCTCTGAAAGAATTAAACACATGTAAACAGAAATTGCATACAGTGGTGATTTACAAACATATGCTTAATGAGATACAGATTCATAAACTTTATTTAAAAAATAAATAAATAAATAAATCTCAAAAAAAAAAAGGAAAAGAATTAATCTCAAAACGTGGCAGGTTTAATTGTTTAATTTCTATAAGAACAATGAATTAATAAAAAACGAATTACTTTTGGTCCATGTCATGGAAGAATAGATGTTACATGCTGTGAAGCGTAATATACTTTGTATACTTACTTGCATCCCTTGCAAGATTGTGTTTCTGAGCTTTTTTGAGGAATCCTAGATGAAGGGCGAGGGATTACATTACTGCAGAGAGAAAGAGATTTAAACTGTTAAAACAAAAATGATCGCTCAAATGTTGTTGCAGAGGCAAAATCTCATTCATAGTAGACAATTAATGAGCAAAACCATTCTAATATCCAAGTGGGAATGCAAAGTATTGTTTCAGAAGAATAAACACTACTAACATCCTCATAATTACAACCCCAATTCCAGAAAAGTTGGGACGTTTTGTCAAAATGCAATAAAATCAAGAATCGTGTGATTTGATCATTCTCTTTACAAATGCAAATGCACAAAGAAAAGATTTCCAAAGTTTTCACTGACCAACGTAAATGTATTTTGTAAATATGAACAAATTTTGATTTTGATAGCTGCAAAACAATCCAAAAAAGTTGGGACGGAGGCAAAATAAAAGGTTATAGAATATCCACTTTAAACTGTTTTGAAACAGTTCACAGTAAGCAGGTGAACTTGTAATAGGTCAAGGTATCATGTTTGGGTATAAAAGGAAGCAAAGCTGCATCATGGCTCATCACTTTGTGCCAAATTTCATTAGAGAATTGTCAAACAAATCAAAAATCACATTTCGCAATGCAAAAATGCAAAGAATTTAGGTCCTTCATCAAATACCACACGCAATATTGTGAAAAGATTCAGGGAATCCAAGGAAATCACAGTACATGTAGGGCAAGGCAGGAAACCTCAGTTAAATGTGCTTGACCTTTGAGGCCTCAAATGGCATTGCATAAGAATCTGTCATGCTGCGTTGTTAAATATAGCCAAAAGGAGTACTTAAGAAAACCACTGTCATTTACCACAGGCTGCTCTTGCATCAAGAAATGCAACTTGAATGTCTGTTACTCTAGGAGAAAGCTATACATCAATTCTATTCAGTGATGCCGCCGGGTTCTCTGGGTCAGAGCTCATCTCAGAAGACAGTGGAAAGGTGTGCTGTACTCAGATGAGTCCACATTTAAACTTGTTTCTGGGAAAAATGGATTTTGAGTTCTCAGTCCCAAAGACCAAAGGGACCTTCCAGACTTTCTTCAGGGACAGATGCAAAAGCAAACATCTGTCATGGTATATGAGTGTATCAGTGCAAACGGCATGGATGACTTGCATATGTGTGAAGGTACCATTGACATGGAGGCATATATTGGGATTGTACAGAGAAATATACTGCCATCAAGATGATGTCTTTCATGGGAAGTCCATGGTTATTAGATCAAGACAATGCCAGGTCTCATTCTGCATGTTAGACTGGCCTACCTGCAGTCCAGATCTGTCTCCTATTGAAAATGTATGACCAGACAACGACAATCACAGACTTCTGAGCATCTGAAGCCTTGTTTCAAGAGAAACTGGACAAAAAGTTTGCTTGCAAGATTTTAACAATTTACTATCCTTAATTCCCAAACAATGAAACATTGTAATTAAAAGGAAAGTTGATGTGACAGTCTTGAACATGTCTCTGTCCCAACCTTTTTGGAGTGTGTTGCAGACATCAAATTCAAAATGTGTTCATATTTACAAAATACATTTACATTGGTCAGTGAAACTTTGGAAATGTCTTCTTTGTACCTTTGTCAATTAAATAGAAGTTAAAGAGAATGAGCAAATCACAGATTCTTGATTTTATCGCATTTTACAAAACATCCCAACTTCTCTGGAATTGTGATTGTAGGATCGCACCAATGAATTTACTTATAGGCATGCTTGCAGCTCACAAACAGCAGATTAAAATGTCAGTAACTAGTGGCTTTGTCAGGAGACCATTAACAGCAGTTATTTCCTGTGTCCTCAAATTTGACTGGTGAAGTGTTCTGCAGACAGCCTATCTATGTCTCTCACAATGTATTTCCCCCTTCTGTCTCCCTATCTTAGTTTTCACTTTCTGCCCCTCCCTCACTTTGTTATACCATATCATACATATCACGTTCTGCCTTCCTTGCATGCTGTTTGCAAAACAGAGCCAGGCGTCTTTGACTTGAATTGTGAAGTGTAGATAAACTTTGCTGATTAGAAATGAGAGTGATCCTGTGGTGTGAAGGTACCATTTTGTTCACTTGTTTCAAGTAAGTCAAAAGACAGATGTTGTTAAATTTCCTCTGAGCAGTTCACATATCTGAACTTCAATTTATCTAAACACAAACAGCCTTATTGAAAAGAATCCTAAAATTACCTTCATACTACTGAAAAACTACTGTGAGATGTTGGGTGCCACAGGTGACCTTTGACCGTCCAAACTGGTTGTGGCTAGAAAGGATACAGCTCAGGCCAGAAACTAACAATCAAATTATTTTTTCTACCTATTACATTGTGTTTTATTGACGTCTATGCCTACCCCAACCCTAAACTTAGCCCTTACTATAATACAAAAACAGTATCAGTAACAATATCATTGCGCCTGCTGCACCCATGGTACGGCAGCAAAGTTCCTTGATTGTTACGCCGGAATGAGAGTATAGGTCCTAGCCATATCAACCTAGAAAATCGCAACTTTTCATTTTCCGTCAGTCTTAATACACAATGTAACTACAGAAGAGTCAAGTTTTAAACAGAAGAAATATTGTCATTATATATGATCATTTTTGAGTGAGATGCTATCGGTCTAATCAGATTCAATGATCTCTGCTAAGCTATGCTAAAAGTGCTACCGCCAGACCCGGAGATCGGCTGAATGGATTCGAAAACGGTAAAACTCAACTGTTTAACTGTTGGAAAATGAGCCTATTCTCAAAAAAAGTGGAATGTTCCTTTAACCATCCAAACTCAGGTTAGAGTCTTTTTGTAGGTTTACTCTTCATGAGTCCATGCAATTTAGCATAATAAAGTTACCAAGGTGATTCACTATAATCCACTTTAATTATACTTATCTTCAAGTAAACAATAAAGAGCTGAGTTTGTTTCCTGTAATTTGGCATCTAAATAACAAGCCTAATTCACATTACCTATGGTGGTGAAGTTCTCAGGGAGTTTAATCTCCCACATGCCTTGTTGTGATTAAAGGCTGCTGTTGCCAGTGTAACAGCACATAATAAGGGAAAGGTCACAGATATAGCAACACAACCCTTACGAAAATTAAAACCAAAAACTATAGTTACTATAGTTAAACCATGGTAACCACAAATTAACCATGGTTTTGCTACACTAACCATAGTCTAACCATGAAGTTTGTCGTAAACCTATGGTTTGTAAATTAAAACAGATTGTAATCAATCGGCCAAAAAACAAAACAAAAAAACATGGTTGCTATACTTTTGCTGTAATAAACAAAGGGTTAACTGACCATATAAACGGAGCGTTCTTTATAACTTCCGCATAATGATAAGCCAGCTAGTAAATTTCAGATGTAGCTCATTTTATATGTGCTATATATAGGTGGAGACTCTTAAGGCTACTGTTCTGCCTCGTTCTTATCAGAAACTGAAAAAAAAATTATAATTTCAACATCGTAAATAATGGTAGCAGCATGAAGATTCAGTTTCATATTATTTAACAACATATAATTTAAATTCTGAGCCTGGTAATCCCAGGAGAGAACATAGACATGTAGTTGTACATTTAAATGCTGACAGCTAAACACTGTCATAACTGTTTAATCTAACGTTAGCAAGCTAGAGATGCTTCTCTTCAACGACATCTTAATAGTATTCTTGATAATCAATAACTTGCCTTCATAGTCATGAACATATTTTTAAAATCTTGTAATTACTTGTAGTTAGTATTTTTCAACTCTACTGTGGTGCAGTAAAATTCACTTGGAAGATTCACTTTTCATTCATAAAGACGACATGAAAAAAGACTTTTATCACGGAAAACGACATTTTAAGATGGAAATGACATGAAATTACCCTTATAACCAGAAGATGGCAGTAGAGGGTCACTCATTGACTGTAGCTGCCATTTCGACTCCCATAGTTTTTTCACATCTTGCTTTTCGATTTATTATAAAATAATTAGTATGACAAATTTTAGCACTTTTACCGCACTTAAGTATATAGTATAGCAAGTGCAGCAAGTCATTAAAATAAATAAATAAATAAGCTCAGACACAAACAGCCTATAAGGGTGAATTATTTAAATACTTATAGTTCACTACAAATTAAATAAGTTAAATATTAATGGTATAAGAATTAAATAATGCATTCAATATGAATCAATATGAATTTGAAATATTTTAGATTTAATTGAACAACTACATCTTTTTACATACATTTAATAACAGTTTTATCTTGAACTGTTAAAGCTATTAAATAGCCTATATTCAGCCAACACAAAATTGTTACTGCTGTAGTTTTGTTACTCTCAATTTAGTCTGAATCATTTAATGCACAGCTCTATTTTTGACATTGGCTTGTCAGAAGTTTTGTTCAGTGATTACTGTCAATCATATCAATGACTCGCGCACATTAAGCGGATTTACTCGCATAATTTTTTACACTCGCGTTTGTCATTTTTGAAACGGTATACATTGACGTTTGATCCTCTTAGACAAACAAGCAAAGAACACTACTATTACGACACAGTACAGTTGACCGGAAATGACTACGCTGGCTTATCTAAAACAAGGAAGTAATCCGTGCACATGGTCAATTGTGGTAAGAGAAAACTATGAGTCATGATAATGTAATAACATGTTCAGTATTAGGATTTTCTGTAAAGATATTACCATGATGTAATTATTATTGTACTAATTTTGACATTTAGGCGATTTAGAAAATATATTTTTGTTAAATATAGTATTTAAGTAATTTTAAGATAGAGCAACAACACACG
The DNA here is from genome assembly GCA_036247105.1 of Cirrhinus mrigala. Classification (NCBI taxonomy): domain Eukaryota; kingdom Metazoa; phylum Chordata; class Actinopteri; order Cypriniformes; family Cyprinidae; genus Cirrhinus; species Cirrhinus mrigala. The sequence continues at coordinate 24,941,988 of CM070009.1, forward strand.
GTCTTAGTGTAATACTTTAAATTGAACTAAACTAACTAAATTAAATTAACTAAAAATAAAAATAAAGTGTTATTTCGAACAGAACACAATGAGGTGGAGACAGCTGTGTTCATAACAGTAGATGGCTGATAGGAGAAGTGAAAGGTACAAGAAAATTAGTGAAAAAAAAGTAAACACACAAAAAGTGAGATGAAGAGAGATACTATGGAAAGTGAAATGACTGAAAAGGAAAATGGAAGTGAAGGTGCAGTTCAAAGAGAGAACCTTTAATTAGTTTGCATGGCTCCAGCCTAAGGTTTTAAACCTTTTTTTAAATGTGGTGATCATCCAAAAAATAGGGTTGTCCGTGGTTTCAGAATTTGTTGTGGGTGTATGGAATGGGCTGGATGAGTCTGAGATTTCCCAGCCAGACATTTTGTCCCAGTCCTGCCCTGTTCTACATGGCGGTTGTTCAGCCTTGACACATTCATTAGCTAACAAAAATTAAAATGTAAGTTATTTTGTATTAATATGTGAATTTTGACGTGCGGTCCAGTTGCCGGCGTGACACTAAAACAAGTAGTAATGGGTACCTTTTTCACTCAGAGTACTTCTGCTTTTACCAGAGTATTTAACACGAGTATACTTCTGCTTAAGTGTAGAATGTGTGTATTTTGATGAAGATGAATAAAGGCAGCAGTCCAGACCACAAGACAACAAATCACAACAGAGCAACAGTCCAAACACAATGGTAACAATGAGACAACCAAACACGAGCAGGACAAAACTAACATAAACATGACAATTATACACATACACTTGAACATCAAATGAATAACCATGACAACAGATGAACTAAGGCAAAGCGCAAACTAACAGAAACCGTGACAATACTCAGGGAGTAACAAGAAAATGTTACTTGAGGAACTATTTTTCGCTAAACCATCTTTTCTAAACTTCTTTATTGTTACCTCATCTAACTTCTCACAGTATCTTAATTTCATTGTCCAGATTCAGAATGCTTTAACCTAACGCAAACAGTGCTTATCAGCTGTTCAACACACTTACTGTGTTATAGCTGACTTGAGAGCGAGAAGGCATTCTTACAACTACAGGCATGAAAATTTATGAAAATGTAATTCATTATGGAATTTGATAATCAATTATGACTGTAAAAATACCCAGTGTGTTACAAAGGCCATCTCAGAGACTAAGAGAACAAATGTGCACAAAAAATTAAGAAAGATCATCCTGCCAAGTTTCTGCATTATTATGCTGATTTTTTACAAAGTTCATTTTTCTTTTTATTCCCATGCAGTTGCGTTATATTCTGCATATACAGGAATATTTGAGAAAATAAACTGTTTATTACATGTTATGCAAGAGATAATGTACAATCAGCCAGTTATAATTAAAAAAAATAAACCTTGACACGATGCAACAATATTATATTATTGTTAATATAAATACTGAACAGAAGCTTTCTGATATCAATGCAATTATTAAATGAGACACAAGATGTTGCCATTTGTTTCTGTATGAAACAAAATGGGCGGCAGTGAATATATCTGACCACTTAATACTGCGGTTGACCAATCATAATTATGTTTTATAAAGAGCCATTTAATAAATGGCATTTAGTTGTTAATTTAATTATCGTTGTTAATTTGAAGATGGTTGTTATTCATATTGGAATTGATTGTGTTTCAGTCAGTAAATGTTCTGTCACATGAAATGCAAAACTATATTGCAGCCTATATATAAATGTGACCCTGAATTTTACAAAATATCTTCTTGGAATATGATCTTTACTTTGGCATTAAAAAAAAAGTGATAATTTTGACCTATACACTGTATTGTTAATTATCGCTACTAATATACCCATGCCACTCAAGATTGGTTTTATGGTCCAAGTTCACAAATCATAATTTATTTGTGGCTTGTTTTTAAATGTTCTTTTAATTTAACTTTTAAAGGTCAGCTGGTGTTTAAAAAGGCAACTAAACTAACATTAAAACAACAAAGTTTGTAGATCTTTCAATGCAGTTCATTAGCAATTATTGTAATATAGCAGAATGATACATTCGTCTTAACACAATTCGCACTGATTCAACACGTCTATAATATATGTGCTAAAATACAATTGATACATTGTTTATCCATTATCTGGGTGAATATTTTTTGGCTATACATTAGTCTCTGAAAAAATAAATGAAGCTTTTGTTCTAACTAAAGTGAATGTTCAAGTTTATTGAGTTATAAGCATTTAAATTCAAGAGATCAATGAAACTTTCAATTATTTACAAATGTGAAATGTGATACGAAACTTTAGTCAAACAGAGTAAACAAGGAACATCTAAAGTCCAACTTTTAGACCTTTCCAGCATTCTAAAACATTGACAATGTTTTCCCAAAAACATTGTCTTGCTTTGCTCTCATTAAAATCCCTTTATAATAATGTAATGTAATCTTTTACTAATCAAATGTCTGCGCGTATCTGACAGTATTAAAGAGGCCTTTACTTCGAAAAAAAATAATTGGCAACTTACTTGACTGAAAAAAACTTCATTTCAGTCTGGGCAGTCAGCAGACTGTACCCATATGCTTTAACGCACAGGTCTTATTAAGTTCACTCTTCAAATAGAAGGATCGAAAAGATACACACAGAGATTGAAATTGATATACTCACTTGTTAGAGAGGAAAATCCAAAAGGCCACACTGCAGAAAGAACACAGAAGGATGACAGGAAGGAGGCAGAGCATACGAGTCCTCATAACGCGCATCCACTCTCACACACGAGCTTTGGCGCACACATAGCCGCTGACATGCATGTGCTCTCGTAAACTCTCATTTAAATGCGGATGTTTCCATTGTCAACGACTTCTTCTTTTGCTCTGCCGCCCTCTCGTTGTTTTATCACTGGGTCCGTTTCTTGACTGCACCCTTTTCTTTACTCTCTCCCTCTTTCTCAGACTGTTAATCTCCTCACTCTCCCTCCCTCCTCTTAATTTAACTGCTACTTGCTCTCTTTTTCTCTCTCTTTCTCTTCTTTTCTCTACTGACAGGCCTGGCTTTTTATCACTTCTCTGCTGCTTTGCTCTTCCCTGAATCTTTCAGCACACTTTCTTCTCATGTCTTCACGTCTTGCACAAGAACAAATTCCTCCGCTCCTTTCTTGCCCGCTACGTTTCTTTAAGGCATCTACGTTATTCTTCCGTGCTTCTCCACCTCATCCTTCCTTCTGTACTTCCTTATCATATAGGAGCTGCTCAGACTTTTCTTCCGTCCCGGTTCCCTAGAAATCTCAAGCTGTTGCTTCCTTTGCATTCTCAACCCCCTCCCCCTCTCGCTTACCCTGGGTACAAGTTGCTTGCCCCTCCCTCCCTATCTCACTCACACACACGCAAACAGTCGCACTCTTTTTCGTCCTCTCTCAGGGTAATACGAGTGCCGAGTACAGAATTAGCCCATGGCAGCACCTCATGACTGGGAGGAAGGGTAATGTGTGCTAGAGAAGGGTTTTTCCCCTTCATTTCAGCCAATGATAGTCAAAGAATGCAAAGGGCAGCGGCCAATCGAACGCTTGTCTGATGTGCCCCCCCAGCTACCCCACTTTCTTCTGATAGTTTGAGAAAGGGAACATTCTGTGGTGCCAGAAGTGAATGAAACTGAGCACGCTAGAGACGTTAAAGTGATAGTTCAGCCATTCATTTACTCACCTTTGTCATTTCAAACCTTTGTGACTTTCTGTCTTCTATGGAACACAAAAGAAGATTTTGTGAAGAACTGTTTTTGTCCCCCTACTGTGCGAGTCAGTGACTACCATTATATGACATCCAAAAACTTTGACTACCATTAAATGAAGAAGAAAGACAGGTTTGGAAAGTCATGATAGTGAGCAGTGGTGGCTGGTGGAAAATTTTCTAGGTCACAACGTCCAAACAATTTTAGCATACATCCCAGTATGATTTATCCCAGTATGACAAAAGGAAAAATATTAAGACTTGAAACTTTCACATTTTAAATAAAGATAATTGTTTGACCAAGTTCAATATTAAGTTTGATGACTAATGACATTTCACTTCAATCCTCCTGAGGGTTTTATGGGTGGGGGAGGTTATGTATCGTTTTAAATTTGGTTTGGATTCCTTTAATTCAGTTGGGTTATATGTGGTGATAAAAGAAAATGCAGACAATGTTCTTTTTATTGTATTGCTCTGTCTTTTACATCTGTCTGTAATAAAAAAATATATATAAAAAAAAAAAAAAAAGTTTGATGACGATTTTTCAAGATAAATTAAAACATTTTTTTTTTTAATTTTCATGCTTAAAAACTTATGTATACAGTGCAACAACACAAACTGTAAGGAAAAAAATAATAAACGACATTTGTCCCCGAGTCAAGCTGCGATACCAAACAGGATCACATGGAGATGCCAACAGAGCACTATACCAGTCACCTTAAGCTGACTGCATATAAATATATACGAATTAGTGATGTCAATCGATTAAAAAAAAATTAAATAATCCAAATTTTTTTCTGAAATCAATCACGATTAATTCCACCTAACATTAAAGTTTTTAAATATACCTTTATATTCCAATAATTTCTTTCTTCAGTCGTAAGAAAAATTATGTTTCTTGAGGAAAACATTTCAGGATTTCTCTCCATTTAGTGGGCTCCTATGGTGCCCACGAGTTTGAACTTCCAAAATGTAGTTTAAATGCAGCTTCAAAGGGCTCTGAACGATCCCAGCCGAGGAAGAAGGGTCTTATCTAGCGAACGATCTGTCATTTACTAAAAATAAAATTATAATTTCTATACTTTTTAACCTCACATGCTTGTCTAGGCCAGCCTTTGTTTTTTCCAGTTCAAGACAGTTAGGGCATGTCAGAAAAACTCCCATCTCATTTTCTCCTTGAACTTCAAAATCATCCTACATCGCTGGCAAGTACAGACCCAGTGTTTACAAAGTGAACATGCAAATAAGATCAAACGCCCTTTACAAAAAAAGGTAAAACAGTGATTGTAGGATGATTTTGAAGTTGGAGAAGAAAATGAGATGGGAGTTTTTCGACATACCCTAACTGTCAAGACGAGCATTTGAGGTTTAAAATATATATAAATTGTAATTTGTTTTAGAAAACCCTTCTTCCTCGGCTGGGATTGTTTAGAGCCATTTGAAGCTGCATTTAAACTACATTTTGGGAGTTCAAACTCGGGGGCAACATTGAAGTCCACTATATGAAGAGAAATCCTGAAATGTTTTCCTCAAAAAACATAAACTGAAACACTAAATTCTAAATTAAACATAGATGAATCCTTAAAGCTACAAAAGTTATTGATTTCCTCTTTTATCTTTTGTTCTTTGATTAACAAGACATCACAGCAGCTGGGTTATTAGGTTATTTGGCAGCTAATACTTTAAGAGCTGCTGCTGCTGAACATGACACGGATCTGACATGCATCATATTTTCTCACAACTCTCTTTACCTTTTCTGTGACTCATATATAACAAATATTACCTACCTGGTCTCATGACAAAAGCGTGCATGGGGCACTTTTTCGCGAAACACAAAATATGTACCATTAAGTACACATCACTGCACTTTCCAAAAGAAATGAACACTAGAGGCAGTAGAACTCTGACACCATTTATTCATTTTCACACAAAGTATGATTTATATAGTTTGATAAAGTGTAATTTTCGCACAGTTACTTGAAGAATATTGTATTATGACAATTTTAATATGCTGGGAGATTTGAAAACTGATGCTATTGAATGTTAGCATGACATATCCAGCTTCATATCTATGGGTTTTCATAAACAGGAAGTTTGTTCGATAGCTCACACAGTAGGGGGAGAGCGGGGATAAAAGTACCATTTTTCAGAAAAACATAATTTAAAAAGATATTGTTGTAGACAGAGATATATTTTTGCTGTGGCCTATAACTATTGTGGCCTATTGATAGAAGTGTGGTCTATCAATACCAGGCGGTATTTTGTACAAATGTAGAAAGACTTCAGTATAATTTCACCTTGAACATAAGTTGCACATTGTTACTTTCGACCCCACTGGTTGGGACAAAAGTAACACACAGGTGGGTCAGAAGTAACACAAAAATACACGCTAGATTTTATTGTGATACTCTTGTTTGTGCATGACTAACTGCAAACATATTTTGTCCTTTATCTTTGCCAAAAAAAAATATTACATTTTCATTTTAAAGTGTACAAACTTCAATTGTTTAGAATTTTTATTTATTTATTCAATTTCTTTTTAGAAATTATTTTTTAACAGAATAAACAATATGAAAATTAAATTAAAGCAGCATAATATAAATTCTCTACATAATGCAACAGTAGGCCTATTCATGTTTCCATCCAGTTGTTTGTATGCATAAATTCGAAATGTGCATAAAACACCTGGAAACACTGCAAATTCATAGCTGGAGATGGAAAAGCTGAGCTATGGCTAAAACCTAAATATGACTAAGGTAAATTAGCCATATTTAGTAGCAGCTGTCCTGAGACATGTTCCATGCCCATGTTCCTGACAGATAGGCCTAAGTCCAGAAACGCCCTCTCATGAACATCTGACTGCATCAGACCTCTGTCTGTCTTTCTGACCCCTCACTCTAGGCATATTCTTTTGATATAATACGACCTAAACATGTTATATAAATGATGCAAGACACAGAAAGTCACAACATTAGCATGCAGGGGGACAAAAGAAACACTTCTTGTCACTGTAGGGGGACAAAATTAACAAGTGGTACTTTCGTCCCGACATGAACTCCTGACTTTTAAACCCGATTTACTATTACACTGAAAAACTCAGAAAATTCAAACTTCAGGATGTTACAGCACTAAAAAACCTGTAGATTGATCATTACCGTGACACATGAAACGAGAAACACAACTAATTTGAAAAATTACCGCTTCCATAATTTACTTATTGTACTCAAAAACTGCTTTCCAGATCTGTCCGTGGGAAACAATGACAAAATCATGTGATGTTTCTCAGCTCTGTCAAGGGTTGCATGCTGAATGTGCTGTCAAAGCTTGGAAAGCAAATGTAGTCAGGGCTCTGAGAAAATCGCTTTGTTACTTTCAGTCCCGCTTGTGTCGAAAAATGCGTTTTTATATCAGTTTTGCACTTGTTAACACTATTGGGTAGGCTTAGGGTTGGGTTTGGCATAGGGCATATTTCCAACACAACAGAGCATTAACTTTTAACAATAGTCCCCAGATATTTGAACTCTGAACTGCCGCAATACGTATCTGAAGCAGCGTAATAAAAACACAGCAATACGTACCTATATCAACGTAATAAAAACGTGCCAGGGTTCAGGTATTGAACCAGTGTTTCTTCTTCTTTTTTAAACTGCCACAAAATGTGCAGTAAGGTACATAAAAACGGTGCTGCAAAAAAGTACCCCAATGTACATATTTTTATGAGACTGGGTTAAATATAACATGCATGCGCAGGCAGCTTTAATCACCTTTTTGGTAACTTCATGACTTAACTGACGACATAACTACGACACTGCATGCATGTAGTTTTTTCTGCACTTTGATATGAAATCATACAGGCTACAGCACGTGCCGGCGCCTTTGTGCACGCGTTACTTTTTCCCTAGTGCTGACGTGAAGTTGGAGTGCACATCTGAAACGTCTCCTGTTTAATGTAGTTGTAAAGACATTTTGCATCTAAATAAAACCGATTCTTGTAAAGAAAAAAGAGATAGAAGCAGCAGCTGTGAGTGGGAAGGCTCCACCCCTGCGGTAACTGCGTTAAATATGGAAAAATTAATTGTTAACACGCTAATTTTGACAGCAGAATTTTTCCGTGCAGAAGCGGAGATCGTTATACTGTACGCATCGCATTACATCGCAAACACACATTCCGGAAAATCTCTGGCAGTGTGAATGAACCAGAATCAAATGATTCCGGGACAAATCACAGGACACATTATCCAAGTATTTGCCGTAATCGCTGTGTGAAAGAGGCTTAAGAGAACGCCAAGCGCAATTCTTGGCCAGAGTGAAATCGCCCAAAAAATGGGCGGTACTCCATATAATGTGACCTGATGCTGATTTGACTATATATATAATGAAGAAACCACCCCTGATGGTGAGTAAATGATGATAAATGAAGAAAATGTACCATTTTTATAATACACTTTGATCACTGTTCCTATACACAAAAACACAGGACCTTATGGTAGTCACATGTATTAATGTCATAAAGATTTCAAGGAAATCAGGCTGAAAATATAGTTTAATACATCTTGGTAAAAAACAAAATTGAGAATAAAGAAGCTTCTTCATGTTCAGAGGCAGTGGTTTTCAAACCCTGGTCTTAAATATAGAAGGAAAATGTATATATGTATGTAACAAAGTTCAAGGCTCAGGGAAGAAGGAAGCAGGAACCAGCAAACGTAACTTTAATTACAAAAACATAAACAAAATGAAAAGTAGCTGCCTCACGGCAGAATTAAATGCATAGGCTATTTGTATTTGCGCTTTAGAGAGAATCAAACTTTTCTATTTACAACGTGTTTTTGCAATGATTAACATTGTAGCCCATCAGACATATCTGTTGATTTGAGTGCAGTGGCCAATCAGAGGCTTTTCAGTTAGTCAGAATCCACACAGTTTTAGGGTTGCTCTTATAAAAAGTTTGAAAACCACTGATCTGAGCCACAGTTTCCTTTCCTTCATACACTATATTCTTGAGTTGTATACGTGAGCTGGAGAAAAAGCTCATGACACACTGTGAAATACAGGGGTTGGACAATGAAACTGAAACACCTGGTTTTAGATCACAATTAGTATGATATTGGGCCTCCTTTTGCAGCCAATACAACATCATTTCATCGTGGGAGTGACAAATACAAGTCCTGCAAAGCAGCCAGAGGGATTTTGAGCCATTTTCCTCTTGCAGAACAGTGGCCAGGTCACTATGTGATGCTGATGTGGGAAAACGTTTCCTGACTCGCTCCTCCAAAACACCCCAAAGTGGCTCAATAATATTCAGATCTGGTGACTATGCAGGCCATGGGAGATGTTCAACTTAATTTTCATGTTCATTAAACCAGTCTGTCACCAGTCTTGCTGTGTGTATTGGTGCATTATTATCCTGATACAGAGCACTACCTTCAAGGTACAATGTTTGAACCATTGGGTGCACATAATGAAACTTTACACTCTGCTCTAACTGGTGTAATGTACAATAAGTGAAGATTGGGCACCAGACAGCGCAAATATAGCCATGAGACCTCCAATACTATATTGCCGAGTGTTTCAGTTTCATTGTCCAACCCCTGTACTTCCTGTGTCATCTTCATGTGATTACTGTAAAGCATAGTCATGCACCATTTTTATGGTGCTGAGTAGTTGATATGTTAAGCTGTGTGACACAAACATCTAAGAGTGTTTAAAACTCTGAGAGTGTATATGAAGATATAAGTATAAAAAGAGTGTGGTAAACAGTTCATTTACTGTTTAATGCATTCAGACCTCAGGAAATCCGTCACTATAAAACAGTCACTGATAAAGCCTGGTAAAACCAACTGTTGCATCACAATACAAATATTGAGCAACCCTAGTTGTGATTCCAAATGATGTTCCTATTATGTGAAACATCAGTAAATATTTTATGTGCTTTGAATTTTTTATCTGCTTGACCACACACATAATAGTCTTTCCAAGCTGTTTGCTGCTGACATGCTCTTAATCTTGGCTATTGTACATATAGTAGCAGTGAATTAAACTAAAACAAAAGTGTATCTTTGGTTGCATAAAGATGCATGGTGATTAAACAGAATTCACAATGATTATGCAGATGACTTTACAGGTTTTATGCAGTTCTGTAGTTGGCGCTTCTTTAGTGATGCCTGGGGGATGTTTCTCAGATGCAGAAGCATGAGAGAGTGAAACTGAATGAACAAGCAGTTTAGATATATTACTTTTTGTTTTGGCAGAAACCGTTAAAAGTGCTCTATATAGTATAAATTAGGGATGTCACAATACTCAATATAATATCGAACCGTTCGGTACGACATCCACGGTTCAATACGCGCTTGTGAATTGCGGTTTTTCGGTTTTGCATTTAAATAATTTCCTTGTTTTATTTCTCTCCGAATTTGTTGTATGTTTGCCCGCGATTTCACATGCTGAGATGAGGAAACGCTTCCCCGCTTGTATTTGAAAAAGCAACACACGCAGAGCATCTTCCATTCTAATGACATTCAGTGATAAGCTTTTCTAAACCTGTTGTCCAACAAAAGAGTTATAAAAACAAAAGTTCTAAAAAAAACATTATACCTTGTTTTTAATTCACAACATTTGTCCAGTGTTTGAAATAACTTCCTTATGTGATCTGATGTGGATTCTCATCACAGAATGAGGCAGACAATAAATTCTATACTCATATTCTATGTATGTCGATTAGCATTGGCTTATGAAAAAAATAAGCAGACATTTACTACACCACGCCTTTTCCAGAGTGCATAGGTTTACGGGAGTATTTTGTTAATTTGTCGCAAAAAAATGGCAAGATATCATAACCAAACCGAACCGAAAACCGTGGATAAAAACCGAGGTACGTATTGAACCGTGGACTAACTGTATTGTTGCATCCCTAGTATAAATGTGTGTAGTATGAATGTAATCTGAACATACTTGTAACAGATGGCGTGACAACAGAGTAGGGTATCCAAGTGCAAGCTTAATTTAAAAAAGTGTAGTCAAAACAGGCAGGGTCAAACACCAGCAAAACAACAATGTCACAAAGCAAAACAAAGGGCTAATAGAAAAAAGGAGGCAATGGTCAGGGCAGGCAGCCAACAATCACAAAAAAACACAAAGCAGTCCAAGATTAAACAACTAGGCATGGCACGGCAATACAACCAAGGGAAAACAGGAAACCAGGTAACACGTTGGACTCTTTGTCCACTTACAGCTAAATAACACTTGTTGCGCTCCATTAGACACACACTCTCAAACTTTCTTAAGCACTTCCCCTCGGGAGGATCCGTGCTGCCGTTTTGAAGTGTGTTCCAATTCGTGAAGTGGACGAGAGAAGTTTATATGGGCAGACCCTCTATTTTGAGGGAGCAAGTCTGCTTCATATGCACACTTCAGGCTGCTCCATGGACCACAATACAACATGATTGTGATGCCTCCAGTGGTGGACAGTAACAAAATTGTTTTACTTTGTTACTGTACCTAAGTACATTTTTCAAGCATTTGTACTTTACTGGAGTAGTTTTATTTTGAGTAACTTTTACTGATGCTGTGAAAAGTAAGTTACTAATGTCAAAATTTAGGATTAATTATTGTAACTGAAAATCATATTTAAGTCAAAACTTGGATCAACTAGCCGAGTAGACAGATACAAATGTTTATTCATAACCATACTGAAAATAAGTCTAACAAACTAACAAGCTTGCTGGTGATAAGTTGAGGTCATTTTTAGATATAAATTCCAAATATGTTTATTCAACCATCTAGATAGATTACATCTGAGGGAAAAGGAAAGGATGTTATGTTCAGAACATGGTAACTACAGTAATTATCAAAATGAGAAGTGATGCCCTCTGGGGGCATTTTACCAGGGGTGTTTTTATATTTTCCTTAAAATGTTCTCCCTAACTTCAGGCCTTATTCTTGTGTCGTATAAAACTGTGACGTTCTGCAAAACAACAAGCTTTAAAACACTGTTCTTACTGGTGAAAATTAGATGGTCAAATCTGTTTTCTCTCAGGTATATCGCAGTATAGGCTTTACAGTGAACATTACTACATCACTCTCAGCAACAACAAACAATAAAAATATATTTTGACTCCATATAGTGGTTATTTCGGGGAAAACCCAGGTATTTTGAGCAGTAGGATTATAAAAAATATATGCTAATATAAAATGTAATTAAGTAGCATATATAAAATTGCAAAATAAATCTATCTGTACTTTTTATTTAAGTACAGAAAAAATTTAGTACTTTTGTACTTTCACTCAAGTAAAATTGAAAAAGGAGTACTTTTACTTTTTCTGGAGTAATATTTTGCGAGTGAAGGGCATACAAAAATGGACTGAAACGCAGGCGTAGTGTGTGTGTCAGTGCGATGATTGGGAAGAATAGCAGGGCCTGGATTCATAACAGAACCCCCCCGCCTCGAAGGAGCGGCTTCCAGGCGCTCCACAAGCACAGTCCAGGGGGGGGGTGGAGGGGAGGCAGAACAGGGGAAGGGATCGAGGACCAGGTCCACGTGGAGGACTTGGAGACTAAGACAGCACAGGGAGCCAGGGCAGAGCTGGCAGGGCAGGAAGCCAGGGTGGAGCTGACGACCACCAGGACAAGCAGGCAGAGCTGATGACCATTAGGGTGGAGCTGAAGACCAACACCAAAGAGCAGATGGGACCAAAGATCTCCATGGTAGAGCAGGAGACCACCAGGATGGAGTTGATGGAGCTGAGGACCACAGCTGAGCTGGAGACCTCAAAGGAGCAGAAACAGAGAGCATAGAGAGTTTATTGGCAGCCCCAAGGCAGCCATGGCAGAGTACTCACACAGTTTAGGATTAGCTTCTTGGGCAGGAAGCACAGAGAGTTAATAAACAGCCTCCTTGGTTGTGGTATGACAGGCAGACAGCTCAGAGATGGCCTCTATGGCCATGACAGGGCATGCAAGGGAATCAGGGACGGCCTCGTGGCCATGGCAGGACAGGCAGAGAGCTCAGAGATGGTCTCCTTAGCCATGACAGGACAGGCAGGGAGCTAAAGGGCAACCTCTGTGGTTGAGACAGGGCAGGCAGGCAGAGAACTCACAGGCTGGCACCAACACAGGATTGAGTTCTAAGGCTTGAGTGAGCTCTGGAGTGGACTCATGAACTGGAGCAGGCCCTGGGGAAGAATTAATGGACTGGATGTGGTGCAGATTCTCGGACTGGAACAAGCTCAGGAAGAGTCATAGAGCAGTGTGTAGCCCAAAGGGCCACGGAAGGTGGGACAAACTCTGAGAACACTAGCTTGTGGGTGATGACCGGTAAAACGGGAGTGGCATCCATGATGGCTGAAGACTGTGCCGTAACATTCATGACGGTTGGAGGCTCTGGTCTGGCGTCCATGATAGCTGGAGGCTCTGAGCTGGTGCCAATTTTGTGAAGGGGCTCTGGACTGGCGCCCATCTTGTGAAGAGGCTCTGGGCTAGCAGCCATCTTGTGGAGATGCTCTGGTCTGGCAACCATCTTGTGGAAAGGTACTGAGCAGCCCTTTTGGGACGAGACTCTGGAATGACAGCTGTGATGTGAAGAGGTTCTGGAGAGATCAGAGAGATATGAAACGCCCAGGAAATTCTGAATGTGGTCCCCTAGGGAACGCATTCACTGACGGAAGTGAACTAACCTGACTGCTGGGTCCATGATTGGCCTGGATCGCTCAATAAAGCCGCTAGATCTGAGTCTTTTGTAATGGACAGAGTAGGGGATCCAAGTGTAAGCTTTATTAAAATAGCATAGCCAAAACAGGCAGGGTCAAACACCAGCAAAACAACAATGTCACAGGGCAAAACAAAAAGGTAATCCAAAAAACAGACAATGGTAGGGGCAGGCAGACAGGCAAACGAGCACAAAAGCCACAAAACAGAGATTAAAAAACCTGGGCAAGGCATGGCAACACAAGGCAAGGAAAACAGGAAACGAGGTAACGTTTTTAAATTATCTGCTTACAGCTAAACAAGACTCAGCAATATGTGTGTGTCAGTGTGCAACTTAAATAGCCCACTAATGGGAAACAGGTGAGTCTGTGATCAGTTCCTGGCAAGAATATATATATCCTCTTCGAGCAGAGAAACAAATATATATATATATATATATATATATATATATATATATACAATTTCTTCAGTCTGTTATTTATCTTATGAAATATTTTCATTCTATTCCACTGTATCTCTGATGATCTGTTGATCTGTTTTAGAGAAGGTTTTGCTTGAAAGGGAAAAAAATATTTAGTTAGTTTTGTCTATATGTGACCATTTGCATTTAAGCCATTTGGTAGATAACCAAATTTATCACACTGAAAAGGTTTTGATAACCCTGTCTCGCTGATAATGTTTCATGATTGTGTATCTTGCAGCTGAGACTCTGCATGCCCTCTGCAACGGGATCTGCTCACTTGTGTGTGTGTCAGTCAGGGTGTGCCTTTGCCTGATATTCACTGGACTCTACGAAACAGCACTGATTTTAACATGGTCAAAACATCAATTACAACAGAACAACAGAACTCGTTACGAGTATGTATGTCAGAATTTCTTTCTGATGAAACCTAAAGAGCATTTGATTATGCTGTTTGGCAGTCAACTGCAAAATCTCAGGGCCAGCAGCTCATCGTCAGTGCAAGAAAAGTGATCCTTCCAGAAACATTGCTGTTTTAATGTAAGGAATTGAGAATTTATGTTGCCTCCAAGGTGCTGTGGTAAAGTTGGTCTCACTAATACAAAAAAATGTAAAATCTAAAACTTTTTAAATTGCATATAAATGTTATCAATTCTGATCTGTTCAATGCACAGGTAGTTCCAAATAAGTTTAATCACTTTCGCTTCATGTTGGGTGGTTCTTTGTCTCCACGTTGTGCATTAACATCTTTAATGCACAGCTAGCCATGCATTATCCCTTATGTACATAACAATGAAACAGTGCCACAGGACGGAGACAAACATCAGAAACTGGCTTTCAAAACTGGACTCCTCATAGAACCATTTTTCAATAAAAGATCTGAATCTGAACACCCCATTTAACTGCTTTACAGGTGTGCAAAAAACAAAATAAAGATATTTGCGTTTAAGTACAAGTGAGTTAAGGTTTATCCAGAAAAAGTATAAATTTCATCACATGATGGAAGTCCTAAAAAAGAAATAAAAATGTTTCAGTCTGTTATTTAATTCCAAACATTACTCCTGGTCACAGGCTTTCCTAAATATTTAGTTTATACATTTGTTTATAAGTTTAATGGTGCAATGATCAACTATTTAGTAGCATGTATATTTAGTACCTATTTACGGCACAACTACACTTGGGTTTATCCTGTTTGGTGCAGTCGGCCTATTGACGCTTTTTAAGGCATTGAAAGATCAACGTTTATGTTTCCAACTAAAGTTCAGCTCCTACAAACAGAGCTGCTTGTGTTCAATATGGAGTTTTATTTACTCATGCTCATGAAGGTCAATGCAAAATGCATTTCATCATGTCAAAGATTGCAAACAGAAAATGTTGCATGACAAATATATGTTCATTCTATGCCATGTTTACCTTCCTCCTTTACCTTCTAAGATGCTTGTACACAAATAATACTGGTTGTATTGTCTACTTCCCAGTCCTATTAAACAAAGCCATGACAGTAATCTCTGAATATCTTTTGAGGGTTTTGCTTTGTTTGATTTAAAAAAAAAAAAAAAAAAAGGAATTTAAGGCATTTACCAGAAAGGCATGTGGCAAGGACTCAATGCAGGAACAATGGGCTTTTATTAATACAACAGTCAACATTTCAAGTGGATCAAAAAAGTTCATCAAAGTTGTCCCAAGACAAGAACAGGAATTGTTTTGGTATTAGAACAACTTAATAAAAGGTTTTGATCCACCTCAAATGTTCACTACTGTATTAAAAATAAACCTAAAACCAACAAAACTACCCTGAGAGGGGAGAAGGCAGCAGGCAGGCCAAGACAGGACACAGCATGGCAAGGCAAAACAGGATCAGGCAAGGCAGGACAAGACTGTAAACAACAGCAGTACATTAAACCAGGGATAGGCAACATCTGTCCTGGAATGCTGATGACCTGCAAAGTTTAGCTCCAACCCTGAAAAAAACACCTCACCTGCTTATAGCCCTAGTAACTCTGAAGACCTTGATTAAGTTGTTCAGGTGTGTTTGACTAGTGTTGGAGCTAAGCTCTGCAGGACAGTGGCTCTCCAGGACCAATGTTGCCGATCCCTGCATTAGACAATGAACTGGCACAGGACTGCAAACACAAGGAGAATAAATAGGGAACAAACAAGGAGGGTAATGAAGGACACCAGGCGGGGCACCTGGCATCCCTAATGAGGAACGCCAAAAACAAGACAGGAACATGACAACACAAGACCAGCTCAAACATGACTACATAAGACAGAAAGGGTCAAACAACAAAGACAACAAGGGAAGGGAAGGAGGGGAGCCAAGACAGTGCCAACGAATCAGCCCAGGAAGTCATTAGAAGGAACCAGGGAGGGATGGGAGGGTTGAGCCAGGGAGGCTCAGACAGTTCTGGAGTCCTGGCAGAAGGCCAACAGGAACCCCAGCGGACAGCCAGGGCAGGGCCGGAGGGATGGACCAAGCGGACTCCAGTGCATCTGGAGTCCCAACAAAGGGTCAGGGAGAAAGGTCAGGCAGGGCTTGGCAGGCAGCAAGGCCAGAGTGCCTGGGTGGAGGCAGCAGGGTGTTCATCAAGGGTGGAGCCGGCATGGCAGGAAGCAAGGGTGGTGGTGCCACCAGGGCAAGGAGCTTGGGCAGCTTTGGGATGGTCTTCGGGCTGGGAGCGGGCTCTGGGACAGTCTCCGGGCCTTTTGGGAGAGAGGAAGACTTTTTCCTCCTCTGTTTACGAGAGTGATGTGCTGCAGCATTTTCGGGCTCAGTAGAGGTGGCTGATGAGGCGAGGCTATTCTTCCTCGTCCTTCTCCGTTTACAGGTCATCAGAGGGCTGGGGCTTCCACTGATTGGTGGAAGGGGGGAACAGTCAGTGCGGTGGGACTGTGCTTTCCGGCTCTCCAGGATGGAAGACGTGGTAAACGAAGTCCTAAAAACAAAGATTCCACAGCTTCTCCATCTCCCAAGGCTGAGAGGCTGATCGAGGCAGATGTTAAAAACCTCCTTAATATCAGCCTCACTGTAGTCCAGATGGTCCACTTCAGTTAGGAATTTGCAGGCAAAGTCCCTCACGTCAGCCCCCTGATTTACATGCTGGACCAATAGCTGGCGGGTGGAAAATCCAGTGGAGGAAGATGGAAAAAGGAAGATGCCCATCTCTGCTGAGTCCTCTTTTGGTCAGTTCGTACTGTCAGGGCTGGGTGAAGGGATGAGGCAAGGACACAATGATGCAGGAATGATAGGCTTTTAGTAATAGTAAAACAACAACAACAACAACAACAAGAACTACCCAGAGGGGGAAAACAGGCAGGCAGGGCAGGCCAGGGAACGGCACGGCACTGCAAGACAGGTTCAGTCAGGGAAGGGCAGGGCTGGAAACAACAAGCATGCATTCGACAACAAACTGGCACAGGACTGCAAACACAGGGAGAATAAATAAGGAGCAAACAAGGAGGACAACAGGTGGGGCAACTGAACCAATAATCAGGTAACAAGAAGGGCAGGGTCAAAACAATAGACATGAGAGCACATGCCACACAGAAACTAACCAAACAAAAGCCATGTGCTTTACACAAAACAAGACAACATGAAAGCAGCCAGTGAAAAGCGTAAGCTGCGTGTTCAACACAGAACATGAACTACATGCTACACAAAACACAACAACATACACGGACAGAAGAACACAAGGCCCAAGTGAACTCAAGACCGTGCACTCACACAAGAAGACAGAACATGGAGCTTAAGTGTCCGAACCCCACCACAAAACTTAAACTGAACAAGACATGAGTGCCAGGATCTGAACACCACACCCCAATATGAAACAGCGTGACGCTGATCAATTAAAATACTTTGATAATGTATGCACACAAATATGGTTAAAACGTTAGCTAAGCACTATAACAACATGATATTCACAAGGTAATCTGGAGTCAAATGGTTTGCGCAGACATACGTATTTAGATGCACATTACCTTTAAAAAATAAAAGTAATCCACTGCATCCTCAGCAGCTCACTCTTGGGATATCCAAACACAGAACACCAAGATTGCTTACGAGGCATTACAGCAGCTCCAGCACGGAGAAAATAGAAGACAGCGTACATCCAAACACAACTCACTGAGGATGGAAACTACGGCAACGCAGGACTGTCAGTCAGACGCTGTGGGCGGGGCCTAAACTGTGATGTCACACTGCTTTGAGAATCAAAACCGCATGTTTAATGAGATTGGTTTGGTTTAATGGGGATTAAAAAAATAAGGAATGGGTGGATTTATATCATTGTAGGGTGGTTGTGTTCACACACTGCCAATACAATAGCACACTGAACTGTAATCAGTCTAGCATCAAGAATCACTGATAAAGAAAGTTTCATCTGGGGAGATCAAGAGGAAGAGGAAGCCATTCCCTTCTAAAAATGAAACATTTAGGAGCCAAATGTAAAATAGTTAAAAAAAAAAAAAACGCAAAATACTTAAATGCCATTGTGTATTGAAGAATACTATTATTCATTCGCAGAAACAAACTTTTGTTTTAAAAATGTATATTTTATTACACACTGACATATGAACCAATTAGTAAATAAAACGATGCAAGTCTCACAAATTTACACAAATGTTGTACATTACAGTAATGGTTCCCCTTTCAATTGGAATGTAACATTACCAAAAACGGACTAAAAATTAAGTGAGGAAGTCAAGCTGAGAACTCAGTAATGGTTATGAATAATTCACTGACTGAGCAGATCTGATTCCGAATTCATAAGTTCAATAAAACGTATGCTGTGTCTTGTTGTTGCATACAGAGAACAACTGTGCTTATTTTTTTATTTTATTTTTTATTTTTTTTGACAAAACTTCATAAGAACACAAATGTTTTTTGGAACATTTTAATTTTTGTCACATTTCGCTGTCTGGAGCCCTATGTTTACAGACATTACAGACATAGTGATATGAGTATCTGCATTCTGGTAAATAACATGGTCCGCACTATTTCCTATTTTCACAGCAAATGTGGACATCAGTCTAAACACTAAGGTCCTTGTAGCTAGAAACCAAACTTACATCCTGCAGACTTCCAGATCTCTGCCTCGGTAGTAATCCAAATATAACATGGAAGGGGCTTGGCTCAAAACAATATTTACTTTGCAAATACCCATTGAAAAGGAAAAATTATTTGATGTACACAGAACGGCTCCTTTATGCGCCCATCTTTGAGAATTAAAGCAGAGGTCAATATTTTTGTGTTGGAGTGTCTACAATAATAGAGGAAGTGAAAGATGATGGACAATCCAAGAATAATTTGGAGAACTGAACAGCAACATGGTGCTCATGCAAAAACAGACAGATATTAGTAAAAAAAAAAAAGGACTATATAATATTTGACTTCACCTCACTTATTTAATGTATAACTTTTTCCTGCTTATAGGATATATACACTTTTATGCGAAAGTTTGGGGACCCCTTGCAGAATGTGAAAATGTGAATAATTTTAACATAATAAGAGGTATCATACAAAATGCATGTTATTTTTAATTTAGTACTGTCCTGATTAAGATATGTTACATAGAAGATGTTTACATATAGTTCACAGGACAAAAACTGAGCACTGTTCTTCAGAAAAATTCCCCAGGTCCTGCAGATTCTTCAGTTTTCCAGCATCTTTTGCATATTTGAACCCTTTCCAGCAGTGACTATAATTTTGAGATCCATCTTTTCACACTAAGGACAATTAAAGGGACTCAAACACAACTATTAAAAAAGGTTCAAATGCTCACTGATGCTTCAGAAGGAAACACAATGCATGAAGAGCCAGGGTGAAAACTTTTTGAATTTAAAGATCAAGGTAAATTGTACTTAATTTGTCTTCCGGGAAACATGCAAGTATCTTCTGTTGCTTCCGAAGCGCAGTACTAAATGGAAAAAAAAATATACCTCAACAAAATAAGAAAAAATTGGACATCTTCATCTTGTTCAAAAGTTTCACCCCCCACTTTTAATGCATTGTGTTTCCTTCTGGAGCATCAGTGAATGTTTGAACCTTTTTTTAATAGTTATGTTTGAGTCCCTCAGTTGTCCTCAGTGTGAAAAGATGGATCCCAAAATCATACAGTCATTGCTGGAAAGGGTTTAAATATGCAAAATATGCTGGAAAACTGAAGAATCTGCAGGACCTGGAGGACTGTTCACACACAGTATTAAGAAACAAGAGTTCCCAAACTTTTGAAGGGGGTTATTTTAATAACTTTTTTTGTCTTTTGGACTATATGTAAACATCTTTTATGTAAAATATCTTGCTCAGGACAGTACTAAATAAAAAAATACTGTGCATTTTGTATGATCTCTCTTATTTTGTTAAAATTATTCACATTTTCACAGATTCTGCAAGGGGTTCCCAAACTTTCACATAAAAGTGTAAATTCCTCCTTTCTCTTCTAAGAATTTCATATGCAAATAATTCTAGTTGTATTATCTGTCCACTGGTCAATCCTGTTAATCAAATCCAAGTCACTCATATCTCTGAGGATCTTATAAGGTTTTATAGGTTTAGAGGTTTTTTCTGCTTGATTTAAAGGAGGCCTATTATGCCCCTTTTTACAATGTGTAATATTAGTCTCAGGTGTCCCCAGAATGTGTCTGTAAAGTTTCAGCTCAAAATAGCCCACAGATCATTTATTATATCATTTTGAATATGCCCATTTCAAGTGGAAGCAGTAACACGCTGTTTTCTTTCATGTCTCTTTAAATGCAAATGAGCTGCTGCTCCCTGCCCCCTCTTCCAGAACAGGGCTGTGCCTTTACAGCTTGTTCCTCAGATACTCTGGTTTCGATTATCATGTCTATCATGCTCAAATCATGCGTTTTAAAGCCTTATTAGTTTAAACTTCTGATATAGGGTTTTTTGAGCACACACATCTGAAGCATGCACACAGAAAGTGGCTGTCACACTTCATGTGAGTACTAAACCAAGTACTCTTTAATGTCTTATTGCACTTAAACTGTCAAATATACACACAAGTTTATGTTAAAAACACACGAGTTACAAAAACAGTCGGTTATGTCTGTGAAGGTAAACAGCTGGGAAAGAAATCGCATGTTTATATTAGATATGTGTGTCAGCAGTGTAATATACAGTAAATAAATCAATAAATTGACTGCTGTCTTGCCTCCTCTGAGGCTGCGACTCTAAATAGTGTTCTGTGCTTATCTATGCAGCCAACGACAGAACAGTTAGCAAGCTTTGCTTGAACTTTTGCCATAGCATTAGAACTGGTGCACTGTTGTTGTATATTAAACAAAATGAGGCCATTGTGGGTGGAAGCATGCAGATCAAGGGCCAATAATATTATAGTAAGATCCCCTTTCTATGTCACAGGGGAGCAAAATCTGATGCGCTTGTTTTTCATATGCTTGCAGAAAAAGGCTTACCAAAACAAAGTTACTGGGTTGACCTTTTTCACGTTTCCGGGTTGGCAGATGCACCAGGGACCCGATTATAGCACTTAAACAAGGAAAAAGTCAGATTTTCATGATATATATTTATATATATATATAAAGTTCACAAATGTATGTTTCAAACTCCAGAGGAGAAGAACGTGGGGAGATCAAGATTTAGTACATAATCTCATCATACCGTTCTCTTAAAACACACAGGATGAAGTTAACAGCTGCTCAACATGAGACATGTCTGGTTTTGATCTTTGTTTTACAGCTTTGGATCAGATTGGATCAAGTAATGGGTTGCTCCTTCCAGGAAGTGAGATCAAGTTCAGTGAGAAACTGTGAGTCACAAAGCAGTCATGAAGTGTCAGCTGCATTTTTCTGTTTTGATCTTATAAATGTTTTATGCAGGCAACTATGACTTTGAATTGCAACTGGAAAAGAGCTTCATCACTGCCGTGGCAGGATGTGGCCAAAAGATCTGATTCAGAGGAAGCCCTGAGTTTCCCCTCAGCCCACCAATGGTGGAGGAACAGGCCAATCTAATGTGGCCACTACGTTTCCCTGAACATGAATGCAGCATTATTCTATGGGACTTCAGTGGGCATGAAAGAATCAAAGAGTACGGTCTCATGTTAAAATGGGGAACAAATGAAACACATAAATTTGACTCGTTTTTCGTTAGATTTATGCATACTACTTTTGTAACAGTTTTGACAGTGTAACAGTTTCTCTTTTTTCTAAGACTGGTCATATATGGCCACGTTTACACAGCAGCAGAATAATAAGGTTGTCGGTACCGTATTTTAGTCCTTAATACGGCTACGTTCACACACAGTAAGGTTATTTACGGGTGTGACAACCGTATTCTCTAACAGAACTCACACCGTACATTTTCAGGACTCACAACCGCATTATTGGAACTCACGCACTGTGTGAACGGAACAGGACAGGACCGGTCAACTAGTTGTCTGTCACGTCATACAGTGAGAGAGAGCCGCTCTGCCGCATAAACGCTCATCTACCGTGTGCTTCGTGCTCTAATTTGTGGTAACTTGCAGTGGCGAAGAAATGAGCTGCGTGTCATCTAAAAGTTATATATCTAGTCTCCACCGGAGCCGCTCCCTCCCGTCAGTTTTGCGTTCTTCGCGCGGCTCAAATGCTCCTCTCTTTACTCAAATTGAAAAGCTGCTTTTGTTTACAGACACTGTTATATTTTTAGTGTTGGTTATGAGGCATATTTCAGTGTTCCAGAATGATGTTTTTGTGTTTGTGTTTGTGTGTTTACAGTAAAAGAGGCAGCATAAGACGGGCAATCTAAAAATAATATGGAGAGCTGAACAGCAATATGATGCTCATGCAAACACACAGACACTCATGGTGTTTGATGTGGTGAAATGTCACTGCCTGCCTACACTGTCTCTTAAAACACACAACACTATTTAACATCAGTAAAAATGCATCACATTCTGCCCACGTGTTCTCACATTTTCATGAAATCTCAGTCAAATCTCGGGTGAAATACAAAATGTCACTAAAACAAATCGTGTTAAAACACCATACTAATGTGCAATGCGTAAAGTCTTTTTTTCAAATGTCGTGTTTGAGTAACAATTGAAATAGCCACAAGATGGAGACAAACACCAAACACTGTCTAAACAAAACTGCATTGCTCATAGAATCATCATCAAGACCACAAATCTGCTTCCTTTCTTTGCATTAGGTTTGCAAGAATAAAAAATAAGTATTAGTGCTCACGAAAGTCATAGTTTATTAAGTGTGCTCAGAGATGACCAGAGGCAAATGACCATTTTTAGAAGTGCATGCAAAATAAGTAACGTATCCATGGCAAAAATGATCACATCACTGTAAAAAAAGATAAAAATAAAAAAAATAAGTCAGTGCTTTAGATTTGAGGTCATGACTGTGTGCATTTAGTTAAATACACTTTAAAATAAAATTCAATATGTTAAAGTCAATGTGAAGCTATATTAAATAGGTGTTCGCCATTTGTCACACCACAGAAAATAAGTGTCATTAATGGATTAGTTCACTTTCAGAACAAAAATTTACAGATAATGTACTCACCCCCTTATCATCCAAGATGTTTGTGTCTTTCTTTCTTCAGTCGTAAAGAAATTATGTTTTTTGAGGAAAACATTTCAGATAGGGTACGTCTAAATACTCCCGTCTCATTTTCTCCTCCAACTTCAAAATCATCCTACATCGCTGATCTCCTTTGCATGTTCACTTTGTAAACTCTGGGTTGGTGCTTTTGCAGCGATATAGGGCGATTTTGAAGTTGGAGGAGAAAATGAGATGGGACATTTTAGAAATATTGAAAATTGTGTAAATTAATCTAACACCTAGAAATGAACGTCAATTAACAATGAGAAAATATTTTTTTATTAATATTAACCTATATTAATGAATGCTATAAAATGGTGTATTGTTCTAAAGTGTTATCAGTGGATCATGAACCGCCTTGAGGTCCACTTATAATGTTATGAACATTTTTACATTGGACACTGCTGTGATTTAGGTTTAAAACACATAAATAATTTCAATAAATAATCACTGTCAGATCCATTATAGGCAGAACAGCATCGTCTTTCAGTTCCAAACGATCCCAGTCAAGAAAGAAGGGTCTTATCTAGCGTAACGATCGGTTATTTTCATAAAAATAATACAATTTATTTACTTTTTAATCTCAAACGCTCATCTTGTCTTACTCTGCCTGGACTGTTTTTGTTCCGGTTCATGACAGTTAGGGTATGCTGAAAAACTCCTATCTTACGTTCTCTCTCAACTTCAAAATCGTCCTATATCGCTGTTTTACCTTTTTGGTTAAGGATGATTGAGCTTCTTTGCATGTTTACTTTGCAAAGTCTGGGTCGGTACTTCTGCAGAGATGTAGGATGATTTTGAAATTATTTTTGAAGCTGAAGGAGAAAATACGATTAGAGTTTTTCGACATACCCTAACTGTCATGAGCCAGAATACACAGAGTTCAACGAGAGCAAGGCAAGACGAGCATTTGAGATTAAAAAGCATTTAAATTGTTTTTGTTTTTTTTTGTTTTTTTTTTTAAAGAAAATAATAACTGATCGTTTCACTAGATAAGACCCATTTTCCTCGGCTGGGACAACCGCATTTGGGATTGTTTGAACTGCATTTTGGAAGTTCAAAATCGGGGCACCATATCAGTCCATTATATGAAGAAAAATGCTGAAATGTTATCCTCAAAAAATATAATTTCTTTACGACTGAAGAGAGAAAGACATGAACACCTTGGATGACAAGAGGGTGAGTACATTATATGTGAACCTTTGTTTTGGAAGTGGACTTCTTCTTTAAGGTCAGGAGGGCGCTGGAGCGATTGCTAATAGGCCTATTTCACAACGTGACGTCCGCGAGATGTTTTCAGATGACGAATGAACAGTACACAGTGCACCTTCCTTCCAGTAAATAGGATTAGGCTAGGCTTTGTGTTATGTTTATTACGAAACAAAGTCTCACATTTTAAATTCCATTTCATTAGGAAATTCATGCAGTAAATACCGTTTTGGCGCATTTTAATGTGGCATGATAGATCGTTGTAGCTTCTGTGTACTCGCCTGTGCCTAATCAACACATAGCAAAGATTCGGGACAGTTTAGTTTATGTTCTAGATCCAGTGCTCTGCTGCTACACTGGAGCGCACTCGCCACCAACTGGTGTGTGTGTGTGTGTATACAGCCAATTTTGATCGCCTCACATCTCCCTGAAAACTATCAACAACTGACACGCACTGACAATGAATGAATGAATGAATGAATGACTATCGTAACGGGCGGCAGCGCAACCCGAAGTACCGCTTCCCTACTTCCGTTCTCGGCCGCCATATTGTGAAATAGGCCTATGAACAAAGAGCTCTTTGCTATGAACAATGAAGGACAAGCGCAATGGACTACTTGCACAACTACTTCCGTGTTCTACCTGTTTTACGGCTCAGGAGTTTCCGGTTAGCCTTCAGTGCACCTACATTAAAAACCATATGCTGTGTTCACACCATTTCGTAATTACCGTAATTTCAAAATAACAACATGTGACGTTCTACTCGGAGCTGTTCACATCCTCATACTCGGAATTATGCTTTTCTATGGCAACACTATCAATGCCTAAACAGAGCCTATGTTGGTCAGGTGGTACAGCGGTCATGTGGTACAAGTCGTAGCTCTCAGTAGACTCCCAGGCTGCGTCCGAAAGCTTTAAAATGCTGCCTTTGGAGGCAGCATTCCAAGGCAGGAAGGCAAGGCACGTCCGAATTCTAATTCTGCTTCACATCCTGTCTCCGGAGGTAACTTCTTCTGATGGAATTTTGAAGGCAGCATAGATGTATCCTTCGCTGCCTTCGATTTCCCACAATCCTGTGCATGTGCGTCATATAGGCTATATAAATAAAGATATTCTGGTGAAATTAGACTTGTTACTTTATATAATAGATGAGATCTTGACCATGATATACTTTATGAATCTTAATAGTGTAAAAAGCATAATAAATAATATTGTTTGTAATAATAGTATTTAATTAAATGTTTACAATATTTACAATATACTACCAATAATAACGAAACAGCCACTAATAACAATGACCTGTTCTGCAATATTGCTTGCATCAGTGCTTTTATTTTTTATAAGCAAAAAGTAGCTGCGATTCTCAGTCGTCGTCTCCGTCGCACAGACCTTCGGTGGGTAATGACATCGAGGTCTTTATGTATTATTAAAGCATTTATATATAACTGTATAAGATCGTTTTTCTACAAAATCTACAACTTAAACGTTAGGTAACCTAGCAACGGCGTCACGTTCTGCTGCCTCTGAAGTCTGTCCGAAACTGTTTCTAGAGTTGCCTTCGCAGCCTTCGAAGTCACTGCCTGATAAGGCAGCAAGGCAGCAAGTCAGCTGACTAGGCTTTGGGAAGCAGCCCCAGTTCACAAGTTGTAATTAGGAGTTGTAGGAAGACGTGAACACTTTTTACAAGTTGGAATCTGGTAATTACGGGAATTCCGATATGGCGTGAACGCACCTATAGACTGTAAAAAAAACATGGACATAGTGTCCGTGACGTCACTCGTAGGTTTCTGAAGAGCATTTTTTGAAGCCTAAAGTGGGTGTGGCTGACCGCCGTCATCTTGACAGCGTGCCACTCGCGGATAATCGAAAATGCAACTTTCACTTTTATACTTGCTCAGCAAACGCTTGATATGGCAAAACGGACTAAGATGATAAAGAGCAAATTCAGTATAAACCTTACTGCTGTCAAACAATATACCAGCAGATATGAACGCGCCATAAGAAAGGCATTATGTGATATTAAAAGGACCAACTCTGTATAGGCAAGCAGACGAGCCCAGAACGCAATGCGTTAAATAGACGTTTTCCTCCCGTAGAAAACCAATATAAACAAAAAACAATGATATAAAACAGCTGTAGAGATTATTCTTTATAGAAAAACGCTAATGTACGCGGCGTCGCGTTTATTCTGGGCTCACCTGCTTGTGTGTAGTTGTTTTAATAATGAATAGGAGCATATTGAGTTTAGTCTTTATCATCTTAATCCGTTATGCCACATTATGCCACGTTTTGCGAAGGAAAACACTATATAGCCTACATATACATTCTATTAATAAACTGTATATCGAATTTGATCTTTTAATTGCATCTTAATACATTAAGCCATATTAAGTGTTAATGGTTGTCTACGGGAGGAAAACGCTTAATGAGAGACTTCATATTTTCTCATTCACATTCGTATTCTTTTGTTCATACTCTCGTTTAACTACCACAGCTTCTTGTCTCCACTGGTAACACGCAGGATTTGTGTGGATTGCAAGTCAAGTCGCAGGTAGCTGAGAGTGCAGGTGGCGATTGCGAGTGACATTGTAATTTAGTTTCTTTTTTCTTGTCTTCACCGCTATACTGTTGTTAAAATGTTGAGAGATTCATTAATATATATATATATATATATATATATATATATATATATATATATATATAAAATAAAGTAAAAAATAACATAGACTGCAAATGACGTCACTTGCGGAAGTGCAGTTGTCTGAGAGCGCAGGTGCATGTATGCAGCCAGACCCTGTTGGGCCTAACTCGACAGTAGTGACTGCACTTAGACAACAAATTAGATAGATCGCGATCTAACAAACTGCTCCATAAAGCACTGTAAGCAAGCAACAATTAGATAACTTGGCAGCAATAATTAATCGTAAATAATCTTTTAATTTTTTTTTCATTTTATAATGCAGATTATTCACTCAGTGCCAGCTGTCAGTCTGGGGCTGCCAATTGCCACGTGTGAGGACTGCTGTGTCAGCGTAACATGTATTAAAAATAAATTCAGTAACAGCAATTAAATCCCTTTTCTACCTTTTCTTGTAACTCGATAAAATCCATGGCAATGAACGTCATCGGAGATGTTTAATTCACAATCATTCTGAGCATTCTTCCTTGCTGGCGTTCAGCAATACACCGTCGTTCTTATAGATTAGGCTATTTTCATTTAATTCGATGCAAAACAATATGCTAAGTATGTCTTGCATCCTATAATGTTAGCGAACATTGCAAATAAATTCGCTGCAAAACGGTATTCACTCACGTTTAACGTTTAGTCTGGTTCTTACAGTCAAAAAAAAAAAATGAAATCACATTATCGCCGAGTTAACGAATGCTCACTAGGTTTTATGCAGATGTTACTATAATGATTCTGTAAATGGTGATCAGCACCCAAATATTGTATATAATGTGGTAGTTACTGCCTTTTACCTTGGCGTGACGTCTCACTTTTTGCAGACATTGCAAAGGAGTACAACTTCAAAATAGCGGCAAAAATCAAGTTTGATTTAATTTTCATTAAAACATCTAATTGCCAGATTTCCTTATTTTTCTGGAAAAATAAGAATCTTTAAAGCCATTTTTCTCAGTTTCACACTCCAACGAGTCTTTTGCCTGTAGGGCAAAGCGGTTATCCACCTGTCACTCAAGTGGCCACGCCCTTAACTATGCAGAAATTTAAGGCTTAATATAAATAAAACGGATGAGTTACAAAAAAATTCACCCCCCCTCACAGTTAAGGTCATGAAGGGCAAAATTACCTATATATACCAAAATCACTTTTTATACCAGGCTGTAAACATATTTTTTTCTGCTGTAAAGTTGGGCTTTTTAACATGGGAGGACTATGGGATTGACTCCCTTTTGCAGCCAGCATCTAGCGGCCAGTCGATGAATTGCAGTTTTAGTCACTTCCGTGTTGGCTTCAAGAGGGCCCAAAAGGGAGATCGGGAGGTTGCCGCTTGGGTAAAACAGTGCTGTTTTATCATACGTGGGATATTTGAGTGTGTTGAAATTCCGGCTTATGCTGGGGTGGAGGGAAATGAAAAAGTGGATTGTTTGGCTAAGATGGCTTTGAAGCATTCAGTTATTGAAATTAATACAGCTATTAGTAAATCTGAAATCAAGAGAATAATATCCACTGAAGTAAGAAAGATATGGCAAAGGTTATGGGATAGTGGAACAAAAGGAAGGCATCTTCATCAGATTCAGGAGTGTGTAGGAGATGAGATAATGAGATGTGGTAGTAGGAAGAAAGATGTTATTATAACAAGAATAAGAATTGGACATTCAGCGTTAAATTACAATTTACACAAAATCGGGAAACATGAAACTGGCAGCTGTGATAAACGTTGGTTTGCCAAAACCGCCAAAAATACACCAGAAAAAGAAGAGTGTGTTGAAAGTTCTGTTAAAATGCTACTCTGTGCGTCCTTCACCCGCCTAATAAAATGCAAAACATATTAAAGTGTCTTTGGGGTTTCCATGTTTTCTATAAAATAAAACCGGAAAATCAAGGTGTGTGATATCATTGGCAGGCGACGCAAGAACATTCTTGGAAACATTTGTGATAATGTAAGTACACAAGTCAGCAAAATATATAACACAGCTCTAGTGGTTTTTGGATATTTTAATCAAAAAAAAAATCTGAAATATTGTGCCTTTAATCTACCTTTTAAATCATAGGAACATTCCAAAAGCTGTCGATTTGGCAGACTGCCTTCAATATAAGCTGTTTTTAGACTAACAACAAAGTTCTGAGTTCTGAAACTTACAGGATGTTTTGGTTTCTCAGTTCATCACCCCTTTAAAGTACATGTGAATTATCAATAGTTGAGAGGTGCCTCTTTATACATGCACTAAAATACTGACCCATCGTCTACTCCCATGATTCCAGTCTGTAGTACGAGTAATATTGACGCTTAGAGAGTCCAGTAGATGGCACTGTTTATATATCATGCAATTTGCTCTTAGATTTGTCATGACTGATGCGCAGTAGAGTGACGTTATGTGAATTGTGTGTTCTTTCTATTGACATACTGTTGAATTAACATTAACATTAACACTAACTCTGACCTTGATCAATCAAATCTCTTTTTTTTTTTCTGAGGGTTTTTTTTAGAGACAGTCTGAGATTGTAGATCTAGAACGGCCAGTTTTTAAACATGAGCTTGTGTACACAAAGTTAATATTGTTGATTAATGGCATTACATTGTTTTTGGAAAGTTTTCTTTCACACCCTCACGAAAACATTGATTTAGTGAGGTATGTGGCATAGAACAGGACATGATCTCACAAGCCTGGTTAAAATAAGGAACTGGTTGAAAAACCATTTCCTAACAACACATGAAGATCTACAACTGAGTATACCAAAGAGATCGAGGGCGCGACTAAAATGATGAAAAGGTGGGTACATTTCTAGTCATTCCTCAAACTTTTAAGCCAATGTTAATTAAGTCTGTGTGAAATCTGTTAACACTGTTTTCACAAAACATTACAGGAGGTTGCTGTTTGTTCTGCTTCGTGTTCTGTTCATGACTGGATTAAGTAATGGATGCCTAGGACCTGGAGGTAAAACCAAAACATAGGCTAAGTCACGCATTTTGTCTTCTTTGAAAACGTGGTAACTAATGAATTGTCTCAATTAGAAAACATTTTAACATTAAGTGTTGTATTTAGGCGATTATGACTTCAGATTAAGACTGACAGAAAAGCTTATCGAAACCGAGAGAGGGCATGCCTGGATCCCCTGTGCGTTTACTGCTCCAATGAGAGCGCTCTCCGGCCGACAGGTCTGGTTCAGACGCAGTCCTGAGTTCCCCCTGAGCCCAGCCGAGGTGCAGAAGAAGCATAGACGGATGCAACCTATGCTTTCTACGGAATCAGAATGCAGCGTTGTTTTGCGGGACGTGCCGGACACGCCTGAGGAGTACGGGTTCATGCTAGAATGGGGAGCGAACGAAAGACACGTTTTTCCTGACAGGGTTAAAGTGGTCTCATGTGTTGGTATGTAAGTGTAAACTGGACGTATTTCTGATGATACATGGGACAACTTTTTGAGCCGTTATTTTCAGTGTTGGGGAAAGTTACTTTTAAAAGTAATGCATTACAATATTGTGTTACTCCATAAAGAAAAATAACTAATTACGTTGGTGAAAAATAATGCGTTACGTTACTTTTGCGCTACTTTTTTGTCACCTGTGATGGGCTTGAACATTTATTTTTAATAACAGAAAACTCAAAAGTTATATTTTTGGCAACTGTAAAGACCCTTTCACACTTGAAAAAGTAACTCTCTTGTAAATTGAAAAGTAATGCATTACTAGTTACTTGAAAAAAAGTAATCTGATTACGTAACTTGCGTTACTTGTAATGTGCTACACCCAACACTGGTTATTTCAGTATGTTAATTATGATTGTCATGTATTATTATTATTTAATATTTAATTCTCTTATGGGTATTTTATAAGTATTTCAAATTTAGTTTGAAGGCAAAACACAATAGGCAAAACCATGTTTTTTCATGTACTGGTCAAGTTTTTTTTTTTAAGCTATTCTGGGCTAAATCTCCACTTCAGTAGCACTTGCATACACAAAATTTAACAGTTATATAACAGTTACGAATTCTGAAGTGTTTTTACAGAGGTTTTGTTCAAATAATATTAACCTGATTTATAGTATACTGAATTTCTTAAAATATGGGTTTCTCTGGTTGTTGTTTTTTTATTAATTTATTTATGGAGTGATACATTTCCGAAATCCCCTCTGTAAAAAGTTTAATGCTAATATGTAAACAAAATGAAACTAGAATTTTGAATCAGGGTTTTATCCAATGTACAGATTAGTGTTTGCATATTTGCATATATATGTGTGTGTATTTAATTATTAACCCATTTACATATTTAGAGTTAACATTTCAGAAAATTTGCAATACAAAACAGTTTTCTTAAAGTACTATGGTTAATCAACTGGGGAAAACATGTTGATGTCTATTAGTTAACATTTAAATCGCTAATGTAGTGTTTTGCTTTAATGTTGCTTAAGTGCTGTTTTTTTTTTGTTTGTTTTTAAAGTGTATGTGTATAAAGTTTTTATGTTTTTATTTTCTCTAGCGAAGGTGGAGCTGGCGCAAAGCATTTACTTTAAGCACTTTGTAGCTGGAGAGGAGACTTTTTTAAACTGTAGCCTTTCAAAGCACTGCCCTGGTATGGATCCAAAAATAACCTGGAAAGGGCTCAGGTCAAAACCACTGTTAACGCAAAAATCTCAAAAAGAAATGCTTGAATATTCCGGATATTCTGAACAGCTCCTTTACACGCCCGTACCTGAGGATCATCAAGCAAAAATCACATGTGAAGCAACGTTTGGGAAAAATGTGACTGCAAGTGCTACAGCAATTTTGACAGTTCACTGTGAGTTATATTTCTCATTCTGATTCATCACACTAATAACTCTCTCTCTCTGATAATGTTTCATGATTGTGTATCTTGCAGCTCATCCTCAGATACTGAACAGCTCTGCATGCTCTCTGCTACAGCATCAACTCATTTGTACGTGTATCAGCCAAGGTGTACCTTCACCTGATATTCACTGGCCTCTGCTACAAAACAAGCATTATTATATTAAAGGCGGAGAATCATACAGTCAGTCAATAAGCACCTTCACACTGACTGTTGTGAACTTCACAAGTAACAGCACTGTCATGTGTATCAGCAGAAACTACCTTGGTCAGACAAATAAGACTCTTGCAGTCGGCAACATTGATGGTAAGCAATTTTGTACTGTGTTTTTCAATAAAGAGTTTGCACTTATGTTATGGTTTGGTGATGACGCGTCATGAACACTATATATTACTCAAGCAGTAAAACATTTGGCATTTCACTTTTTTATTAAAATGATGCGGTACAGTGTTTGATCTGTTTTATCTTTTGTCTTTGCATCTTTGGTGACAGCTCTTAGAAACGCATATAGGTGGACAATCAAAGGCCTGGTGATTGCATTATTCAGTACCCTGACATTCTGTGTGATTTGTGTTTGGTAAGTAGTCTTAATCAAATAGGTTACTGATCTTCATCACATTTTTATAATGATATCATACAGTGCTGACACTAAAAATCAATCTATGGATTTTATTAGGCTTTAAAACATTCCTGTTGTCTCATTACTAGTATTCAGTGTTGGGAAGGTTACTTTGGAAATGTAATAGGTTACAGATTACAAGTTTTCCTATTTAAAATGTAATAAGTATTGTAACTAATTCAAACTTCATTAATGTAACTGATTATATTTGATTACTTTTGTAAAAAAAAAAAAAATCAGGGTTAACCTTATTGTATGCAACACTGATTATTGTCAGACTTTCAAAATCCTTCAACACTTGAAATAAGATTACAATTTAATTTTAAAGCACAGCCACCACAAAATCAGACTTTTTACTTTGAGATCGTTCTGAGGTTAAATGCAGATTTAAAATCATAAGATGTAGTTTAGTAGCTATAATACTATTTTTGAAATCAGGTATTGGCATATCTAACAATGCCTTGGAAAAAAAAGTAATTAATTTAAACAAACAAACAAACAAAAAAGCATATAGACAAACCCAAATACGAAATAAACGTTATCAAATAAACTTGTGTCCTATAATCCTGAAACACTGGTGTCTCATATTTTAAAGCAGTCAATGCCATTTTGGAAAGAAATCAATCAAATATGTATGAAAATATTTAGGTGTGAATATATTTAGATGGAACCACCTTTTTAATCGTTAAGATTTCCCTATGTAACTGTAATTTAATTACACATTTTTTTTTCTTGGTAATTGTAACTGATTACATTTTTTTTTATAATTAAATTACATTGCTAGTGTTGAATGCTTTTTACCATTCCCAGACACAACTGCCAGTTCAACATAACCATGTATTGCTGTTTCTGCAGGATAAAGGCAAAATACAAAAGCCTTACAGAGGTGACTTACAACTCACTGGAAGATAGAACAGAAACACTGAACACTCAAAAGAACATAACACCATGAATCAACACTGGACAGGTTTCCTTGAGCAGCAAAACAGCAATGAAGCACATTTATACTGATATTTCAGAAAACTGCTTGACTCAAAAGAGAAAAAAAAAAAAAAAAAAAACATTTTCAAAAATTACATTCTGACAACTGGTGTAGTTCTTTAATTCTTTAAAATGGCCATGACCTCTCTGTATTTTCTGAAGAGTCTATCTTTCTTTTTTAAATGACTAGTACCATTCTATTGGTATTCAGAGACTCATGCAGAATCATTTCTTATGCTGGTAGTTGATTAGTCTAAAAATGGCAAAATGTGACAAAACCAGTCATAAGTAGCACAGGTATATTTGTAGCAATAGCCAAAAATGCACTGTATGGGACAAAATTATCGCTTTTTCTTTTATGGCAAAAACCATTAAGATATCAAGTAAAGATCAAGTTCCAGGAAAATATTTTTTAATTTCCTACCATAAATACATAAGAACTTGATTAGTAATATGCATTGCCAAGAATTTCATTTGGACAACTTTAAAGGCAATGTTCTCAATATTTTATTTTTTTTTTTTTTTTTTGCACCCTTAGATTCCAAATTTTTAAATAGTTGTACCTCAGGGAAATATTGTCCTATCCTAACAAACCATACATCAACAGACAGCTTGTTTATTTAGCTTTTTTGACCTTTATGACTGGTTTTGTGGTTCAGGGTCATAAATGTATCACTCAAAAAACTGTGCCATTTGGAAATTGTTTTCCTTTTAGTGTGTTGTAAGAATTTCTATAGATTCATATCTTGTGTTGATGACCCTCAAAATGACCCCTCTGTATGCATATACGTTCATAAACACACTCTGGAGCCCAAAAAACTGTAGCAAATTGTATTTATTATCACGTAAGTGAACTGAAGAACATTTGGGGCAGGAATATAAGACGATCTTATTTCTTGGTCTCTTCTTCCTTGGAAAGAGTTTTAATGAGCTCTTCTTTCTTAGCCTGCAGTCTCTCCTCACGGCGTTTGCGTGCCTCACGAGTCTTCGTACGACGAGCCTCCGCCTGATCGCTGTAGGGTGAAGGGACACACAGATTAGCACTGTTCTTTGCAGCAGAGTCTATGTTTTATCACATTTAAACCTAATGTAATATTTCACAAATTTTCTCCTCAATTAAATTTGTGATTAAATGAGATGAAGATGCAGTGCACACTGGGTAATGCAATTTGGACACTTACGCCAACAGCTTCTTGCGGGCCTTGTCTGCCTTGAGCTTGTGTATGTGCTCCATCAGGATACGCTTGTTCTTGAACACATTACCCTTTGCTCTCAGATACAAGCTGTGGTACCTGAAAGCGTAACAGAATTCTTTAAGATCATTCATTTGTGGATCCACAGATGGTTAAGCGTCACTGCATAAAGCTAAAGAAAATAATTTGAGATAGAGTGTGTGCAACTCAAATGGAAACAAGAGCTCACATGTGCCTGTCGATCTTCTTGGCCTCTCTGTAACGTCTCAGAAGTCGTCGCAGAATACGCATACGTCTCATCCAGCACAGCTTCTCTGGCATACGGGCATTTGCCGTACCCTTTCTCTTACCTGCATGCAAACAAAGCCAGAAAAGAGCTCAAGTAGTGCCGTGATTCCAGAACTAGTTTTTTCCCCCATTAATTTACAAGCTTGAATAAATTCACTCTTTGGACTGCCATGATTCCTGTTGTCATGGCAATAGCAGCTAATAATAATTAAATGTCATTAAACCGGTACACACCAATGCCCATGTGGCGACCCTTCCTGCGTGCCAGTGTATTCTTGCGGCATCGAGCACGAGAGTGAACGGTCACAGGCTTCTTGATGATCAACCCATCCTTCACCAGCTTGCGAATCTGCTGCCCTATAGGATTGAAAGGCGAAAATGAATACTCCATGGCAAAAAACTGTTTGCTCCAATGCAGAGAAAAGTATTGAAGGAATTCCTAATTACTTACGAGAATTGGCATTGGCAATCTCATTGGTTTCATTTGGATCCAGCCACACTTTCTTCTTGCCACAGCGCAAAACGCTGGACGCCAACCTCTTCTGAAGCCTGAGCATGCTGGAGAGAAGAAAAAAAAATAAAATTTGACATTTGGTACAAAATTATACAATTTTAAAAATTTAATTAAAAAAAAAATTATAAATAATATTACTCTATCCACCGATTGCAACAAACTACACACCAATGCCTAACAAGTTGTCTTTCCTTTCTCTCAGTAAACTCGCTACAGCTTTAGGTTTACGCAAGTAGTCTACAAAATAGTTGCATCTACTTTTATATTAATTCAATATCATAATATAGACATGTCATCTTACTCAAATCCAGCAAAATGAGAAAAGATTAGGCCAAATGGCCGTTAAGCAGACCGTCGAAGTGACCCTAGTCTATATACGGGGCATGTTTGAGCATGTTGAGCATGAGCACGTTTGCTAACCGGGCTACGCAACATATGAACATATGGGTGCCTCCAATAAACAAAAATAAAACACAGTAATGTAAAAGAAATGTACATTAAAGCAAAGTACCACAAAATGATAAACGTTTGCTATAATTGTTTTACTGCGTACAAGGTAATTGGATCTAAGCGTTGCGACGTTTGCCACTTTCATGACACAACATAGCGATTATACCTATATAGTAACATTACACAATAAATCGTCTTAAGACGTTTAACTATCGGTTTTAAAAAGCGTAAGGAAGCTCTATCCCACGATATAACAGTTAAATTCATAAGAAAAATCGAGTTTAACACGTGTAACGAAATTTACCTCATGGCTGCTGCTGAGCGGAAGTTGAAAGAGGCCGTCAATGCCGGAGACTTTGCGATTATACGGTTATATTCCGGGAAGGGGGGTGCGGCTACTACGAAGTAATCAGTTACTACAAGATTGCTATGAAAGCAGATGGTTATAACAAATGTTTATAAAGGCATTAAGTGTACTTATTCGATGTACATTTAGTACCTTAAATAACTATATTATAACTTTATCAGGTAAAAGTATTAATATATATTTAAAGCACGATATGCCTACCTCGACAACAGGAATGGTACGGTCCACAAATGATATTGCTGGGTATTGTAGGCAGTGGTATTTGTAGGCTGTACTGCTGTTTCATGATTAGGCCACATAGGGACAGTGTTTAAAAGGTTTCTTGAGATGGATCCCTTCTGCTCCTTTTGCGGAGTGGAACATGAGTCTGTCCGTCATCTTCTTCGAGATTGTGTCCATATTGTAATTCTGTATATTTGTAATTACGTCTTTCTGTTTTAGACCATTTTTCTTTGGATGTCTTGTTTGGTTTTTATAACTCTCAGAAGAATTTAAAAGACAAATATTTTCTTCTTCTTCTTCAAGTTTTGCAGACGTATAAAGTGTATTTCCTCAGCTACACAATGAAACGGGATGTCTGATATGAAAAAAATCAACAAATCAACAGCAACAAAACCCCACCTGCAACCCTTCCCAAAGGCCACACACAAATCAAATAAATACCTACATAAATAAATTAAAAATATAGTCTAAAAAGACAAGTATTTTCTAATAAATCTATTTATTTTCCTAGCTAGGTTTTTTTTTATAATCAAGAGCAAATATTTGTCTGTTAAACCTCTATTTTTTCTTTTTTGTAAATACTTGAAATGTTATTTGGATACTATATCCACTTTCAGCAATGTCAAAGCCTTAAAATCCTATACATTGTGCACAAAGTATAATATTTGTGACCCTGGAACACAAAACCAGTCTTAAATTGCACAGGTATATTTGTAGCAATAGCCAAAAATACATTGTATGGGTCAAATTTATCGATTTTTCTTTAATGCCAAAAATCATTATGATATTAAGTAAAGTTTTTAATTTTGTGAATTTCCTACTGTAAATATATCAAAACGTAATTTTTGATTAGTAATATGCATTGCTAAGAACAGACAACTTTAAAGGTGATTTTAGCAAGCTCAGATTCCAGGTTTTCAAATTATTGTATTGTTGGAAATCTTATTTATTCAGCTTTCAGATGATGTATAAATCTCAGTTTCAGAAAACTGACCCTTATGACTGGTTTTGTGGCCATAAAAAGCACTTATGCTTTTTTAGAAAGTGCTGTTGACTAGGTGTTGGTAGGGTGGGATTTAGCTGGGTTTTTTTCCTCTTCTTTCTTCTCAAATATAATTTATTAGAATTTATATATTACACCTGGCTTAATATTTTATTTTTTTAGTTATTCAAAGTTCTTTGTATATCGTTTATAGATCTATTATTGTTGTTATAGTCTGTTTTGAGCTGTAAATGTGTGTATTTACTTTTATGTTCATTTAAAAAAAAAGGGATGGGGGAGTGTTTTGCCTGCTGAATGATGAGAACTTGTGGATTCTGTAGGACTGTAGTAGTGAATTCATATTTGACAAACAATTAGATTGGTAGTTCAATAATAAACGCAAAGTGCAGTGTTAGAAGAATTAGTGAGAATGTGCAAATAATTGGAAAAGTGCCACTGTAGTCTGGGTTGCTTTTGTCTTTGATCACTGGTTATTTGATTATTCTCAGTCTGTTTTTATTCATCTTTGACTATTAAATGAATGAGAGGGCAATGTAGGAGACCAAGCTGGTAGACAACAACAAAAAAAATGTCATAACGGAGTCATTTAAACAAACAGGAGTACAGTTTTCCAATACTTGTGTTGTAAAAACTATTCATAAATTATTATATTTGTTAAAGATTTATAAAATAAGCAAAATGGCATATTGTGATTTTCCGTAATAATACAGAATCAATGGGTGTGGTCATTTATCGCTCATATGGAGCAACATTGTGCCCATGCCATTATGAACAGCAGACTGGGGAACAGAACATCCATCGTCCATCTTATAATAATTTCGATTCGATCAACCAATCGCAGCGAGGATAGCCAACAAGACCCGCCCCATTCCTATCTGATTGATTGATAAGGGAAGGAGGGCGGGGCTTGGTCCCTCCGCTGAACAGCTGGAGCCTAGGCTCGTTGTATTTGCAAAGGGAGAGGGTAAGTGCTCAACGCTACGAGGGCTGGGGGCGCAACAGCGCAGTGACAAGCCATCTGTAAGCCACAGGAAGGAGGAAAACCACCTTTGTCTGTTTTATTTTATCTTTAATTATTTTGCAATGCGTAATGAACTGAACGCAGGCTCTAAATGAAACAATAAAACCGAATTTAAAGTTTAAATCAATGGTACAGGAGGGTATTATGTCCAGGACGCCTTCCACCTCAACCCAGGAAATCCAAATGGACATGTTCGACCACCACGGCTCTCACGCTCAGGTAGGAGAGAGAGAGATACTGTACAGCTTAAAGACAAGTGCATGCAACCAGTGAAAGACAAAATACAACCTGCCGTCTGCTATTTAATAATGACTGAGTGGAAAGCACAGATTTTGTTTACGGCGAGGATTAGTCGTTATCAACCGTAGCTCGTATAGTGGTTACTTGGCAACAAGACGGCATCTTTGCGCTCTCGCTCGCCGCAAGGTCTTTTAAAAGTGCGCTACGAGGAAATAAACGACTCAAAGTTGTTTGTGTATGAGCTATATTGTTTTGCATACAAATATTTGTTTGTGTATAAAGTGCATTTTCTCCGGTAATTAGTAGGATAATATTATTTCATCACCCAGCCCCTGTTCACTCTGTCTCTCTAGACAGCTGGCCTACTAGAGTCTTGCATTTTTTATGACAGTCGTCTATTCTGTTGATAAGTTATGAACCATCGCTGTTGAACAAGAGATCGCTGTTTTGTTCAGTTAGAAGTACGTCTGATATTTGAGCAGGGCTGATCTCATGAGGCGTTTAACGTTGAAGTTGATTAAAAGTGGTGTCTGACATACTGAGTGCTGGAAAGATGATCTCAACATACGATATAAAACGTGATGTCATCACATAACGTTTTCACCATGGGGATTTGCCTCAAAACACGCCCACATGATCCCACCAGTGGCTTATTATATGTATTTACTATCTATCTATCAATCTATCTATCCATCCTAACTGTGTTTTCCTAAGTGAACCAAATTCAGAATGGAATAAAAAAAAAAAATGAAAAGAAGTCTTTGTCCACCTTACTCATCTCATCTCATCTTTTAATGCAGCAAGTGTGCAAAAATACCATTTACTGCCAAAAAAAGTAAAAAAAAAAAAAAAAACTACCCCAAACAGCTTCCCGATCACCATTTAGTTGGATTTTCTGTTCTGTTTTTCTATAAAATTCTGCTCATAAGTTAACATTTGCAGAATATGCAAAATATAAATCATTTTAACCGAATGCGAGTTAATAACAAGTGTTATTTTTCATTTGGAACGGTCCTGAATAAGCTATTTCAGATGTTTACATGTCCTTCACAAGAGAGAATAATTACTGCATTTATATAAAAAAAAAAAAAATAGTCTTTCAAAAGTTTACATACCCTTGAATCTTAATACTGTGTCATTACCTGGATGATCCAAAAGTGTTTATGTTTTGTGATACAGTTGAGGTCAAAAGTTTACATGTTATTGTTTATTTAGTACTGACCTGAATAACATACTATACATAAAAGATGAAAACTTTTTGAATTTGAAGATCAGGGTAAATGTAACTTATTTTGTCTTATGGGAAATATGTAAGTATCTTCTGTAGCTTCTGAATGGCAGTACTAAATGAAAAAATATGATATTTAGGCAAAATAAGAAAAATGTACACATCTTCATTCTGTTCAAAAGTTTTCACCCCTGGCTCTTAATGCATCGTTTTTCCTTCTGAAGCATCAGTGAGCGTTTGAACCTTCTGTAATAGTTGCATATGAGTCTCTCAGTTGTCCTCAGTGTGAAAAGATGGATCTCAAAATCATACAGTCATTGTTGGAAAGGGTTCAAATACACAAAAATGCTGAAAAACCAAAGAATTTGTGGGACCTGAAGGATTTTTCTGAACAACAGTAGGCAGTTTAACTGTTCACGACAAACAAGGGACTCATGAACAACTATCACTAAACAAAAAACACCGCTGTGGATCATTCAGGCAACAACACAGTATTAAGAATTAAGGGGTTGTAAACTTTTGAACGGGGTCATTTTTATAAATTCAGCTATTATTTTTACTTGTGGACTATATGTAAACATCTTTGTGAAATGTGAAATATCTTATTCAGGTCAGTACTGAATAAAAAATAACATGCATTTTGTATGATCCCTCTTATTTTGGTAAAATAATTAACATTTTGCAGATTATGAAAGGGGGATGTACACTTTTGACCTCAACTGTAGTGTTTGAGTCCCTTGTTTGTCCTGAGCAGTTCAACAAAAATACTTCAGGTTCTGCACATTCTTTGGTTTTCCAGCATCGTGTGCATATTTGACCCCTTTCTGTCAGTGACTATGATTTTGAGATCCATTTTTTTACACTAAGGACAACTGAGGGACTCACACGCAACTATTACAAAAGCTGCAAACATTTACTGATGCCTTTCTCCGGCTCTGCCCTTTTCTCTGTTTTGTGGTTTGTTTCAGAGGATCGGTGATGTATGAATGTACACCTGCTCCATATAAGCCACTCATCATCCTGTTCAGCACGCCCTATTACTGCGTGTGTGGTGTGTGGATGGATGTTTCAGTAGTGTTTCTGATGGCTAGGGCTGTATTTATATAATGGTCTTTATATAATGCGGTAGTGTGAATGTGTGTGACCTGTGCTGTGGAGAAGTGCTCTATCTGAATCATGTCTATACATAGATGTGAGGAGGCGGAGTGTTGAGAAGCGAGTGTGTATGTGTGTGAAAGCAATGTGATTGAGTACAGAAAAAAGTGGATTTCCTAGTTTTGTTGAATTTTTGTTAAGAATAGGACCATACGTGGGTATTTTAATTAGATTGATATCATTAGCCACACATGGTCAATTGAGGACACGGTTTAAACTTCTCTTCTCTTCTCTTCTCTCCTCTTCTCTTCTCTTCTCTTCTCTTCCTGTGATGAATTAGTGGTGACATTGTGTAACTCTAAAATCCTTCCTCCTGCCCCATGGCACAGCTTTTCCTCCTTAATTACCTAATTAGCCTCAGAGGCTGTTTGTCAACAGGAAATCTCTCATCACCATAGCAATACATCCCTCCTCCCTCCCTTGACATTTTGTTGGCCTTTCTCAGATCTGGTTTTGCAGTATATGAGCATTTCTGGCCTCTCATAAACCTTCCACATTAAACAATTTATGGTGTTTAAAGGTTGATAGAATAAAACATTTTATATTATGCGTCTTTGGATGCTGTGATGGGTAAAAGTACAGGTGGTGTCAAAATACAAGAAGGTTGTTTTCAGTGTTGTTATTGTAAACTAAAACTAAAACTGTGATATTGAAATAAAGATGAAATAAAATAAGATATAAATGAAACTTGGCTGATACGTGGAAAAAAGGTGACGTTGGCTTGAAATAAGTTGAAGAACTAAAATTACTGAAACCAAATTAAAACATAATCAATCTACATAGAAAAATGGTAATATAAGTACACAACAAAATTACTAAAACTAAACCTAACCTTAAAGGGGTCATCAGATGCCCATTTTCCAAGTTACAAGTGTTGATATGATTCTTTAGGGTCTTAATGAAAAGTCTATAACATACTTTGGTTAAATTTTTTCAGTGGTAGTGTCAAACAACACCCATTTTACCTTGTCAAAAACAGCTCTGTTCAGAGCAAGCTGTTTCGGTGCATCTCCTTTTAAATGCTAATGAGCTCTGCTCATGCCCCTCTCTTCCGTGGGGTGAGAACAGCTCTCTGAGAACTTTAGCCATGAAACTTGCTAACTAGCACATTATTAGGAAAGGCGATTTGCAAAGATTCATAAAAAAAACCCATCATACACACTTCTTCTATCGGTAAAGCTGGGTCACAAATGATTTGCGTGAACATAGACGCATTTAGGTAGATTGGGGGCACATTCCTTTCAAAAATGAAAGAAATCCTCTGCGTAAATCCAGGGTCAAAACAGTGGCGGACAGGGTGGGTCTTAGGCCCTGTTTACACTAATGCGTTTTCATTTTAAAACGGCGGTTTAAAATGAAAACGATCCTTGTCTACACTGGCGTAACTGGCCGAAAACGTATGTCACATGACAATTCATGCAGGTACAACAATAGATATGTATAGGTAGATTCCCTATGGCGGACACATCTACGTGCTTGAAGTGGTCAAATAATGCATCTACCTATACAAATATATGGGTACAACAATGAGCATGATGTTATTGTTTACACAGTAGTTAAGGATACTCAGAGAATGTGGGCAGCCGTTTTGGTCCAATTACACTGAAACGCAACCCTGGAGTTTTCAAACTAAAACGGGGTCTGCAGCGTTTTCAAAAGTCTCCGTTTTTGAGGGTTCGAAAACGCCAGAGTAGTGTAAACGACAGGTGTAACCGTAGCAAAAGTTGTGCGTTTTAAAACAAAAATGCACTAGTGTAAACGCAGCCTAAGATAAGATGGCCCTGTCATTCAACAATCATGGGAGCGGCCTTGGTCTGTGTGACGTCACACAGGAAACTCAGGAAAAAGGAGGATTGATTGGATCATTACAAACAAGAGCCTAGTGGTTGCATTTCAGTTGATGTTTTATAAGTTTTTAATATAATGTTTGCATTTTATTTCTGCATTATTTAGTGCTGGGCAATATACTGGTTTAAACGGTAAAATAGTTTGAATTGCACAAAATTGTGTGAATTTTTAAAAGCAACTTACAAAGCATTGTTAATTGAGAGGAAATCCCTGTTAACTACATACACTTCTGACTAATGGTTGGAAAACTTTT
This sequence comes from Cirrhinus mrigala, assembly GCA_036247105.1. NCBI lineage: Eukaryota > Metazoa > Chordata > Actinopteri > Cypriniformes > Cyprinidae > Cirrhinus > Cirrhinus mrigala. Next base: position 24,985,540 of record CM070009.1, read on the forward strand.
TGAACCATTAATAATGCACAAGTAATTTTTTGTAAATGTAATGGCCGTTAACAGAAGCCAGAGATGCTGCAGACAAACCACAAAGAAGAGAAAATACTATAGGAAGCAGATCAAGCTCACTGTTCACTATGCCAAAAAAATTACTGAAAGAAATTTCTAAATATTGAACTGGAGGTGAGGGGTTTATATGAATGTATCCCCGAGGGGAACTGACTGTCTTCAGAAGAGCTTAGATGATATTTTCTTTTCATCTTACCTCCATATAATGCATATTAATGTAGTATTCTACTGCATTATTTACAGCGGTAACCAAGAAAATGCTGTATTGCTGCTATTTCATATGTGCCACCTGCTGTCAGAGAGTGAACTTGCGTCTCATTCAGCTGGGCTGCTGTTTTTGTCTCGTTCAGATGTTTTATGTAACATAATTTCACAAAGCTAAGGTCAAACCATCCTGTTTTTGCTTTATATTTTGAAATTATACATATAATTTACATCAAAAACTGCTCATGCTATATGTAGTTTGTTTGTTTGAATCGTGATTTGTGATTAAAATGCAGTGGTTCTGCAACTGTTTCATGCATTCTGATTAATGTAACAGTCAGGGAAAAACCCTGATGAGCTGCCAAACCACCAGAATCCTAAAAAAAGGTGATAGAGATTTTTGGACAAACCCCCCCAGCACTTTGAGATGGCAAAAGTACACACATCCTTCACTCAAGTAAGTACAGATACTCATGTTTAAAAATGCTCTGGTAAAAGTAGAAGTACTGACTACACTTTTTTACTCAAGTTAAAGTAAAGAAGTATGAGCTCTGACATGTACTTAAGTAAAAAGTGCCCATTAGTACTGCCTGTTTTAGTGTCACACCGCTAACTGGACCTCAAGTCATATTGACACATTAATATAAAATAATTTACATTTAAAATTTTGTTAGCTAATGAATGTATCAAGGCTGAACAACCACCATGTAGAACCGGGCAGGACTTGGACAAAATTTCAGGCCGGTGAAATCTCATACTCATCCAGGCCATCCCATTCACCCACAACAAATTCTGAAACCACCTATTTTTTGTATGGCCATCACATTAAAAAAGGTTTAAAACCTAATAATTAAACAAAATAATTAAAGCTTCTCTCTTGAACTGCACCTTAATTTCCATTTTCCTTTTCCTCTTTATTTTCCATGATATCTCTCTGCATCTCACTTAGTGTGTGTTTACTTTTTCTTGTACCTGTCACTTCTCCCATCAGCCATCTACTGTTATGAACAGAAATGTCTCCACCTTCATGCAAAACAACCACCTCATTGTATTATGTTTGCAATACCATAACTTTATTTTAGTTACATTTGAAGTATCACATGTGTTGTTTTATCGAAAATTACTTAAATACTATAGATTTAGTAAAACTATATTTTCTAAATTGCCTAAATGTAAAAAATAGTACAATAATAATTACATTATGGCAGTATCTTTACATAAAAATTCTTATTCTGAACAAGTTATTGCTTTATCATCATATTTTTCTCTTATTAAAATTAACCATGTTTTTGGCGGATTTATTACAATCTGTTTTAATTCACAACCATAGTTTTACTACAAATTTCATGGTTAGACTATGGTTAGTGTAGCAAAACCATGATTAATTTGTGGTTATCATGTTTTAACTATAGTAACCATGGTTTTTGGTTTTAATTTTCGTAAGAGTTGTGTTATCATCTGCTCTAGCTCCCTCTAAACGTATTATGAAATGATCTTTTATAACATTTGTTTGCTATTACTACTGTAACTTTACAGTAGATAATGATGTCATTTTGCATATAGTATAGTATAGTATAGTAAAGTATAGTATTTTGAGTAATTGTAATTTAGTTTAGTTTAGTTTACAGTATTAATAATCCTCTGGCTGCTACTGCTAAGAGTTGCTAGCACTTAACTAAGTAAAAAAAGACAAAACTACAGTGGCCTATTTACAGATGAAACTAACCTGCACTTGAAGTCCTGGTCAATAGTTTTGCCTGTCAGATCTATTCCATTCTCTCTCGCACTGATTACTCTGATAGAAACCGTTTGGCGGAGATGCAGAGCGCGCTCGAGCCGAATCGCGTTGCCAGTACAGACTAACTGATTCTCGATTTAGAGATTCGTAATCGAACGATGATCCACCAAATGCAGATAAAAACTAAAGGAACGAACCTGGTTTGAAAATGTAAGAATTAGGGCTGTCAAACGATTAATCACAATTAATCGCATACAAAATAAAAGTTGGAGTTTGCCTAATATATGCGTGTGTACTGTGTGTAATTATTATGTTTATATAAATACACACAAATTAATGTATATATTTAGGAGAAATATGTTATCTAAGTAAAAAATATTTGTATTTATATATAATATAAATTATATAAAATTTATAATAAATACATATACTTGTAAATGTTTCTTATATATGTACCTGAATGTGGTTGTATTTACATATACATAATAATTGCACAGAGTACACACACGTTTATTAGGCAAACTCGAACTTTTATTTTGTATGCGATTAATCGCTATTAATCGTTTGACAGCCCTAGTAAGAAGTAGAAAGTACAGATATTTGTGTAAAAAGTAAAAAGAAGTCAGAAAAAAATAACTGATACTTCGTTACTGATACTGATACAGTAACAAAGTATTTGTACTCCGTTACTTCCCATCTCTGCCAGCACTATTTTAAACATTTCTTTACTGGGAATGATGTAAACAAGAGATGCACAGCAAGACCAGGATTGTGCCTTAAGGAAGTAAACTGGGTTAGCTGATTTCATGTTGACTTTAATAATATTGAAATCCATTAGAACCTTTTACGATGACGCAGGAGCGATGCAGACAGTGCGGTTCTGTTCTTCTGTTTGGTTTTAAATGAATGTTTTATGATTTCACTGGCACTGATAGAGGCGAGACCTTGGGTTATTACCAATATTGGGAAAGATATGGCATTGTGGTTTGATTTATGCAATCGTTTCCAGTAAGCTTGCAACTGGTTTGTGTCTGTAATCATAATATTGTGTAGTTAAAGTAACCAGTGCAGAAAACCTTTGTTGCTGAGGCTTGTTTTCTGTCTGTGTGTTCCCAAAATCAACTACACAGGAAATGACTTTGTCAAGCTTTGCACTAGTTTTATTTTGGATTTTATTTCCAGCAACTTTCAGATGTTCTTTCCCAAGAAGCAATTACCTAACTGTTTGGACCCTGTATGACCCATAGATAATAACTTTCCAATCTCATTTAGATGTGTTCAGATTTTTTCTGTTAAAGTGATTTATCACATCCCAACTTTAAACAAGCGATTCGTAGTTGATTCCCTGAAAGGTCTAAACCCTTTCAAAACCCTTTGTTTGCGCATCCCAACCAGTCCAACACTGGATAAACCAAAGGTGTGAGCTTGAGGTGTGTGACTGTCTCTTTGTCACACACCTCAAATGAGTGCAATGCAATGTCATACAATTTAATAACAATCATTTTTTGACACATTTTTCCACTTTTTCACTTAAAACTAAAACTGTCTGCTGGTTGTTGTAGAGATTTAGACACTTTACCTGATAAAAAGGGGAAGGAGTCGTGGGTTTCAGGTGAAGAAAAACAACGGTTTTACAAGCATTTGTGTCAGAAAGCTTGTGTGCATCGCTGTTAATGCGGGTTTTGAACATATTACAGTGTTGCCTGATCCATCAGGGTCTTTTAGTGCCACCAAACCCAATTAGCCGTCTTCTGATCTCCATGGCAACGGAGTCTGGCGCCTGTGAACACCACATAGAGGGCCCTGCCGAGGGCAGCCAGGCCATTGGCCAACGTTAAGGCCAATCAGATTACTGATTCCCAGAGAACACTGGCGGACATGAGAAATTATGGGTAATCATATCTGGACACAGAGACCGGGACTAGAATCCACGTTTTGTGTGTGTCTGTGTGAGTGAGTAGGCATGCATACAAAAAAAGTGTCCATTCTTTTCTAATTTGGTTCTCTCTAATGTTTCAGGGGAAGTATGCAAAGAGGAAGAGCCGTTTCAAACGTTCAGATGGCAGCACCTCCTCAGACACAACCTCTAACAGCTTTGTCCGCCAGGTAAGACGCCCAAATGTCTTGTATCTGTCACTCTTGCCTCAGTTGCAGAAGTCACTGTAAGGTATAATTCCCCTTTTTGAACCCTCATGCACTGTGTAATCTACAGGGTGGGCCATTTATATGGATACATCACACATCAAACTTATTGGGAATTTCACAAGAAAAACAATGGTGTGCTTGGTTTTAACGTAACTTTATTCTTTCATGAGTTATTTACAAGTTTCTGACCATTTATAATGTGCCACAAACAGGACGTTAATATCACCAACCATTCCCATTTTATTAAGGTGTATCCATATAAATGGCCCACCCTGTAGTTTCCAGGTTCTCAGCAACTACTAGCTGCATGTAGCTCTTGCAGTCGTTACCATACCGAGTCTTCCTGTGCTGACAGTCTTGAGGCCAAAGGCCTGTAGTTTCTGCTGTTGGTCTGTGGGTGTTTGTGCAGTTCTCCCCCTTATCACAGGAAGCTTTCTGTTCTTCAAGCCTGCAGGATGCAGTTCAGCTTATCTTTTTGATGTTTCAAGTTATTTCAAGATTTATTTTAAAATAGGAACAAACAAATATGTTGTTCGGATACATAAGCACACAGGGTATGTCTGGAGTAGTATACTATCATACATACTGCTGTTACTATTTCAGAATATATGAATATTTTGTCTGTTATACAATTTTTTTCTGCATGCATGGTATGCTTACTACATATGAAGTACATATGATTTATCTGAATTTATCTTATATACACACATACATTTGAAGTCAAACGTTTACATTCCCCTTTCAGAATCTCCAAAATGTTAATTATTTTTACCAAAATAAGAGGGATCATACAAAATGCATGTTATTGTTTATTTAGCACTGACCTGAATAAGATGTTTCACATGAAAGATGTTTACATATAGTCCACTAGACAAAATATTAGTTGAATTTATAAAAATGACCCTGTTCAAAAGTTTGCATACACTTGATTCTTAATACTGTGTTGTTGCCTGAATGAGCCACAGCTGTGTTTTTTTTGTTTAGTGATAGTTGTTCATGAGTCCCTTGTTTGTCGTGAACAGTTAAACTGTCTGCTGTTGTTCAGAAAAATCCTTCAGGTCACACTGATTCTTTGGTTTTCAGCATTTTTGTGTATTTGAACCCTTTCCAACAATGACTGTATGATTTTGAGATCCATCTTTTCACACTGAGGACAACTGAGGGACTCATATGCAACTATTACAGAAGGTTCAAACACTCACTGATGCTCCAGAAGGAAACACGATGCGTTTAGAGGCGGGGAGTTCAAATTTAAATTAACGAACAGTGTAAATTTTACTTTTGTCTTCTGGGAAACTTGTAAGTATCTTCTGTAGCTTCTGAAGGGCAGTACTAAATAAAAAAAATTGTTTCAGGCAAAATAAGAAAAATGTACACATTTCCATTCTGTTCAAAAGTTTTCACCCCCGGCTCTTAATGTATCGTATTTCCTTCTGGAGCATCAGTGAGTGTTTGAACCTTCTGTAATAGTTATATATGCGTCCCTCAGTTGTCCTCAGTGTGAAAAGATTGATCTCAAAATCATAAATAAACGATGCCATGAATTTTGTATGATCCCTCTTCTTTTGGGAAAATAATTAACATTTTGCGGATTCTGAAAGGGGAATGTAAACTTTTGACCTCAGCTGTACATATATAGATAGATATTATGCTTTAAAATTTTTTTTTTTTTCCTTTGATGGCAAATCTGAATCAGTCTTCAGTGTCTCATGATCCTTCAGAAATCATTCTAATATGCCGATTTGATGCTCAAGAAACATTTTCATCAATGTTGAAAACAGTTGTGTTGCTTTTTTTTTTCTGGAAGCTGTGATTCACTTTTCAAAAGAACAGCATTTATTTGAAATATAGAAATCCTTTGTAAAATTTTAAATATCTTTAATCAATTTAATGCATTAATTAAGCATTAGTTTCTACACTCTAAAAAATGCTGGGATAAATACAACCCAGCGATGGGTAAAATGTGGACAAACTCAACAACTGGGTTGTTTTGACCCAGCGGTTGGGTTAAATGTTTAACCTAGCCTTCTTGGTAGTTTTATTTAACTCAACTATTGTTTAAAAATTACTATAGTGCTGGCTTAAAATTGCACCCAAACTAGGTTGTAAATGTAAAAATTGGATACATAATTACTAGAGGCATCAGCAATAATCAAAAGGTAAACATTTATTAATAAACAACTTAAAAAAAAAAGTTAATTATTTAATTACTATTTGTTCAACTCATTTATTCATTTATTAAACATATATTAATAAAAGTTCATTTACGACCTATTTTATGTTAATTCTATGCAAGAAATATAGTAATTTTGAAGCAATAGTTGAGTTAAATAAAACTACCCGGAAGGTTGGATTAAACCCGGCATTTTTTAAGAGTGTATTAAAAATATTTTTACTACCAACAAACCTTTGAAAAGTAGCATATTTCAATCATTATTGGATAAATCTGCATACTTTTTTCTCCTATTTTTACACTAAGATTACTTTTGCCATCATTTAGCATTCACCTGAACTTAATTTCTAAAAACAAAATGAATAATTTAATAACACTGTTAAATGGGATCTTTAGCAAATCTCAAAATTAATATCCATTCGCCATGCTACGTAATAATGATGTGATGTCTAAATTTCAGTTGTAACTTGTCAACCAATTGATTTATGAGCCATGTGTCAGTTATCGGGCATGGAAATAATTATCGGCGTATCATTTTGGTTAAAATTTAAACATCAGTGCAACCCTAAATGTAATCTGGTCTTATAGTAGCCAGTATATAGTACATAGTATCAAGTTCTTCTTTTTCTTCCCCTCATGTCCACCTGACATTTTAAGGAAGGTTCCTGTGTCACGCTGAAATATGTCCTCCTCTCCCAAAGCCCTCCCTGCTGAACGACATTTGCCCATCCACAAGGGGTTTCTTGCTAAAATACCTCCTCTTTACCTGCCAGCAGGGGGATCTTTACCCCCCCATGCAGGCTGGAAAGGTTGGCTCCCGCCCATCCTCACATATACGCGTGCATTAAATTGATTCCTCTTACATGTGCTCTGACACTTACGTACCTTTAAAGATGGAGACCTTACCTTAGAAGATTCATGAATATTTATGATCATATAGTACGTTTCCGCGTGTGTCTGCCCCCTCTTTGGCAGCCGAAAGTATGAAAACCTGTGTAGGCCTTGGTCTCATACACACCCACGCGTATACACATATGAACAAATATACACACACACATGCACGGTTGTGCTCTTATACTGGCCAGGTTTCCATGGTGACAGGGCCCCGAATCTCCCCGCAGCATGCTGCACAGTCGGAAGAGGAGGAGGCAAATGGATTAGTGCGCTTGTGTATATAGGTGCGCGTGTGTGTTTGGAAGCGTACAGGCCGATGTGTTGATTGCTGACAAAAATGTGTGGTCGCAAGCAGCCGGGGTCGTATATCAGTCTCGCTGTCGGACACGCACGCAGTATTGTGTTGTGAGTTAATGGGTGTGGCTCTCAAGCCAGTTTTTATTAGGATGAGACCCCTGAATAATTGAGCCTGTTATTCCCGCAGGCTCTCGTGATGGATCGCTTTCTAATTTTCCCATTAGTTTGGGTGCCATTAGATCAGACCTCCATGGTTTTGGCGCTGAGGTTGAGTGCTTCTTGGCTCTCTGAGGACCGGCTGGTGTGTTTGATCACGGCTTCAAATGGCAGCTGCACAACAGAACATCCCCTCACATTTCCCTTTATGCCACGGTCACACCTGATGCCACACAAAAGCCTCTGCGTGCTGTCTGCTTCGGTGCGTGTGCGTGTTTGCACGTGTTTGCAGGAGTTGTTTACTGTGTTTGTTTGTCTGGGTTATATCTGTTTTGTCTGGAGTGGCACTTTTATATTTATCTCGACGGTTTTATTGCTGGATAAATACAAGAGTGGACAAATATAAAAAAGTAGTATGCAGGAAGAATGTGATAGAGGATAAGGAGGATTTATAGCATGTTTTCATGTCTTCAGTCAGGTTTAAAGAGGACATATTATACATTTTTCCTGAGATCCTTTATGGTTTTTGTATTGGTTTTAGATTTTCATTACTTCTTTCCTCCTTTGCTCTTGCCTGATAATTAAACGGTCTGTTTTGCAACTGCACTTTTAAAGGAATAGTTCACCCAAAATTGATCATTCGCAGAAATTTACCCTCAGGCAATCCAAGATGAGTTCTTTTAGGGAACAGATTTGGAGAAATTTAGCATTGCATCACTTGCTTACCAGTGTAGGGCCCTATGATTTCTGCAATGTGGAAAATGCAGATGGAATCATAGAATCCAGTCATAAAAATGGAATTTATTGTATAACACAGAATGTCGTGGAATTTGCCAAATTTTGGATGAATAAATCAAAAGTGCTCTTAAATCAAAACACGATATGGACTAGTGTCTGTGAATATTAAGCTGCAAAAATGCGATTTAAATATGAATCCTGTATGTTCCGCCTGTTTCTGTGTGAATGAATGGAGCAAACATGCAGTTTCATTTACTACACACATACTGAAGAGCGTGTGACGCTCGTGGTGTTTCCAGCCTCTGCCGCCTCAATATATGTGTACATGAACACATAAACATAATCTCTAGACCTGCTCTGACGGTCACTTCTTGAGCATTTTCCTGTTACATTTGAGAAGACTAGTCATATCATATGTAACCCTGGACCACAAAACCAGTCTTAAGTCGTAGGGGTGTATTTGTAACAATAGCCAAAAATACATTGTATGGGTCAAAATTATTGATTTTTTTTTTATGCCAAAAATCATTAGGATATTAAGTAAAGATCATGTTCCATGAAGATATTTTGCAAAATTTTCACCGTAACTATATCAAAATGTAATTTTTAAGAACTTTATTTGGACAACTTTAAAGGTGATTTTCCTCAATATTTAGATTTTTTTTGCACCATCAGATTCTGGATTTCCAAATAGTTGTATCTCAGCCAAAAATTGTCCTATCCTAACAAACCATACATCAATAGAAAGCTTATTTATTCGAATTTAAGATGATGTATAAATCTCAATTTCGAAAAATTGACCCTTAAGACTGGTTTTGTGGTCCAGGGTCACATATACGAATAGAAATGTAAAGGTCTTCACAACAACCCGTCAAAATAAAAGTTCAGGTTTAACTTGAAGAAACTGTGACAGAAATATATTACTTAATGTAATAATAGTACTACTACTAATAATACATTTATTATTAAAACACTATTCTTTAAGTAATATTTAAATTCAACTATTCAGAGATGCTTTTGATTATTAAAATGTAAAATTAAATGCAGAAAATGAATGGAAAACACAGAATTTGGTAAAAATACAACTGAATTTGAGGGGGAAAAATTGTATTTCATATGGCCTTAATTTAATTTTTGTTAAACTTTTATTAATTTACTGTTAAATTGTGTAATTTTCATGATTTCAATTAATTAGACATGCTTTTTTATTTTTATTTTTTTATTTAACCATTAAAACAGAGTCTACAAAAATTAAAATGGAAAAGGGAATTTGGGAAAAAATAAAACAGCCTTTGGGAAAAAAAAAAATATAGTAGAATTTGGGGAAAAAAATAAACCAATTTTATAGGGCCCTACCAATGGATCCTCTGCGGTGAATGGGTGCCGTCAGAATGACAGTCCTAACAGCTGGTAAAAACATAACAGTAATTCACAAATAATCCACACGACTCCTGTACATCAGTTAATGTCTTGAAGTGTAACTTCTGTGTGAATTATTCCTTTAAGAAATATGCCCCTTTGAATGTTAAATGTGATTTTTGTTTTAAGTTCTAATATTTACTGTGTTTTCATATTACATCAAGCTCTTTTGTATCAAAACAAGCTTTATTCTTCATTACATAGCCTTTAATAACGGATACACAAACATGTATATCCACAGAATTTTTTCTGTGTTCCCACTGAGCCATAAAGGAGAGAGAACATAGATGGTGAGTGGTGACAGTCAGAGTGTTATGGTGAGGTGGTACATGAAAGGTGTTGGACAGGTTGTTCCTGCGGGTCAAAGGTCGCCCTCTAGTGGTTCTGACAAACACATAACACTTGAGGAAGTCAACATATAGACCAGTGTGTGGGACTTTGAAAGTCAAAATTTATGTTGCATCTCATTATTTTGGTGTTATTTATGTAGTTTTAAAATTTCTTTGTACTTTATTTACTGGTGCTGAGATTTGCATTGATTCACTGAGCAGATACTTTGAGTCAAAGTGATGTGCGTGTTTGTTCAGCTGACAAACATTAAATCTATTACAAGGCAGTGGTCGACCAATATGGATTTTTCAGTGATTGAGACCAATAACTGGCTTGCAATGGATTATACACAATTGCAGGGAAAATTATGTGAACATTGGAGATTTGAAGAAAATGATGATAAACCATAATATAAATTTCGGCATTAATTGGGAGATTTAATCTGAGTTTCAATTATTTCACAACAAACACAGCTGGCTTAATGATGCATTTTCATGTCTTCATTGAGCACTTCACATAATAAATCATGAGTGGAAATAACCAGATTGCAGTCGGATTCACTCTATGTTCTGTGTTCAGTGCTGTTCACAAGAAGTAATGACTGATTTTACCAGGCCTCAAACATGCATGTAAGAAAACAAGTAAGATTATTAAATGTTTTTCCTGCATCTCTATGTGATACACACTACTGTTTAAATGTTTAGGGGCAGTACGTTTTTTTTTAAAGAAATTAATACTCAAAAGTGACAGTAAGTATATTTATAAGTCAACAAAAAATTTCTATTTCAAATAAATGCTGTTCCTCTGAACTTTTTATTCATAAAAGAATCCTGAAACATTTTCCACAAGCATATTAAGCAGCACAACTGTTTTCAACATTGAAAATAATAATAATAAATGTTTCTTGAGAATCAAATCAGCATTTTAGAATGATTTCTGAAGGATCATGTGACACTGAAGACTGGAGTAATGATACTGAAAATTTAGCTTTGATCACAGGAATAAATTATGCTTTAAAATGCATTTTTAAAAATGTAAATACTGTAAGAAAAAAAGCCTTTGTGAGCAGAAGAGATGTATTTCAAAAACATTAAAGACCCCAAACTTTTAAACACTGAATTCATATAGTTTAATTATAGCAGCTGAGATATACACATTATAGTGAAAATTATTATTAACTTTTTTTCAGAAAAAATATTTAAAAACAGAAACTGTGCTTTAACCACTGACTTAGTATATTTTGGAAATAGCACAAGGAAGAACAAGCACTTCTGCAGGCACAGTTATTGACCGATAATCTTAAAATGTTCAATTATTGTCCGGTTTATTGGTCTGACAGATTTATCTCAGTTTATCACTATTACCATGGTCACACGCAGGTGATTTTGAACTAAATGAAGCTGTTCTACTTGTGTGAGTCAACCTCAGGTGAAGTGACTGACTAAACGGATGTGTGGGATCCACCGGTAACAGACACAATGAGTCAGGTGGCCTTCTGTCAGAGAGGGGACTGTTCAAAAGGGTCTCTCACTACCTCCTGCTGCTTCTTTCTTTCTTTTTTTCTTTCCTTCTTTCTTTCCTTCTCTGTCTGTCTGTCTGACGTTTACATTCCCACTCTTTCTGGCATTCGCTACTCTATACTGGAGCTAAACACGGGAGAGGCTGAGTGAGAGAGAGAGAGAGAGAGAGATCTGCCCCTGCCTGTCACAGCTAAATTTAACCCCTCAGTCTGCAAATGTAGCACAAGTCCTGCAATTTGACCCCCCCACCCCAATTCTCTCGCTTGCACTCTCTCTCTCTCTCTCTCTTACCCCCTTCAACTTAGAAACTGAGTACAGGTTTCAGCTGTGTGTGTGTGTTTGTGAGTGTGTGTGTGTGTTAGTGAGTGTCAGAATGAGCCAGGAGGGGGTGATGAGGTTAGCAGAGCAATTGGTCAATTCCTGACACACACGTATAGTCCTCTGGCTAACTTTTGCAACACACACCCATCACGGCTACACACACATTAATACAAACGCTCGTGTGACACACATACACACACATCGTGTTCGGCGTGGACTCGGATCTTTGGGTGTGACTCTGTGTTACCGTGGCAAGGAGCGAATGCCATGGAGAACAACGCACGGATTCAGAGGCCCGCAATGGTAAGAAACACCCGGAAACGTCCGTGTGAGTTTGTGTGGTGCTTACTTAAGCGTACTAACGACTGCGTCAAAAAAAAAAAATGCCTTGGACGCATGGATCTCTTCTTATGAATATGTCTTATTTGCACCTTCTCTCCTTTTATTTCCTCCCTCTCTCTCTCTCCTTCTCTCTCTCTCATGCTGCCGTTTGATTCCATTTTGGGCTGGGCAGCTGCTTAGGCCTGCTGGGTTTAAATTAGACCTCCAGCACTGCTCAGGGACCTTGCTGGTACTGGCTGCCCTGTCACAGAGCCCTTTGTCTGGGTTTCTGTCCAATCTGGGCACCCATTGAGAGTGATTATTCGACCAAATCATATGCACCAAATAACAGAGTTATTCATAAAGTCTTTATGGAACTGGATCAAATATGATTGTGTTCTTAATTATGAGCTTTTTGAGGAGGTAGAACAAAAAATAAAGGGAAAAACATATCTTTGCAGGTCTTTTTTTTTAGGCAACGTTCAGTTGAATTGCTGAGGCTTTCATACGTGTCATTAGCATTTGAAATGCGAAAATGCTGTGATGTAATATGAAAGAGCAGGTGAAACGCTGAGGGAAAAATCGCTCTGTATTTAGTAAAAATCAGGGTTTTAGTGACTGGTTGACTTAGTAAATTGTCTGGTTTGTTCAAAATCGAAGGTTGTAGATTGGCATCAATTTTGATTAACAATGAAAGAATTAGTATGCAGAGAAAATGTCATCTTTTGTGTCATCAACAGGTTTAGTCTCGCTGTGTTTTCACAGCATGGTATTTGGCTTGTCAGATTTATCGCTGTAAGATATACATCTCTAAATGTGATCTGCCATTAAATGTGTCTTTTTAAGTTTGACGGTCAGATTCTGTGGCACAATAAAGCTGTGATTTATTGCTTAAGTGGCTTGAAGATGTCTGAGTGTCTAGGATCATTTTGATGCCGATTGTGAGGATGGTATCAGATGCTTACATGAGCAAACAGAGTAAACATCAATGCATTTATACATGAATATTATCTGCTTGGTTTGCATGTGCTTACCATTATTTGTCATTCTGTGTAGACTGTTCACTTTATACCCTGAACAATTCAGCTGTCCTAAGGACAAATAATGCATAATCTGATCCATGTAGTGCTTTGGGAACGAATGAATTCAGAAGCATATGGCTTTGTTGCACATTCCCAGAAGTGACATGCATTTGTGACTCTCTCACGTTACACTCACTGAACTCTGTCAACAGTAAAAGTACATAAACGGATCGACATTATTTAAAACGCTAAAAATCAGTGAAGGAAACAGTATGTTTCAGTATATTCTTTTATCAAAGAGACACTGGGGGTTTTTAAACACTTTGATGCGTTGAACCCCAAGATATAATGATACGCTTGCCTCCTTGCAACTATATGTAACACTGTATATTTTCTTCTTACCAGTAGAGTACTGGTAAATATAAACCTCAAGAAAAGAATAAAACTATTGCTGTCAATAGATTGAAATTATTATGATTAATCTCATGATTTTTTTATTTTTAGTCGTAAGAAAGTAGAATGAAACCCTAACATTGATTTTGCCTAATATGTTACCCTGGACCACAAAACCAGTCATAAACAGCACTGGTATATTTGTAGCAATAGCCAAAAATACATTGTATGGGTCAAAATTATCGATTTTTCTTTTATGCCAAAAATAATTAGGATATTAAGTAAAGATCATCTTCCATTTAAGATATTTTGTAAATTTCCTACCGTAAACTTAATTTTTGATTAGAAATATGCATTGTTAAGAACTTCACTCTAAGAAATGCTGGGTTAAAAACAACCCAGCGCTGGGTGAAATATGGATAAACGCAGCAACTAGATTGTTTTGACCCAGCAGTTGGGGTAAATGTTTAACCCAACCTTCTGGGTAGTTTTATTAATCTCTAATTTTGTATACTGTTACTATAAAAATGACAATATTTCTTGCTTAAAATGAACCCGAATTAGGTTGGAAATTAACATTTATTGAAATGTTCAGTAAACAAACATTTATTCATAAGTTGAATAAATAATAATTAAATAATAAACATTTTTTAAATGGCTTATTAATAAATGTTCACCTTTTGATTATTGCGGATTCCTCTATTATGTGTCTGATTTTTCACTTACCGCCTGGGTTCATTTTAAGCCAGCTAGTAATTTTTAAACAATAGTTGAGTTTAATAAAACTACCCAGAAGTGGGTAGTTTGGGTTAAAATGTTAAATATTTAACCCAACCGCTGGATCAAAACAATCCAGCTCCTGGGTTTATCCATATTTCACCCAGCGCTGGGTTGTTTTTAACCTGGCATTTTTTAGAGTGTTCATTTGGACAACTTTAAAGGCTATTTTCTCAATATTTTGGGGTTTTTTTGTTTTCCCTCAGATTCCAGATGTTCAAATAGTTGTATCTCAGCCAAATATTGTCCTCTCCTAACAAACTATCATTGGAAAGCTTGTTTATTCAGCTTTCAGGTAAATGTCAATTTCCAAAAATTGATCTTTATGGCTAGTTTTGTGGTGAAGGGTCACATATTACCTAACCCAATTTGGTAAAATTATTTAATTTATTTGTTTATTTATTATTATTGTTGTAGTTTTTTACATTATTTTTAAAAAATAATTAATTACGTTTGTATAGCACTTTTGTTGACACTCAAATTGCTTTACACATTTTTTAAGGAGGAAATCTCAACCACCACCAGTGTGCAACATCCACCTAGGTGTGAAAAACAGAAGTATTATGACTATATGTAAAATATTATTTGCAAAGAACCATTAGAGCACAGTTAGTTGTATAAGCCTGAAGAAGAAAAAAAAAGGAGAAATGTGAAACTTGTATAATGTGGCTGTAAGTTTGAAAATGTATTTAAATGTGTTTTGAATGTTCCTGTATACTTCCATTGTAAGTGTAAGTACTGTAACCATTTTTTTTTGCTTTTTTTTTTTATTAGAAAACAAAAAAGTTATTTTATGTAGGATCTGTTATTTTTTGAGCTTAACATGCACTAAATGCAAAACATTCCTTTAACCATCCTTTTCCTTTTACTGTCACCGTCTACCCTGTGGGACACCTAAGTTTACTTCACCATATTACAAATAAATCCTACTCTAATCATGACAAACTATACATCGTTGGAAAGGTCTAAGACTCCTAAATAGATATTTTACCATATTTTTGTGTTAGAAATGATGTTGGAAAAGTAATAGATTAATATATGTCAAGAGTGCCACTTAAAAAACCTTTGTCACAAAAGACTTTCTTCATTGCCTTTTTCTCTATCACGCTTTAGATATCGTATGAAATTATATATCAGCTCAAAACTTAACATTTCAAAATTCATCCTTTGAAAGGCATTTTAAAATCAGACATTGTATTACCATGAAAAATGTACATCAAAATCATATTACAAAATGTTTTCATTCATGAATTATAAAAATTTAAATCTGGATAGTGCATTTTTATGTCTTTGTTCAAAAATGGGAGTGACAGTTAAAGGGTTAAAGTGGGCACTGAATGCCCATTTTCCAAGATGTTATGATTCTTTAGGGTCTTTATGAAATGTCCACAACATACTTTGGTTAAAATTCCTCAATGGTTGAGTTAAAACAACACTCTTTTTACCTTTTTTTTTAAAAAAAAGCTTTGTTCACAGCGACTCGTTTCGGTGCATGTCTCTTTAAATGATAATGAGCTCTGCTCACCCCGCCCTTCTCTTCCCTCACTCGGAAGAAAGAAAATTAATCCACTGCGTCCTCACTGGCTCTGATGTTGGGAGAAAATTAAGACTCTTATATTTACTTTTACATTCAACTACAAAACACCTGCATTGCTTACGAGACATTGTTGTCGCTACAGCTGCTCAAGCGCAGAGAAAATGACGAACATCATACAACTGGCTGAGGGTGGAAATATGTTAATACGGGACAGTCCGTCAGCGGTTGTGAGTGGGGCCTGAGCAATATGACATCATACTGCTCAGAAAATCAAAACGGCTTGATAATTGACACTGGTTAGGTTTTTTAGGGATTAAAAAAAAAGGAGCGAATGTAGTTTTATCATTGTAGGGTGGTTGTGTCCACACACTGCTAAGACACATTTATAACACTATGTAAAAGTGAATTTTGCATCTGATGTCCCCTTTAAACTAAAATCATATTTCTTATAAAAACCTGGGGAAGGAATTATAAAAGAACAACATCAGAATAATCTGCCAGTCATTTATTGTTGATTTCTTACAGAGAGGCGTAGTTGTTACAGTTGATCATCCCACAATGTGTGTGTGGGAGAATTTTTTTTTTTTTCCAGAGCTAGTACTAATCCTTCCTCTCCACCTCTCCCACACAGTCCTTTTCATTTCGTCCCATTTCTCGCTTTTTTTCTCTTTCTCGATCAGCCGTCATCTTCTGGCATGTCTTTTGTTTCGTTCCCCGCTCCATGTTCCTGTCGTGCCGCCGCTGATGTCTTGACTAGCGCGAGTCTGACAGTGTTATTGATGCATAGTGTTCGCAGCCGCTTTCTACACAGCCTGAGGAACTTTACACGCTGGAAGACGGAAAATGTCAACTTTGTTTACGAGCTCGGCAGAGCCTAAGCTAATATTATTGTTAATACGTTGCTACTACAATGGAGCCAACTTCATAACATTTAGGCCTGGGATGTTACTGTTAGGGTTCTTGGTGCTGTTTGAAGAGAATGGATGTCGTAGACCTTTACTGAGGTGACCTGGTACCGACCTTGAAAACTGCCAAGCACATAGGCGGCTGACAGTTAACACAAAACAGGGCCGAGGTGCAAATTCCAGAATTAATATGCAGCGAGAGATTGCGTGAAGCATCCCGACTGAACAAAAATGAGGAAATTAATGAAATCTGGAGCTATTTATGTAGTTTAAGTGTGCAATTTAAATTGAAAGATTTATAACCCAAAATAAATTTTCATTCCGAGCTGATTCCTGGATATTTTTTAGTGTGTAATGAATTTCCTCATTATGTGGTCGCAATAGAGGCTTAAAGAAGATAGACTTAATTATTTTTTTTTTTTTTAAATGTTAATAGTCAATAGCTACTAGTGGAAAGTATCACTGGAACATTTTAGCCCTGTGAAGTCAGATTTTATTTTTCAAAAATGAAACTGAAATACTTAACCACATTTTGGGAACAATTAGTGCAAGGGGTTAGGATATTGTATTTATAACTTGCTGTTTAGTAAAGCAATAGACGTCTATGGAATGTCCCCATTTAAATAGCTCTGTAAACATTTGCATGTGTCAGGTTCCCTATTTTAGGCATCAAATTTCCCAACAAGGATCGTAAAACCTGAAATGACTTGCATTGTGGGACCATCCAACAGGTCTAATGTGGTTTTACTTAACAAACATACTGAACACTGACTTAATGATCTTTCAGAACGGGGTTTGGTTTAGAGTTTTAGCGTCAATATTAAAATATAGATGTCAGTGGAAAATCCCTACCATGATAGAAAAGCATGTGTTTGTGTAATTTGTTTCTGCCAGCGTTTGGATTTAGCTCGCTTTATGACCACTGTAGTAACAATTACAAATATAACATCTCTGCTGTAAAAGTGGTAGTCCAGCAGGCGAAGTGTGTGTGTGCAATCTGTTGCTGCCTAGTGATATTTAGTGTGTGCGCTGGGTTCCTGTGACCCTCTGTTTCACAATGAATAATTTAACATCATTGCATATGGCATATGTCAGCCTGACACATTCTCATTTCTATTTAAAACACACATGCACACACACATACTCACAAATATGTGACAAACCTAATGCGCTCATGTTCACACACGCAAAGCGCATCCATCCAATGAGTCATTCTTGCAGCTGTCCGCACGCCGTCCACACCTCCCACGAATAAGAATCCGATCAACACCTGAAACATAGACAGGAAAACGAGAGGAAAGTAGGGGAAAAAAGAGATGAGAGGAGTGGGAGGCTTATATAAAGGTTCTGACACTGTACTGTACTGTGAAAGTCAGTGCCACAACGATTTGTGTGTGTGTGTGTGTGTGAGAGAGTGTTTAGTATCTTCATGAACTTACCCAGACTCTAAAGCAAGTACAAATCAATACAGACATATGTGTTTCTTCAACTGGCCCCGTAGATTTAAACACTTGTCATTAATTCAGTTAACATTTAGCAGTGTGTACTATATGTGGGCCATTCTACAGAATTGGTTCAAAGTTTCCACAAGTTTTGTATGTATGCAAATTGTATAATATCCAAGACACACATTTCTAGTAACTGTACAGTTAATTCTCATATTGTATTTTTAGAAAGCTTTGGAATATTTGTCACTCCCGAAACACCATAATATAGAATTAAATTAGAAGGGTTATATTGACCTATTAAGATTTTGTTTACATCTTCCTTGTAAATATATATACATTTTTATTTTATTAAACAATTTTCAGACGTAAATCAATAATAATTAAAATTTTAACAATATTTCAAGTGTGATTTATGAGATTGTTGTATTTTGAATCCAATTTTTTTTGTAAAAGGCAAAAAGTTAATCATACTGATTTCAAAATTAAGGATTCATTAGTTTGAATATACATTGAACCAAAAACTATCATATCATTTTAGCTGATAATTCAGCATACTTTATTTCTAACAAAACATCCCATGTTTCTTTAGTGACTACACATTTTCGGTAGTGACAGTAATGCTTTGGTAGCGACCACATCACATTACAAAACTTCAACTCACATACTAAAACACTACTAAAACATACTAAATACTAAAAAATTGCATAACTGTGCAAAAATGTAGTTTATTTCCCTCAAATAAAGGATTATGTGTTACCTTTTGTCACTACTGTAACAATGATGACGTTTCAATTATGACTGTTACGGTAGTGACAATTTTTGTTAATGACACCCAAAAAACAAGGATGTCACTACCGAAACTTCACCAAATGACAATTCACCAGTAACAATTTTAGATACTTTTGAGCCTACCTCAAAAATGCTAATCATGACATGGTTAGCTAGCACAGTTCTGAACAGTTGTACACATATAAAAACTAGATGTTATGGAATAACTCCCAAAAAATGTGCTTAATTGCAGAAAAAAGGTGTTCGGTAGTGATATTCCTTGAAGTCACACACAGGTGTTCAGACTTTTGAATACATTTACCTCAAAATGATGTGGATCTACTCACCATGTAGCTATGAGAGAGAGACACACATAAATATTTTCTGATCATGAATGTAGGGGTGTAGTTAAAATCAGTTTTGGTAGTGACATGAAAAATGTGTAACACATTTGTTTACATAAAGTGTCATAATTTACAAAAAAAAAAAAAAATTACAAAAAAAAAAATATATATATTTAGATAATAGAAGGATCTTAGTAAACACCTAAGATTTGAATACCTAAATGCTTTTCAAATGTTTTTGGTTGTGGGACAGCAGTTTGCACCGATTCTGTAGAATGGCCCATATATCCATTTTTATCATAATCTTTATATATTGTGCTTTTTGCATTTTGCAGTGAAAATAATGTATGATGGAAATAAAAATTTTCATTGCTTTTCATTGAGACTTTTGTTGCCTTAGTAACACTAACTTTTGATAACACTTTATTGGTTTTACTCTGTTTAAGTGATCATTCTTTTATTTTAATAATTAAATTAATTATTCATATTCACTTGTGCCTTATGATGAATACTTATACGAAAAGCAAAGTAATGTGAAAAATAGCATAATGAAGTGATGAAGGCATGAAGAAATAGTTTCTATGATAATTGTAATGTGACCTTGATATAGCAAAAACACTAAGATTAATTAATTAAACAAACATTCATTTTAATATAAGAATCAACTCCTGGGACATACAAGTTCATGTATTTGAGGAGACGCCAGCATCTTAAATATTTGTTTACATCCTTGCACATACACAAACTGTAAGCATCATGGCTAAACTCATCTCCATCGATTCAGCTGCTCTAAACATTTGCTTCTTTCTGTTTTGCTCCACATATTCTTAGAAACTCTTTTCTCGTGTTTGTACTGTACCTTCTGCTCTCTTTGACTTCCTCCCACACTGTTCCTGCCCTCTACTTCAACCTGTTCTTCATTCACAAATTGTTTGTGTGTCATACGAAAACTCACTGTGTGGTCATTTGTGCCACTTTTCTTTTGGCCTGGTGGAAGAAGAGATGTAAAATTCTTATTGTGTTTGGTTTTCGATAAGGAATACCTATTAAAAAAAGAGCTTTTTCAAACACTGTGCCAAAGGCTGTTAACACAGATTCGCCCTACGTCCATGCCTCCCTCTCACTCCCCCTCTCTGTTCTCTGGCAGGGCTCAGCAGACTCCTACACCAGTCGTCCTTCAGACTCTGACGTGTCTCTGGAGGAGGACCCTGAGGCTCTCAGGAAAGAAGCCGATAGACAAGCGCTTGCCACCCTAGAGAAGGCCAAGGTGTTGTATTTTTTCATGTTCTTTCATGTTCTGTGCCAGTTTCTCTTTTTCAGTTTCTCATTGGTCTGTTATTCAGACTCTGCCCTGAGTAAAGATAATAGACTTTATTGTAGGAAGAACATCTTTTTGAGAGGCTGAACCCCTGAAAAACACCAGTATGATTAACTAGATTTGAATTTACTGATGAAAATATTAGTATTTTATTAATGTTACTGCACAAGGCAGCAAAAATGTGAATGTTTGTTGAAGTTACGTTTTTGTTTTAGCATAGAATTTTAAATTCAGTATGTTAGCTGTCATTTTGAATGCCACTGTCTCTAACAATCTCTAACCAGAAAGTTTGAGGAATATCAGTGCAAGTATTATAATTATTCGGATAAAGCATATAGATTTTTATGTTAAAAGACACTCTTAAAAATTGCACACTTGACCTTTAAAAGGGATAGTTCACCCAAAAATGAAAATTCTGTCCTTAATTATTCACCCTCATGTCGTTCCAAACCCATAAGAACTTTGTTCATCTTCAGAACACAAATTAAGATATTTTTGATGAAATCTGAGAGCTTTCTGATTCTGACCCTGCATAGACAGCAACGCAACTGACACGTTCAAGGCCAAAAAAAGGTAGTAAGGACATCAGTCCATGTAACATCAGTGGTTAAACCTTTTTTTTATGAAGCTACGAGAATACTTTTTGTGTGCAAAGAAAACAAAAATAATGACTTTATTCAACAGTTTCAGTCTTCGAACTTGCTTTCATGAGATTACCACGACACATGCGTGTGGTTAATTTGTGTTCTGGAGATGAACAAAGGTCTTATGAGTTTGGAACGAGATGAGGGTGAGTAATTCATTTTTCATTTTTGGGTGAACTATCCCTTTACTACAGTTACTAAGAACGCACTGTGTGCTTAAAATGTATTTGAATTTTTCACAGAAAAAAATTGGAACATTAACTTACTACATTAGCATTAACATTGGTTATTTTGTGGTCCCACACCAATAAGTTTCTACCTCAGTCATGAAGAAACACCTGGGTAAATGATTTTGTTGTAATGAATTAACAAACTTAATCAGATGTGTTGATTGAGACTTGCAGCACAAAACGTGTCTCTTGCTGCTCCACTGGGTAATGAGTTCAGAAGCATTATACTGTTTTGCAGTATTATTCCATCCTCTTGACTATATATAAGATCACTTCTGTACGTTAGATGTAAAAATGCTTAGTTCTTTCATGAAACTCTAGATGGCGCAGGCTGACGGGTGTTAACATAACTGATGATATTTACAGCCTTATACCACTTGGCACAAGCTGATTGGTTCATGTCGCATACACAGCCAATGAGTTTGAACCTTTACCTTTAAATGGCTGGTTGGCATTCACTTGAGCCATTCACAAAAGCACGCTTTGAGTTCCTCTGAAACCCTCCACCTTCCCCAGCTCCACTTTTATAGATCTGCTATGGGTTATTTTGTATGCTATTGTACAGCAGCAGTATGTCTTAAATACTCACAGCACCGTATCACCATATGCTTTGGCAGTAGCAAGTTCCTGTACTTGCTTGCAGCAGCAGCATCAATAATCTACAACAGTGGTTCTCAACCTTTTTTTCCACTGGGCCACACTATGGTGCAAGTGCAAGTCTCGCGGACCGCATATCATTTACATATTACGTCACCAATACAAACCAACCAGATTTATAATATTATAAATATTATTATGATATCTAAACGATTACATTTATTGATATAAATAAACAATGGTGTAGTGGTGCCTGATGAAGTGGGTATACGCGTAATTTATCCCCCGGAATAAATTATTCACTGGTTTAAGAAATTTCTGATCGTAAAAACCTGCTTCTTTTCATTTTAAGGTTCGTTTTAATGTATTGACTTAAATTAGTAATCAATAATAATAATTATTATTATACCAGTCTGCGCGCCTCCCCTGGCATGCTCTCGTGTATGAACAGGCAGCTTTTGGGGTGGAGGGGTGGAGGGGTGGCTTGGGCGGGCGCGAGCGAATCAGGCGCAATCATCAAACACATTTCAAAGGTAGTCGGCACCACGGTGTGTTACCGGGTGTTTAGGGAATATTTGCATTTATTCACATGCGATTGAAATAGCTATTCATGTGGTGGACTGTCATGATTTTGTCTAATGCAGGACACTACTAATGATGCGCATCAGAGGGATTTAGAATTGGGTATACGCAAAGCCGACTGATAAAGAAGTGGGTAGGCTATACGCCTGCACTACACCACTGTAAATAAATAATTCTACTCACTATTAATTAGACACCTGATACTGTCGGGAGCTGGCCAATTTTGTGAAATTCGCCTCGGAAGGAGTAACAGCACAATTAAGTTGCGATTGTAAAATATGGAACGCCATTGGGGACAATACCTATTATATGAAACGTGTGAAATCTGGACGCATTAACACGCAAAGTTTGTACGTGTCTTTTTGGTACGTGTAAACGCGAACGTTTTGTACGTCTATGCACGAAATTTTTTGTCGTGTTATTTAAAGACACGATCGTTTGTATCGCCTTAACGTAACATTTTTGGCCGTGTATTTTTGTTACGTGTTTCTAGACGAACGTTTTCGTCGTGTAAACATGACATTTTTGAACTTGTAATATTTCTAAGTCTTATTTGATGTGCGACATACTAATTTTTCTGTTTTAGTTGAACTGGTGATAATTTAGGGTCAATAATTAAATACACTCAATGACTGCATGAATTAACATTATATTCTTTTGTAACGTTAAAGGAATTTGTCCTGTAGGTAAAGTGAGTGGTCTCGGTGATCCAACGACCACATTTCCCCTCTGATTAATACATTCGAGGTGTCCACTGCAAATAGCCTACTTGTTGGCAGAACTAAATACACTAGGCCAGTCTAACGTTACCCTATATGTGGAAAAAGTCACCTCTTTAGTCAGCGGTTTCTGTGGGGTAACGTGTTAAGGGAGACCGGGGTTCTATTCCCACTGACAGCGCTTTTTTTATTACTTTACAGTTAATAAACGCATTTTTTTTCAATAAAAATGATTTGACTTAAAATTCATTTTAATTCATAAAAGTTACATTTAGGGTAAGGTTAGGGGTAGCGCTCTTTAATATCTCAATAAGTTGCCATGATTTTAATATTGTTTTATAAATATAATGATTTACTGTCAATTATATTGCAGGATGTTTAATGCACAACAATACTGAGGAGCAAATAGTAACGTTATCTCTCACTATTTATAAGTAAATAGCATCTAAATGTCTACTGAATCCACAACTGTTGCTATTCACACTTGGACTTGGACTGGCTGCCCCACAGTTTACGTTGCATGGTCCGCCTGTTGTAGTGATTCTGTAATGTTTACGTGTCGTATGATTGTGTCTGGGTTTAAAGGTTGAATAAAGATTTGTGAATTGTCATAGGCTACTGGTGCTTTGTTTTCTGCTTTTGGATTTGCCTGATTGTTATAATATAATTGTTAAATTTGTGATTGTTACAATATATTGTTGTTATTACATTATTTTTATCTGACATATACAGTATACATTCAATATATTTGTATTATTTGTATTATTTCTACCCTGCATGAGTACAAACGGGATGAGATGACACAGCACTGACATCACAACCAACGTATAAATGCATCATTGACTCTAAAGTTTTACACTTGCCTATGTACATGCCAACGTAAAATTATGATCTCATTCACGAACAAATGTTACGTGTGACGTTTGCATAGGTATTTGCTTACCTAACAGCACGTCATCCCTCACGAAAAGAAATGTCGTCTGATGTTTATATACGTATACAGCAACGTGCCATCCCATCACAAATGCAAATTAAATCCTAAATAGAGCAACGCTATTGGCTGTTGTGCAGTCTGACGCGACACCCGAACATATACTTCGTATGTACGCGTACAAACTTTGCGTGTTAATGCGTCCAGATTTCACGCGTTTCATATAATAGGTATTGTCCCCAATGGCGTTCCATAGTAAAATGCTGTCTGTAAGACGCGCTTGGAAGCTTGGCTTGATGTGCGACATGCAGAAAGTGTGCGTTCACAAATGTAGTCTGTGTTGATCCAAATATGGAAAGCACTTAATGTGAGGATGATTGCTGCGTAGTATGGGTGTTTCCTTTTGCCTGAACATTTATCAAGTAATCTTTTAAGTGAGTGTCGGGGCAAGCCGAAAGTTGATTCCGAAAGTAAACACTCTAATACCTTCACTGTTGATACTGCGACTTTTCTTGTATGTATTCCGTTGTTGACGGCATTTTCCACATTCCGTTTTTCTCCCTTAATAACAGTTTTGTTCATTCTGATGCTTAGTTTTACCAAACTAATGGCTGCTGATGATAACTAGCCTATTTGAACTGAATTCTGCCAAAGCGCACACTTGTGTATGTTCCTTAAATGTCTAATTAGGCCTACGTGAATAGGTCTGCTCATGTCTAAAAATAAGATAGGAAAAACTAAATTATTTCATATTAAAACATTATAGTTAATATTTCTTTAGTACATTAGTACAAAACTGTAAGTTATTTTGTAATGTGTTCGGCGGGCTGCATTTGGATTCGTGACGGGCCGCGAGTTAAGAACCACTGATCTACAACTACAGCAATAATCAACAGCAGCAGCAATTCAGCAGCAGAGCGCCAAGACCAAATACATTAGCATTGTCATATCCATTACTAAGCTAAAATCTTTCAAGAGTTGTCATGGAAGAACTGATCACATGACCATTGTTCTTCTTTCCACTCTGGAGTTTTTAACTGGAGCTCTCTTTCTTTTCTAAAAGTTGTGTTTTAATTCTCTCCATTTTTCTCTCTCATCCCCTTTCTCTGTGAAGACCAAGCCTGTAGCGTTTGCGGTGAGAACTAACGTTGGCTATAACCCAGGCCCTAATGATGATGTGCCGGTTCAGGGCATGGCTATCTCTTTTGAACCCAAAGACTTTCTGCACATCAAAGAGGTCAGACAGACATTTTTTTCTTTAAATGCATATGTAATTATATGTGTATGTAATCATATGGACCTTTGGCTTACATGATTTAAAATCTGTGTGTGTTCATTTTTGCATTTTTTGTATATTTGTGTGTCCAATAACAGAAGTATAACAATGACTGGTGGATTGGGCGTTTGGTGAAGGAAGGATGTGAGGTGGGGTTTATCCCCAGTCCAGTGAAGCTTGAGAGTACTCGTCAATTACAAGAACAGAGAATGAGACAAAACCGCCTTAGCTCCAGGTAACAGCCAATCACATGAGCCTATATCTGCTGCCTTATGCTGTTTTTGCTGTGTGAAACAGGCATATACTCCATGCATTAGCTAGCTACTCTACCATACAAAAGTTGACGGTCAAGAAATTAATACTTTTTAAGCAAAGATGCATTTTGCATCCATATACAATTGAGGTCAAAAGTTTACATAAACCTTGCAGAATCTGTAAAATGTTCACTATTTTACCAAAATAAGAGGGATCATACAAAATGCATGTTATTTTTTTATTTAGTACTGACCTGGATAAGATTTTTCACATAAAAGACGTTTACATGTAGTCCACAAGAGAAAATAATGGGGTGGGGTGAAAACTTTTTGAATTTAAAGATCAGGGTAAATAGAACTTATTCTGTCTTCTGGGAAACATGTAAGTATCTTCTGTAGCTTCTGAAGGGCAGTACTAAATTAAAAAATATGATATTTAGGCAAAATAAGAAAAATGTACACATCCGCATTCTGTTCAAAAGTTTTCACCCCCTGCTCTTAATGCATCGTTTTTCATCCTGAAGCATCAGTGAGTGTTTGAATCTTCTGTAATAGTTGCATATGAGTCCCTCAGTTGTCCTCAGTGTGAAAAGATGAATCTCAAAATCATACAGTCATTGTTGGAAAGGGTTCAAATACACAAAAATGCTGGAAAACCAAAGAATCTGTGGGACCTGTAGGATTTTTCTGAAGAACAGCAGACAGTTTAACTGTTCAGAACAAACAAGGGACTTATAAACAAAAAATCACTAAACAAAAAAAAAACACTGTGGATCATTCACAGTATTAAGAATCAAGCGTATGTAAACTTTTGAACAGGGTCGTTTTTATAGATTCAACTATTATTTTCTCTTGTGGACTATATGTAAACATCTTTTATGTGAAATATCTTATTCAGGTCAGTACTAAACAAAAAATGACATGCATTTTGTATGATCCCTTTTATTTTGGTAAAGTAATTAAAATTTTGCAGATTCTGCAAGGTGTATGTAAATGTATGACCTCAACTGTAGGCATTAAACAACAGAGGAATAAATTACACTTGAAAATTACATTGTTTTTTAATGTATTTTGTGATCAAATGAATGCAGCCTTGGTGAGCATTAGAGACTTCTTTCAAAAACATATAAATGACATTTAAGGTGGTGTATGTAGCCAGTAACCATATTGTCATATGTTTTACCTACTCTCCATTGGTCTCTCTATCTGTTTACTAGTAAGTCCGGTGGAAGCTCTAGTCTGGATGTTGCCACAGGTGCCCGAAGGCCCACTCCACCTGGAACAGGTATGATCAGACAGTAATGCTGTGAGATTTTTGGTTCTGTTGTGGTGGGTTATGACATCCCTGTCCCTCTAAATACACACCCAGAAAATAAACAAAATTACTTTTACACTGAGTAATCACTGAACACAATGACAGTTAGAACACCCCTTTAGGATCTCCTCTGCCGTCCTCTCTTCCCTCTTATCACTCATTCTTCTAGTCTTCCAGTCCTTTTCCAGTTGTTTTTCTTTCTTCCTTTTCTCTTTGTCATCATCATCTGTAATGGTAGTTTCAAACCTTTCTCACATTGAGCTACCTGCGGTTTATGCTATCAGTCACAGCTGTGTCAGCACTGAGAGTTTGATTAATTTGTAATCAGCTGCATTTTCTCAGAAGGCAGGTGAGGTCCTCAATATAATTGAATGAAAAGTAATAAAAGTGAAAAAAACAAAAACAGTACCAATTATTGCAAAATATGAGTGTGCAAATAATTCAGGTTACTAAAATAACATTGAATGCCAACATATACATTTTAAAAAGGAGGGAAGAGTCTCTTTCAACTTATTTAACTATAAAAGTCACCACTTCTTTTGACATTTGGTCAAGTATAAAACCAAATAAAACTAATTTTGATTGATACTTGACATTCTAAAAAAAAAAATTACCTGTTAAATATACAATAAAAATATGGCAGCTGTTGTTGCCAGAAATTCACTGTAAAATATAATCAACTTATAACTTACTTCTAACTGTATATTACATTAAATGTATATTAATATACCAATCTACTAAAATTTGTGTTGTACTTTGAAATGTACTGATAACAAACATAATACAGGTGGTAAAACAGAAAGCCACGTGATGAATTCTTGTAAGTGGCCTATCTAAAGAAAGTATGTTCAATGTAAGTAGTACATGCATGACATTAAAATAGTGCAATAAATAATGTACAAAATAAGAATATTTTATTGTTTTCACCCTAAATTGTATGGTTTTTTATAGTTTTAATCTGAAAAAAAGCAAGTTGATTTCACAGTAAAATTACATATAATGCAATGTCAAACCATTTACAGTTTCTCACAGTAGTGAGGTAACTTGCATGTAACTACAATTACTGTAGTTGACATGTTTTAGCTTATTTCTGTGAAAATTACGAACGCTTTACAGTGTAATATTGTTACTGTTTTGGAATTTATGTAAAAACTTGACTTTCATGTGGACTATTTTAGTAAATAAACAATTAAATGAAAAAAATATATAATATTGTTTGCTTGTTGTTAGTGAGAGGTAAATGATATTCCTTGAACCTGTAAACCATAAACATCAAATGAAAGTGGAACATGAATTGAATTCAAAATTAATATAAAAACCCAAGCTCAGAGCACTTGTTCATAACACTTGTTTGTATTTCTTCAAATAGTCATTTCTTTTTTCAATTTGCTTGTCCTTTTTAAAACACCTTCTGTGTTCTCATCACCTTTCTGACTCAGTGAAGTCTGTACATCACGCTGCTGTTCTTCCTCTCTTCCTCATTTTCTGTCCCTGTTCTTTCACCCTCGTTTCCTTCTCTCTTTCTCTCTTCCACCCTCCACCCTCTCTTGTTCCATCCTTTCATTAAAACCCACCCACCTCCCAATTGGTCCCCTAGCTGACTTGTCCTCTGGGCTTTATGACGATTCGGATTCGGAAGTTGAGGAGGTGGAGCCTGCCAACACCCGTGACCAAAAGGGTGTGGGCGGAAGTGTCACCTCCCCTCAAGGCAACCTACCCCGCCTCCCTTTCTTTAAGAAGGTAACCCTGGTGATAACCCCAGAATGCATCAATAGACAGCCTCCTTCAGATGTGACTAATAATCAGACTCGTTCCTAACCGAGCACCTTCTGTGTCTGTGAAACATTAGGGGAGTCTTTGCTGTTTGTGTGTGTTTGTTTGGGTTAAAATTCACATCCAAGGTATTAAAGGATTAGTTCACTTCCAGAATAAAAATTTCCTGACAATTTACTCACCCCCATGTCATCCAAGATGTTCATGTCTTTCTTTCATCAGTCGAAAAGAAATGAAGGTTTTTAAGGAAAACATTCCAGGATTTTTCTCCATATAGTGGACTTCAGTGGGGATCAACAGGTTAAAGGTCCAAATTGCAGTTTCATTCAAGACGATCCCAGCCGAGGAATAAGGATCATACTAGTGAACTGATGTGTCATTTTCTAAAAAAAAAATACAAATTTATATACTTTTTAACCACAGATACTCATCTTGCACTAGTTCTGCGTAAAATGTCCTGGAATGTTTTTCTCAAAATACTTTATCTCTTTTCAACTGAAGAAAAAGACATGAACATCTTGGATGAAATGAGGGTGAGTAGATGATTAGAAAAAATTTATTCTGGAAGTGAATGAATCCTAAAGTAAATGCATTATTACAGGTAGAATTCAGCCAAAAATTCTTCATCATTTACTCACCCTTGCAAAAATGAATGTAATAATTTGTACAGACACAATACTTTTTACATTTTCATTGCTCCCAAACCAACACATAACACTGCCTTAGAAGAAATTAATGAATTTAAATAAAACAAAATAATTAAGAATATATATATTAGAATGTTTTCCAAATGACAAAAACAACACAAAAGTAATATTTCAAGTCTGTTGAAGCCATATGATTGGAAAACTTAGCCTCCATTTTAGCTCCCAAATCCAATATTTGTTCTGTTGTGAATATATGCTAACATGAATGAGATATGAGCACCAGAGAGGATATTTGTGACCCTGGACCACAAAACCAGTCATACTTTTTTGAAATTGATATTTATACATTCCATTGATGTATGGTTTGGTAGGATAGGACAATATTTGGCTGAGATACAGCTATTGGAAAATCTGGTATCTGAGAGGGCAAAAAAAACCAACAACAACTAAATACTGAGAAAATTGCCTTTAAAGTTGTACAAATGAAGTTGTTAGCAATGCATATTACTAATCAAAAATTAACTTTTCATATTTTTACAGTAGGAAATTTACGAAATATCTTCATGGAACATGATCTTCACTTAATATCCTAATGATTTTTGGCATAAAAAAAAAATAAATCAATAATTTTGACCCATACAATATATTGTTGGCTATTGCTACAAATATACCTGTGCTACTTACGACAGGTTTTGTGGTCCAGGGTCACAATTATCAATAAATAACATCGTAAATTTTAGTCTTTTCACACAGTGCTATCATTTGGTTTCGGAAGACTTGATATATAGTGTATAACTCACTACTTTTATGGTACTTTAATGGTGCTGTTTGTCATGTCTTCACATCCTTTTGTGTTTCACGGACGAGAGTAAGTTGTACATGTTTGGAAAGACATGACAGGGTGAATAAATAATGACAGCATGTGTATTCTTGGGTGAATCTAGACTCGTAAATCCAGTATTTTGAATTAAGCGTCATGAGACTGTGTTCATGTTGGGAGAATTTCACTACACATCAACCTGGATGATCAATCAAGAAACAGTTTATCTAATACCTTAGTGGTTCCGTCTTTTTTTCATTTGGCTACATCTAATTTGTTGATTCATTCTCTCCCAGCATCCTAAATGTATTAACAATTTGTCACTAACAATCTTCTGTTTGTTTGCTTGCTCGCCCTCTCTCTCTTGCTGCGTGTGTGTGTGGAATGATAGGTGGGCCTGCCAAACAGAAACAAAAATCGGTGAGTCATAGAGCAACAACAAACTTTCTGTTTCGTGTTTCTGTCTTTGTATATATCTGAGACTTCAGGCTATTGCCATCATGTCCTTGTATCCGCTGAGCAAGTGAATGTACTTCAGAAAAGACAAATGAAATTTCTTCTGTGCTAGTTTGCTTCTCTAAAGGATTGAATGTGAATTGTTGTGGCATTTCTGTACCGGTCCTGTTTACAAAAAATGTTCTGAAAGGAAAAAAAATGTCGGAGTTTATTAGCTCTACAGGACATGCACATCTCATTCAGGCTGATTCAAGAAATGAATGAATCCGGCCCATGTGTCCACCCACACGTGTGGACACACGGGGAGTCTGCCATCCTCTTACACATGCACACAAGATGAGGCAGAAACACCCTGACAGGTTTTTACGGTTTCCGTTTCCATTATGGGTCTGTGACATAGAGAGTAGCCCACGCTTGTTACTGTTGTCACAATGGCTACCGTCACGCAATCACACATGCACAGACGCCCGACTGGGTGAATTAGAGTTGAAAATGATGACATTAGATTGTAGATGTTCCGGTTGTTTTTAGCAACCCATCTGAACCTTTTGGTCAGTTACAGGGTCAGAAATTAACTTTTTTCATTAAGGGGCAATATTTGCCCCATGGGATTGCTTTTGTGATGTCAATTTTTATAATCACCTTATTTCAAATACTAAAATGTCCCCAATTCCTTTAAACTGTTGACTGTTTAAATTGTCTCTAAATTATACATGTAAAAGCAGGAGCTCATAGGGCTGTAATATAACAAAAATCATTATTGTAGATTATTGCTCTTTATATTGTAATAATGATTAATAATATCCATAGGCCTATAGAAAAAAAATATTAAAACGTGTTTGTGTTTTGTGTCTGGGCATGTCACATGCTCACTTCAGACAAACATGTCAGTCCATGATGTTAGTCTAGTCTAGAACAAGTTATGCAAAAACTCCCGTTATAATCACTGAAGCTACGAAATTAATCTTTTATTTACATTGTGTCTGCATTGTGTTGTTTATGATGAGGGAATTCCCAATTGTGCGCAGTCAACAGCAGCTGACTAAGCACCTCTGATTGGCCAATGCATTCCTATGTTCAACAGAAACGCGTTTGATTGGTTATAAGGCTCAGCGTTGCTCAAAACAGTGTGTAAAAGCAATCTGGTGCAGTGTGAGCGAATCTAAATGCAATTCAGCGAATTGACACTTTACATTCATTTTCATATTTCATTGTAATCGCGACAGCCGGAATACATTGTTTAATTGTGCAGGGGCATTTTTGTCCCCTTTGTTTTGACTTTATGGGGCATTTTTGCTATAAGCCCTTGTTAATTTCCGACCCTGGTCAGTTATGTATTGTATGTTATGTAATGGGAATCAATTGAGCAAAAGATCTCCGTCCTTGTTTTTTCTCACACACACACTTCATGGAGTGGAGGACCCTCAGCAGAACATGAAGAGGTCTTGAGATCTTAGATTAAAGTGACGGTCTGTCTGAGTAGGAAAGAGAAGCTTTTTAAAAGAAGATTTTAAATAAACAAAAGTAAAATGTCTTAATTACCTGCCGTTTTATTGAGTTTCTTACAAATGTGCATTGCACATGCATTTAATGTATGAAGATATATTTAGAAATGTATATTATGCCAAGCAAGTGAAATTAGAATCCATTCACATGATGTGGAAGTAAACATACAGTACATGAATTTTAAAGCCAATTTATTGAATGACTGGTTCATCTACCACACTAATGTCTTTTGTAAGCCTTCAGCCAATTTTGATGTAAGTTATTAAATGATTAATTTATTTTAATTATTAAACCACCTATATTATTACAGATTTCATTACTTTTTAAAGATATTGACAGCCTTAACTTTTTTATAGTCATTTGTAAAATTTATAATTATATTTATTTTAATTAATTTTAAATTAAATCTATAAATCTTGCTAAAATTTAAGATATTAGCCGTATTACAATACGGTTCATTAGTTAACATTAGTAAACTACATTAGTTAACATGAACTAAGAATGAACAATAATTCTTCAGGATTTATTAACCTTAGTTAATGTTAATTTCAATGTTTACTAATGGATTATTAAAATCACAAGTTGTGTTAACATTAATTAATGCACTGTGAACTAACATGAACAAACAATGAATGACTGTATTTTTATTAACTAACATTAACAAAGATGAATAAATAGTATTATAAATGTATTGTGCATTGTTTGTTTATGTTAGTTAATACATTAACTAATATTAATGTGAAGTGTTACCAAAAATATATTTAATTTATCAGCTTCCCAGAAAATGGTTAAAAAACCCTTTGAAACAAAAGTTGGAGAAGCAAAAAGCCACTGTAACTCATGGGTGTGAAAGCTGTTTTTAAATCCAAATGTTTTAGGTCAGTTTTGGCAAATGTATGTATAAATCATTATTTTACTGAAGAGGTTTTGTTTTGTATGTGAATTTTCAGATGGAACATGTTCCTCCTTACGATGTGGTGCCTTCCATGAGACCCATTATTTTGGTGGGACCATCCCTTAAAGGCTATGAGGTAAGACAATATATCTCTCTCAAAAAAACATCAATTTAAAATTTTACTCATGTTGTTCATGTTGCTCAGTTGTGCATGTCTTACATTGCAGGTGACAGATATGATGCAGAAAGCTCTCTTTGATTTTCTAAAACACAAATTTGAAGGCAGGTGGGTACGAAAATATGCATGTCATGGTCATAAAAAAAATAGCTCATCATTTTGAAATTCAGCTAAATTAGTGCTGTCAAAAAAGCTGTAAATATTAATGGCAAAGCTCTGTGTAGATTATTAATGCTGGAAACATCACAATGCACTCTTGCTATAATTGGCATACCATGATTATGGGTTGTTGTTGTTTGTTCCAGAATATCCATCACCAGGGTGACAGCAGACATCTCACTTGCCAAACGTTCCGTCCTAAACAACCCCAGCAAACACACGATCATCGAGCGCTCCAGCACCAGGTCCAGTCTGGGTATGAAACACACCTGCACACAAATGTTACTGATAGAGCTCCCTCATGTGGTCATAAAGCCAGCAGGCTTAATACGTGCTTTAGCAACACACTTGAATGATTAAAACAGCAAATGCTCTGGATTTATGTAAGTCCAGGCACTTAAAAATAAAGCAGATTTCAAAATACAAAACTATTCACATTTGAGAGCCTGTTTGTTGGGATGAATGAAATGCAGATCTATTCAGATTTTGTAGCTGGTATAGAGAAAAGAAGAAAGTGACTTAAAGGGACAGTTCACCCAGAAATTAAAATTACCCCATGATTTACTCACCCTCAAGCCATCATAGGTGTATATGACTTTCCTCTTTCAGACGAATACAGTCAGAGTTACATAAAAAAAAAATGTCCTGGCTCTTCTGAGCTTTATAATGTTGGTAAATAGGCATTTAGGAGATTTGAGATTTTGAAGCCCAAAAAGTGCATCCATCCATTGTAAAAAGTGCTCCACATGGCTCTGAGGGCTTAATAAAGGCCTTCTGAAGTGAAGTGATGCCTTAAAGGGGTCATCGGATGCCCATTTTCCACAAGTTGATATGATTCTTTAGGGTCTTAATGAAAAGTCTATAACATGCTTTGTTTAAAATTTCTCAAAGGTAGTGTAAATAACACCTTTTTTACCTTGTCAAAATCATCTCTGCAAAAATCATCCTGTTCTGGTCAAGGTTGCTTTAAATGTTAATGAGCTCTGCTCGCCCCGCCCCTCTCCTCTCTCTGTGGAGTGACGAGCCTGTTTACTTTAGCCACATTTAGCCGTGTTTAGCCGTTAAACTTGCTAACTAGCACATTATTAGGAAAGGAGATCGCAAATTTCATAAAAAAAAACCTTATATTCATTTCGGCTGTAAATGAAGCTGGATCACGAATGATTCACGCGAACATAGACGGATATATGTAGATCGGGAGGCGCATTCCCTTCACAAACAAATTTAATCCACTACATCTTCAGCGGCTCAATCGCTCAATCGGAGAGATTCTCATCTAACTTACATCCTTGCTCCAGCATGGAAACAATGGAGGTGGGACTGTTACAGCTGATGTAAGGCGGGTCTGAGGTAAGACTCTCATGTCAATCAACGGCCTCTGTCGGTGGGACAGTGGATGACGTAGGACATAGGCGAATGCAGTGATGAAAGCATCAGTGCAGAGAAGAAAGCAAAACAAAACACCAGTCACATATTAGAAGTACAAAACGAAGATTTGAAAAGAAAAATGTTAAAGATTTCAATATAAGCCAAGAGGATACTGGTTTTCCTTTGCTGTAAACAAAACTTGGTTCTCACAAGACTAGCATATTCTCACCGGAGGTTACGCTACGCCTACGTCCTACATCATCTGCTGGAACATCACTCTCTTGTGAACATGTATACGACAGTTAGCGGAAGCTAGAGATTATGCTTTAAAAAGGTTTAAATAGGGATATTTTTCTTACACAAATGCATTGATTCTCTTCAGAAGGCCTTTATTAACCCCCTGGGAGCCATGTGGAGCACTTTTTATGATCAATGGATTCAGTTTATTGGACTTCAAAATGTCAACACCCATTCACTGCCATTATAAAGCTTGGTAGAAGACAGGACATTTTTTAAATATAACTCTGATTGTATTCGTCTGAAAAAAGACATACACCTAGGGTGGCTTGTGGGTGAGTAAGTGTTTACAATCAGTCATAGAAAAAGTCAGACAAAAAAAATCATTTGACTTTTTTTCGCAAATATGCACTCTTGAACTCTGTGTGAACAGGCTTTTAGACTACTTTTGGATGGGTGAAAAATTTATTTGTCAAGCCCTGTCAGTTTTCACTAGTGTACACTAGTACACATTCTCTCTGTTTCCTGAACATTTTTCTTAATGTTTCCTCCTCTGTTACGTCATGTCTGATCTGCCTTTTTTCTCTTTTTCATCTTGCTCTCTCCTGCCACTCCTTCCCACCACACATTTCCTCCCTCTCTCTTTCTCTTCACCTCAGACGTACTGGGTACGTATCTTATCATCCCACCCTTTTCCCCTTTTGCAGCCATCCATCTGTCAGTTCATTCATGTCCCCATCCATTTATCTAACTCTCCATCCATCTGTCCCTGTACTTAACCCTCTATCTTGAGTTTGAAATCAACAGTCTTAACCTGTTGGCACAGTTGTGGTGTTATTAACTAAAAAAAGAACACTACTAACTCAACTGTTTTGAAAACACTGTAGCTTTTCCAATAACAAGCTATTGTTGCCAACACATGGCAGTGTACACTAGTGGTGTAGTTATATTGCAATCAGCTTTAAAACTGAGCAACTGCAGCTAACACTCACTGATGCTTCAGAAGGAAACACAATGCATTAAGAGCCGGTTGGTGAAAACTTTTTGAATTTGAAGATCACGGTAAATGTAACTTATTTTGTCTTCTTAGAAAGTATCTTCTGTAGCTTCTGAAGGGCAGTACTGAATGAAAAAATAAGACATTAGGGAAAATAAGATGGACACATCTTCATTCTGTTCAAAAGTTTTCACCCCCGGCTCTTAATGCATCGTGTTTCCTTCTGGAGTATCAGTGAGTGTTTGAACCTTCTGTAATGGTTGCATATGAGTCCCTCAGTTGTCCTCAGTGTGAAAAGATGGATCTCAAAATCATACAGTCATTGTTGGAAAGGATTCAAATACTCAAAAATGCTGAACCTGAAGGATTTTTCTGAAGGACAGCAGGCAGTTTAACTGTTCAGGACGAACAAGGGACTTAAAAATGAGCACGAAATTATTACTAAACAAAACAAACAAAAAATAAATAAAAATACAGCTGTGGATCATTCAGGTAACAACACAGTATTAAGAATCAAGTGTATGTAAACTTTTGAATGGGGTCATTTTTATAAATTCAACTATTATTTTCTTTTGTGGACTATATGTAAACATCTTTTATGTGAAATATCTTATTCAGGTGAGTGCTAAATAAAAAATAACATGCATTTTGTATGATCCTTCTTATTTTGGTAAAATAATTAACATTTTACAGATTCTGTAACGTGTATGTAAACTTTTGACCTCAACTCTCCACTATTATTTAAATCAGTCAATACATTTTTGTTTGCTTGTTTGTTTTTGAAAAAAAATAATATTTTTATTCATCAGAGATGCATTAAATTAATCAAAAGTGACCATATCCTGAACTTTTTATTCATCATAAATATATATATAATATTATTATTATATTTTTATTTATTTATTTATTTTTTTCATCCTTGATTATGACAATAAATGTTTCAGCAAATCAGCATATTATAATGATTTCTGAAGGGTCATGTGATACTGAAGACTGGAGTAATGATGCTGAAAATTTAGCTTTGATCACAGGAATAAATTACATTTTAAAATATATTACAATAGAAAACAGTTATATTGTAATAATATTACGCATTATTGCTGTTTTACTGTACTTTTAATCGAATAAAAGCAGTTTTGATAAACATAGGAGATTCAAAAATGTAAATCTATATGTAAATTAAGCGAATGATTCTGGATAGCATTGCCCAGAACAGTATACTTTCATTATACGTGCGGTTTGCGTGCAGAGTGTTTGTTCAGATTGCGCTGCACTCTCTAAGGAGTCCAGGTGTTCCTCTTGTGGTGTACACGCTTAGGGACCAGTTAAACACTGCTGTTTATCACAATATTTTCATTCAGTTCTATTAATAAAGGTGTTTTGTAGTTAGCTAGTTAGTAGTACTTAGGTTGGTGTGTTTTTAAGTTTCAATGTTTTAAAGATGCTGTCACCCTAACTGAGATCTTCATTGTTTTCTCATCATAATAAAATGTGTAATATCTTAGTTTAAAAGATGTTGACCCTTAAATAGGTTCAAAGTAGTTAAACTGCATTTTATTACATTTTTAAGATGGAAACGTGATCAAAAAGTAGAATGGCTTTCTGCTTTTAATGAACTGAAGGCATAGATTCTGACTCACTGAAAGAAGTGTGATCCCACTTCTCATATAGCACTTCACACCCACATTCGCAAACGCACATACTGATCCACATAACTGCAGCTTTCTACAGACTTCCATGGATCAGTGTGGAAAGCTGCACATAGCATGTAACTGGTGTTCTGGTTACTACTGTCATACTGTTCAGCGTTCCATTTACTTACAGTTAAATGGAACTAAACTGGCACATGCACACGCTCACACATGCATATATTCGAGCAGACCATTATAACCTCTACATGCATGATATATACTAACATAGGTTTGAGTATGAAATGAAATCGTGAGGTAAGTCTTCCTGATATTCATCTTGTTTATTACAATTTGAGGTGTGCTTGTGTGTGCTTTCAGTATTCTTTGCTATACACTGCACAAAAATTAAAATACTTTTAGTGACATGTAAGCCTAAATTAAATAAAATTACTAGTGGAAAATGTGGTTTCTTGGTTATTTTATGATGCTTTTAGGATGTTTTGATGTTTTTACTCGAAAAAAAAGACAAGATACACATTAAGAATATTAATTTTGCAGTGTATAAATTAACTTGGGTTAGCAAATATGTGGAATAGATGAACACTTTGTGAAGATTTTTGTGCTTGGATGTAGTTATGAGGGTGTATTGTATATTCATTAATGATGACATGTTAATTTTTTTCATCTGGCAGCTGAGGTACAGAGTGAAATCGAGAGAATCTTTGAGCTGGCCCGGACGCTCCAGTTAGTGGCTCTGGATGCTGACACAATCAACCATCCATCTCAATTGGCCAAGACGTCACTGGCACCTATCATAGTGTACATCAAGATTGCCTCTCCAAAGGTATATATTAGCTGAATATACAGATCACTGTTCAAACGCTTGTGTTCGGTGAGATTTTTGTAATGTTTTTGAAAAAAGTGTCTTATGCTTATGATGTCTGTATTAAAAAAAAAAAAACTAAAAAAAAAACTGAAATCTTGTGAAATATTACTACAGTTATAATAAGTGTTTTCTATCTGAATGTATTTTAAAATGTAATCTATTCCTGTGATACCAAAGAGAAAGTTTCAGCAGCCATTACTGGAGTCATCAGTGTCACATGATCCTTTGTTTTTGTGGAACCTGTTATATATACACTACCAGTTAAAAGTTTTTGAACAGTAAGATTTTTAATGTTTTTTAAAGAGGTTTCTTCTGCTCACCAAGCCTGCATTTATTTGATCTAAGGTACAGCAAAAACTGTACATTTTTTAAATATTTTTACTATTTAAAATAACTGCTTTCTATTTGAATATATTCTAAAATGTAATTTATTCCTGTGATCAAAGCTAAATTTTCAGCATCATTACTCCAGTCTTTAAATTAATCAAAAGTGATGCTAAAGACATTTATATTTCAAAAGGTTTCTATTTTAGATAAATGCTGTTTTTCTGAACGTTCTATTCATCAAAGAAATCTGAAAAAAATCTACTTGGCTGTTTTCAACATAGTAATAATAATAAAAAATAATAATAATAAATGAGTCACAAATCAGAATATTAGAATGATTTCTGAAGGATCACGTGAGTGGAGTAACGATGCTAAAAATGTAGCTTTGAAATCACAGGAATAAATTTCATTTTAAAATATATTCAAATAGTAAGCAGTTATTTGAAATAGTAAAAATATTTCAGAATTTTACTGTTTTTGCTGTACTTTGGATCAAATAAATGCAGGCTTGGTGAGCAGAAGAGACTTCTTTAAAAAAAAAACATTAAAAATCTTACTTATACTCTTACTTTTCTTTTGTTGCATTATAAATGTCTTTATTGTCACTTTTGATCAATTAAATATCAGTAAAGCATCCTTGCTAAATAAAAATTTCTTTCAAAGAAAAACTTACTGACCACAAAACTTTTG
The DNA here is from genome assembly GCA_036247105.1 of Cirrhinus mrigala. NCBI lineage: Eukaryota > Metazoa > Chordata > Actinopteri > Cypriniformes > Cyprinidae > Cirrhinus > Cirrhinus mrigala. The sequence goes on from CM070009.1 coordinate 25,025,486, forward strand.
AACAATAGTGTATGACAGCTCAAATTAGTTTGTTTTCAAAACATTGCTTTTTTGTTAAAAGATTTCAATGTGTACATCATTTGAACATGTTTGTTATACATATATTTGTGTTTCTGTGTCCCCCTCGCTATCAGGTGTTGCAGAGGCTGATAAAGTCCAGGGGTAAATCTCAGGCCAAACATCTCAATGTCCAAATGGTGGCAGCTGATAAACTTGCACAGTGTCCTCCTGTGAGTAAATGACTTTTGATTTCTACTGATTTACACATATTTACACTTTTAGGTTTGTATCATTTGCATTTGGTTTTAATGTGGTTGGAAAGTTGGCAAAGCTGCGCTAAGCTTTTTGCTCACGCAAGCTTTGTGCACATTTATTACCTAAACTGCATTTCCTTCTTCTTTTTCATTTCCCTTTTCATTCTTTCATTTCCTTCTATATTTTTAAAAACCGAATGATCACAGATTCAGTCTTATCTAGTCATATATTTCCTGATAGGTGTTTTGTAGTTAGGTAGTCAATTCCCTGACAATTTACTCACCCCCATGTCATCCAGGTAGTCAATTCCCTGACAATTTACTCACCCCCATGTCATCCAAAATGTTCATGTCTTTCTTTTTTCAGTCGAAAATAAAATTAAGGTTTTGAGGAAAACCTTCCAGGATTTTTCTCCATATAGTACAAATTGTAGTTTCAATGCAGGCTAAAAAGGCTCTACACAACCCCAGCCGAGGAATAGGGGTCTTATCTAACGAAACTATCAGTCATTTTCTAAAAAAACAATCACAAATCATGTTGGAAAGGTCAAACATGACCCAGTGTTTACAAAGCGAACATGCAAAGAAAGTCAAACACCCTTTACCTTTATATCAGTTTTAATTTTTTTTAAAAAATGATTGATTGTTTCACTAGATAAGACCCTTATTCCTCAGTTGGGATCATGTAGAGCCATTTGAAGCTGCATTGAATTACACAGATTTCCTGATTTAATTGTCTTCAAAATGTACTTTTTTGAAACACTTCCTTTTCTTTTTTCAGGAGCTTTTTGACATCATATTAGATGAGAATCAGCTGGAGGATGCGTGTGAACACCTGGCTGAATACCTGGAGGCCTACTGGAAGGCGACACACCCTCCGAGCAGCAACCCACCCAACCCTCTGCTCAATCGCACCATGGCCACAGCCGCCCTAGCAGCTTCGCCCGAACCCGTCTCCAACCTGCAGGTACAGGTGCTCACTTCCCTGCGTCGCAACTTGGAGCTCCTCGATGGCTCCCCCGCTATAGGGCAAGGCCAACAGGAAGAGGAACACGCCCTCTAAAGACGAGGCCAGAATTATAGTGGGATATTGAAGGGTCCCGTACCTGTCTCCCAATCACAGAAAAGTAACGATGGCTGCTCAAGAGATAGAAATGCCCGACTGAAATTCTATTGTCTGTCTCTGCTCCTCTCCTTTGACTGATCTCTCAATGATATAAAAAATGCAACACACACACACATGAACAAAACATCCCATACGTGATCAACATAATCATAAGTCCACACAGTGTTCCCTTATTTGACATTCAGTGGCCTCTTGTCGTCTGGGAAACGTAGTTCAGATCGCTACCCTCTTCCAGGTTGCCATAGCACCAGCTCTGAAAAAGGCACTCATATCCATTATCCTATTAACACTGAGCCGAAATTCTAACAGAAGCGTGTGCATGTGCATTGACGCCAATGTTGTTTACCCAAGTTAAATAAAAGGGTGTGTTTGTGTGTGTGCATGCAGAAGCGAGAGACAGCGAGTGCGAAAGTGAGTGAGGGAGACAGAGGATGGATTAGTGCCTGTGTGCCAGTATGTGTGCTATCTCACCACAATCTGAACAAGAAAAAATGAGCATCCATCTGCTCAGTCTTCACCATTACACTGGTGTGTAGGAGACCAAAGTTACGCAGCTTTGAGATGCTATTTTAATACAACACAGTTTATCCTCTTAAAGTCACACAGGGCACCTCAAATACTTCAATTAGTTTGTATGTATGTATCTATCTATCTATCTACCTATATATATATATATATATATATATATATATATATATATATATATATGAAGAGTTTATTTAAAACATAACTCCATTTTTTAAAAATTAAAAAAATAGATAAAAAAACAGACGAACACTATGTGAAATAAAAAGTTTGTTATCATGTTTATATTGTGTTTCGTTGTGTTAGTTAGCTGTATTTTTAAGTTATTTTTTACCTAATCAAAATAACCCAACTGCAGTTTGACTGAGACTAATTGGAATGCACAATGAAAAACATGATCTTTGAAATGATTCAAAACGGAGTTATCTGTTTTTGCAAATGAACTCTTCATATATATATATATATATATATATATATATATATATATATATATATATATATATATATATATATATATATATATATATATATGTATATATATACATACAAAAACATAACTCTAAAAAAATAACTATGATTAAAAAAAAAAAAATTAATCTTGGACAATTTTTTTATACATACATTTTTTGGAAGAGGGTTGCAATAATGAGATGCTTGTTTTAACTCCAAAGATGACTGATATAATTTAGACTATCTAATCTAGGGCCAGTTGCATAAACATAATCACTATGTTAAGACTGTATCTTAAGAAGTAGTTTGACCAACTAGCAGTTAGCCAAGAGGTAATTAGTCTTACTTTTCTGACGCAAACTGCGCCAATTTATCTTGACTTTAAAAAGTAATTAGTAGTCTTTATAACAGATCAGACGACTAACTTTTTAAAACTAGTCTAAATAGTTTATGCAACCGACCCCTGATCTAATCCAGCCCAATTTTTTGAATCATCACCAAATATGTTGAAAGGAGCTTTATTTATTGAGTGGTGTGTTTGATATGGCCACTAGAGGGCGCTACGATTAACATTTTTTACGTGCATGGTGTGTTTATGTCTGCAGTTTAGCAGATACGTTTAACTTTCTAATACGTTTAACTTCTTTTTGAAAATCAGAACGGTACTTTAAGGTATTTTTAAAGCAAAGCAAGATAATTAGTTAAGGCATACTAAAATTGCATTTTATGAAATGTAAACATTGCACTTAGAAATCAGAGATAACTGCAACAATAGCTTCTCCATAGCTTCCTTCATAGCTTTGTGCAACAACACAAAACATAAGAATACTACAAGCCCTGGTATCTCACTACCAAAATCGCCTTTTCCCATAATAGCATGAGTTTTTGTATGTTATTTGTACTCTAACCTTATTAACATGTCGCTTGCTCTGTTGTGTGTGTCTGCATGTGCATTTGCCTGTTGTGGTGTGTTTTGGCATTGCTGTAGGGGCCATTCCTGGTGCATGGAGAACAGAAGAGGGAAGGGCCTGAACGTGGCAGTCTCCAAGACTACCAGAGCGACCTGGGTGGCAAGCAGCCGCTGCGCTCTTCACGCAGCCAGTTGCAAACAGGCAGCCGAGGCCTGTCGCGGCAGGACACGTTCGATTCCGAGACCCAGGGCAGCCGAGATTCCGCCTACACCGACGACATGGAGACCGACCCGTACGAGGAGCCGGACCCGTGCCGCTCGTACCGCCTGAACCCCGCCCACCACGCTCCTCGTCAGGCCTCGTGGGAGGACGAAGGGGCGGAGCCTGACCAGGAGAACCTCAACGTGGTCCCACCACCAGCCAATCAGCACCAGCGTGGACGAGGCAAGCTGAGGGAGCGCTACTCTCAAGATGCAGAAGGCGGCGGGGCGACGACAGGCCGAAATCATAACCAGGAGGAGTGGAGCAGAGATGTGTACATTCGCTAGAGCAGGTTTACCTGAGATGATGGTGATGAGTTGTTTAGAATGACACTAAATAGAATCTCTATAGTTGGATCTGTTTACAACCCAGAGAAACACACAATCATTGACAAACGCTGTACAGCTAACACTCACGACATTCGCATTACGCTGACAAAGCTCTCGGTCATTACATAATCAGTTTAGGGTGGCCATACGTCCTCTTGTTTTCCTCTCGATTTCTAAAGGCTGGAATACACTACACTAAGCATCATATACTTGCTGACTTTGTGAATAGTTACAGAGGAAAAGCTGGGCATCATATATTGAATGACTGAGGATTGATCACACACTACAAGACTTAAAAGTCATTCCGATCGCAACTTAGAACTCAGAAACTGGCACATTGGGCCTCGTTCAAGTATAAATATATGAGTAAATTCACAGTAATCCGCACATAAATGAGACCTTCCCAGTCTCAAAACTCTCCTCCAGATTCACAAATGCACACAAGTTACGTGTCCAGTAGTCTCAGCCTGTCTGATGAATATTGCACACAAAAGTGGAAACACTTCAGGAGTTTCGAAGTTGTCACCGTTGGTTAAATTATACAGAATTTCCGGGAGATGTGTGTCGTGTTCTTTAACGTTCCGCCTGAAAAACAAAGATGCCGTGACTCCAAACCCCCTCACAAAAGAAGAAAGCCATCGTCTTTACGATTGTGATGATGAGTGCTTATCAGGATCAACTAAATGACAGATTTTCGTTTTCAAACGTGTGTGAAAAGATTTCACAGCATAGAATCGTTTTGCACACCGGTCTGTTATTGTGGGGACCTTTCCACGCCCATAAACATGACGTGGCACAAAATAAAACGTGATTGTTTGCGTTACATGTCAGTCATATGGCCTCTTGGACGGCCTTGGTCATTCAAAGCGGCCAAGGTTCGCAGACCTTCTGCCGCAGCATTGCCAAGTCCCCCGGTTTTCCAGGGGAGTTGGGCTACTTTAACACTGTTGCCGCAGGTTGTTTTTCATGTCGGGTTTAAGCAACCCCAATAATGTGATATTTATCCTCTGGAATGCGAATTTAATCAGAGGAACCCCACCAAAAAATGTCTATTTTTACCCTGCAGAACGCAGTTTTTAATGGAGGGGACCCCCCCCCAGCAATTGGGCGAGTTTTGTTGTGAAAACCTGGCAACCCTGTTCTGCCGTCAATATGAAGGTCTGGCTACGTTTGACTCAACACTTCATAAACATCACATTTGATGGTTAAACATGTTTTGAATTCCAATCATTCGTACATAGGGTGCACATACAAACTCAGTCACAATTTACATAATTCCCGCCAATGAATTACAGCTATGTAAAGTTATGCGTCCAGGAAAGCAGTGGAATATTCTGGACTTCCTTCTCAGGAGGAAAAAAAGACTTAGGCCATATGAATAAAAATACATTTTCAATTAACGTGTGTCCACCAAAGCATCTTTAGTCAGCTGTAAACATGCCAGATTCTCTTCTGAAAATGTCCAGCTGTTGCCGCTTGAGAACATTTTGGTGGTACAGTGTTTTTTCTGAGATGCTTTGGTTGCTTTGATCTACGACTATACTAGCATCTCATTTTAAAGAATATTATTGAGTATAAAAATGAGGTAACCAGCAATTTTGACTTATCCATAATAGTTCAGTTGTTGTCGGTGTAGTAGTATTTTTCCATTAATGGGACAGCTGGGTAAAAAGTGACAGTTCCTGCGTTTCCATTATCCTTCAAATTGCGTAAATTGAAATTCTGGCACCTAATGAAACATGTCAATTTTGCAAAAACTCCCTTACGCTCACATGAGGTGGTTTTTCAGGCAATTCGAAAAAGAGATACGTCGCAAAACTGCAAAGGAAGCAGCTTTTCGCGTTTACAAGACACCTTGCGTACATAAAAGTCACATGATCGTTTTTTAATGTACTATAATCTCAAAAAATATAGATGCCTACGTCTCCTATGATTAAAATTAATAGTTAGTGTGTTGTCTGTGATATACATAAACCAACATCTTTTGCCATTAACATCGGTTAATTGAAATGCTGTCACGTTTTTATCAACATTTATAAAATATCGCTAAAGTTTTGTGCAGATCTGTAATGGAAACGCACAAGCACTGTGTTTTACCCAAAATTGTACATACCAAAAAAAAAAAAAAAAAAACCTTGTGAAATAATATGGTACTGCATCAAAATGCAGTGTCATCAATTTGCCAAAAAGAACAGAACATTTTACACATGTGGTAGGAAGCAGGTGTACATTTCTTTTTTTTTTTTGAAAACAAACATTTTCATGAATTTGAAAGTTTACGTCAGAATGACTTAAGATTTACACAAAAATTCATTCCGCTCATGTTTCGTGAATGAGGCCCAGTGTTGCTGGCGGACACATGGCAAATGAAAAAGAAGTTTGCTCCAAATATCAAACATGTTTGATATCCTCTGACTGGATGGAATGAAAGTCTAAGTCTGTGACCATCATGCACTAAGTGATTTATTAAGAAGTCCGAAAACTCAAATCTGCAGACTGACTCTGACTTCAGAAATCCCAGCCTGGGAAAATAAGGACATATGGTCACCCTAATTTAGTTAAATCTGTTTTTTGAGGAGAATACGCAGGAGAACCTTTCTTCATTTCTGTTTTACTTTTGTATAGTACTGCATGACTCCTAATCATTATAAGGTTAGTAACTGTTCTTGCTGAGCATTAAACACGATTCAGAATGTATAACCAAAATCTTGCAAACGTATGTGTGCGTCCGTATGGTTCGGTGGTCGGGTGCGTAAGTGTGTGTGCGTGTGCATCCTCTGTAGTCTTAAACAGGGTCTTTCTGATACACTGTAGTCTTGGGAGTGATCCACCAATTCGTTTTCCCAGTCTACATTACTGCAGAGTGTGTTTTTGTTTCGTATCTTACTCTATTTATTTTATTTATTGCGTCTCAAAAGGTCTATCCAGATTTTAGCCTGCTAAAACCTTTACCGAGCTCCACCGCTGCTGTGTGTACTCCTCCAATTCACAAGGGGTGCTGTGGTGCTCTCATGCTATAGTTTAATAGGGCTAAAAAGCGCTGACATGTTAATCCAGATCTGCTAGCAGTTCTAAAAGGATATGCAAATATAAATAAGACAATTACAAAGGTCGAATTTGAGAACTAACAGCCCAAAATGTTTAAGACCACTGCTGAAGTCGAACACAAATAGCTTTGTGTTGATTGTAACCGGCTCCGTCCCGTCTTCTGTGCCTGCTCAAGGGCTTTTAGCATTCGTGCCGCTAGTGTACCACTGCCATTGGAAACATACTCTGCCTTATTCGCACGTCAGTCACACAAGCCAACCAATCACAAGTGCCGTAATCTCTCATCAGGCCACTCCTACCATAAACATGGTGGGTTGTCTTAACTCAGTGCAACACATATAGATGTAGTTGTTGTGTGTGATAGTAGTCTACACTGCCATCTTACCTTGTTTTCATAGCGACATGTTTGCACTGCTAGCCATTTTAAGATTAAACAAGGTGTTTATTGCATGACTCTTCACAGGCTGAGAAGCTGAACTCGACACTGACATACATACACACATCCTACTGCCAAACTCATGCTAATGCTACTGCTTTTTGTGTTGTTATCTCTGTGGCCAATTTCTAAGCCAGGACTGTATGTGTGTGCGCGCGTGAGTGTGTATGAAATGGGAGAAAATCTGGAGTCTTTACTATTTTATGTAACCAGAGCCTTGGTGAATGTCTTTGAGCCTCTTTTTACCCTCACCTATGTTGGAAAAGATCTTCATGATGAAATTCGCTAAATATACAAGTAGATAGCTTACTAAATAATGTTATTGTTGCATTATCGCAATTGTTTCAAAATATAAGGAAAACAAACGTATTCTTCGGTGCCTGATTGTAGCTCCATTTTACTTTTTGTTTTTAATCTGTGGATAAATTCATATTTTAATTAAAAATTTTAATCTGGATCAACTGTTTCCTGTGCCATTTTTATTTTCTCGTCATTTAATCTCTTACAAAAGTGGATGCAAAGTATAGTGAGCATCCAAGAATGACTGTTATTATTATTAATATACAATCAAGCTGTAATCAAAGATGTAAACTGAAATAAAATTTTTTAAAGGATATACAGCTCTTGAATACAAATTAGACTTAACTAATATGTTAAAATATTATATTATTTTAAAATTAATTAAACAATTAATAATTTTAATGAATTTAATATATCAATAAAAAGTATGAAAATAAGCAGCTTTGTCAGAATTACATCAGAAATATCTACACTACCAGTCAAAAGTTTTTGAACAGTAAGTTTTTCTGATGTTTTTTTTTTAAGAAGTCTCTTCTGCTCACCGAGCCTGCATTTATTTGATTCAAAGTGCAACAAAAACAGAAAAAATTGAAATATGCTTACTATTTAAAATAACTGTTTTCTATTTGATTAAATATTAAAATGTAATTTATTCCTATAAATTCAAAACTGGATTTTTAGCATCATTACTCCAGACACATGATCCTTCAGAAATCATTATAATATTCTGATTTGCTTCTGATTATTATTATTATTATTATTATTATTATTATTATGAAAACAGCTGAGTAGAATTTTTTCAGGTTTCTTTGATGAATAGAAAGTTCAGAAGAACCGCATTTATCTGAAATAGAAATCATTTGTAACAATATAAATGTCTTCATCATCACTTTTGATAATTTCTCAGAATTATATATATATATATATATATATATATATATATATATATATATATATATATATGGTAAATGGTATAGCGTATAATGTTATAAAAGCTTTCTTTATTTCAAATAAATGCTGATCTTTGGATATTTCTATTTATTAAAGAATTTTTTTACTCAAATCTTTTAAATATTGACAGCAAATCAGCATATTATAATGATTTCTGAAGGAGCATGTGACACTGAAGACTGGAGTAATGATGCTGAAAATGTAGCTTTGATCACAGGAATAAATTACATTTTAAAATATATTCCAATAGAAAGCAGTTATTTTAAATAGTAAAAATATTTCACAATTTTACTGCTATTGCTATATTTTGGATCAAATAGATGCAAGCTTGGTGAGCAGAAGAGACTTCTTTAAAAAACATTAAAAATCTTAGTGATCAAAACCTGGTAGTGTATATGCAGGAGACGCCTTTGAATATTGAGCCTTTTAGTCAGAAAGTCTGAGAACCACTGGTATAGATCCACTGGGGACTTGTGGAAAACCTGAGAAGAAGGGATGACAAAGTGAAGTGATAAATAGAGGGTAGTAATGGTGTGAAGAGATGGGGGTGGACAGGGTGAGAAAGAATATCCGGTGGTGGGGGGTCAGGAAGAACACAAAAAGGAAGGAGCGAGGAAACAATGGAGGATAGAGACAACGGGGTGCGAGGAAGAACTAAAAAGATGGTCATCACCTCTCATTTATGGGGGCAATCCTGGTTTACAGTCGAACTCCTGAATTTACACAAGTGAAATGTAAATCATGTGCTGATCATGCAAAGTTTCTGATCAAGATGTCTTAAAGTGACAGTTCACCCAAACATGAAAATTCTTTCATTTACTCACCCTCCTCTTGTTCCAAATCTGTATGAGTGTGTTTCTTCTGTTGAACACAAAAGAAAATATTTTGAAGAATGTTGGTAACCATTTTACAGTAGCCGTGGACTTCATGGCTACCATCACCTGTTTGGTTACTAACATTCTTTCAAATGTCTTCTTTTGTTAAGAAAGAAATGTAAACAGTTTTGAAATCAGTGATGACTACTTTCATTATGACCTTTCATTTCTTTTATATCATGCAAAATATGATTGCACTGTCTGGAATTGTAGTCACGCATGAGAAACATTTTCTTCCTTCTTTCTGTCTGTACACAAACATTTGGCCTGAAACAACAATGGTTTCTGTTCACAGGTGGGTACATGAAAAAAAACACACCACACGAGACTTGACATAATTCTTGTCCAGATGCGGATGACACTTAACCACACACATGCATTTGTGCACTGATGTGCATGCACTCTGTGCATTTCTTTTTTTCTCTTCTTCCTGTAGCAAATGTTTTCACATTGTGTCAGATTATTCCGCATACCATGACATTTAAGTCGGCTACTCAAAGTGCTCAAAACACAGACTCATCTTGTGAAAATACAAGTCCTCAGGTGTGGGTGTGCAAGAAACCTGATTCAGCTCACAACACTAGTGACAACAGGAAACTCATCATGCTAAGATCATATCAAGAGGAACTGAAACACCAGAACACATGACATTATGGAAAGGCTGTGGTTTTATTACTTGGTATATTCTGGTGTTAATTAATATTCTTTTTGTTTTTTAAGTTGTAACGTTTTAAATCAAAATAAAGAAGTTTGTGAACAAACTTTAAGTTGGCTTAAAGCAGTTTTGTAAGCTTGCAGTTTAAAAAAAAAAAAAAAAAAAAAAACAGCCCAAAACCAGCTTCAGTTGATTTTACAGAAAACAGCTAAAACCCTGTTAAACCAGCTAAAACACCTGGTTTACCAAAAAAAGAAAGAGTATACTAAAACCAACTGATTTTGACAAAACGGTCAAAAAAAGCGTTCAAACCAGATGATTTATCAAAAAAACAAAAACAACTTAAACCAGCACAAAGCCAGCTTAAACCAGTTGATTTAAGAAAAAACAGTATAAAGCCATCTGATTTAGCAAATAAAGCTAAACCCAGCTGATTTATTAAAAGTAAGCAGCTAAAACCAGCTGATTTAGAAAAAAAAAAAAAAAAAAAGACTGCTTAAAAACAGCTAGCCTTTTAGCAGGGGAAAAAACAGCTAAAAAAAAAAAAAAAAAAGGTTAAAAGCAGCTGTTTTAACAAAAACCATCTGAAACCATCAAAAGCAGCTTAAAGCCAGCTGATTTAGCACAAAAAAGACTGCTTAAAAACAGCTAAAACTGGTCGATTTAGCAAAAAAAAAAAAAAAAAAAAACAGCTAAAACTAACCAGTTTAACAAAAAACTAGCTAAAACCAGCCAAGTTAGCTCAAAACAGCTAAAACCCAGTTAAATCCAGCTGTTTTAACAAAAAAACATCTAAAACCATCAGAAACTGCTTAAAGCCAGCTGATTTAGCAAATAAAGCTAAATACCAGCTGATTTATTAAAAACAGCTAAAACCAGTCGATTTAACAAAAAAAAAAAAACCCGGCTACAACTAGCCAATTTAACAAAAAAACAGATCAAAACCAGCTAAAACCAGTCAAGTTAGCTCACAATAGCTAAAAAAAAAAAAAAAAAAAGTTATAACCAGTTGTTTTAATAAAAAACATCTAAAACCATTTGATTTAGGGAAGTAAAAACTGAAGAAAAAAAAAGGAAGAAAGAAAGAACTGTTAAAAGCAGCTGTTTTAACAAAAACCATCTGAAACCATCAAAAGCAGCTTAAAGCCAGCTGATTTAGCACAAAAAAAAATACTGCTTAAAAACAGCTAAAACCGGTTGATTTAGCAAAAAAAAAAAAAAAAAAAAAAAACGGCTAAAACTAACCAATTTAACAAAAAACAGCTAAAACCAGTCAAATTAGCTCAAAGCAGCTAAAAACCAGTTGATTCTGTCAAAACAGCAGCAAAACAACAACAACAACAAAACGGTTTAAAATCAACTGTTTTAACTGAAACCATCAAAAACATCAAAAACCAGCTGATTCATTAAAAGAAAGCAGCTAAAAACAGCTGATTTGGCAAAAAAAAAAAAAAAAAGAAGCTTAAAAAAACAGCTAAAGCCAGTTAAAAACTGGTTTATTTTAAAAAATAAAAAAATAAATCAAAAACACACACACACAGCTAAAACCAGTGATTTAACATGTTGCTAGCATGATTTACGATGGAGCTAGCATTAAGTCTTTGCTCATCTGAGCATTCCATCAATGTTTGTCTATGGGATTTTCCCCAATTTTGATCAGTTAGAAAAGATATAGCAACCCGATTCAGAACAGTCTGAAGGTCTGGGCCGAGTTTCGTGGTTGTAGCTTGAAAGCTAAAGGTAGAGATATTGCTTAATTTTTTGCTTGGAGGAATAATATTAGCTTAAATAGCATATCAGCAAGTTAGTTTTTCAAGCCAAAATAATAATACGGTCAATAATGTTTTTGGTTAGTGTGTTGTTCTGTCTCTAATTGATTTCTGGTTGTATAAGTCTTGAGAAACACTCTCAGAGGTCACTGAGGTCAGAAGAATATGTCAAGTAAGGTTATTGATTTGAGTCAGTAATGCAAGGCAATATCTGTTTTTATAACTTAAAGAAGATCACATGACAGAAACTGGTTTGTTATTAAGATATAGAGAGTCCAGGGAATTCCGTGAGCTGTCTTTTACTTTCTGATTAGAGTCCTATTAAACTTCCTCTTAAATTCCCCTGTAATGCGAAAATAAACCGCCACACTGCCCGAAGAACTACCCGCCCCGTTCCAAATACGGATAAGAGGAACAAAACGGAAATTTGCGTCATAACCGCGGGCGTCCAATGAGGATTTGTAGTTCAGACTACCGCTGAAACGCGTGACGCGGCCTCTGCGTCATTACTCGTCGTTTAAATCTGCGGACGCCCACGGAAAACACGACGAAATTCCGTATTCCGACCCGATTTAACGTATCACAGCGGAGGGGTAATTAGACAGACACCGGACGATCAAATAACAAACACTCAGGGAGAGAATCTCTCAACGTTTCGACCATAAGTTCGGGCATCCTAACCAAACTGTATTGCTTGACAATACAGAGCAACAAGAGGAATACTATCGATCGTTGGATCATTGTTTTAACGCAACTGTAGGGAATCAAAGCAACCAGAAGATCATCACTTCGGCGCTCGGCGAATTCAGAAAACCTGGTGTGATCGATTAACCGAACTGGCCTTTTAAATTACACTGCCTTTGAAAATGGGGCTACTGTTTGCCAAACTGATGACTGTCTTCGGAGACAGAGGTAAGCGAATTTAATAAACGTTTGCGTTTTATTATGATTTTCCAAGTTTTAGCAACATTCAGTATGACGTTACAGTGGTTTTGTTATTGTAACTGTAGTTAACTTTGTTCAAAAGAACATTAACTGGGTAACATTCTGGCCTGGCTATTGAGAAACTTTACATGTTGTACTCTTAAGGGTTTTTAACAGTACACTTGACTTCTTAATTGTTACCTGTTTTCAAACTCCGGATAAAGGCTTTTGATGAAGTCTGAATTAATCATTGTTTCATATTTGTACTTTTTTAAGCATTAAGTACCTTTTAATTTATTTATTATGATTGGGAGTTAGAATAACGCGAGTTGTTTATCAGTCTGCAGCCAATCACGATCGTCCTCAGTTCGTTCTCATTAAATATTCATGAGCTTTGTTTGTTTTCTGAAACTTTCACTTGTGTTTCTTTGCGTTTCAGAAGAATTATGATTTGACATTTACTTAAAACATTTACAGATAGATTTAATCATTCAAATAGTCACAGATTGTGCTTTTTGTTCAGTCAGTAACAATGACTGCATAAATAACCAAATGTACAGTGGGATAAAATATGGATAGCGTTGAAATGTGAAGACTAAATGGCGTTAATAACATGTCATTAACAGAAGTCAGGATGTTCTGTTCTGTCTGTACACATGTCAGATAAGATTGTACATGCCAGTGAGGTTCAAAGATCGTAGGAGTTCTGCTTGCTTACAGTTATTCCACAAGTTTACTCTACTTTTCCGAACTTGGTAAACCCAAACAGATATAGATCACTGAACACTGTTTTCTTAGAAATGCGTTGCATGATGTCAGTCAAGCCGATGTTATCAGATGACATTGTCATACAGAATAGGTTAAACAATGTTTGCATTTTCTCTCTTTTTAGAACACAAAGTAATTATTGTCGGTTTGGACAATGCTGGGAAGACCACTATCCTCTACCAGTTGTAAGTGTTTCTCTTTTTGAAAGTATAAACAGAAGCACATGACCTTTATCAGTCTGTTATTACATGTTTCCACTCAGCTTTTGAACTTTGTATACCTTGTTCTTTCCAGTTTGACTAAAGAAGCCGTGCAGACTTCTCCCACAATTGGTAGCAACGTAGAGGAAATTGCAGTAAAGAAAACGCGCTTCCTCATCTGGGACATTGGCGGTCAGGAGAGTCTCAGAGCTACCTGGAACTCGTATTACTGTAATACAGAGGTGTGTGCCATTAACCTGCGTGCCTTGCTTGTGTGACAGGAAATATGTGAAACTCTAATGATTGTACTTTCCCTACTGATTACAGGCAGATACAATATATTATTGTCAACTCTGTAGTCTTTATAAAATGTATAATCTGCCTCTCTAAATAACAGATCGTCATCCTGGTGGTTGATAGCACTGACCGAGAACGCCTGACTATAACTAAAGAGGAGCTTCATCGCATGCTTGCACATGAGGTTAGTTTACATTCAGCTGCTTCATGACACAGTTGTTATGAATATTTCATGATGGGTATTTAATGCACTTCACATGTGTGGTATCAGGGCCTGGGTTTAACAGTAAGATTTTTTTCAGTGTTTTTTTTTTTTTTTTTTTAAAGAAGTCTCTTCTGCTCACCAAGCCTGCATTTATTTGATCCAAAGTACAGCAAAAACAGTAAAATGTTGAAATATTTTTACCATTTAAAACTATTTCCTATGTGAATATATTTTAAAATTTAAAGTAATTTACCTGTGATCAAAGCTGAATTTTCAGCATCATTACTTCAGTCTTCAGTGTCACATGATCCTCCTGAAATTAGTCTAATCTTCTGATTTGCTGATCAAGAAACATTCAATTATGATTATTATTAATATTTAATGAATAGAAAAATCCAAAGATCAGCATTTATCTGAAATGAAAATCTTTTGTAACATTATACACTACACCAAATGTTTTTTTCAATGATTTCTGAAGGATCATGTGTCTGGAGTAATGATGCTAAAAATTCAGCTTTGAAATCACAGGAATAAATTACATTTTAAAAATTATTCAAGTAGAAAACAGTTATTTTAAATGATAAAAATGTTTCAAGTGCAGGCTTGGTGAGCAGAAAATACTTGGAGAAAAAAAAACATCTTACTGTTAAAAAATTTTGACTGGTTGTGTAATATAAAAAATATTATATAAAATATAATATTTTATTTATTTAGATCTTTGAGTATGCTCTAAATACTGTAACTATAGAATTTAAAACAGCAAAAAAAAACATTTTTTATTAATATTTTTGAATTATCTGTTAAATTTCATTAAGTTTTAAGTTTCATTTTTAGTCGTTTTGTCATTTTTAGTTTATTTATATTTCAATTTTAGCTGTTGTTTACAGTTACAGTTTTAGACAGTTGCCAAAGCAACATTTCAGTTTATCTCAGTTAATTTAAAAATGTTTTTGGTAGTTTTGGTTAACAATAATCACGCTGGTTCAAAAAACATAATCCATATCAGGAGAAAGGAAACGGTATCCTATTTGATAGTAAAATACATTAAAATTTTGTCAAAGTCATGAAAATAAGGCATGTTTTTGACTAAATGGACACAAGTAGGAATGTTGTATACATTATTTTATAATTCTTAGACCAAACAAATATTTGCTTACATATATTATATTCAAAACATTTTAACGTGATTAAAATGTCATCTAGGGATTTTCTTGTCATATTACATTTGCAAACAAATGATTGAATCAGGTTTTTAGGGTTGGGTTATACCAGCCCAAGTGAGTCTAGCCTTAGTCGTAACTGTTTTGAACGTTATTCTTTCTTGTGGACAGTTTAATTTCATTGCTTCTCCTTTTGTCTCCACACAGGATCTGCAGAACGCATCGGTGCTGGTTTTGGCGAATAAGCAGGACATGAAAAACAGCATGTCAGCTGCAGAGATCTCACAGAGTCTGACTCTCAGCTCGCTCAACGCCCGCTCCTGGCATGTCCAGGCCTGCTGTGCACTCACTGGAGAAGGGTATGTGTGTGTTTTCTAGGAGTGCACTTGTTTGCCTGTGTGTTTTACTTGTTTGCAAGTCCTGAGTGAAAGCCTATTTACTTGATGCGTAACCATCTCTTTCTCTTCCCCCTACAGTTTACCAGCCAGTCTAGACTGGATGCGTTCCCGCGTTGTGGCAAATTAGTCCAGCAACAGTGCTTCTGAAACCTCTGGAACTGCTAAAAGAGAGATCAGGCCTGCTTAAGACTTTTCATCAAGCTCCCAGTGCCTCTGTCTGAGTAAACTTCAAATACTGAATCCTGGAGGAACGCGCTTCATCCACTTACTATGGATATCAGAACAAGCCTGGAAACTCTGTGTGTGTGTGTGTGAGAGAGAGTGAGTGAGTGAGTGAATGAATGTGTGTGTGAGTGAGTGTGTGTGTGTGTATAAACATTTGTGTTTGTACATTATGTGACTCCGTTCTAGAGGTCCACATGTTTACATTACAGACTTCTGAAATGATCTGACCCTGATCATGATGTGTTGGTGCCACTGTTTTCACCTCCGGCTGTGCTGACGGCTCCGCTGCTCACGTGGAGTTATTGTCTACAGGCGTCCATCTCAAAAAGGGTGGAGGGGGGTGGGGTAATGGTTCACATGCCCATGCTGATTCATGATGAGCCACTAAGCTATTGAACAAGCATTACTTGAAGTATTTAAAGGGAAATGATTTGTGTATGTTGTACAGATGTGTGCATGCAGAATGGAACATGTGTTCAAGTATTTTATTTTTGAAAGTAGACTGGATATTCATAGTATGCTTTCTTATATAATTTTGTACAAAAAGTTTTGTACAAATAAAAAATCTACTAAAAACATGCCTTTGTCTTGGAGGAATATATTTAGCCTGGGTTCAAAATGTATATGACTGTTGAGTAGGTGAAATAGAGGCGCAGATAAAGACAATCGGTGATTATCAGATCAAACAGAAGCTGACTACAGTTCAATTTGCATTGATCATTCAGATGATAATCGGTCCCCTCCTTTTATAGATCCATATGCTAATGCATGAAAGCCAACCAAAGATGTGAATATTTATTTGCAATGCATGTTGTGTGCATTTTGATTTGCTAATGCAGTAAGGTATGTTTCATTGTCTGTGGACAATCTGTCGTGAATGTTTTATTTCAACCTAGTTTTTGGAATAACTTGTTTTTACGCCTCACAAAGGTGAGATCTAATTTGCACCCTGTATAGGTGATGCGCTAAACTTAGTAAATCTTTACAGGCGCAAAATAGGTTTTCTAGGTTTTCCGAACGGTGCAAAAGTAAAAAATACATTTTCCTGTGTATAAGTACAGTTATGGCCAAAAATATCTGCACCCTTGCAATCTCAGAAAATTGTTCCAGTTGCAAATGTTTTGGTATTCACATGCTTAATGTTTTTGTTTGCACTGCAACAACACAAAAAAACAAAAGTCAAACTTGATAAAATTTCACACAGAACTCAAAAATGGACTGGACAAAATTGGCACCTTGTCAAAACTGTAAGAAATAATTGCTTTTCAAGCATGTGACGCTCCTGTCATTTGTATTTAGACACACCTGTGGCAAGTAACAGGTGTGGGCAATATAGTAATCACACTTGCAACCAGTTAAAATGGAGATAAGTTGACTCAACCTTTGTGTTGTGTCACACTGAGCATGGAGAAAAGAAAGAAGTATAAAGAGTTGTCTGTGGATTTGAGAGAAAATATTGTGGGAAAACATGGACAATCTCAAGGCTTCAAGTCCATCTCCAGAGATCTTAATGTTCTTGTGTCCACTGTGCGCTCCCTCCCTGGATGTGGACGGAAGAGCAAAATTAATTAAAAAATGACAACGAAGGATTGTTCAAATGGTGGATAAAGAACCCCGATTAACTTCCAAACAAATTCAAGCTGATCTGCAGACACAGGGTACAACAGTGTTAGTTCGCACTATCTGTCGCCATCTGAATGAAAAAGGATGCTATGGTAGGAGACCCAGGAGGACACCACTGCTGACACAAAGGCATAAAAAAGCAAGACTGGAGTTTGCCAAAACTTATGTGACAAAACCACAATCCTTCTGGGAGAATGTACTATGGACAGACGAGACAAAAGTAGAGCTTTTTGGTAAAGGACATTATGGCACTGTTTGCAGAAAAAGAAATGAGGCCTTCAAAGAAAAGAACACAGTCCCTACAGTCAAACATGGTGAAGGTTCAAAGATGTTTTGGGGTTGCTTTTCTGTTTCTGGCACTGGATGCCTTGACTGTGTGAATGGTATCATGAAATCTGATGATTACCAAAGAATTCTGGGGCGCAACGTAGTGGCCAGTGTCAGAAAGCTGCGTCTTCACCAGAGGTCATGGGTCTTTCAGCAGGACAATGACCCGCAACACACTTCAAAAAGCACTCAGAAATGCTTACAAACAAAGTGCTGGAGACTTCTGAAATGGCCAGCAATGAGTCCAGATCTGAATCCCATAAAACACCTGTGGAGAGATCTCAAAACAGCAGTTGGGAGAAGGCATCCTTCAAATCTGAATGACCTGGAGCAGTTTGCAAAAGAAGAGTGGTCCAAAATTCCAGTAGAGAGGTGTAAGAAACTCATTCATGGTTACAGGAAGCAATTGATTTTAGTTATTTTTTCCGAAGGGGGTGCTACCAAATATTAAGTTAAGGGTGCCAATATTTTTTTCCAGTGCATTTTTTGGGTTCTGTGTGGAATTGTATCAGATTTGACTTTTCCTCTGTGTGTTTTTTGTTTTGTTTTGTTTTGTTCCAATGCAAAAAATAAATAAATAAATAAATAAAATAAACATGTGAGTACCAAAACATTTGCAACTGCAACAATTTTCTGAAAGAAGGGTTGCATTTTCTGACAGAATTCCAAGGGTGCCGATATTTTTGGCCATGACTGTATACTTGAGTATAGGAAAATAGATAATAAGTACAGTAATTAATTCTCTTTGGATCAGAACAATATTTTTACGCCTAGCCTTAAAAAAAAATCATAGAATCTAAAATTGTTACTAAAAATAAAACTTAGTTGGGATATATAACTGTACATGGTGTTTTCTTAAAAACTGTTTCAATAAATAGTTTTTTTTAATGGAATAACACAGCACAATAAAGATGCCTCAATCAGTTTGAGTGCAAATATTTGGATAGTGTTTCTCAAGATAATGCTTAGCCAAATAACTGAGAGGCATGTACGTGATTTTAATCTGTGGCCTTACCTATTAATATTTAACAAAGAAATACAAAATGCTGTTACTAAACAGTACTTCCTATGGACCTGTAAATGATTTGATGTGCTGATATTGTGCTGATGAAATAAATGTAGGCTTCATTGAAGGCGTCATTGAAATGAGCATGTCTCATGATTTAACATGTTGTGTGTCTATGGGATCAATGGGAATTGCTGCTTCTGTTGATGACAATATGGGCTTGAGTGGGCACATTTGATGACAAGCTATTCATGCTTTCTCCTTCTGCTGAGTCATTAAATAAGTCCAAAATAGTGAAATAATTGCTCATGTAGTCAGTCAGGGTGTGCGTCAGGCCCTTTATCTACTTGTTACTGGTAGATGAGATTTTATGGCCATGAAGATTCACAGAATGCTCTAGGTTCTTGGCTTATTATTATTGTTAAGATTTGTGATTTGTTACATGCGTATTCATGTTTCTTGCTATCTAAGCATGTGACCTGATTACAATAAAGAAGCCCGTAGGGGGCACCCGGATTTGAACCGGGGACCTCTTGATCTGCAGTCAAATGCTCTACCACTGAGCTATACCCCCACACCTGAGTTCACCTCACATGTGTCATTTTCATAGGTCAGTTGCCTAATGGCCCGTCTATAACAATTTAATTAAAGGTGTGTATGACAGTCTGAGTTTGTTTTCTATGTTTCTTTCTATTTAAATAGATTAATATGGTATTCCAGGTATAAAACTCTTCTAGTTCAGCGCTGTGTCTTACCCCACACTGGTAAGGAGGTGATATGATCAATCCTATCAATAACATAACGATCCTGAGAAATCCTGAAATGTTTTCCTCAAAAAACATAATTTCTTTACGACTAAAGAAAGAAAGAGAAGACATGTTGGATTACAAGGGGGTGAGTACATTATCTGTTTTTATTTAATCTGTAAAAATAATTTCCTCTTCTGTTCAAATCAAGCCATTCTCAGCATCTTGTCTGTGTGACGTCACACCGGCAGAGGGAGCTCCCACGATCTTAGCCGTCTTACCTCAGACCCGCCCTGATGAGTCCGATCGCTATTGTTCTGATGCCGGAGCAGGGACGTAGAGAATGGCTCCTAAAGTGACTGAGGTGTTCTGTTGTTGAAATTTGATAATGAACATTGTGGTCCTCATTTACTCCCGACATCTGAGCTGCTGAAGATGCAATGAATGACTTTTGTTTGTGAAGGGAATGCACCTACCGATCTACATAAATGTTCGCACAAATCATTCGTGATCCAGCTTCATTTACAGCAGAAGTGAGTATAAAGGTTTTTTAATAATCTAGTTAGCAGGTTTTGTGGCTAAACGCGGCTAAAGTAAACAGGCTCGTCACTCCACAGAGAGAAGGGAGGGGCGGGGCGAGCAGAGCTCATTAACATTTAAAGCAACATTGACCAGAGCAGGTTGATTTTTGTGGAGCTGATTTTAAAAGGTAAAAAGGGTGTTTTTTACACTACCACTGAGAAATTTTAACCAAAGCATGTTATAGACTTTTCATTAAGACCCTAAAGAATCATATCAACTTGTGGAAAATGGGCATCCGATGACCCCTTTAACAGGTTTCACAGCAAAAAATCTCATAGTGTATGATGGCACAGATTCCGAATTTTAACCTCAAGTTATTAATATATAAAACATGATAACAAATACGGTTGATTTTTTGAGGCGATTTTGGAACTTACTAAGCTCTAGTCTATATTGTCCCCAATAACAAAAATAACCAGATGACTGCGAGATTCCAATTACTCTGGTATGGCCACTTTAGCTCTTGCTAAAAATGATTTGATTTAAAGAAAGATTAGTGACCATGTTACAAAGTGTCGTCTATGGTCCAGAGTCGTGCAATATTCACACTTTCCACCAGATTTTTGATAATCATGTTTCACCCTTTGTATGGGGCGACACCTAGTGGCTAAGTATACAACTATATGCACTCCACTGCAAATACAGTAAGACATGATTTCATGAGACTTTCATCAGATTAAGTTGTGTGTCATAATGCAGCTCAGTAGGTTTGCGTGTGTCTGTTTTCTTTTCGCAGTGCAGTTGGACCCAGGTTCGATCCTGCGCAACCTTTGACATATTTTCTTTATAATCCTTCTACTGTGCTTGTAGGCCTTCACATAATACTACCAGTTGCTCTTTATTTTTACGCAGTGTGGAAAAAACAGGGAGCACCCGGATTTGAACCGGGGACCTCTTGATCTGCAGTCAAATGCTCTACCACTGAGCTATACCCCCACCTGTACCTTTGTGGCACAGGTGATGCTTTCACAGGCCTCTGTGTATATAATGGGTGTGTATACAAGTGTGAGTGTTTGTTTTGTGTCTCTTCTGAGCCCATAGCTGTGTGCTGTCCATCTGTTGCAATGCCCAAACATAACTGTAATAATCAGGATATAAATAAATAGGTAAATTCACAAAAACCTACTAAAAAAAAAGATGAGATTTCCAACAATATGTCATGATGTTAAAAGTGTTTTAGCTGTTTTAGTACTAAAAATTTGAATGTTCTGAATGCACTTTTTTTAAAAACACTTTGTTATCAGTCTAAAACGTGAAAGTTTGACTGAATTTCAAATGAAATAGGATATAATCCATTAAAGATTTGTATGAAACGTTTGTTTTTGGCCACATTCAAGATGCAAAGTGGAATGACATTCGCATATTTATGCTGGATTTACTCTCGAAACAGCAGTGACTGACATAGTGAGAGCCATAGTAATGGACGGGACAAAAATATATGTGAAAATAGATGTGTAGACCAAGGCTAGAGCACCGTCAGTGATTTAACTGACTAGTCAGTTGATTAGTAACAGTTGACTACACCTGAATTAGCATTGATCATTCAGATGATAATCTGTTCCCTCCTTTTATAGCTCCATATGCTAATGCATGAAAGCCAACCAAAGACCTGAACATCTATTTGCTATGCATGTTGTGTGCATTTTGATTTACTAACGCAGTAAGCCATATATCAACCCTCACAAAATATCATAGATATTTCATTACCATTATTGTAATGAAGAATATATTCTATATATAGAATATATACAAAACAATTTTTGGTTGTTTGATTATTCTGCAAGCCCTGTGAAACTTTATTGACCTGTGTAAATCACTTGTGCTGATAAAATAAATGTAGTCTAGCTATTGTAACAGATAACAGTCAGTGAAATGAGCATGTCTCATCATTTAAAATGTTGTGTGTCTCAGGGACAAATGGGAGATCCTGCTTTCACTGGTGACAATGTGGGCTTTTTGA
Organism: Cirrhinus mrigala; assembly: GCA_036247105.1. Taxonomy (NCBI): domain Eukaryota; kingdom Metazoa; phylum Chordata; class Actinopteri; order Cypriniformes; family Cyprinidae; genus Cirrhinus; species Cirrhinus mrigala. Next base: position 25,047,797 of record CM070009.1, read on the forward strand.
GTGAGCAGCTTTGATGACAGTCTATTTATGCTTTCTCCTTCTGCGGAGTCATTAAATGAGTCCAAAATAATGGAATAATGCTCATGTAGTCAGTCAGGGTGTGTGTTTAGTAACCTGGCCCTGTACCTATGCATTAATGGTAGATGAGATTTATGGCCATGAAGCTTCACTGAAGGTTTTTGGCCTCTTTTATTACTCTTACTCTAATCTAAGCATGTGGTCTGATTACAGTAAAGGAGAAGCCCCATAGGGGGCACCCGGATTTGAACCGGGGACCTCTTGATCTGCAGTCAAATGCTCTACCACTGAGCTATACCCCCACACACAACATCACCACCTTTGCAGGACAGCCACCTAACTGTGCATCTATAACAATGTAATTAAGGGTGTGTATAACAGCCCGAGTATGTTTTATATACTTTCTTTCCATTCAGATAAATTAATATGGGATTCCAGTTGACGCAAAGCAACGTGGCTGGAAAACAAAGGTTTGTCCAGTTGAAGTTGGCTGCAGGGGCTTCGTTGGGGGATCTGTTATTAATTTAAGGAACTAGGGGTCCGAGGCCAACTCCAAGGGCAAGCTGTCAAGGCCCTTTCCAGTGCTGCTGAACAACTGAACAACTGAGTCGATGGCTCTGGATTAAGAGGAGGGAGTCCTTTTTTGGGTGAAAGCAGAGGGGGGCACAACTGGCACGCCAGTTAGTGCCGATGAGCCCTCTGGAAGTGTAGTGGGCTGATATCATTGAAACACCAAAGAAGGGGGGTGCCCACCTGATCACCCCGATGAAGCTGAGACCTCTTTCCTTCTATATCCTCCCCCCTCTACTCCTGGTACTACCACTCAAGATGCTCTACACTGTTTCCCTGTTATCTCAGGCAAGTGCAATAATATTACAGGATAGTACCACCTAGTCCAAAAATGCAACTGTGATACATTTAACGAGAACTACTGTATGCCGTAAATGCTATGGTACACTACACCGGATGAGTCAACAGACTGATGGTCAACAGATTTCACAGAAAAATCTTACAGAGTATGATGGCACAGATTCTTAAGTTATTAATATATAAAACATGATAACAAATATGGTTGATATTATGAGGTGATTTTGGAACTTACTGAGCTGTAGTCTGCATTGTCCCCAATAACAAAAATAGCCAAGTGACTGCAATATTCGGATTACTCTGGTATGGCCACAGCAATAGCTCTTGCTAAAAATGATTTGATTTAAAGAAAGATCAATGACCATGTTACAAAGTGTCGTCTATGTTCCAGAGTCTTACAATATTCACACTTTCCACCACTTTTTGTTTCACCCTTTGTATGGGGCGACATCTAGTGGCTAAGTACACAACTACATGCACTCCACTCCAAACACAGTAAGACATGATTTCATGAGACTTTCATCAGATTAAGTTGTGAGTCATAATTCCTACCAGATATGTAGTGCAGTAAGTTTGCGTGTCTTCTTTTTTTTTTGCAGTGCAGTTGGACCCAGGTTCGATCCTGTGCAACCTTTGACGTTTTTTCTTTGTAATCCTTCTATTGTGCTTGTAGGCCTTCACACAATACTACCGGTTGCTCTTTATTTTTAAGCAGTGTGGAAAAAACAGGGGGCACCCGGATTTGAACCGGGGACCTCTTGATCTGCAGTCAAATGCTCTACCACTGAGCTATACCCCCACCTTGCCATAAGACGGCACAGGTGATGTTTTCACAGGTTAGTTACTGAGTTCCCAAGTCCATTGTGTATATAATGAGTGTGTATACAAGTTATTCTAAAAGGTTAAGGGACCAGCATAAACCTTTGCTGGTTTATGCTGGTCCTTAGCTGGTCATGTTGCTGGTCAAGGACCAGCATAAACCAGTAAAGGATCAGCTTAAACCAGCATCAAAACATACCTAACTAGCATCCCAGCATCAAAACATAGCTACCAGCATATTTTGTTTTTTTCACCAGGGATATGAAACTAGATGTGCATTAAAGGAGACGTTCACTTCCAGAACAAAAATTTACAGATAATGTACTCACCCCCTTGTCATCTGAGATGTTCATGTCTTTCTTAAGTCATAAAGAAATTATGTTTCTTGAGGAAAACATTTCAGGATTTCTCTCCATAATGTGTGCTTCAATGTTGCCCCCACGTTTGAACTTCCAAAATGCAGTTTAAATGCAGCTTCAAAGGGCTCTAAGCCGAGAAAGAAGGGTCTTACCTAGCGAAACGATCAGTTATTTTCTTTAAAAAATGTAGGTAGTACATGTTGAAGTATCAAATATCATAGACACAAACATTATTGTAATGAAGAATAAAACTGTTTGATATATAGAATATATACAAACATAAATCTCTCTCTTTTACTTGTGTAAATAACTGTTTTACAAAATCTCAATCAGCTACAAAATCAGACATCAGAAATCAGGCAGCAGAAGATTAGAGAACTGTTCAGAACTCTGGACCCCTCACATCCATGTCATCCCCTTTTCATCTAATATTGTTAGGATTTGCGATTAATTACGTGCATGTTCATGTTGGTTCCTTGACATCTACTCATGTAGCCTGATTACAATAAATACGTCCTAAAGGGGGCACCCGGATTTGAACCGGGGACCTCTTGATCTGCAGTCAAATGCTCTACCACTGAGCTATACCCCCACCTGCAGCAATATGGCACAGGTGATGCTTTTACAGGTTAGTTACTGAGTGCTCAAGCCTATTGTGTATATAATAGGTGTGTATCCACCTTATTTTTCAATGCGGAAGTAAGCTGTTTTCTGGTAATGTGTTAGACGTCCAGTTCATAATCCGCCATAGGGAAATAACAAGAAGAATATCGAAGTGCAGTAAACGATAAAACAGTTTGCACTACAAACCAGTGTGTTCATAATTAAGATAAAACATTAAAATAATATGGTAAGACACACCAGTTTGCAATATCAAGCAGCAAAACAAGCTTTTTGTGCAGCTAAAAATAGCTGGAAGTGGATGAGACCGGAAGCCAGACCAATTTACAAATGGCTGCACCCACTCTTATGGGAAAAATAAGGTGGATACAAGTGTGAGTGTTTGCTTTGAGCCCATAGATGTGTGCTTTTCTCTTGTTTCAATACCCAAAAACAACTGTAATAATGAGGAAATTAATTAATTAATTAATTAATTCACAAAAACTACAAAAAAAAAAAAGATTACATTTTCAACAATACACCATGGTGATAAAAGTGTTTAGCTTTTTTAGTATAACTCAAAGTTTTAATATGCTGAATGCACATTATTTAAAGGGGTCATCGGACGCAAAGTTCACTTTTACATGTTGTTTGAACATTAATGTGTGTTGGCAGTGAATGTACACAAACACCCTATAATGATAAAAATCCACCCAGTTTTTATTTAATCTGTAAAAATAATTTCCCCTTTTTCAAATCAAGCATCTTGTCTGTGTGATGTCACACCAACAGAGGGCGCTCCCACAATATTTGATGGACATGAGCATCTTACCTCAGACCGGCCTTAAATCAGCTGTAACAGTCCAGTAACCTCCATTGTTTTAATGCCGGAGCAGGGATGTAAGTTAGACAAGAATATCTCCAGTTGAGTGATTGAGGTGTTGTGTTGCTGGATGTAATAATGAACATAGTGGTCGTCATTTACTCCCGACATCTGAGCCGCTGAAGATGCAAAGAATGACTTTTGTTTGTGAAGGGAATGCGCCTCCCGATCTACATATATGCATCTATGTTCGCACAAATCATTCAAGATCCAGCTTCACTTACAGCAGACGTGAATATAAGAGGTTTTTTATGAATCTTTGTAATCGCCTTTCCTTATAACGTGCTAGTTAGCAAGTTTCGTGTCTAAACGCGGCTAAAGTAAACAGGCTCGTCACTCCACAGAGAGAAGAGAGGGGCGGGGCGAGCAGAGCTCATTAACATTTGAAGCAACATCGACCAGAACAGGTTGATTTTTGCAGAGCTGATTTTGACAAGGTAAAAAGGGTGTTTTTTACACTACCACTGAGAAATTTTAACCAAAGCATATTGTAGACTTTTCATTAAGACCCCCAAAAATCATATCAACTTGTGAAAAATGGGCATCCGATGACCCCTTTAAAAACACTTTGTTATCAGTGTTTCTAAAAGGTAATAGTTTGACTGAATTTCAAATGATAAAGAATTCAAGAAATATTCAAAAGTGAAAGTCTTTCTCTGAAACTGCTGAAAGGGAGATCAGGCCTATCTAAAGGTAGGGTAGGCGATTTCGAGAGGCTAGCAATAGCAAACTAGCTTTAAAAGCATAAAATCCCACCATTCCTGCAAATGACTCTCCACAGGCACACCTCCTACAAAACACATGAATCTGCACAGGCAGACCAGCAGAGACTAACCAGCAATACGATGAGATCGTCCTACTAGGGCTTATCAGGCATGCACACATCAATGTTACGTAATTTTTGTCACACTGAACAATTAATTACTGTATTTGCATTATTGTAAGAGTAGGTTTAGGGTCGGGGTAGAAATTAATAAAAGGAAAAGGAAACTGTAGGATTGGATTTTGTAGAACTTCACAAGGGCAAAGAGCATTTTCAGTAAAGGGGTCACAACTTTGGAATATGTTGCCAAATGAGTTTAAAGTGATACATGATATAAAGTCTTTTATATTGACGGTTAAACATTGGCTCAAAATAAATCAGACCTTTATGCATAATTGAATTTTTATATGTTTTTTTACTAGTTATTTACTAAGTTTGGAAGAGTTCATAAAATGTGGTTGTTTCATAATCTGTTCTGTAATGTATGAGGATATAGTATAAGGATTTGTTACATTAGTTTTTGGGTATATATATTTATTTTTCTTATAATTATTTTGGTTATTATGTATGTATTGGTCATTTTTAGAAAAGCCTTTCTAGGGACATGAGATGCGAATTAGCTTCTGCTATAATCTCTATGTGCAGTGCATTTTTTCCCCCATTTTTTTCATCCCTATTCAAATAAACATATAAATAAATAAATAGGTAGCAAATTTAATCTATTGTTATTTTATGGTGTGATTTTGCATCATCTGGCCGTAGCTGTATCCCTTCAAGCCCCAACCAACTGCTGGTGGTGGGATGAATGCAATGCTGTCAGATTACCTCATGTTTCATTCACTGGTGAGAAAACATTACACTACAAAGTGAATAGTAACAATAATAATGCCTTTCATTCTCACTTGGTCTGCTCTGATGACATATCATGTCTGCGTAAAAGTGCTCGTGGGTATGCAAATACATATGTTGATAGGCAAGTAGGACAGCCCATTGTAATCCTTGGAACAAAGAATATGATGACGACGTGGGCTTGTTGAGTGAGCAGATTTGATGACAGTCTATTTATGCTTTCTCTTTCTGCTGAGTCATTAAACTAGTCTGAAATAATGAAATAATTCCTCATGTAGTCAGTCAGGGTGTGCATTTGGTAACCAGGCCATTTAACTACGTGTTACTGGTAGATGAGATTTATGGCCAATAAGATTCACAGAAGGCTTCGCGTTCTTGGCCTCTAATATTGTTAGGATTTGCGATTAGTTAGATGTGCATATTCATATTGGTTTCCTGCCATAAGCATGTGGCCTGATGATAATAAATTCATCCCATAGGGGGCACCCGGATTTGAACCGGGGACCTCTTGATCTGCAGTCAAATGCTCTACCACTGAGCTATACCCCCACACAAAACAGCATCTCACAGGTGTCCTTTTCACAGGTTAGGCACCTAATGGTCCATAACAATATATTTAAGGATGTGTCTGACAGTCAGAGTAAGTTTTATATTTTTTCTTACGGGTAAAAAATACAAAAAAATATATACAACAGATAATGTTTTTCCAGGAAATATCATTTGGGACAATATCTATTGGGAAGTATTAATGTAAGTACTATTGGTGTGTACTTATGATTTACTAAGATCTGAACAAATATGTACAAAAGGTGGAAAGGATAAACATGGCATACTGACAGCAGTAGAGGGTTTGCACTTACGTCACGGTTTGGTAGGTTACCCGGATGTGCGGCCATATAGGTGATACTCTGATGTAAACAACAGCACTGATTGCACGGTTAATGTACTACTGAATACGTTGCTCTGCTAATTTATGCTGTCTAAACCACAGAAAAATGTGTGGAAGCTGTTAAATCATAAGGAGAAGGACTTAGTAAGCAGAAAAGGGTGCAATTTAATAGGTGGTAAAGATACATACGAGCAGTATTCATTAAAATATTAACCTAATATTTCAATATTTCTGTCCTGAAAAGTTAGGAACAAACACCAATGTTGTCCAGGGGGTATTCCAGAAACCAGGTTATGTGACATACCCGGGTATGTTTAAAGGTAAGTAAGCGGATAACCTCAACTGTTGGTTCCAAAAACGGAGGTAACTTTCAGGGTATGTAAGTAGCCATAGCAACTTGCCCTCTAAAGATAACCTGCTACAGAGTAGGTTATGTTTTAGGGTTAGCTTATTTCAGAGCAATCGGCACATGCGTGACCTACTGATGAGACTCCAGTGGGCCTGACAGATATATATAGTTGTATTATATGTAAATTATAAAGCACTAATTTAAGTAAAATATAAGGTAATATTATATTATTCTAATATGGTTATTATATTTATTCTATTGACCTATATAATAGTTATCTGTAGAGATGATAAAACACTATTATGACTAGGTAATGTTTATTTCATTATATATGTTTATTATATTTTATTATTATCTCACACATCATGGATCTGCATTTTTAACAATGTAAAAATACTAAAAAATAATAATAAAAATACATATCTGATATGACATTATATAATTAGCATCAAACAAACAATATAAATTGTATTCTTATGGATTAAAGCTTAAACGAAAAATAAAAAAAAGACTGCACAACCACCAATTAGGTGGCGATATGCACTAAGTATGTAAACAACCTTTTGAACGATAGATAAAGAAAGAAGCAGTATGGCGCTTTATCTTAGCGTCTGTTTCCATGGTGACTCGTTGATTCGTCGTTCTGTTGAAAATGTGTTGCGTATTAACAGGAACATACTCCGTGTTGAATCCCGGATGCGCTTTTGGAACCAGCATACCTCGAGTAAGCATGGTTTGGGTTAATCAATCGAGAGTTCATAGTTTAGCAGATGGTAAGTTATCCTTGCTTTCTGGAATACACCCCTGGTTCAGTTTTGCCAACCACAAACGCCTTTTGTTTATCGGACAGTTTTTTATTCTCTTCTTCTTGATTTGTTATAACGTTTGGCAGTCTATAAGTACTCAAAATGGTTTTCTCGGTCTGACCGATTAGTACAGCTCAAAATATGACAATAATTGAATATTTTCAGCAGCAATAATCAGCAAGATATGCGAGTTTTGTTCAGTTCAGCGGCATTGTTTATGTTCAGTGCAGCCAGTATGGCTGATTGATGAGGTGTCATGAAAACACTCTATACAGATTTAAAAAATAAATAAACAAACAAACAAAGGACAAAAGGTATGTAAGAACATGAATAATCCAGTTCTGTTGAAATCAGTCTGTATTTCTGGTTGTAGGCCTGTCAATCCCCAATTTCCAAGTTACATCAAGTTTGGTAGAAATACCATAAAACATGACTTTTGGATGGTGCTAGAACCAGCTAGTTAATCACACTAAGCTTGAGAAAACAAACTTAAAGTTATGAATATATAAAACAAAATTTTAGAATTTTTTAGAAAACATAATGTTTTCATCTGTCACACACATGTTTCTTAGCAACAAGTCACATGTTTTTACAAGTTTATTGTGTTCAGAACAACTTGAATGTCTGGTAGACAGGGTTGCCAAGTTTTCTCAAAAAACCTGCCCAATTGCTACTCAAAACTAGCCCAAAAGTAGCCCAATTGCATTTTGAGGGCATGCTCCCAGTTAAAAATCGCGTTCCGGGGAGTAAAATGCTGTTTTTTTTGGCGGGGTTCCCCCTGGTAAACTTAGCAATTAAGGCACTGAATATTACATTAAAGTAGCCCAATTCCGCGGGAAAGCCGTGGACTTGGCAACAGTGCTGGTAGCGAGGTCCTCAGTCCTTTATGATGCACAGCGCAGTATTTCTAATCATTTACAAAGTCAACAATTTTATAATGTCTAGTGTTTTAAAATCTGTTCTAATATATTTAAAGTCGATTTTAAGTCGTACAATGTGTTTCAGCCTTTCTGTTTACAAAAACCTCTAGATAAATAAAAACATTATTACTGAGCTGTAGTCTGCATTGTCCTCAATAACGAAAATAGCCAAATGACTACATTATTCAGATTACTCTGGTATTGCCACACCAATAGCTCTTGCTAAAAATGATTTGATTTAAAGAAAGATGCACACAACTACATGCATTCCACTCCAAATAAATGAAGCCGTGTTGATTTAATGAGACTTTCGTAAGATTAAAGAAGTCCACTTCCAGAACAACAATTCACAAATCATTTACTCACCCCCTTGCCATCCAAGATGTTCATGTCTTTCTGTCTTCAGTCATGAAGAAATTATGATTTTTAAGGAAAGCATTTCAGGATTTTTCTCCATATAATGGACTTCATTGGTGCCCCGATTTTGAACTTCCAAAATGTAGTTTAAATGTGGCTTCAAAGGGCTCTAAACAATCCCAGCCGAGGAAGAAGGGTCTTATCTAGCGAAACGATAGGTCAATTTTTTCAGAAAATAAAAAATTGTATATTTTGTGCACAAAAGCTCGTGTCGCACAGGCTCTGGGACGCACGTTCACGACGCTACATACTATTGAATCACGTCGAAAGGTCATGCAGAACGTAGGCGGAGCTACAAACCCAGTGTTTACAAAGCGAACCTGCAAAGACTAAGGAAGTGCAAGTAAGTCAAACGCCGTTTACAAACAAAAAGGTACAACAATGTCGGATGATTCTGAAGTTGTAGGAGAAAATAAGATGGAGTTTTTCACCATACTCTACTTATTTGAGCCGGAGTACACAGGCGATGAACTTAGACGTGATTCGTAGTAGTGATGGGAAGTTCGGATCATTTTACGGACTCGGACCTTTGAGTCTCGTTCAGCAAAATGAACAAATCTTTTTTTTGAGTCATTTTGTTCATTTCGTTCATTTTAGCAAAATATAATTAAAATGTTACGTGTTACTTCCCTAACACATCTACTGCTTACATAAACGTTGATCACACTACAAACAAGACAAAACTATAATGCTATAAGAAACAGAAAAGATTAATTCATTGTTTACCTGGGTCTTTAGTTTATGATTAGCTCACCTCACCTCTTATCTGACAAGTTTTCGGGTTTGAGTCGTTCGTTCATCACTTGACAGCCCCATAAGATGAACGAACGACTCGAAAAAAAAACCCAAAACTCAAAATAGGTTAACTAATTCCAGTACAGAACCTAATAGGATGTTGCACATGCGCGAATGAACGAATCACTTCCCGAGACGACTCGTTCTTCCCGAGTCACATTAAAGAATCGTTCAGAATGAACAAATAGTTCAAGAACGACCCATCACTAATTCATAGCATTGTAGACGGGCATCCCAGAGAATGTGCTACACAAGCTTTGGTACTTAAAAAGTTTACAAATTTTTATTTTCCGAAGAAAATACCGATCGCTTCTCTAGATAAGACCCTTCTTCCTCGGCTGGGATCATTTAGAGCCCTTTGAAGCTGCATTTAAACTACATTTTGAAAGTTCAAATTCGGGGCACCAATGAAGTCCATTATATGGAGAAAAATCCTGGAATGCTTTCCTCAAAAACCAGAATTTCTTCACGACTAAATTAAGAAAGAAAGACATGAACATCTTGGATGACAAGGGGGTGAGTAAATTATTTGTAAATTGTTGTTCTGGAAGTGGAGCTCTCCTTTAAGTTGTAGCTCGTTGAGTTTATGCGTGTCTTGCGCGTTCTTTTTGCAGTGCAGTTGGTCCTGAGTTCGATCCTGTGTAATCCTTCACATATTTTCATTGTAATTCTACTATTGTGCTTGTTGGCCTAAACAAGCGACAGCTGGTTTGAATTTCACAACTTTTTACTAAAATCTAAAAAAGAGAGATACATGAATGGATTCCAGATCTGTGTGTGGTAAGCAGGTTCTATCTGCGTGTTATTGCAAGATGATATCATGGCAGGTTTCATACATCTGGCCTATGTTATTCCAAGCTCTATTTGAAAACCCACTACTAGAGGTTGCTCTTCATTTAAGTGATGTGGAAAACAAAAACAAGGGGCACCCAGATTTGAACCGGGGACCTCTTGATCTGCAGTCAAATGCTCTACCACTGAGCTATACCCCCACCTGCACAGGTGATTCTTTCACAGGCCTCTGTATATATATTGGGTGTGCATACAAGCATGAGTGTTTGTTTTGTGTCACTTCTGAGCCTTTAACTGTGTGCTTTGCTCCTGTTGCAATACCCAAAAATAATGGTAATAATCTAGAAATCAATTCATTTTTAAAAAACTTCCAAAAGCATGACACTTCCAACAATACACCATGATGATAAAAGTGCTTAGCTGTTTTCGTATTACTCAAAGTTTGAATATGCTGAATGCACATTATTTAAAAACACTGCATTATGTGTTTATGCTAAAAGGTGATAGTTTTGACTTAATTTTAAATGATAAAGAATTTCGAGAGCTATTTGAGAGTGAAAGTTTTCCTCTAAAACTGCTGAAAGAGAGATCAGGCCTACTTAAAAAGTTAGAATAGCAAATTTCGGAGAGGCTGTCAATAGCAAGGTTGCTCGGAGGTATGCAGATACATATGTTGATGTTACATAATCCTCGGACCAAGGAATATGATTGGCAACGTGATGTCAATGTGGCTTTGTTGAGTAAGCAAATTTGATGACAGTCTATCTATACTTTCTCCTTCTGCTGAGTCATTAAATAAGTCCAAAATAGTGAAATAATTGCTCATGTAGTCAGTCAGGGTTGCTTTTGGTAACCAGGTCCTGTAGCTATGTGTTACTGGTAGACGAGATTTATGGCCATGAGGATTCACGGAAGGCTTTGTGTTCCTGGCTTCTATTATCGTTAGGATTTGCGATTAGTTATGTGCGTATTCACATTGGTTTCTTGCTATCTAAGCATGTGGCCTGATGACAATAAGGAAGGTGTTCCACAGGGGGCACCCGGATTTGAACCGGGGACCTCTTGATCTGCAGTCAAATGCTCTACCACTGAGCTATACCCCCACACGCAACATCACCTCACAGGTGTGTTTTTTACAGGACAGTCACCTAACAGTCCATCTATAACAATGTAATTAAAGGTGTGTATATGTTTGTTTAATTTATATACTTTCTTTTCATTAAAATAGATTAATATGGGATTACATGCATAATCCCTGTTTCACCCTTTGTATGGGGCAACACCTAGTGGCTAAGTACACAACTACATGCATTTCACTGCAAATACAGTAAGACATGATGATTTCATGAGACTTTCATCAGATTAAGCTGTGTGTCGTAATTCCTAGCTGATATGTAGCTCAGTGAGTTTGCGTGCGTCTGTTTTCTTTTTGCAATGCAGTTGATCCTGGGTTTGATCCTGTGCAACCCTTTACATATTTTCTTTGTAATCCTACTATTGTGCTTGTCGGCCTAAACTAGCGACAGTTGGCTTTCACATCTTTTTACATAGAATCTAAAGAAGAGAGAGAGCTATAAAAAGCTTCATGTGGCCACTAATGGATTCCAGGTCTGTGTCTGGTAAGCAGGTGCTGTCTGTGTGTTATTGCTAGGTGATATTCATGGCAGGTTTCATTTATCTGGCCTATGTTGTCCCCAAACTGTATTTGAATCCCACTGTATAGCTGTGTTTTTTTTGGTTTTTAAGTGATGTGGAAAAAACAGGGGGCACCCGGATTTGAACCGGGGACCTCTTGATCTGCAGTCAAATGCTCTACCACTGAGCTATACCCCCACCTACAATGGCACGGCACAGGTGACACTTTCACAGGTTAGTTACTGAGTGCTCAAGGCCTTGAGCCAGTTATGGTCTCTTCTGAGCCCATAACTGTGTGCTGTCCCCCTATTGCAGTACCCAAAAATAATTGTAATAATCAGGGTTTAAGTTGTGTTACTTGTTTGTCTGTATAAATGTGGTTGAGGCCACAAGTAATCTAAAATCTGATATACAATGACATTACACAATACAGTTCTGCCATATGTCTGTAGTAGCTATTTCTGTAGCCTTTATATAGACCTACCTAAAAAACTAAAACATAAATAAATAAATAAAAATTCTATTTTCAAAAAGATTCTGTTTTTAAGAAATATGATTTCATTTGTATTTTTGATTACTATATTTATTTATCCTTTTGCTTGTAAGTAATACTTGGAGTGTTTACTTGCCTTCAGTAAGCTTGAGAATGTTTTACCTGCATTAGTTGATTAGTTTTTGCTATATTGAAATAATTTTTTTTTAAACATGGTGGCAGTTTCCAGCTTCAAAGAAAAATAATTTTCTAACATCTTTGCAGCAATAGATTTTATGGGCCCATCATCAATTTTTCCTTATATAATGTAATTTATTGTAATTAATGTAACTATGAATGCATTCAAAAATAAAACAGATGTGAGTTTGCTGTGACTTATGGAAAGTATATGTAGGGCTTTATACATAGTGTGTACCATTGTAAAGGCCAGGTTTATCCCTCACAGCCTCATTTTTATCCAAGAAAAAAAAGTCATATAAAACCCAAAACACACACAGCCACAATCAGAAATAAAATAGGTGCATTTTCTGCTCTTAAAGGAACACTCCACTTTTTTTTTTTTTAAATAGGCTCATTTTCCAACTCCCCTAGAGTTATACAGATGTGTTTTATCGTTTTTGAATCCATTCAGCCGATCGCTGTGTCTGGTGGTAGCACTTTTAGCATAGCTTCGCATAAATCATTGAATCCGATTAGACCATTAGCATCTCACTATAAAATGACTAAAGAGTTTCGATATTTTTCCTGTTTAAAACTTGAGAGTATAGAGAGTATAGTAAATGAGAGTATAGTTCCTAGCCATATCGGCCTATAAAATCGCAACTTTTCATTTTCCGCCAGTCTTAGTACACGATGCAACTACAGAAGAGTCAAGTTTTAAATAGGAAAAATATTGAAACTCTTTAGTCATTTTATAATGAGATGCTAATGGTCTGATCGGATTCAATGATTTATGCTAAGCTATGCTAAAAGTGCTACCGCCAGACCCGGCGATCGGCTGAATGGATTCAAAAACACACCTGTATAACTCTAGGGGAGTTGGAAAATGAACCCAACTTGCCTCAACACACCTGCCAGGGGGTTTCTAGTATGCCTAGTAAGAGCTTGATTGGCTGGTTCAGGTGTGTCTAACTGGGGCTGGAGCTAAAATGTGTAGGACACCTCCCTCCAGGACCGAGTTTGGGCACCCCTGGGTTAAAACAATGTTAAGATACTGACAAACAATAGTGTTTCCTTGGACTCAGACTCGGCCCATTTTGGACTCTGACTCGTCTCGGACTCGATAGGTTAAAGACTCGGACTCGACTTAGGTGGACTCGAACCCAACATTAGTCAATCTATCAAGATGAAGTGAATAAACAGATGTACATGTAAGGCCTGAATATAAATTTAGAAAAATTAAAACATGTGGCAACTTGTCCCAATACAATTTTGTGACATTTTTGAAAAACACCCATGTCCTGAAATAAATATCTGTCCACCGTTAGTATCTACCTTCATTACACAGTTGACACTTCTCTAAATGTTTATCAGTGTGGTGTTATTGCATCCACCTGTTTAAAAGCAACTATAACAAAAATATAGTGCAACTGAATGTTTAGTTTGGAGATAACACACGTTCATCTAATAGACTCTAAACTTTACAGTTATTGAGATATAGCCATTGTAACAACTTCCCTGTGTGACAACTAGCCGCAGTCCCCGCTACAACAGGAAGATGCAAATGAAAACATACGGTTACAGTAAAGCTAACTAGCTTTGCAGACACCTGAGCAACACTCACACTAAACCACGAGTCTGACAAAAACACAAAACAGACAGATGTCAGTCAGATGTGACTAAACACTCATGTACAGTTGTGCTCAAAATTATTCACATCCTTGGTAAATATGATCAAAGAAGGCTGTGAAAATAATCCTTTTGATCTTTTATTTTAAAAATGTACAAAAATCTAACCTTTCATTGTAGAATAAGAATTTAAAATGGGATAGAACCATAATCTCATTTTGAAAAAAAAAAAGTTTTTCTCTAAAACACATTGGCCACAATAAATTATGCCCTTTTGTTCAATACTTTTTGCAACCTTCTTTTGCCAAAATAACAGCTCTGAGTCTTCACCTATAATGCCTGATAAGTTTAGAGAACATCTGACAAGAGATCAGAGACCATTCCTTCTGACAGAGTAACGTTCAGGTCAGGGAAATAGGCTGGCCATGGCAGAGTCTTGGTTTTGTTCTCAGTGACCCATTTTTGTTTTGATTTTGGTGTTTGTTCGTGGATCGTTGTCCTGTTGGAGGATCCAACCACGGGCCATTATAAGATTTCTAGCAGTCAGTCAGTTTTTAGTTTTTTATCTGTCAGTATTTGTTACAATCCATGATGCCATCTATCTGAGATCTAAAGATGCAGCAGTATATTTCATTGTACAAATGGGGTACTTTTTTTTTTTATCCCTGTGTGCACATTGCAGAAAAAAAATATATTTTTTTTTACTTGCTTTCTAGTATAAATATCTAAACATGCTTGAATCAAGCTGCATTACTTGACAAGTAAACTTGTTTAAGATACTATGTCTTGTTTTCTGACAACAATTATCAAAATAGTGCTAAATCTGCCAGTGGGTTAAGAAAAATAATCTTAATTCAAAGGCTAAACAAGATTATTTTTCTTGCCCCACTGGCAGACATTTTTGCTTGTTTTAAGAAAAAGTAACAAAATTTTGATCATTTTTTTTTTTTTTTAGAAAATCTTAAGCCCCTCTACTTGTAAAGTAAATTAATCTTGATTTAAGAGTTTTTAGATATTTATACTAGAAAAGTAAGAAAATTATATTTTGCAGTGCACCAAACCTATTTCGAGTGTTTGCTGCTAAAACCTATTTTTTTACTTTGATCTGACCATAATACCCAGTCCCGTTTTGAAGTTCCAGTATTGTCTAACAAATGAATATGACATTTTTCAATGAAAGATCAAATGGATAAACAATGCGGACTTATATTCACAGCCTTCTTTGATCATATTTACCAAGGGTGTGAATAATTTTGAGCACAACTGTAGGCCTACCTGAACTAAAATGTATATAGTTGCACATTTAGCCACCAGGTGTCACTTAAACAAAGGACGGCCAAAACTAAATCTCACGCTAGACTAAAGTATTTTGGGCGCATCCGATTCGAAACCGAAACAATGGTGTGTTTGACTACTATGGATAAAATGTGAACGACTTGTGTGCAAACTGATTTACATGAACAAACAGCAGCAAAGATGCCATCATGATAAAAGTTAGCTTAGCTTTTTTAATATTACTCAAAGTTTGAATATGCTGAACGCACATTATTTAAAACAACTTCGTTATCAGCGTTTACTGTAAAAGGTGACAGTTTCACTGAACAGGCAGTGAGGGCAGGTACACTCCCAATATGCTACATCCGGTTGATGATGTGGGTTTAAAATAGCTTAAAGTGAATCTAAACGCAAGATGAGATACTCTTTTGTCAATTTAACTCACGAGCAAGACGTTTCTTTAATTTAAAAAGCTAAAGAATTCAAAAAATATTTAAGAGTGATAAGTCTTCCGCTGAATGCCCTTGCTTATCTCAGCGCGGGAACGCGCAGCAGGACACAGCGGCAGTGCCGTGAGCGCGCCTTCCGTGTCTGATTCGTTCGCTGACAGCCAGCGGTGCGAACTGGACTCGTCAACGGCTAGCGATCCACACCTCGCGCGTTATCAACCCAAATAGTGCTCCGCGGATCGTTTCTTCATCTCATTCCGTCGCCGCACAATTCCTCCAAAATGAATCCACTGTGTAGCAGATGTAACCGAGTGGTGTATCCCACGGAAAAAGTGAATTGCCTTGACAAGGTAAGGCTAAGCGAAACTTAGCATACGCTAGCAAAGCTTACACCTCTGGCTGTGAGAATAGGGAATATGCGGCTCTGCTTGTGTATAGTACATATTATTTTAAAAAATGTGGCTCAAAAGAGACCATTTCCGATGTGGTGACAATTCAGAAATGTGGGCAGAGCGGAAACGGGCTAATAAGGAAAAGCCTCGATTGTGCTAACTTCACAGCACGCTACAAGTTGTCTAGCATTTATTTATTTTCTCAGTGTGGATATCGTGTGATATTGATTGAAAAAGGTGCGACGGGAGTCGTTATTTTTCAAACCCAACGGCGGCAGCTTGTTCGTGGCCTCGGTCGCGAAGAGGAGGAGGTTTGTTTATGACGTGTCAGTCTGCCCTGTGGGCGACATGGACGGACCCGAAAAGCCCAAAACAGCTCAAGTCATGTTAAAAGCTAACGTTAATATTGCACCCTTATAATAACAGCCCCAAAACTGGTTGGGTTGTACACGATCTCGTTTTTTGTTATCCACCCAGGTTTGCAGATGTGCAACTTCGCGGATGTACAACACCGAGGCCTAAAAAAAAAAAAAAAAAACATGGGATTTTAGAAAAACGTTACATGCAGAAAATGTTATCAGTCGGGCATTGCATTTACATGATGTGCACATCTATGCATGTTTACAAACTGGTCAGAGGAAGTGTTGCTGTTCGACACGCTTGTGAAACGTTTTATATGCAGACCCCACCCCCCTCTTAACCCATATCCTTATCGCTCTCGTTTAGAGTGTGGTGAAATCTTGAGTTTCTGAATTGCTTTAGATGCTCCAGAGGGTGGGGTCGCCGTCTTTTATTTTCATGCAGCGCAAGTATTTGCTCGGGAGAGAAACTGGGGCGGAGTGATAACGCGTGTAATGGACGTTAAAAGCACATTAATCGATTGGCCTTGAACGAAGCAGCAGCTTGAGGAATGACTATACAGAGCTGAATGAGACGTGCAGTTTATGTAAGCGTAAACGTGGGGGTGTTTTCATGGCACACCTCCCACAAATGTTGACAAAAACAGCACTGGCCCCACACACGTACACAAGTTGATTCCCATTCATTGCCTGAAGCACAAGGCCTGCATAAGTTGCTTCATACTGTCGCTTTGTCGAGGCATGCCGATGCTTCCCTCAGCTTGAAGAGAGGCCAACCATGGCTTGTCATTCTGCTTCAGTGCTTGAGCTCATCAGCTGTCATTCTGGAGAACATCTCAGAAGAACCGCACCCAAGAGAGGTGGTCTGGGGAGGGAGTACTTGTGTGGCATTTTAAGGGAGAGGACCCCCAAAAATGAATGTTGTTGAAAAGGCGTAGTTTTTTTTTTTTTTTTTTTTTGACGTGGCACACAGAAAGAGAAGTTGAGCGAAATGTCCAGACAATAGTGATAGTGACTGTCAAGCTTCAAAAAGTTAAATTGGTAAATTGTTAGAAATCAATTCTTTTATTCAGCTATGAGGCATTAAATTGATCAAAAAATGACAGTGTAGACATTTTTTTTATGTTACAAAATATTTCCACTAAAAACTTATTTGTTAGATCTTTTCATTGATCAAAGAATCCTAAAAAATATGTATGTTTCCACAAAAATGTTGATCAGCTTGACTGTTTTTAACACTGATAATGATAAGAAATGTTTCTTGAGGATATATTAGCATATGTGACCCTGGACCACAAAACCAGTCATAAGGGTCAATTTTTAAATTTTTTTTTTTTCTTCTTCTTCATTTTCAATATTTGACTAAGATACAACTATTTGAAAATCTAGAATCTGAGGGTGCAACAAAATCGAAATACTGAAAAAATTATTTTAAAGTTGTCCAAATGAAATTCTTAGCAATGCATATTACTAATCAAAAATTAAGTTTTGATATATTTACAGTAGGAAATTTACAAAATATCTTCACAGAACATAAATATCCAAAACTAACTTAATATTCTAATGATTTTTGGCATTGTTGGTGATTGCTATACAAATATATCTTTGCATCTTACGGCTGGTTTTGTGGTCCAGGGTCACAATTAGACTGATTTCCGAAGGAGCACGTGACACTGAAGACAAATGCCAAAAATCAGCTTTGTCTTACAGGAATAAATTACATTTTTAAAATATATTAGACTAGAAATCATTTATTTTAAATTGTAATAATATTTACCAGTATTACAGTATTTGTACTGTATTTTTGAATAAATAAATGCAGCCTCAGTAAGCATAAGATATTTGAAAACATGGAAAAAAAAAGACTTTTGAATGATAGTGTAAGAGTAATACTTTTTATGAGTAAACTGCATTATTGTGTTTAAAGCAGATGTTTTTAAAATAGATGCTACCATGCAGAAAATGTCTGATATCACGTGCAGTGTGCTACAAGTAACCTTTAGCACTTTCAAGGATTAAAATTTTCCATGATGCTTTACTTTTATCCATCAGTAAAATACTGTGCGCTATATAATTGCAATCTATTTTTAATGTGTAGTCTATAGATAGAATGTGCTATTAATTATCCCATTGAAACACACTAGGAGTCTCTTATGCCTCTTTACAGATCCTTCCCTCATGTGCTGCTTCTGGTGTTTTCTTATATTATTTCCTCTTTCATCTCTCCTAACTCGTTAGCAACCGACTAGACACCTAAAAAGCATTTTGATATACATCAGTGGGGGTTTTTGGTATATTTTTAGTAATGAATCGAGTGTTTGCTAGCAGCTTCCTCTCTCTGGTAGTGCAGTACAGATGCACGATTTTCTTGCTCACATACTCATATGATCAGACTACTACATTCCAGCTGACTGGTAAGAAAGTGTTGGATATGGAAAGACAAAAATACCATCTAAATTATACGCATTGCAGTTAGCATGCGTGACTGGCTGCATAGATGGAATGTAGGGTAGCGGGTCAGGTCAGTCCCCCCAGTCCATTTTCTGTGTGTGTGTGGTCTCTTATCACTGAAACACTCCCATGGTCAACTAAGGAAGCTGGTAATCAAAGTCTAACATAAATCAGAGCTACATACTTTAGTGTATAGCTATTGGAGTCTGGGTGTTTCCCAGCATTTGTTTGTTTGTGGATCATTCTTTCTGTTTTTTCCTTATGTTGCAAGAAGCAGGGAAAATGGTGATGTAACTCAGTAACCACTTGACAGCCACTGTGATCCAGATGGGTGTATAATATAAAACGTCTGTGCCAGAAAGTCTTCAAAATAGATGCATTCACACAGGAACAAAAAACAAAGATGTCTTTACTTTAAATGGATATAACCTCAAGTTGGTTTCTTTTTTGCGACACACGTGGTGCCGGTTCCTCTATTTCTTTCCGAGTGCTTTCAAAGAACAAGCACTCCATTGTTTTTTGTGTTTAATCCTCAGAGCAAACTGCGTAGACTGTGCAACGGCCATAGTGACTGAATTAGCAGCACTATGGGATCTGAAGGACTTTGTGTCATTTGCTCTTTTTATCTTTCACAGTTCAGTTGCAGACAATTTCCCTTTTTCTTTTGCATACACCTCCCCATACAAACACATTTTAAAGCGTCAATCCTTTATGTGTCTCTCTCTTTCAGTACTGGCATAAAGGATGCTTTAGCTGCGAAGTCTGTAAGATGACTCTAAACATGAAGAACTACAAAGGCTTTGAGAAGAGACCATACTGTAATGCGTAAGTATTTCTGCTTGTCTGTATCATATGTCTGCTTTTATGTTCCCAAAGTTACCATGAAATGAATTTTATTATGTTTCAATGATCTGTTTTACTTGGAAATATGTCATAATACAGAAATTAAATGAGTCATATCCTTCATATCACTGTGGCTTTAAAGTCACAAGCTGTGTCCGAAATTGCATACTGTCTTGTAGTTACTGTATTTGGTTTGACACTTCCTTCACGACGGATAAAAAAGAGCATTTTATTTAGTATAAATAAAACAGATGTGCTACATCCACCATGTTGTTAGTGTCATGTGACCTACCAGAGTCAGTTGCATCACTTCACTGTTGTTCACAACTCTTCAAAATAGTAGGGTCATCCGGGTACTTTTCCACTGTTGTTTTTCAAATATTATGAATACAGACATTCTACTCTTTTCACATTTTTTACATTTCTGTATAGTATAAAAGTAGGCATATTTGGACACAGCAACAGTCAGTTGACATTTGCAACCCTATTTTAGTGAATTAAGATATTCAACAGGAAGAAATTTATACATAGGAATTGATATATGTGACCCTGGACCACAATACCAGTCATAAGTAGCACGGGTGTATTTGTAGCAGTAGCAAAAAATACATTGTATGGGTCAAAATTATCGTTCTTTTATGCCAAGAATCATTAGGATATCAAATAAACATCATGTTACATATTTTCCTACCGTAGAAATATCAAAACGTATTTTTTGATTCGTAATATGCATCGCTAAGAACTTCATTTGGACAAATTTAAAGGCAATATTTTAAGTATTTTGTTTTTTTGCACCCTCCGATTCCAGATTTTCAAATAGTTGTATTTCAGACAAATATTGTGCCCATGCAACAAACCATATATCAATGGAAAGCTTATTTGTTCAGCTTTTATATGTTGTATAAATCTCAGTTTCACAAAATTGTGGTCCAGGGTCACATATTGAGAATTCTTCAGATAGCAAAAATGTTACATTGAGCCAAAAAGTTTCCTAAAGCAACGTCTGTTTGACAAGTGTCTAACAGTTTCCAGTAGCAGGCTGGGCTTAGATGATGCTAGCGGAAATAGAGAGACTCAAAAGAAGAGGAAGTTACATTTTGAAGATACAAATTCAGACACATTTGTCTTTTGAACAGCATGCACTGATGATTCTTTCATAAGACAAGAAACATGCAATAATGTAAACGGAGCCTATTTTCATACAATGTTGCACTTTGATTGTTTCTGATCATCATTTGTCATTAGTGTTAGTTAATCATGGAAAGGTCATGTCTGCGAGCACAGTAGCTGACTTGTGCATTCATACGGTGAAAGGTTATTGGAGGGAAATTCCTATTTTCACAACAATGACCCATACACGCATAGACAAATGAGTTCACTTCTCTGGAATCCATTTCTGATCACTAAGTCTTGTGAGTCAGATACCTCAACTATAGCATTCCTGTTTTTTGAAGGTTACCATTCATACTTAAAGTCGTAGTGTTTTAATGCAGAGCACCAAGCCTAGCATGCTGCTTTGACATGGTTAGAATACTTTATAAAGTCATGATGACCAGCTGGCAAACAAAGTATGCAAATGCATCCCTCTTGTGAGTGCTCAAGGTCCTTATTTCTCACTGTCACACACTTCTGAAATGCACCAGGGAATTTTAGTCTTTATTTAGCAAATGATTTATGTCTGCCCCTCTCTCTAGATCTGCTTCTTCCACCATTTACTCAGTCCTTATTACAAAGATAACCTGAGTAAATGAGCATGGTGAAGTAATTTCCTCATGCATCAACAGATAAAAGCCTGTTTGCTTTTCAGAGTGATGGTCTCATGACACGTCCACCGGAAGTAAAGAAGCATTTAGTTGGACTATGCTGGGATTGTCTGTTAACCGATACTAACATAGAAATCAGTCTGGGTGCTTGAGTGCCATTTATTTGTTTATGTTTGTTTTCCTCTCTGTGTCGGTGTGATTTGAGTATGAACTAACCAAATTTCTTAAATAGCATTTTGGACTGCTAGCCAATATACCGACTGATAGTATTGGCTGAAACTGGTAATTAACCAATAGCCAATAACCAGTTTTCACTGCTGGTGTGGTCAGGTCAGGTCAGAGTTTATATCTGTACTTTTTTCGTTGAGCCCATCACAAAAAGTGTGAATGTATTTTATTTGTTAGACTCATTTAAACTTCTTAAACTTGACACAGTGTCTAAATGTGTGACAATGGGAAAATTGACAGTCCTAATATCTTCATAGTTAATTAGGTTGTTATGCAGTAATTGCTAATATTTCAGTGTTTAATGCATCACACCAAACCAAATGTTTACATATGTACATGATCAACAAATGAAATGTCAAAGCAGCACTGGCCCAACAGGGCACGTGACCGTTACTTCAACTGGACCAAAACACTTAACTAGGCCATCAGCCTATCAGTGTTGTTATAGTTTATTTAAAATGTAAAATCACCTATAAAGTTGTCCACATGAAGTTCTTAGCAATGCATATTACTAATCAAAAATTAAGTTTTGATATATTTACAATAGGAAATTTACAAAATATCTTCATGGAACATGATCTTTACTTAATATCCTAATGATTTTTGGCATAAAAGAAAAATCTGTCATTTTGACCCATACAATGTATTTTTGGCTATTGCTAAATTTTTTTAAAATAAAATTATAATTTTAAGATGAAGTATGAAAATTGCTAAAACTAATACTGAAAATAAAGCAAAGTAGATATATTAAAAAAAGTAATACAAATGCAAAAGCACATAAAATTACTAAAACTTAAAATTAAAGGGTCAGTGTTCTTACCAGTGTTTTCAATCTAACAGTGTATCACAAAATAAAAATGTATAAATAAACACAGCACTAGTTTAAAAGTATGTTTGCTTTATAAGCCACTACCTGAATTTTGTAAAGTCTTTGGCATGGCTTCTTAAGGTTAATGCTAGACTATATTTATTTATTTATTTATTTATTTATATCAGACTATATTTTTTTCCACTGGTTTACAGAGCATGTGTTGTATTATGTGGTTGTTGCCTGCAGCAACACGGCGTCTGTGTGCTATATGGAGGTTTACTAAGCAGACAGGGTGTCCTGTGGTAACCAGGAGCACATTATGTTTTGATTGGCTCAGTTGTTGTGTTGTTGATATCTAAATTCTGAATAAGTCGTGTTAAATCCTTTTGTGGCACATTGTATGTTGTTATAAGGTTACATGATTAATTAACTGTAGTTAAATGATTAAGACTGTATTACAAAATTATTATGACTTTATTGCCAAATATACCGGTTAATGTCGTAATTGTAATTTGTGTTCTCTGTTGTACAGTTCTGTTATTTCTGGCACTCTAATTGTGTGCTGCGTTGGATGATTGTGGTTGGGTTTGTTTCTGTCATGCTAATTTTGTGTTGCGTTGGTCTGTGAAAATAGGACAAATAAGCTGCCTTGTTTACACAAGGCATAAATTACACTCCTGCGCCTTCATACAGATCAGTGATAAGCAAATTTGGACATTCACCTTTACAGTAACCAGTTCATGATCTTGGTCTTTAACAGCAACACTGTTAAAAAGCATCCAGTTGCCTTGATAAGTCATTGACTTGAAAAGTCCAGTATTCTAAAAATAAAATTAACCTAATTAGATTTACGTAACTATTATAATAGTTTAATAGTTTTACCTAACATTTGGTGACCAGCAAGAATTTTATTACCAGTCAAAAGTTTTTAATCAGTAAGATTTTTAATGTTTTTTAGCGAAGTCACTTCTGCTCACCAAGCCTGCATTTATTTGATCCAAAATACAGCAAAGCGGTTTTATTGTGAAATATTTGTAGTATTTAATTTGAATACATTTTGTATTCTATTTGAATATATTTTAAAATGCAGTTTATTCTAGTGATTAAAGTTAAATTTTCATCATCATTACTCCAGTCTTCAGTGTTACACGATCCTTCAGAAATCATTCTAATATGCTGATTTGCTGTTCAAAAAACATTTTATTATTATTATTATTATTATTATTATTATTATTATTATTATTATTATCAAAATTTAAAACAGTTGAGTACATTTTTTTTTTTCAGGATTCTTTGAAGAGAAAGATCCAAAGATCAGCATTTATCTGAAATAAAAAGCTTTTGTAACATTATACACTGTACCATTCAAAAGTCGATATAAGTAATATATATATATATATATATATATATATATATATATATATATATATATATATATTATATATATATATTTATTTATTTATTTAGCAAGGATGCTTTAAATTGATCAAAAGTGATGATAAAGACATTTGTAATAATAATAAATTATAAATGTTAATAATAAATGTTTTTTGAGCAGCAAATCAGAATATTAGAATGATTCTGAAGAATCATGTGAGAAGTAATGATGCTAAAAATTCAGCTTTGAAAATATAATATGTATGATTTTTTCTTTTCTTTTTTTTTTTTTTTTGCTGTATTTTGGATCAAATAAATGCAAGCTTGATGAGCAGAAAAGAATTTAAACATTAAAAATCCTACTGTTCAAAACAAAAACTTTTGACTGATAGTGTTTAATAATTAAAAATACTTTTTTTGTAATTCAACTAGAAGAAATACTCAGACGTTAGTTGCAAAACCCTGACTGGATTTCAAATGCTGATGTTAACTGAAATGCCTCTGTGTGTGTGTGTTTCAGACACTATCCGAAGACGTCATTCACCAGTGTTGCAGACACTCCGGAGAACCTGCGCCTGAAACAGCAAAGCAAGATGCAGAGCCAGGTATATCACGCCAATATTCGCACACTCTCTAATCACTCTGATCGATTCCTTAGTTCTGTATGCTTCTGTGGCATTAGTCAATGCTCTCCTAAGCACAAAATAATACTAAATGAATGCTTAAATCATGTCATGATCATCTCACAGAGCTCCACCTGTTCCCTTCCTCAAGGGGGCTTTCACACTGAGCACGTTTGCTGCGGTCCAAACCTGAGAGCAATGGTCTGCTTTCATACTCGCTTGATTGTTTCAAACCATGGTGCATTTGCATTCATCTTAGTGTCATCACAAAGTGCATGGCACATGTAGAAAACAGAACAGATACAGATATGGAATATACTGCTTTTGGTTTTGTTTTTATTAATTTGGTGTTATTCTGCGTAACAAAGTGAACACTTGCATTTACTGTATATGCTTCACATGAATGCTTACAAATGGACTGTATTGAGGAGACAGCTGATTAATTTTCTGCTCTGATTGCAGTACCTATACATGATTTCACTGCACTCTCGCTCTCACTCCCTTTCAAGTGTTTTGTTGAACTAACAACATTGTCATCGGCCAAAATGCATGTACGTTTTACTTTACTTCCTGATCAAGTGCACACCTGAGTCAGAGTTGCTTTCACATTCACATGAACTGTGCCACAGTTCCACTGCAACTAAATTCAGACCACCTCCTACAGGTAGTCACAGGTTCGGTAACTCTGTTCACTCCCGGGTCCACATGACAGCTTTCACATTAACATTTTTTTATGCAAAACCATGCCCTGTTTCAAACTGAACTGCCAGTGTGAAAGCCTCTTAACACTCAACACTGCTCTTGTGTGAGTAAGAACTATGTGAAGCACAGAACATTAACATTAATGTATTAACTACATTGTTTGTTCATGATATACACAGTGCTAATAAAACTTATAAAACATTAGAGGCACAAATCCCATGTTTTTAGTGAGAACTTATCAGATAAACTATTATCTAAGCAACAAAGAAAATCAAAACATGACATCTAATTCAATTTTCTCAGTTTTTGCAAATGTTTTGTGTTGACTGCATTAGTAAAGGTAAACCATTCAAGCCTGCTATCTTTGTTATTGAAAAAAGGAACAAGCAAATATTTTATTTCATTTATGGGAAATAAAGTTTATCAGTAGCTATCAACCAACATGTTTTCCCAAACTAGCCCCTACTGCGTGACCGCTTCATTGAGATAGTTTGCCACTGTTACTTGTAACATTACTCATTTATTGTATGATTGTTTTTTAAATTTGTATATGTGACCACGGACCACAAAACCAGTCATAAGGTTTTTTGAATATATCATCTAAAAGTTGTAAGCTTTCCACTGATGTATGGTTTGTTAGGATAGGACAGTATTTGGCTGAGATACAACTATTTGAAAATCCGGAATCTGAGGGTGCAAAAAAAAATCAAAATATTGAGAAAATCGCCTTTAAAGTTGTCCAAATGAAGTTCTTAGCAATGCATATTACTAATAGAAAATTTTCATATATTTACGGTAGGAAATTTGCAAAATATCTTAATGGAACATGATCTTTATTTAATATCCTAATAATTTTTGGCATAAAAAAAAGAAATAATTTTGACCCATACAATGTATTTTTGGCTATTGCTACAAATATACCAGTGCTGCTTAAGACTGGTTTTGTGGTCCAGGGTCACATATATTTTTAACCACAAATTTATTGCTAGCTACTTACAAAATCACACAAATCAGGGTTTTAAACTGTATTTAGACCCAAACATATTAAATGCAATGGTAATGCTTTACAATAAGGTGTCATTTGTTAACATAAATGTATTAACTAACATGAACGAACAATGAACAATACTTTTATTACACTATTTATTAATCTTTGTTAATTTTAGTTAATAAAATACAGTTGTTCATTGTTCGTTCATGTTAGTTCACAGTGCATTAACTGTTGTTAACAAATGCAACTTGTGATTTTAATAATGCATTTGTAAATGCTGTAATTAACATTGACTAAGATTAATAAATGCTGTAGAAGTATTGTTCATTCTTAGTTCGTGTCAGTTAATGGAGTTAACTAATGAATCTTATTGTAAAATGAATAGAAAATGGCTCATAATATTTAGCTTGATCTTCTGATGTTAAAAATGAACTTGTTTATAAATGTTATGCACCTGCTTTCACTGACCATTCATTGAAATAAAAAAGAAAAAAAAAGACTTTTTACCATGTGGAATGTGGAAAATGCCAAATGTTGTTTTTACGATTATCCATTAACTAAGCTGCTTATGTGCTGATATAATATAAAGGAGGACGGATACCTGAGAACCTGTTACACTTGAACAATAAATTGAACAGTTATGATCACTTGTATATTTGCTGATAATTTGTGTGTGTGTGTTTGTGTTGCAGGTGCTCTACAAGGAGGAATTTGAGAAGAACAAAGGAAAGGGCTTCAGCGTTGTGGCTGACACACCAGAGCTGCAGAGAATCAAGAAAACACAAGACCAAATCAGCAACGTAGGTCCAACACCTGTGTATTTCTCTCTTTCACATAGTCATATTTTCTCGTTTTTAGTCGTTAAATTTGCTTTTTATTTTGTGCCTCGCAAACTCTATCTGTTACTCTCTCACAAACCGAAAGAAACACAGTTTATGTACCTTAATCTCCTCTCATTGTTTATTAATGAGTTTTTAACAAGAAGTAATACTTATTTGACCTGTTAGAGCACTTATTTAGTTCCACCCTTCCTCTTCTTCTTTCAAACCACACCTGTTCGACTGAAGTGTCTGCTCTGGTTGCCTGGTAACATTTATGTCTTAACTTCCTTTTTGCAATGTCATTTCCTGTCAGAGTTATATTCTGGCTTAGGAGACACCTTGTGGATGGTGCAGGAATTGCTATTAATTCTTACCCTGGCTCAGAATAAAGTTTAATTAAATTAAAACCTCTTGCTGAAACCACCACTTAACAAAATGAAGGACTGTTTTCTGAGTGGTTTAATTATGAGTCAGCGCTGCATCAGTATGCCTCATGCATTCTATTTTTTTTTTTCTTCCTTACCTCAATTTCCTGCAGTTAATTCAGTCTGAACCGCTTACCCAAAGTGCCCGCTGCTGTAGAAGAAATTCACTCAGTTGAGGGCGTGTTTGTGAAATGGACAGCAGTGTGGTTGTTCTTCATTGTTCTCTATGATTATTTTTAGTACACTGTCAGTGAAGTCTTCATACACTAACCTTTCTAATTTTTTATTTTTCTAAAAGAAATGTAGTACTTTTTATTTAGCAAGTGTTAAAAAACATAAAACTGATAATAATTGACAGTACATAATGTTACAAAATATTTCTTATATAAGTATTATATAAATATTAATGTTTTTAACAAAGAATCCTGCAAACATGTTGTGTTTCACAAAGATATTAAGCAGCACAACTCTTTTAATTAAAAAAATTATAAGTTATGTTTCTTAAGCCCCAAATCAGCATATTAGAATGATTTCTGAAGGATCATGTGACACTGAAGACGCTGAAAATTCAGCTTTGCATTACAGGAATAAATTACATTTTAAAATTTATTAACATAGAAAAACTTGATTTTAAATTGTAATACATTTTCACAAAATTGCTGTTTTTACATTGTTTTTAATCAAATAAATGAAGTGTTGTTGAGCAATTGGAAAAATACCAGCTTTTATTTGTATAATAGGCCCATAATCTGGCTCGACAATCTATTTTTTTTTTTTTCTGATGGCCTATTTTTTCTGATGGACTTTTTGTTCTTGTCCTGCCAACATTTTAACTAGTTTTGCAACATTACAAATTCTTATACATTATAAAGTTATATGTTTTTATGTGCCAGAAGAATGTAATTAAAGTATTTAATAGCTAATGCAATAAAAACATTACTGACAATTTTTCAGTTGTTATCTTCATAATTCATGAAGACATTTTTGTTGGAAATTAATGTCATATGTTGCATATGTTTATAATTTTCAACCCATTTAACAGCTCCAAGACATCTGCTTTTTATAACAAATAATGATCACAATTTTGACAGTGTTATCCAGCTAAATAATGTTACTTTGGTGACTTATTTAGCAGCATTCACAACAACAGTGTTTAGTACACTGCGGATCAAAAGTCTTTTATGCTCATCAAAGTTGCATTTATTCGATCAAAACTACAGAAAAAAAGTAATATTATGAAATATTATTCCAATTTGAAAAAAACAGTTTTCTATTTTATTATACTTTAAAATATAATTTATTTCTGTGATGCAAAGCTGAATTTTCATCAGCATCATTACTCCAGTTTTTAGTGTCACCTGATCCTTTAGAAATTATTCTAATATGCTGATTTATTATCAGTGTTGGAAGTTGGTTTTGGAACCTATGATACTTTATTCATGATTCTTTAAAGAATAAAAAGTTAAAAAGAACAGCATTTGGAATAGAAATCTTTTCAAGCAATGTAAGTCTTTACTATCACTTTTTATGAGTTTAATTTAATTTTTGTCAAACAAAACAAGAAAAAAAAATCCTGACCCCAAACTTTGAATGGTAGTATATATTGTTACAAAAGATTTCAACTTTAAAGAAATCCAAAAATTATCAAAAGTCAATATCAAAAGTAAGACTTGTAAGTCTCCTATGCTTATCAAGACTGCATTTATTTGATCAAAAATACAGGAAAAAATAAACAATAATACTGCAAAATGTTATTACAATATAAAATAATGTTTTTTTATTTCAATATACTTTAAAATATAAGTTAAAAAGATGAGCATTTATTTAAAATAGAAATCTTTTCTAACAATATACGCTACTGTTCAAAAGTTTGGGGTCAGTAAATTTTTTTTCTTTCTCTTTTTTTTTTAAGAAATCAATACTTTTATTCTCCAAGTATGTGTTAAATCAATAAAAAGCGGTAGCATGGATTTACTTTATTAGAAAAGATTTCTATTTTGAATAAATGCTGTTCTTTTTAACTTGTTATTCATCAAAGAATCTTGAAAAAAAGAATCACAGGTTCCAAAAAATATTTGGCAGCACAACTGTTTTCAACATTGATCATTCTAATAATAAATCAGCATATTAGAATGATTTCTGAAGGATCATGTTACACTTAAGACTGGAGTAACAGCTGATTAAAAAAAAAAAATCAGCTTTGCATTACAGGAGTAAATTATTATATTGTATTAACATTTTGCAGTATTGTTGGGTTTTTTTTTCTGTATTTTTAATCAAATAAATGCATTATTGATGAACATAAGAGACTTCTTCAAAAACATGATATATGTAGTATATATTAAGCAGCACAACCGATTCCAACACAGATAATAAGTCAGCATATTAGAATGATTTCTGAAGGATCATGTGACACTGAAGACTGGAGTAATGATGCTGAAAATTCAGCTTTGCAACACAGGAATAAATTACATTTTAAAGTATATTAAAATAAAAAAACACTATTTTAAATTGCATTAATATTTCACAATATTACTTTTTGGGTATTTTTAATCAAATAAATGCAGCCTTGATTAACAGAAAAGACTTCTTTAAAAAACATTTAAAATCTTTTGAACGGAAAAAAAAATCTGAATATTTGCATGCATGTTTATGTATGTCTGCTTTGACACTCTGTATATGTCTCTGTTTGTTTTAGATTAAGTACCATGAGGACTTTGAGAAGAGCCGAATGGGAGGAGAAGGCCCTCCTCTGCTCCCACATTCACCTCAACAAAACACACCTCCTGGTACACAATCTGTTTCGCTTGCCTGTTCTTCAATAAAATCTCAATTTTAACGGGCCATGAAATAAACCCATTGTTCTCTCGCAGCATATCAATCCTCGGCAGCGTCTCAGAACTTTCACTATGAGCCTGAGCCTGTGCGTCAGGCCGCTGCCGGCCCTCCTCCCGGCTCTGGGGTAATAAACTCTCCCATACACACTGTCCTTCACACTCCGTCTTTCCAAGTCCTTACAATCATCTTTGTGTATGTGTGTGTGTGTGTGTGTGTGTTGCAGAAGCGCTACCGAGCGGTGTACGACTACACCGCCGCTGATGAGGACGAGGTGTCGTTCATGGACGGCGACGTGATCATGGACGTGCAGCAGATCGACGAGGGATGGATGTACGGAAGAGTGGAGCGCACCGGCCAGCAGGGGATGCTGCCGGCTAACTACGTAGAGGCCATCTGAACATAAGAGAGAAAAAGGGGAAAGGGTGGAAAAGATAAAAGAGTGGGTTGCAGCAGAGATACGCAGATGATTAGCCGAGTGCCATCTCAAACCTTTCAAGAGCTCATCTTTTTCCTCTTCTTTTCCTGCACTAACTGTCCTATCAGGGGGTCGGCCTCTAAGACCCGGTTATGATTCAAAACAAGCATAGTAATCATACACGGCAACAGCGCATACACGCACTCGCATAAATAGTGAATGATTTACTACTTTCGCCCATCTTTTTCTCTCTGTCTCTTGCTTTTGCTGTCTATCTGTCTGACTGTCTGTCTTTTTAGTAAGTGTTTCCTCAGTCCTGGAAAGGTGCTGTCACAAGTGGCGCTTAAGTCTTAACAAGACTCGCACACACACACAAACCTTCAGAATACATGACCGCACGGGCCTCTGAAATATTTAGGGCCTGCTATAGAGCACTTCGCAGACATCTTATCGGTTGCTATGACAATTTGTGAAAGAATCTGGTCCGAACTTCAGTTGTCAAGTTTTTATAAATATATATATATTTTCGTTGTTTCATATCTACTTTGCAGCTTGTAATTGTAATGTATTCAGTACAGTTTCACATCTCATTGGCTGTGGGTCTATGAGTTACAGCGCTCAATCATGAGACTACTGGTCATTCCAGTTATCGTTCCATACGTCTGGCCGTTTGCATCACGTGTTGAAACTGGAATCTGAAAAAGGCTCCTCCTTTTTGACTGGACATTCCTAAAACTGTAAGAAAAGGACGGAGCCTTTTGATACTTACATATTTACTTAAGCTCCTTCACATTCCTCTAGCCCTTTACAGAATTACTTAGAATATATGACTGTAATTTTGTTCTGCTGCTCTTGCTTTCAAAAAAAAAAATGCGAGAAAATAGTGATGTATTTTGTTCTTCATAAAGGGAAAAAAAAGAAACTATATAGTCACTTAGCAAGCGAGGAGCAGAACAGCATTGTAGAATAGTGAGAGAAGAGAGGAGCCCAAGCACAATTCTGTGGACCATTTTAGCTTTGGATTTTAATCATTCCATTGGTTCTGTTCCATTTCGGTTCTGGAGCATTCCATGTGCATTGTATCGAACTGTATCTCAGAGCTGTTCTGTAAGACGTTGTTATTGATGTTTTTGTTTGTTTTTTCCTCATATCATTGCTTATTCTCATTGCCTTGCTGGTATTGTATGAGACGGAATTTTAATGTCAATTTATCAATATCAGTGGAATAAAAAATCTATTTGTATACCAAGGCGGGCGGGGTTTGTCAAGACGACGGAATTGTCAAACGCTATTCGAATGTTTTAGAGCCTAGCATGTATTTCTCTCTAACTGGAAACAATGTTACTGTGCAGAGACTCTAATGAGATTCTACTGATCGTTGTTCTCTAAAATGCCAAAATATAGATGCAGAGAATGATCAAAGTAAGTGTTTTGCTTTCTCAAGACACTGTTTCCACTATTGCTACTTCAAAGGTATAATATCTGGTTACTCATTTGTGACCCTGGACCACAAAGCCAGTCTTGCGTAGCATGGGTATATTTGTAGCAATAGCCAAAAATGCGTTGTTTGGGTCAAAATGACTAGTTTTTATTTTATTTATGTAGCTTTCAGATAAATCACAATTTCCCTTATGACTGGTTTTGTGGTTCAGGGTCACATTTGATTTTTTAACTAATCTGTAGAACATATTCTCTTTAATATCTTGTTCTGCACATATAACCATTTAGTTTGTAAAAGTATATGTAATAGTAATTAGTAAGTAATTAAAAGTAATATTTGAAAAATGCAATAATGCAAAATTACAGTTTAAAATAAGCTTTCTAGTTTAATGTATTTTAAAATTTAAAGCATTCCTGTGATGGTAAAGCTGTGTTTTCAGCATCTTCGTTACATGATCATTCAGAAATCATTCTAATATGCTGATTTGGTGCTCAAGAAACAGCAGTTTTGCTGCTTAATATTATAACAATATAATAGTATAACATTAGTATTATAGCAGTATACATGTCTTTAGTCACTTTTTTATTTAATGCATACTTGCTGAAAAGACTGACTTGCTAAAAAAAAAAAACTTTATGACCTATTCTGTTCA
Organism: Cirrhinus mrigala; assembly: GCA_036247105.1. Lineage (NCBI taxonomy): Eukaryota > Metazoa > Chordata > Actinopteri > Cypriniformes > Cyprinidae > Cirrhinus > Cirrhinus mrigala. The sequence goes on from CM070009.1 coordinate 25,080,695, forward strand.
ATGGTGAAGTGCAGTTGAGGTCAAAAGTTTACATACACCTTGCAGAATCTGCAAGAAAAATGTTAATTATTTTACCAAAATAAGAGGGATCATACAAAATGCATGTTATTTTTTATTATTATTATTATTTTTTTTTTTAGTACTGACCTGGATAATATATTTCACATAAAAGATGTTTACATATAGTCCACAAGAGAAAATAATAGTTGAATTTATAGAAATGACCCTGATCAAAAGTTTACATACACTTGATTCCTAATATTATGTTGCAACCTGAATGATGCACAGCTGTTTTTTTTTTTTTGTTTGTTTGTTTGTTTTTTAGTGATAGTTGTTCATGAGTCCCTTGTTTGAACCCTTTCCAACAATGACTGTATGATTTTGAGATCCATCTTTTCACACTGAGGACAACTGAGGGACTCATATGCAACTATTACAGAAGGTTCAAACACTCACTGATGCTCCAGCAGGAAACACAATGCATTAAGAGGTGGGGGGTGAAAACTTTTTGAATTTGAAGATCAGGGTAAGTTTAACTTATTTTGTCTTCTGGGAAACATGTAAGTATCTTCTGTAGCTTCTGATATATATATATATATATATATATATATATATATATATATATATATATATATATATTTAGGCAAAATAAAAAAGATGTAGCCTACACATCTTCATTTTGTTCAAAAGTTTTCACCCCCTGGTTCTCAATGCATTGTGTTTCCAAATTTTAATTGACATTGCGTTTTTCCAGTTGTAAAGGTTAAAAACATGGTTGCCCAAACTCTGATTAGCTGGTTTAGGTGTGTCTAATTGGCCCTCCAGGACCGAGTCTGGGCACCCCTGGGTTAAAACAATGTTAAGATACTGACAAACAGTAGTGTTATCTTAAACTCTGACTCAACTTGGACTCGGCCCTTTGGGACTCGGACTTGAATCTGACTCGGGCCATTTTGGACTCAGACTCGATTGGTTAAAGACTCTTTACTCGACTCGGACTCGACTTAGGTGGACTTGAACCCAACACCAGTGTATACTGGATTCTCATGTACTTTCATCTTTGTAAAACAATTGTGCAGTGCAGGTGAGATATCTAAATATCCAAAAATTATCCATGATTGCATAAATATCCAAATTAGCTCATCTAAATACAACAATTCTTATTACTGCACTTAAACCCTTCTGTTTTGATCCATCTTTTTATTCCAATGCATGAATCTGACAAGATTAGCGTCAATCTTTTACACACTCTTTGGTGGAAAATCTATGTCAGTAATGTCTCATATTAGTAATGGTCATTATTGTATGACAAATCACCCAAAAATAAACAGGAAGGTTATTGAAAAGGAACTAAAAGGTGGAAAATATAGGGGGAAAAATATGACACTCACGGCAAAAAAACCTTGTGAGCATGTGTAAACTCATGCTTACCCTCATGCAAGTCATGGTTCTCCATCTAAACATGCATTTGAAGTCAAAGCTCCCAAAAATCAGACACATCCCTCTTAACTTCCAAATGTAACGCAGTTGTCTGCTTAACTAATTTAGTCTTTCATCCCTAATAAGCACTCAAATTCTAAAGGTCTGTTATAAAACATGGCAGTTTTTTTATGTACACTACCAGTCAAAAGTTTTTGAACAGTAAGATTTTTTTTAAAATAAGTTTCTTCTGGTCACCAAAGATTTTGAAATATTTTACTATTTAAGAAAACTGCTTTCTATTTGAATATATTTTAAAATGTAATTTATTCCTGTGATTCAAAAATCAAAGCTGATTTTTTATAATATTCTGATTTGCTGATCAAGAAACATTTATTATTATTACGTTGCTACAAAAGCTTTTTATTTCAGATAAATGCTGATCTTTGGATCTTTCTCTTCATCAAAGAATCCTGAAAAAAAATGTACTCAACTGTTGTAATATTGATGATAATAATAATAATAATAATAAATTAAAAAACAGCAAATCAGCATATTACAATGATTTCTGACGGATCATGTGACTCTAAAGACTGGAGTAATGAAAATTTAACTTTAATCACTAGAATAAATTGCATTTTGAAATATATTCAAATAGAAAGCAGTTATTTTAAATACTAAAATATTTCACAATATTACTGCTTTTGCTGTATTTTAGATCAAATAAATGCAGGCTTGGTGACCAGAAGAGACTTCTTTAAAAAAAAAAAAATCTTACTGTTCAAAAACATTTGACTGGTAGTGTAGTTGTCCTCATTTTTCCCTATAGTTTGATCTTTAAAACCCACTTTTTTTGCACCCTACAAAACATGATGCACATTGAAGAATCCCATTTACATCGCTTGCCCGCAGCTGTTTGCAGCATCTTCTAGAAGGGAGGAAACTACTGCGCAGCGGCCGGGGAGGGTCTCCAGTCCAGCGGACACAACCGTTATCGCTGCTGCTACAGGGTGATCGTGCATCCTCCGCATCTTTTGGACCCGCTGCTCTGTGAACATCATGGTGGACGTCCTGATGTTGATGTTCTTCGCCATTATGGGCCTTGTGCTCCTGTCCTACATCATCTACATGCTCTGATCACGGCAGAATCGATGGACCGTCCTGAGAGCGAATGCGTGATTCACGTCCAGCGGAGGGATATGAGCTCAAAGGTTGGCGATGGATTTTTAGCTAATTGTATTTTTACATCTTATCAAGAAAAACTAGCTGTATTTGATCATTTGGAAATTGCAGACCTACATATAGTAAGCCGGTTTTGATTATGGTTAAATAATGATATAAAACAAATTAATAGTTAAGCCTATAATTTCAAAATGTAGCTGCTTGAAGGCTAGCTGCAAAAAAATAATATATTGCAAGGCCTCTTTCTATGTGAGAGCTCAAATGAAAGTGTACCTGATCAGGATCTTGTGCTCATATTTGCACTGTATGTTGTTTCACCCTACAGGAAGAGGCTCTGTTTGATCATAAGATGATGAGCAGCTGTAACGTGAATTCACAGGAGGACGCAGGATACGAGACTTCACCCGTCTCTCTGTCACACAAACACTGTTCCCATAGGATAGCAGCTGACACAAAACCTACACCACACTATTATTTCGTTCCCTTTTAATTTAAAAGACAGTATTCAAATATATGTTTCCCAAAAGTACAGACCATGGCTGAAATAGTGCCACGAAACCCTAAGATATATGGCTGTGTGGTTATTATTTTTCTTTTTCTATCATTCTGTGTGGAATTTCTGCAATAACTAATTACAAACTTCCAGTTTAGTTGACACTATTGTCAAATGCATGTATTTTGTGTCCATGGATGTTAATAAATGACTGATTTTCAAAATAAAGAGCCTTTGTGAGGATGAAACTGCCTTTTGTGTACAATCATTCATGTGTCAGTAATCTGTGGTCAAACGGTCTACGGAACTATTATTTTAGTAATCATGACGTCGTTATTTGTAGTTCGTATAGTGTTCATATAAATAAGTAGCCACGAAAATATGTGTTAGTATGGGTAGGGGGTATAGCTCAGTGGTAGAGCATTTGACTGCAGATCAAGAGGTCCCCGGTTCAAATCCGGGTGCCCCCTACAGTTGTTTTGGGAAAATACATATGTTTAATATATGTGTATATTCATTAATACAAAACGTCCAAACAAGCCCTCTGCCCCCATAACATAACCAAACGAGACTGACAAACGAAAATGAAGTCATTGAAACTAGTATCAAGTGATTCCGGTTGTTTTTCACCGATGCTGGATACAGACAACCAATAGGGAGCAGTACCGGACAGCAGATGAGCGAGTGCCACGTAGGCAGTGAAACGAAATATAAAGAATTACAGCGACATCCAATGGCACCACGTACATTAACCATCTCAACCATCCGGGTCATGCTAAAACACCTTGTCAAATATATGCGGATTTAGGTTTTTCTTAGTCAAATCAGCCACATACTGGAATAGCATAGGCTATTTATCTAGATTAATTATAAATGTCATTATATTTACACTACCATTCAAAGGTTTTTGAACATTAAGATTTTTAATGTTTTTGAAGAAGTCTCTTCTGCTCATCAAGCCTGCATTTATTTGATCCAAAAGGCAGCAAAAACAGTAAAATTGTGAAATATTTTTACTATTTAAAATAACTATTTTCTATTTGAATATATTTTAAAATGTAATTTATTCGTGTGATCAAAGCTACATTTTCAGCATCATTACTCCAGTCTTCAGTGTCACATGATACTTCAGATATCATTATAATATGCTGATTTGCTGTTCAAAAAACATTATTATTATCAATATTTAAACAGCTGAGTAAATGTTTTATTCAGGATTCTTAGATGAATAAAAAGATCCAAAGATCAGCATTTATTTTAAATAAAAAGCTTTTGTAACATTATACGCTATAGCATTCAGCAGCTTGGAGTCAGTATATATTTTTTTTATTTTTTGGGGGTGGGGGGAGAAATTACAGAAATTCATACTTTTATTTAGCAGGGATGCTGAACTGATCAAAAGTGATGATAAAGACATTTGTAATGTTACAAAAGATTTCAGTTTCAGATAAATGCTGTTCTTCTAAACTTTCTATTCATCAAAGAAACCTGGAAAAAAATCTACTCAGCTGTTTTCAACATAATAATAATAATAATAAATGTTTCTTGAGCAGCAAATCAGAATATTAGAATGATTTGTGAAGGATCATGTGATTGGAGTAATGATTTTTTCTGTACTTTGGATCAAATAAATGCAGGCTTGGTAAGCAGAAAAGACTTCTTTAAAAAAACATTTTACTGTTCAAAAACCTTTGACTGGTAATGTATATGCTTTTAGCTTTTAATTGTTTTTTTTTTTTTTCTTCCTGTCAAGTTACATGTGTTTATTACATGGTTGATGCTACTGTTGACACTAGTATTAACCAAAAAGCTAGTTAAATCATTAAAGCATTACATATTTTAATATTTGACAAACTGGTGTGTTATTGTTTATAGATATAATAATGTATTATAGACAGAAAACAGTACTCAGAAATATTTTCCCACTATGCATCTGACAACGTCTGGCCTAGTGTGTATAAATATATAAAATATATAGTGTATACACTGAATTTATTATTCAATATAAGAATGTGTTTCCTTTCCTACATTTGCTTACTGTTCACTTTTCTTTATCTCTTTTATAGTAACTACCACTGTGTGAAATGTAGGTAGTATAATCTCAGGTGACTGTCATCAGCACCCAAGAGGAAGAAGCATATGGAGTGCAACTTTCAGTATTCAGGTTCACAAAAATCACACAACTAAAAGGGAAGTTCACACACACATTACAAAACAATTAACAAGTTTTAATATTACAGTAGTCTGCCTATCCCTGTGCCCGAGAGTGTGTAGCATAAAGTTACTTCCTCTCTGGACTCTCCAGCTCCAAGCCTAGAAGTCATGAGACTAAGCACATGACAATGTACACCTCATTCAACGTCCACATACAACCTTTCTCCAACATCTCATTGGTATCTCAATTCTTTAGTAAACATTTTTTCCAGTCTACAAATAGCTGTAGTAAATGCACTGAGATTTTTATTCTGAGCTTTGTTTTAATATAATATGTTGTATCCTGCACTTTCACATCCTCATCCATAAAATGGATAATACCATAAATAATTTAAACTTATTCATACAATATGTGGCCAACATCTGGCGGTTATTAAAGAATGAAACAAGTTCTACCAGCTAAACAACTGCTTTACAAGTCTATTTTCCTATGATCTGAGAACACATTCAAAGATCGTAGTGGAAGTCTGCAATGGAATATACCAAAATGCCCATCAAATAGGGGTGTCGTTCAAGTGACAAAACCACCCAATGCTCGCACAAAACGAATAACTTCAATTTAATTCTACTGCAACATCGAAAAATCCTCTCTGTGATCCCGTGACAGTTAATCATTGCAAAATCCTAGAAATAAATAAATTGCGTATTCATAAGTCATCCCTGGAGAAGCGGAAATGGACCCTGCACTCATGGTTGATCATGTGACACTCTCCATTTCGCCATTTTCTTCCTATCCGCCGGCGAACAAGCTCCTGTCGGATTCGTGACCATCTCTTGCGCTCTGCTCCTGCTCCTTCAAGACCTGTCAACCTAGAATAGAGCTTCCTTAGAGCCTAAACCTACTAGCCTGAAGCCTTCCTCCCTTTCTGTCTTTAGTTTTAGGTTTGTCAACGCGCAAGAAGAATGTCCGCCCCACAGTACTCTCCCTTCTTCGCAGTGATGGGTGCCTCAGCAGCAATGGTGTTCAGTGGTAAGATACGAGTCATTTTAACCTTAAATTGAGTGTTGAGTGCTTTATTAAATGTACAGCCTGAGTAAATGGGTTGCGATGCCCGCGATCGATCGAGCGGCTGTAAACGGCGCGGTGTCGCTGCTCGCTGAGCCGTGTACCTGTAGTAGGAGGAAGGGATGCGAAGGTTTCCATCACAGCACATGACGTCTCAGTTGACGTAATGTCTATAAATTATTTATTTCGTTTCATTATTTCCTTCATTGTTACGGCTCGGTGAACGCTGCGTGGTAAACTTAAGACGCTGTCGTGTCGGATGAGGCGAATCTCCTGTTTTAATGTTTGCGCAAGGACGTCATATATTAAATGTCCTTTAAGCATATAAGGCTGGAAACACGACCGATTTTTTTTTTTTATTCTAATCACTGTCTTATTATAATCTCATATCCTTTATATATAACGGTCTACTAGACTGTAACAGCAGCGTCGTCTGACCGATTAAGTGCCATTGATTTCTTTCAACTGAAGACGAAATGCATTAACGTTACTTAATTAACAGGTTTGCTCTTATCTAATGCGACAGGCCATTTTTAAAACACGAGCTACACGCCCAGACCAAAACGTCCTTGTCAGTTTAACTGTTTATCTCAGTGTCGCACTTATTGTCAATACTCAAACAACAGACATTACTTTTTAAATTTTTAAGTGCAGTCTCAGCAGATCGTGCCTCAGTCCCGGAAAGATCCACATAAATTTGACGCAACTCCTCGTCTGCTTCCTACAAACGAAAGGGACTCGGTTCTGTAGTCATGTGACTGAGAACGAAAGCATTTGGCTGCTGTCTTAATGTTTTGCTGACCTTACCTTTTAAAGTCTTTAAAGCAAGACACCACAGGTGAATAGGTTAATGCAGACATTATGTTTAAATATTTAAATAAGCTATTATCTAATTAAAGAGAGAGCTCACCCCAAAATCAAAGTTTTGCCATCATTTACTCCCCCCTCATGTTGTTCCAAACCTTTATGAGTTTCTTTATGCTGTTGAGCACAAAAAAAAAGAAATTCTGGAGAATGTTAGTAACCGAACAGTTGACGGTATCCATCTACTTCCATAGTAGGTTAAAAAGCTATGGAAGTCAGTGGTTTGATTGGCACGTTTTGAATGCATTTCCAGAGCAAAAAATTGGACTTTGGATAAAGCCAGATTCAAAATTTGAATTTTGAATATCTCTTTTCAGAAAATACTGTTAATAGCCAGGAGGGAAAAAAAAATCAGGAAAAAATGTATGTGAATCATGTGACTGACCTATAAACACACCCTCTGTAAAAACCTTCAGAATATAGATAGGAATTATCTATACATCTGTATATCAAAACTAAATTTTGATGTAAGTGCTACTGAAGTGGAGATTCTGGCTCAGTGCAGGAGAAAAAAACTAATTTTAAGAAAGCATCCTTTTGATTTTTTTTTTTTTATTAAGATTTTTGTTTATTATTATTAGTGTTTTTTTTGTTTAATAAAGAAGTCTCTTCTGCTCACCAAGCATGCATTCATTTGATCCAAAGTACAGCAAAAACAGTAAATTTTTGAGACTTTTACTATTTAAAATAATTTTTCTATTTCAGTATATTTTAAAATGTAATTTATTCCTGTGATTTCAGTTTACTTCAGTCTTCAGTGTCACACAATTCTTCAGAAATTATTCTAATATGCTGATTTGCTGTTCAAGAAACATTTTATTATTATTATTATTAATAATAATAATAATAATAATAATAATATTTAAAACAGTTGGTTAAAAAAAATCAGGATTCTATGATGGATAGAAAGATTCAAAGATCAGAAGTTATCTGAAATAAAAACCTAAACCTAAAGAAATTACAGAAATGAATACTTTTATTTAGCAAGGATGCTTTGAACTGTTCAAAAGTGATGATAAAGACATTTATAGTGTTACAAAAGATTTCAGTTTCAGATAAATGCTGTTCTTCTGAACTTTCTATTCATCAAAGAAACCTGAAAAAATTCTACTCAGCTATTTTCAACATAATAATAATAATAACAGCAGCAAATTAGAATATTAGAATGATTTCTGAAGGATCATGTGACTGGAGTAATGATGCTAAAAATTCAGTTTTGAAATCACAGGAATAAATTACAGTTTAGAAAATAGAAAGCAGTTATTTTAAATAGTGAAAATATTTACTTTTTTTTTTTTTTTTTTTTTTTTTTTAAACTGTTTTTGCTATGCTTTGGATAAATAAATGCAGGCTTGGTGAGCAGAAGAAACTTCTTTAAAAACACTAAAAATCTTACTGTTCAAAAACTTTTGACTGGTAGTGTATATATAATGCAGTTAAAATTTAAAGATGGAAATAGATAAACTGTTCAAGATTGAGCAGTGCATGAAAATACTATGATTTTGCCTGTAGTGTCTTGCTTTAAAATGGTTACAAAGTATTCCTGGAACAGCTGGTTTCTATTTAGGGGGGTTGATTTTTAAGACATATGTGTTAGAGTGGTGTTCATTAGTTGGGTATTTGCTTAAACCTACAATGTGTGCCTTGTCCTGTATTCATTAAACTTTAACCCATCATAAGTGCTCGTTCTCACCCTGTTTGTCTCTTTGCACATGTTAATTGCCATTTCCTTATTTTTTTTAGCATTGGGTGCTGCATATGGGACGGCCAAGAGTGGCACAGGCATTGCTGCCATGTCAGTGATGCGGCCAGAGCTGATCATGAAGTCCATCATTCCTGTGGTCATGGCGGGTATCATTGCCATCTACGGCCTGGTGGTGGCTGTACTTATTGCCAACAACATCTCTGAAACTGTCACACTCTACAAGTGAGTCACACACTTTGCTTGTGTCTTGTCCGCTTAGCATTTTCCTACGAGTCACTCTCAGCTTCCTCAGAAACAAAATATAGCATGTATTTTATTGGTGGCTGAGTAATGTTATTCAAATAGCAGACTATATTATAATAAGAATAATTTCGATATAACGCTATATCAGAATTTATAGGTATATGAACAACTAAAAAAGCTCTTATTGTATCTGTACATGGATGTGAAAGGGTTTTGTTAATTTTTATTATTATTATTTTTGAATTTGGTTAAAATGGAAAAATCTTAACACTGCATCGTGTTGACTTCACATAATGTTTAACAAATTAAATTTATTGTTACAAAAAGGATATGATGCTATATTAGAATTGATAGATATTAAGAGTATATGAACAGTTTTAAAGATATACTTGATCTGTATGTATTGGGCATTGTTTATTAATATATTCTGTAGGTTCAAATTAAAATGCCAAAGATTTATGTTATATTGTCTTCGTAATGTTTGACAAATAAAAGTATTGTTATAAGAAAATATGTAACACAATTAGTATTGAACAAATATATCAACCAATTTTAAAATTAAGTATAACAAGGGCTCTGACAAAAACTTTCTTTAAATGTTTTAAATTATTTTATTGGGAAATGGTTTAAAAACGACTGATACCAATAACCATAATAAATGGAAATAAATAAATAAATAAATAAGGGGTCAACCAATACATGTTTTCGGGGCCAAAACTGATTATTATGGCTCAAGTAGACCGTTAACCAATATTTTGAATCAATATATATGTCTGGTGTAAAAATGAATATTAATGTCAAAATGAAGAATAACAAGGGCACTGAAGGGAAAAACAAAATGTTTTTAAATTATTTTAGTCTGCAAAGGGTTTTGAAAATGACCAATACCGATAACCTTAAAAATGCTTAATATTAGCGCTGATAATCAGTTGACCCCTAATAGATAGATAAATATATACGGTGTCCACAGATATGTGATTTTCAGGGCCGATACTGATTATTACAGATCAAATAGACTGTAAAACGATATTTTTAACGGATATGTATGTCTTGTGTAAAAATAAAAAAAAATTATGTCAAAATTAAGAATAACAAGGACTCTGACAAAAACATTCTCTTTAAATGTTTTTACATTATTTTATGGCCAAATGGCTTTGAAAGTGACCGATACCAATAACCATAAAAATGCTTAATATTAGTGCTAAAAATTGGTTTACCCCTAATAAATAAATAAATATATTAGAGGTCGGCAGATGTGTTTTTCAGGGCCGATATCGATTATTTCAGATCAAGTCGACTGTTAACCAGTATTTTCAACCGATATATATGTCTGGTATAAAAATGAAAATGTTAATATTAAAAATAACAAGGGCTCTAACAAAAACTTTCCTTTAAATGCTTTTAAATTATTTTATCGACAAATCGGTACCAATAATCGGTCTGTATATATATTGTAATGGAAGAATTCAGATTATTTTATTGTTTCCATATTTAAAAAAAAAAATATTGTGTCGGCCTTGTGGGCAACGCGCCGACATACAGCGCCGTTGCGCTACGGGCGCCCCTAGTTTGAATCCTGGCTCGAGGACCTTTCTGGATCCCACCCCCTTCTCTCTCCCTCCCACTTCACTTCCTGTCAGCTATGATCTGTCCTGTCATAATACAGGCATAAAGGACAAAAAAAAAAATAATGTAACAAAAAAAGATAAACTGTTAAAATGTTTGTTTATATATATATATACATGTATATAGAGCGAGAGAGATCTGTTTTTATAACAGTTATGCACATTTATAACACGCATACAGCTTTACTCTATCTGTACATGGAGGTGTAATGGTATTGTTCATTTTGTAAATTGTTGTTAATATTATTTCATGTAATTATTATTTATATATTTCATGTGGTAGTTATGAGAGAACCTCAGTTGCTGTATATTATACTGTAAAAATACTGTTACCAAAAAAAGATGTAAAACTATCCATGTTCTGCGTTTGTCTCTCTCTGTAGGAGTTTCTTGCACCTTGGTGCCGGGCTGAGCGTCGGTCTGAGTGGTCTTGCAGCTGGCTTCGCCATTGGTATCGTGGGTGACGCAGGAGTGAGGGGCACAGCCCAGCAGCCTCGCCTGTTCGTGGGGATGATCCTGATCCTCATTTTCGCTGAGGTTCTGGGTCTCTACGGGCTAATTGTCGCTCTTATCCTGTCCACCAAGGGTTAATCGCTCTTATCATCTCTTACACATGAACAACCATCAACCACACAAACACACACACACAGACAAACACACAAGCACCGAAACAGACATCCTCCTAATGATACACATTGAGTAATTTCACCACCCGAAACGATGAGAGAGGAATTTTTGCGTGCATGCGTGTATCGTGAGTGTGCTGTTTGCAAGTGAATGTGTGATTGAACTTCCTCTCCATGTATAGTAGCCTGACGTGCGTTCCCCCTGTAAATGCGCTGTGTAGCTATTGCTCTCGTCCTGTGTGTGTGTTTAAATAGATGCCCTCTTTCTCCTAGGCTACACTTGTTTGTCACTCTTCTTTTATTTTGTCATAATTTTATTTTTATTTGAAGAACAAATCAGCCGTCATTTTGTTTTCTCACTTTTGGGACCATTTAAATTCAAACACTGTTGAGGACCTAAATGTAAAAAAGATGGATTATTACTGTTTTGTTTTTTTTTCTGTTTCTGCTGATTATTTATGAAGATTTTGAGATGTTCATTAAACAGTTAAATAGATCAAAGTCTTTACTGAAATCATGATTATCTAAATACATTACATGAGTGTGTGTGTGTGTGTATCAGAAATATATACATATATATCTGTATAGGTAGGTGAATTGCACTGTGGGAAATTTGTGGAGTTTCTTTGGGTATGTAATCATTGATTACCATGAAGACCGTTGTGTTAATCAAGGTATTGATGTGCAAGTTTACTAAGTGTGCGTGAAATGAATGGATGCGCGCACGTGTGCCTGTGAGAGAGTGTGTTTTAACTCTTAACGTGACATTCTTCAGACGTGTAGCGTTTTATCTGTAGTTGATACTGTTTCTGGTTCCATTCATGGGTGAACACCAGCGCAGCTTGTCCAGTTTCCGAATAAAACTTCCTCAACCTAATTTCAGTTTCCTTTTTATTCAAACCCACACGTGATGTGATGGAAATATACTGCAGATGTTCAAAGTACTAGCCAAATCATTGGAGTGTAACGTATTTTGTCTTTAAACTTCATGTGCACAAATTACAACCTATTATGAATTCCAAGTATGATCATTCATCTATCACTGGTGAACAAATGACATCTGAGGAGTTTCATCAGAATATTTTCATAATCATGATGCTCAGGGAGACTTGAATAGACTGTAACATGAGGGATTAATCCACAGGTTACCATCTGGTTGTCTGAATCACTGCATTGCAGCCTCAACCAAACTTCTTCATCACGCACCGCGTTGCTTCAGTCACGCCTCCACAGGTAGAAAGGGGGTGCTATAGAGCAGCACTGCACATCATTACCAGAAACAGTGTCATTGTCCTATCTGAAATAAAAAGCGAGAGTGTCAGTTAAATTGGTCATATATCACATCAGCAACAGGAAAAGACATTCTTATTCTTTGAATAAATAAGTTTTTATTTTATTTTTATTTATTTTTTTTTAATTCGATGATAACAGCAACATTATAGCTTACTGTGATTATAAGTGATGATCACAAAGCCTGTCAAAGGTTTACAACAAAGAAAACAAGATTATATTTTTGCCTGGTTTCACAGACCATAATTCGGTTAGGACATTTAAGTAGTTTTTATAAATGTCACTTAGAAAAAAATATTACTGGTGTGCATCTTGAGACAAAACAAATTTCAGATTAATTAGTGCAAGTTTATTTGAGTTAAAACAGTCTGGGATTAGGTTTAAGACTTGTCTGTGAAACCAGGGGTATATCTATAAAGAATATATATACAGTAGTCAGAATTTGAAGTGGATCAAAAAAGTTTATCAACTTTTTTTTTTTTTTTTTTTGCATTACAGATGGTTGGATGGACAGAAGGACAGACGAAAAGATAGAAAGACAGATGGATAGATAGACAGACAGACAGATAGTTGGACAGATGGATGGAAGGACGGATGGATGGACGAATAAATAGATGGACATACAGAGAGACAGACAGACAGACAAACAGATAGATAGATAGATAGACAGACAGAGACAGACAGACGGTTGGACGGATGGAAGGACGGACGAATAAATAGATGGACAGACAGACAAAAAGAAAGAGATAGATAGATAGATAGATAGATAAACAGGCAGATAGATGGTTGGACGGATGGAAGGACGGATGAATAAATAGATGGACAGACAAAAAGAAAGAGATAGATAGATAGACAGACAGACAGACAGACAGAGATGGTTGGACGGATGGAAGGACGGACGAATAAATAGATGGACAGACAGAGAAACAGACAGACAAACAGATATAGATAGACAGACAGACGGTTGGACGGATGGAAGGATGGATGAATAAATAGATGGACAGACAGACAAAAAGAAAGAGATAGATAGATAGATAGATAGATAAACAGGCAGATAGACGGTTGGACGGATGGAAGGACGGATGAATAAATAGATGGACAGACAAAAAGAAAGAGATAGATAGACAGACAGACAGACAGACAGAGACGGTTGGACGGATGGAAGGACGGACGAATAAATAGATGGACAGACAGAGAAACAGACAGACAAACAGATATAGATAGACAGACAGACGGTTGGACGGATGGAAGGATGGATGAATAAATAGATGGACAGACAGACAAAAAGAAAGAGATAGATAGATAGATAAACAGGCAGACAGATAGACGGTTGGACGGATGGAAGGACGGATGAATAAATAGATGGACAGACAGACAAAAAGAAAGAGATAGATAGATAGATAAACAGGCAGACAGATAGACGGTTGGACGGATGGAAGGACGGACAAACAGAAAGACAGACAGCTAGATAAGGGATGTAATAAGTAAATACAGATCTTAATTAAGATATATAAACAAAATTAGGGTCTAACTTTATAGGTATGAACAAAGTTGACATTGTTGTAGATAACGTTGTTGTGAAACATTTAGCAGAATATTCCGCAATAGTTGTTACACGGTTCGGTTGAAGATGACTATACCAGAACGTGAAGAGCACAGCAAAGAGCTGTTTGTCTAACTGAAACAGTCCAAAAGTAATCTAGTTAATTAATAATGACAGTTTAACATCTGCTTCAATGTACTGTCGCTACACTTGCCTGGATGGCGAAGCGTGAACGTCAGAAAGGGGTTTAGCCTTCAGTCTTGGGACGAGTTTGACATGTGAGTGACAGCTGTTTAGACCTGTAGTTACGCGAACTAGAAAATAAACCCCGCCTACTTGGAATGTTTGACCAATGGAGTTTGAACTGAGGAGGCGGGACTTGTTAAAGCATTGTTTACGTCTGTCGTGAAAGTAGGTCACAGGAAAGTGTGACAGTTAGCGGGTGGACAGAATCCGATTGTTTTTACAGATACATACATTACAGTGTCATACTAATATCTGTAGGTATACGAGACTCCAACGATCGCAGTGGTATCCCTGAAAGACAGGTAAGTTTGCTTGAGCTTATCCTAGTGAGCGCAGCAAGCAGGATGTAGCGCCTGCTAAGTCCGCGAGCCTCCGTTAGCGCCAAGATCATGCATATATGGCGAAGCCTGTTGCACTTTCTTACAATTATTGTCATACAGGCTGGGAATAATATTGAAATCTAAATGGTATTAAGTAGTAATAGCATGATTGCATGCGATTTGCTTTTTTATACGCGAAATTAGTCTTCATCTCTGCAGACTTGCAAGGTGCCTGGCTCTCGCTGACCACTTTCTGCGAGGCCTAGCAAAGAGAACATGTTATGTTATTTTCCGGAATCTATCTTTAGGAGTTACAGTATACCGACATGTCGGCTAGTTCTCAAATGGCTGCTTATGCGAAATGAAATGACTGAATGCACATGTCACTAGCAATTAAACTGAGCGTGTTGCCAGCTAGTGTTTACATTGCGCGGGAGAAATACTACAGTGGAAGTTTAGCTTCAGGAGCGGGATAACAATAAAACGCACATTGGACAATCCGTTTGTCAAATGTGGAACACACGTGGTAGGGACACAAAAAGTTTATGGCTTCTGACAAACTAATATTTTGGTACACTACATGTAACAACGTAATTTTTTACGAGTTATCATATGTTTGCATGTGTATAATCTTTCTGTGAAGCTGCTTTGAAACGATGTTCATTGTGAAAACGTAATGCAAATAAATTTGACTTGACTGTGTTTGCATTGTGTTTCCAGAAGGACTGTTTGCTCTCTCTGTTTATGCCAGGGGTGCTCAACCCTGTTCCTGGAGATCTGCCTTCCTGCAGAGTTCAGCTCCAACCCTGATCAAACACACCTGAACCAACTAATTCGGATCTGAAGGCGCACTTGATAATTACGGACAGGTGTTTTTGATCAGGGTTGAAACTAAACTCTGCAGGAGGGTAGATCTCCAGGAACATGTTTGGGCACCCCTGGTTTATGCTCTGTAACAAGCAACTGCTCTTTCTGTGATTGACAGGTGCGAAGGCTCCTGGTTGGCATGTCAAGGCGGAGCAGAAACAGCAGGGCGTGGAGGTACGTGTGGAGTGGAATTCGACGGGATGCAGATGCAAGAGCACTGGTGCTTGCCTCTGAGAATGAAGAGTGGGGTTATGATCGCCAGCAGGTGGGTATGGATGACGTGAAAAGGCCTTTAGATATGGCAGGAATCGAAGGAAAGATTCACCCAAATATGAAAATTTGCTGAGAGTTTACTCAGGCCCTCAGGTTTACCCTCAGGCCATCTAAGATGAAGATGAGTTTGTTTCTTCATTAGTACAGATTTGGAGAAGTTTAGTAAATGGATCCTTGTAGTGAATGGGTGCCGTCAGAATGAGAATCCAAACAGCTGATAAAACCATCACAATAATTTGCAAGTAATCCACACCACTCCAGTCCATCAACTGATATCTTGTGAAGTGAAAAGTTGCATGTTTATAAGAAACAAATCCATCATTAAGGAGTTTTAACCTTAAATCGCTTCTGGCCAAAATGTCCTTGATCCATAATAAAACTTTCTCCAGTGAAAATATCCCCTCTCACAGACATATTTGTTTAGAACTGTTTTCCACTGTTTTCACTTTTAAATGGTGCTTGATCTGTGCTCTCCTGATTCAGACAAGAGAACTTTTTCACTAATAAAAGCAATATTATGGATGGAGGACTCATATTTTAGCCAGTTTGAAGTTAAGAACACCTAAATGATGAATTGGTTTCTTACAAACACAGAGCTTTTCACTTTACAAGACATTAGGTGATGCACTGGAGTCGTGTGGATTATTGTGATGTTTGTATCAGCTGTTTGGACTGTCATTCTGATGGCACCCAAAGGCTTCAAAGGTGAAGTATCTCCAAATCTGTTCTGACGAAGAAACAAATTCATCTATATATTGGATGGCCTGGGTGTGAGTACGTTTTCTGCAAATTTTCATTTTTAGATGAATTATTCCTTTAATTTTTAGTTTGAGAAGGCCTTTTTTCTGAAGTGCTGAAAATTTTAAAGGGGTCATTGGATGCAAAGTTCACTTTTACATTGTATTTTCATATAAATATGCCTTAGCAGTGTGTGGACACAACCACCCTACAATAATAAAAAATCCATTCACTCCAATCCATTTTTTTTTTATCCCCAAAAAACCTGAGTCTTAATTATCAAGCTGTTTTGATCTTCTGTGGAGTATGATGTCATATTGCTCAGACCCCGCCCACAGCCATTGACGGATTGTCCTGTATTAGCATATTTCTGCCCTCAGCCAGTTACACGCTGTCCGCCCTTTTCTCTGCGCTCGAGCAGTTGTAGTAGGGCCCTATGAGTAGTCATTTTGCTGTTTAATTTGAGTAAAACTAGCGTCATATCATTTACACACACAAAAATTTAAAGGAATTCACGACAACTCTTCAAAATAAAAGTTTGGTTTAACTTGAAGACATTGTGCCAGAAATAGGCCTATATTACTGTTATTTAGTAGAATGTACGTGATCAATCATCACACAATATTTCTTCCACATTTAAATTTTAATAGCAAATCCCATTTATTTGCCGAAAACGAAAATGTTTAATTTTCATTAATAAAAAGGTAAATTAAATCAATGTTTTATGCCTTCATTTGATAACCAGAAAAATGTAAATACACAACAGAGAATTTCTGAGAGGAGAAAAAAACATTTCATAAGGTTATCGTGTTTTTAAGTTCCATGATTTTAATTAATTAGACATGCTTTTTGATTAATAAAATTTAATTTAACCATTAGAAAGGATTACAAAATTAAATTAAAATGGAAAAAATGGAATTTGGGAAAAAATAAAAGAGAATTTGGAAAAAATGAAAACAGATTCCATAGGGTCCTACTGTAGCGACAACAATGTCTTGTAAACAATGCAGATGTTTTTGTAGTTGGATGTAAAAGTGAACATAAGAGTAGCTCAGTATAATTTAAAGAGACATGCACCGAAACAGCTTCCTGTGAACAGAGCTTTTTTTGACAAGGTAAAAAGGGTGTTTTACACGACCATTGAGGAATTTTAAACAAAGTATATTGCCAACATTTCATGAAGTCTCTAAGAAATCACACCAACTTGTCCCCTTTAAGAGTCGTTTCAGTTAAAAAAAAAAAAAGCATACATAACAGACAAAAAGGACCGAAACAATGTCATATCTGAATTTGCATGCGTGTGTCTTGCAGTACAGTGACTCTGATTCTGAAGCCGAGTATCCAGCCATTGTTCCAGCGGTTCCGAGTGCAGTGCCTGTAACGGGAGAGTCATACTGCAGCTGTGATTCACAGATGGAGCTCAGCTGTAACCCACGCCTCCGGGGTTACACACACTTGCGAGACTGCCACTGTGGAGAAGATGACCAAGGTGGTGACACATGCAATACTAATACATTAGTTTTACCTTGATCATGCTTATTGTCACTAATCTTATTCTCTTATTGGCTTGTTTGTCAGATTTCGACTGGGTGTGGGACGAGGGCAGCCGGTCGTCTGCAACGCTACTAAGCTGTGAAAACAGGAAAGTGAGCTTCCACTCAGAGTATAGCTGTGGAACGGCAGCCATTCGCGGCTCCAAAGAACTCTCAGAGGGACAACACTTCTGGGAGATTAAAATGACTTCCCCTGTCTACGGCACAGACATGGTGAGAAACCATGTATTCAGTATGGCTTTTGTAAATGGGGGATAGTTGCTTATTTTGGGCGTTTTATCTGAAAATGGCTGATATTAAACTTTACGGATACAAAACTACATTTTGCAGCATAGCAGATTCAGCGGAGTGAAGCATAACTGTCAGCAGACAGCTATTAAAGATGAAAGTTGCTGAGTCAGTTGAGTTTTCCCAAGAAGTGAGCCACATTGCAATGGGTGGCTGTGCATACTTCTTGAAAATGTTTACAGCAGTTGAAAAGCAGCACTAAACCTTTTTCAGCTTTGATACTAGGAACTGTTTCTTGAGCAACAAATCAGCATATTAGAATGCTTTCTGAAGGATCATGTGACACTTAAGACTGTGGGCTTGTTGAAACTTAATTGTTGAATTATTTGTGTTTGTTTATGTAGATGGTTGGTATTGGCACATCAGATGTGAATCTGGACAAATATAGACATACATTCTGCAGCCTGCTGGGTAAAGATGAAGACAGCTGGGGTCTGTCATATACAGGTAAACACATGATTTTGTACACAAACACCTATACTTTACATGAAAGCATGGTGCATAAGGATTCTTTTGCAATGTAATATACGTTTGTGTTTTTCTCAGGTCTGTTACATCATAACGGTGATAAAGTGAGCTTTTCGTCACGTTTCGGACAGGGTTCAATTATTGGTGTTCACTTGGACACTTGGCACGGCACCCTCACCTTCTATAAAAACCGCAAGTGCATCGGTAAGATGACAAACTCCTTTCAGCTGCGATCTTATCTGTCTTGTTTTTGAAATATAATGGACATTTTTAAGTGTCAGTTTCTCTCTAGGAATGTAACATATGAACAGTTATGTTCTTGTAAAAAGAATGTTTTTAAGTCCTCTGTCTAAAATGTCAAAGCTGTTTTTAGTAACTAGGCAAACATGTTTTTGACATATTACAATTTATTGTGTGTTTGTGTGTCAGTGGTATGCGGTGGTGTTTTGAAATGAGGAGGCAACGTCCTAATTTTTTTTTAAACCATCAAATAATTCAAGTCCCAGTCACATTTTCTTGGTTAAATAAACATTACTTACACTATTAGAAAAAGAAAAGAAAAACAGTTCTATTTTATATTTTTACATTAACAATGCAATCAATATTCTGTTTATTAAAGCCAAACATGAATCTCATCAAGTTAGTGTTTTAAGCATTGTACCAATTGTAAGCATGTGTTCCAAAATAACTCCAAAAGGCAGTAACAGTTGAAACAACAATATATTTAGTTTGTGAACTTATGTTCAGCTGTTCTGTTCAATAGATAACTTTGACCTATTTTTGAATTTTTTGGATCATCAGTCATCAAAGCTTGGTAAATATTGGTTAGTGACACAGAGATTTATTTTAAAATTCACCAAGCTGATTGCTCACATAAAAACTCCCATGTTTTCATGCCATTTTAAGTCTTATTTTGATTATATCTAAGTGTGTGAGTTGCTTACTTTTTTTGTTTTAAATTAGTCTTCCCATTAACAGCATTATATTGTTAATTCAGACTGATTTGTGAATGCGGAACACACGCAAACACAAGAGGCGAGATTTATCGCATGAACCAATCACAGCTGAACATAACCAGCCATATTCAATCGTATCACGATGGAGGCGTTGCCTCCTCTCACATGACTATCCTCCATTCATTCTCAATGAACTACTTGCACAACTACTTCCGTGTTCTACTTGTTACGGCTCGGGAGTTTCCGGTTAGCATTCAGTGCACCTACAAACGGAGAGTTTCTCATTACTACATTTTAGGGCTGGCATTTCTTTATAAAAACGATTAATCATATTCTCTGCGTAAACATTAATTATCTTCAACCTGCTGAAATGTTCTTATAAATATATTTCCCTTCCCTATGTGCATTCTGAAGAATAAATAAATGTATTTCCCCACTAACCTACCACATTCTCATGAACAGTATTTTTCTTTTACTGATCATATTTCATAGTCCATAGTCCATACTGCTTATTCCATTGTTTAAAATGGCTGAATGAATGTGCGGTAATGGCCTTATTTAACAATGTTAAACATTTAAATAATTTTTAACAGTAACACGTTGAGTGCGACTATTTTAAATATGTATATTTTGCCATTAGGCTACATACAGTGAAATGATGACAGAATATGACACAGAATAGTGACTAACATATTTATTACAGATAAATAAAGGTTCATTATGATCTTATTCATCAGATCTCACAAACACTGCAGCATCGCGATTAGGCCACTATAGAGCACTGACACCCTGTGGTGAACAATCACGTATGATTAACTTACCAGCCCCTGCTTTCTCAGATCAGTTTATGTTCTGTACACAGTAATCACCAGAATATGTCTTCTTCTGTCTCTGGATTTCTGGATTTTGAAATCATCCCACAAACTCTCATTTTATTAGGCGTTTAAGTCAACTAGATGATTACAGCACACTGAAAATGTACATAAGCTGTAACATTTCGAAGCGGAAGTGCGTCACAACGCTCAGTGCAAGTAGTCCAAGGTGTCTGTTAAAACTCATTTAACTCAGAGAAGGCGAGAGAGACGTGGAATCCCGCTGTAACTTTACCTGCTGGTTTCGAAAAACTAGCGATTTATACACTTTTTAATACTGGCGTTGTTTTATTTTTTGTGCAATATTTCTGTTAACATGCATGATCTATTTTTTTCTAACAACTAACAAATGATCATGTAAATTTATACTTATTTTGGCATTTTTTTTTTGGATATGAACTTGATTATACAAAGCTCGCTTTACTCTGAAACGGACAGGGAAAACAGACTTGATGAAGGGATTTAGCCATATTGTGCTTTCGGTTTTTGTTTGAGACATTCTGTGTCAAAGCATAATGGCCAAAAATACAACTTTAAAGGAACACTCTGTTTTTTTTTTTTTTTTTTTTTTTTTTTGAAAATAGGCTCATTGTCCAACTCCCCTAGAGTTAAACAGTTGAGTTTTACCGTTTTCGAATCCATTCAGCTGATCTCCGGGTCTGGCGGTAGCACTTTTAGCATAGCTTAGCAAAAATCATTGAATTCGATTAGACCATTAGCATCTTGCTCAAAAATGACCAAAGAGTTTCGATATTTTTCCTATTTAAAACTTGACTCTTCTGTAGTTACATTGTGTACAAAGAAGGACGAAAAATGAAAAGTTGCGATTTTCTAGGTCGATATGGCTAGGAACTATACTCTCATTTCGGCGTAGTAATCAAGGAACTTTGCTGCCGTACCATGGGTGCAGCAGGCGCAATGATATTACGCAGCCGTCAACTATGCCGGCTGCAACTCTGCATCTACACAAACTTAGCGCCGGTCACTTTCAGGCGCTGTGTAATATCAGTGCGATATTGATAATATCATTGCATCCTTAGTAACTGCACATCCGTAGTTGTTAGAGATCAGACTCTAAAGAACAATCACACAGCTGCAGAGCAGGTTTATCACACTCATTTGACAACATTTAACCTGTATATATATATATTGTGTGTGTGGCAGGTGTAGCAGCTACAGAGATGAAGAACAAGCGCGTTTTTCCGATGGCGTGTTCCACCGCGGCCAAAAGCAGCATGAAGGTGATTCGGTCTGTCTCGGCTCCCACCTCCCTACAGTACCTTTGTTGCTCACGACTCCGCAAGCTGCTCCCGTCCGGAGTCGATGCCCTCCGAGTCCTGCCGCTGCCGCCGGGCCTCAGACACCTTCTTCACTCCAAACTGGGATGGGTGCTAAGCTTGGATCATATGCACACACATTCGAACACACACCCCCCGCCAGGACCCTCCTCAGGCAGTGACTCTGAGGGCTGCTCCTCCGACCCGGAAGCCTGCCAGCGGAAACGTTGCCGCTGGACCTGAGGCGTCCGTTATGCATCATTATGTACGCATCAGAAAAGTCTCCACGAATAAAAAAAAAAAAAGAACCAACATTTATAAACACTGGACGTGTACTGTCAGTCACAACGGTGGATAACAGGGCTTGCTGTAAGGTCAGTCAAGCCTGTTTTACTAGTTGCATCGCTGGTAAATATTCATCTTTCAAGCCTCTAAAGGTAGTTTGCTCCATCAGGTGACATTCGAATATGTATTACAGTATTCATAGTCAGTCTTTATGATGTTGTGAACTTCCATTGGAATGAAGACCATCAGCTCTTCAGACTAAAGCAAGATATGAACCTCATGAACCTGTTCTGATGTGGGGAACAACAACATGTGAAACACAGGCAAACACTTACACTGTTTGTGTTCTCTCTCAATAACACAAACGATACATGACACCTTGAGTGAACTGTAAATTTCTCCATTACTTAGAGGCAGAAAAAGTTACCTGATCTCCTCTGAAGTAAAGCATATTCATGTCTTTCTCCATTACAGGCCAGTCAAACATCTCAGCACTTCAGAGTGTCTTGGTCTGTTCCCTGTTTATGTTTGAACAATCATTCTACGTTTTTACTCTATTCTTATTTTATCAAACCGCTTACGAACAGACAGTAAGTAACAACAGTGACGTCATGATGAATATTGTCTGCATAAATGTGTTTTAAGTACCATTATGTTGAAATGGTGAGGAAAATGCCTGTGTATTTTGACAGTTTTTGTCTCTAGGAATTACTTTGGGCCCTAGTTATTACTCAAAGTGTGTCTTTGTGTATCTGAACAGTGTTTCCACAGAAATACTGTTGTCCTTGATGCAGTTGTCGAACTGACTGATGCTAACTGAAGTGGAGGTTGATTCAGTTTTCAATCTGTGCAACATCTCTACATGAGGTTCATATTGAATTCGTATGGGGTTTATATTGCAGATTTTGTAATTCATTGTTTAAAAAAAAAAGCAAATCATGTTTTTGTTATGCATAAAGCACTTTTTGCGCTTATTGTATGTATGTAGGAATATATACCGGTCCCTATGCTGTGTTCTACGCGTATTGTATGTCATAAGCGCTCTCTCTCTCTCTATCTCATTCACTCTCTGTCTTCTCTCTTCCTTCTCTCGCTTCTACACCATACATTAAGCATGGCCTTTTATATGAGTCAAGAAAAAAATAAGGAAAAGTATATATGCATTAAAAAAGGGGCTGAATATGTTTGTTCTTTTTGAGATCTTAATAAAGGTTTCCAAAAATCAATCATATAGTTGCTCTTGTTACAAAAAAGTTAAAGTACACTTTTGATCATATTACATCTTTTGGATAATGAATTTCTTTTTTTTAAAAGGTGTATTTTTTTGGCATTTTTAGAATAAACTGAACTGTCCTTTATCAGAACTGACAGGAAGCAAAGTGGGAGAGAGATAGGGGGCGGGATTGGGAAAGGTCCTTGGGTTGGGATTCGAACTTGGGACACCCATAGCGCAGTATGTCAGCGCGCTGCCCACAAGGCTATCGGCGCTGACGAATAATTAATTCGTTTTGTACAGAATATTTCTGACAAAATGTTGCATAATGAAGTTACTGTAGGTGAGATTACTTAGGTAGGCCTGACTAACAAATAAAGAATGGTTCTAGCTGGACAGTTTTATGACCAAGTGGAAGACATATATTCTTTCAAAATGATGTAAGTATTGATGTTAGTATGTATTGATATGTAATATATACACTTATACAGTTGAGGTCAAAAGTTTACACACACCTTGCAGAATCTGCAAAATGTTAATTATTTTACCAAAATAAGAGGGATCATACAAAATGCATGTTATTTTTTATTTAGTACTGACCTGAATAAGATATTTCACATAAAAGATGTTTACATATAGTCCACAAGAGAAAATAATAGTTGAATTTATAAAAATGACCCCGTTCAAAAGTTTATATACACTTAATTCTTAATACGGTGTTGTTACCTGAATGATCCACAGCAGTTTTATTTATTTATTTATTTATTTATTCATTAAGTAAAAGTTGTTTATGAGTCCCTTGTTTGTCCTGAACAGTTAAACTGCCCGCTGTTCTTCAGAAAAATCCTTCAGGTCCCACAAACTATCACTAAACAAAAAACACAGCTGTGGATCATTCAAGTAACAACACAGTATCAATAATCAAGTGTATGTAAACTTTTGAACGGAGTCATTTTTATAAATTTAACCACTATTTTCTCTTTCTCTTGTGGACTATATTTAAAACTCTTTTATATGAAATATCTTTTTTTTAGGTCAGTACTGATCACGATACCATGCATTATCCTATATCTTATGTTATATCTATGCACTTCTTATCTTATATCTTATACATAAAATAACATGCATTTTGTATGATTCCTGTTATTTTGGTAAAATAACTAACATTTTGCAGATTCTGCGAGATGTATGTAAACTTTTGACCTCAACTGTACTACGCAGTTGTGAGGTTGAACGCTCCTTCTAAACGGAACCAGAATACGCAGGCGCGATTCGCACGGGCCGATTTCCCTGACGAACAGCAGAAGGCGTGACGTATTGGTGGAGGTCAAGTCAAACAGACAGGTAAGATAACTGTCATTGACAGAAATATTGGGTTGAAATGCGCGCTTATTTTTATTTATTTCATTCGCTATTCTTCTGTCCGCTTTGGTTGTAATGTTTCGTCTTCACCTGTATAATGTCTAATAGCTTACGATTCAACGGGCTGTAACACGTGAAGCATGTGTGCGCAAGACTGTGAAGCTAATATTTAGCTGGTCCGTTTAAAAAAGTTACTGTTCAGATGTTTCTATTTACGTTACGTTTACAAATAAGCACATAAGGCTGTCTGTGTCGTGTGCGTTGTCATCAGTAGATAGATGAATGTAGTAAGCTCTAGCTGTCAGTCACATCTCTTTATCTAGTTGAGTTTCCCTTTAAATATGCCTTAAAACCCATGTCGTAATGTGTTCATTTAAAAGTTAACTTGTAATTGCCGATCATTTATAAGTCAAGTTCAGGTGAGGTTTGAGGATTTTAAAGTGTTTTTGTGCGAAATACATAAAGACATGTCCATATAATAGTGTATCATGCTCTTAATTATTGACTTGCATCGTATTTTTCATATAATACTTAATATGACACCATATTTATACATGATAATAGACTTTCTTTCTAGACTTTTTTTTCAGTTTATTATAATTTTGCGTGAGTTTACAGGTTTTTATATATAGTGGGATACAATAGTCTAGATTACTACTGATAATTCTTTTATTTTGTATTTGCTTTTTAACATTTACTTTATTTATTTCATTTCCAGTTGTATTTTCAGCATGGTTTGATTTTATTTGCAGCTTTTGTACTTTAAAGGGACAGTTCACCAAAAATTAAAATTTTGTCAACATTTACTACCCCTCATGCTGTTCCAAACCTGTATGAGTTGCTTTTGCCTGTTGAACATGAGGAGATATTTTGAAGAATGATGGTAACCAAACAGTTGATGGTAGCCAAGCCATTGACTTCCATAGAGGGTTTGCACTTATGTCATTTACCCTTGGTCCCTTACCTGGATGCGCAGCCATACTGGCAACACTCGAGTGTAAACAATAGCATGGATTGCATGGTTAATGTACTAGTGAATACGTTGTTCTGCTAATTTATGTTGTTTAAACTATAAAAAAAACACGTAGAAGCTGCTAAATAATATAGAGAAGAACTTAGTAAACAGGAAAGGGTGCAATATTTTGACAAACTAAAGTTAATAGGTGGTAAAGATATGTACGAGCAGTATTAATTAAGATATTAGCCTAATATTTCACCTACCTGACTGCAAATAAGAACAAACCTGAATGTTGTCAAGATTCTTGCCCTGGAAATCCTGGTTCAGCTTGGCCAACCACAACCACAGTTTTTTGCACTCTTCTCCTTGATTTGTTTTGGCAGTCTGTTGTACTCCAAATGTTTTTCCTTGTCCGGCCAATTAGTACAGCCCAAAACATGACAATAATTGACCATTTTCAGCAGCAATAATCAGCAAAATATGTGAGTTTTGTTCGGGTTCAGTGGCATTCTTTACATTTCGCCAATATGGCTGATTGAAGATGTGTTGTGAAAACCCTTTTTTGTAGTTAAAAAATACTATGGAACTTAATGGCTACTGTCAACTGTGTACAGGGTTTGACATGAAGGTAGGAATATGATGAAGGAATTAACAACGGCACTCAAGTTTGTGTGAAACCTGGTGTTTTTTTTTTTTTTTTATGTCCATATTTTGCTGCTTAATTTTTTTGTTATTTTTTTTATCGGCCATCCAGGCAGAATGGTAAAGAAAAAGCGTCTAAGGCTTATAGCCGAGATGGCACGGAAAATCCGGGCCTACCGGGAGCTGAAAAATCAACCCCAGGACTCTCAGCGCTATGCGCTAGACTACGACACCATGACACGGCCCTTCACTGGCAAAAAGCTGCCAGTGTTGGCTTGGAAGGATGTGCAAAGAGAAACGCGCCTCTTTACGTTACTGTCTGGTATGCGCATGTTTGGTGTGGGTCGACTCTTTACACGCAAGTCATGGCTGGATGAGCATACAGAGCCATGCTACTGGAAAATAACAAAAGTCAAGGTGGATTATACAGCGGAGGTACGTCCTATTTGTTTTTATGTGTTTTGCATTGTCAATCTAGCTATGATTATTTTAATCCATGCAACAAAATTAATTATGAATTTTTTTTTCTTTAGAACATGGATCATGGGAAAGCATGGGGCATTCGAACATTTAAAGGTGAGAAAAAAGGTTTCTGTGAACACCTAACTAATCCACAACCATAAATAGTAGCACTTATTTTTAATGAAAGTTAGTTCCTTAAAAACATCTCTTTCCTCTTTTTTTCTGCCGTATCACTTCTGCAGTTGCGATGTAGTATTCTGGTGTTGTGACACTGCTTCATACATTTATGATAAGTCATTCTGGATAACAGTTTCTACTTAGTGAATAAATGCAAGACTAATGACTTGACTATAACGTTTTTATACTGGCCTCTAGTGGCATAATTGTGACAGTCCGGGAAGCTCAATAATTACAATGGTGTATTTGTATAGATAATATTTGAGCACATTAGGTGACAGTTCTGCAGTTATTTGCAGTCATGGTTTACTGTTCAGAAGTTTGGGGTTTGTAAGTTTTTTTTTTTCTCTGAAGGAAGCATATACTTTATGCATTAAATGCATAGAATGCATTAAATTAATAAAAAAAAAAGTAATAGAAATTTATAATGTTACAAAAGTTTATATTGAAAACAAATGCTGTTCTTTTTAACTTTTTATTCATCCAAGAATCCTGAAAATATTAAGCAGCACAACAGTTTTTAACACTGATAATGAGAAATGTTACATGAGCAGCAAATCAGCACATGAGAATGATTTCTGAAGTATCATGTGACACTGAAGACTGGAGTAATGATGCTGAACATGGAATATATTACAAGTAAACAATCATTTTAAATTGTACAAATATTTCACAATATTACTGTTTAAATGTATTTTTCATCAAATAAAAAATAAAAGACTTCTTTCAAACAAATGAGAAAAAAAATCCCAACCACAAACTTTTGAACTGAGTAACAACATTTTACATTTTGAGTAGAATTACGTAAACAAATGTAGCAAATAAATCTAAAGTCAGCAACCTCACTGTGACACATTGTTTGGATGTGTGTTTCAGGTAAAGAGGAGCCTAAAGAGCGTGAGGTGGATAAGGTGATGTACCACGACTGGCGACTGGTGCCCAAACATGAAGAAGAGGTCTTCAAACGCTGTGAACCCGTTCCTGAGCCTCCTGTGCGTTATGTGCGATACCCGCCTCTCCTGCGTGCCATGATCCTGGCCCAGCAAGCCAAGCAGCTGGGTGTGAATGTCAGCACTGTCCCAGAGCCCGCTCTTCCATTGAAACGGGATGTCCTGCTTAACTATGAGTACTTCAGGAGTCAGGATGAGAAGAAGAAACAGGAGGGTACACCTGTCTGATGTTCAGGTCCACTTCAGAGGGGTTAAGGTCGTGGTGAGGAGATCTGAGTTGCAGTGCTCTTAATAGGAACTGCTGCTTTTGTTCCTAATTTTATAGGCACTGCTTTGTGGTTAAAGACTAGTCTGTGTTTTAATGCTATGTTTTGGTAAGACAAAATGTAGCCTTATGTTTTCAGCTATCTTCCTGTGATCATGTGGCTAATGATGACGGGGGGAAAACGAGATAACTTTGGACATGTGACCAAACCCAAAATGATAATCCTCTGTGGAAAGACTCTGCTTTTTTTGTCGTCAGGTTAATATCTGTGTGATATTCTGTACAATATGTGAGTTAAATATGAAGTTGTATGCATTACTTGCAGATATAGAATAAAAAATGGGTCAACTGAATTTGGTCTAAATTTGACTTGATTGTCTTACAGTTATGCCTAATGTCAAAGTCAAATTTTATTTCTAAAAATAAATAATCTCATCATGAAAATTTTTAAACTGAGAATAAATGGACAAAAACACATACTATACATGTATATGTACAGTGGAGATCAAAATTATGGAACAATCTAAAAACACTTGATTTTTACTAAAATATTGTATATCTTCATTGCTCAGAATTTTAAGGAATATTAGCTGTAGGTATAACACTGCTCTACTAACATACATGTTTGACAAAATATCAAAGGCATTTCAACAAAAAACATTATTTTGTGGAAAGCAGTGATCAAAATTACAGAACAGTAACCACTGTAACATGAAAGAGGATTATAACTAAAATCTTGGAGGGTTACGGCTGTCAGACATTAGCAGGAAGTGTAGAGACTCTTGCTTTGAATGACTTCAGCACATTTGTGGCCGCAGGACATCACTAGTTTATCACATTTCACTGGTGTGATCTTGGTCCACTCTTCTTCCACTTTCTTCCATAGTTCAGTAACTGTAGTGTGTTTCTTAGCCATAACTTTGTCGCAAATAATTTTTCAGAGATTTTGAATGTGGTTTAGATCAGGACTCTGGCACACCAATTCATTATTTCAGTGTTTTTAGCTTCAAGGAACTGCTTTACCCTTTTTGCAGTGTGACGGGGGATTGTCTTGCAAGGAAATTGCAGGCTGATTGGGAGATGAACGCAGGAAAGGAACTGCATGTTGCTGATGGAGGTTCTGATAAACATTTGTTTTCACCCTGCCATGTTTCTGTATAAGAGGCCCAACTCCTGCTGCAGAAAACATCCCTGAAACCATGACACTTCCGTTCACTGACTTCTGTATGCTCTTGGGCTTTAGTCTTTCCTCAGTTTGACACTGAACATAATGTTTTCCATCAGATAAAATAAATTAAACTTGCTTTCATCACTAAAGTGAACTTTGGAGCAGTTCTCCTCTTTTCACACAACATGCTCCTCAGCAAAGTTGAGCCTAACCTTTTGATTCTTTCTGCTGATGAGAGGCTTGGTCACTGCAGAGTGCGGTTTCAGTCCGACTTCTCATAAACATCCAGAGACAGACCGTTAATATGATTCAGCGCTGCACTGGCAAGCAATTCCAGCTGCAGTGCTGAACCACTTCCCTTTTGAAAGTCTCTGCATTATCCTGTCTTCTTGTGCATTTGTCTTAGCTTGTTTGGGGGAATTGAATGAATTAGTGTCATTGTAAACTGGCAATATTCGAGAAATCAGAGATTTAGAATGAACAACGTCTCTTGCAGTGTCTGAAATGGTCATCCATTTGGCCTTCATCTGGACAACCTCCTGTCGCAGGGTTTCAGTCAGCGACCCGCCAACTTGCAATCTCAGTGAAAATTGGAGGAATGCCGCCAGTCACATAAGATTTGTCATATAATGAAGGAAATTAGCACCAGGTGCCAGATTAACACCAATAACTTGGCGGGATCTGTAAGTGCTTCTAATTTTGATGAGTTATTTTTCAAATATTGCATTTATTGTGCTTCGGAATACAATTAACGTATAACATATGCTTTAAAAAACTGCCCTTCTACTTCTGTTAGAAGAACTTCAAATAGGACTAAGCAGTGACCTTGAAATTTAGGAAATTGTAGATTGTTCTCTAATTTTGATCTCCACTGTATATGAAGAGTTCATTTGCAACAGATATCTCAGTTTTTAAAAATGTTCAAAAATCCTGTTTTTTTTTTATGTTATTTTATTATTTTGCATTTTAAGTAATATTAATCAAACTACAGTCGGGTTGTTTTGATTAAATAATAAAATCTCAAAAACATACTGCTAACTAACACAATAAAAACATAACAATGTAAAACAAATACAATAAAAACTTTATGAAAATAGAAACGTAGTTATCTGTTTTTGCAAATGAACTCTTAATATGTATAAACGTATTTTTATTTGTAATACTTTATAGTTTCTTACTTCTTGTTTTTTGATACTTCATAGTGTTGATATATGAAGGATTAAAGAAGTTAGTTATTTGCTTTCGAGGTTTTTTCAACATGCATGATACAGGGTTGTTTTCAAGATGTTGCCTACCTAGTGCAGACATGCAAAATGAGACACGCACGCGCATGTCACCCAGCGACACTCATCAGCGCGCGTTCGCGTCTCCTCCCTCTCTTTCTTCCGAAAACTCTTGAGGCAGCCCGTGTTCCTTGGACTGCTAAGATGATCATACTTTGCTTAACGATATTTGCGAACGTCTTCAAGACTGGTAAGTAGTGCAGTAGACTAATGTTATCCGTTTATGTGCTGACTGAGTTTAAAGTGATGGAACGACTCCAGCATTCCTCATGCCTGAGCCTCATTTTACTACATCCTGTGAGTTATTGTTTGCTAGCTTGACTACCCAGATGTACAAGTTACGGCGCTACGTATGTATACGCCCAAATTACCGAGTTTTAGGTGAGAGTGTACTATGTTTCAGAGCTAAAGCGTGCGAAGTTACAGCAGCATGCATTACAATGCAAGCATTTCGCTTTAACACATGCGGCCCATTCACGTCATTCATCTATATAAATAGGTTACCATCTAGAAACGTGTCTTGGGTCCCAGTCTGCTCTGCTACCGAATAATATTTGTGATTCTTCCAAAAACCTGATTTATAAGCTTTAAGAAATAAGAAAACAGGTTTTAAAACGCGTTTTCCGTTCATTCTAAGCATGATCCTATTAATAGTGCGGTTTGCGTTCCTGTGATTGGTTCTTAAGTATTTGCCTGCGCAATGCTCACCCGTGATTGGTCAGTTGGTGTGCTGTACCGCGCCAGACAGCTGCACATATAATGGGTTCTAAAAGGTCGTTGTCTGACACAAAAGAGTTCGCGGATTTAGCGGCAAAACACGCCAGGATTATTGAATCGGGTATGCAGAAGAGCACCTGCTATTAGTAATACACCTCAAGCCATTTCAATGCACTCTGTATTGCAGGGACCACGAACAGAACGAAATCACCCTAGTATTATATTGACTACTTCTGTATGGGTTTTATAAAATTTTAATCATATTTATCTGCATGTAAATAAAAAAAAATAACATTTGATTTGGGCATAAACATGCGTTTTGAGTGCGCCGGTTATACAGACAGGTGGCGAGCACTAAGAGGTTTATTGCTTTGGTATTAATAGGGCATATGCTGCTTTCATAACGGTTTGTGTTTGAATAATGTGTAGATCTTTTGTGACACTTTTTGTGTAAATGTTAAGCTTTTAGATACCATATTATGTGTGATATAATATATTTGTTGGGGATAATGTAGTCAGTCAGAATAACTTTGTATCTAATGAATGGCTTTAAGCAAATAATTTCACGCTTATTACTCGAATACTTACTAAAAAATAATATACATGTAAATGAAATAATGTTTTAAATTTTTGTTTTATATAGACCTCGCGGAGAGAGAGTGCAAGAACAGTTATGTAAGAAACAGTCACTAATAATAAATACAAATGCCGTGACTGACCAATCAGAATGAAGTGTGTAATAAATTAGAATACATCGCATAAGCCCCTTTCACACATATGTGACTGGACCACAGATCAGTTTTAAGCGTCAATTTGCTGATAAATAAGCTGTCCATTGATGTATGGTTTGTAAGGATAGGACAATATTTGGCAGAGATACAACTGTTTGAAAATCTGGAATCTGAGGGTGCAAAAAAAAAATCACCTTTAAAGTTGTCCAAATGAAGTTCTTAGCAATGCATATTACTAATCAAAACCTAAGTTTTGACATATTTACAGTAGAAAATGTAAAAAATAGCTTCATGGAACATGATCTTTACTTAATATCCTAATGATTTTGTACATATAATTTTGACCCATACAGTGTATTGTTGGTTACTGCTACAAATATACCTGTGATACTTATGCTTTTGTAGACCAGGGTGACATTTGGGTTGCAGTAGTCATACTGGTAATTTTACAGCAACAATTCACCGGGATTGCTATGTGAAAGGGGCTATAATAAAACTTCTGACCGATCACATCTGTTTAGATTTTTTTCTTCTGTACGCAAACAACCAATAGCTTTGAGAATCACAAGGAAAGAGTTACATTTCAGATATTCATTGCAGGATGGACTGGCACAAACGAGCGCACATTCATCGCAGTCAAGCCAGACGGAGTTCAGCGCAAACTGGTGGGTGAAATCATCCGCCGCTTCGAACGCAAGGGATTCAAACTGGTCGGCATGAAGCTCCTGCAGGTGAGAGCGCCACTGGGGCATATTTCAAATGAAATTCACCAGGAGAATATATCATCTGTATTAATATATGTATGTATTTACACCTGTAGGCATCAGAGGAGCAGCTCAGGCAGCACTACTGGGATCTGAGGGAGAAGCCTTTCTACAACGGCTTGGTCAAATACATGAGCTCTGGACCCATTGTTGCAATGGTAGGGAACACAACAGTGCCTACATGTTGGTCTGAAATATGAGTTCTGCATTTATGCTGCTATGATTTTTGCATCTAAAGACTTGTAATGGTGTATCACACTTATGTTTGTTTTTAATTAGGTATGGCAAGGGCTGGATGTGGTGAAGACCGCCAGAAAGATGCTTGGAGAGACAAACCCAGCTGACTCTCTCCCAGGCACTATCAGAGGAGACTATTGCGTTGAAGTGGGCAGGTTAGTGTTTGAAGAAATACAAAATTTCATGTTAAATTTACATAAACTTAAACTTAGCATTAGAAAATTGATTCAAAGTAAACATTTTTCGCTGTATAGATTTTAAGTATTTTTCATTGACTCGACTGTGTTGCATGAATATATTTATAACTGTATTTACACGAATGCTTGTTTAATTGTTTTTCTTGTTGTGCAGGAATGTGATTCATGGCAGTGATTCAGTTCAAAGTGCTCAGAGGGAGATTTCACTGTGGTTCAAGCATGACGAGTTGTTCTGCTGGGAAGAGTGCAGTGAGCACTGGATCTATGCTTGAAACCCTTCATGTAACACTCATCGTAACATACAGCTTCTGCAGCTTCATCTGCTCCTCATAAAGAAAACTCTGCTCTGCGCAAGCAATAAAGTGACCAAAAAATAAAACGGTAAAAGCTATCTTATATTGACAAGGTAATGAAATCCAGTTATTGGTCAAGCTATCTTGAATGTAATGGTTTTCTTACTGCTGTCTTTGCAAATGTTTAATCTTCACGGATATTCAGTTCATTACTAATCTTTGGTAGGTTGGTAAGTCATGCACTACTCTTTAAGATATTTTACTTGTGGTGTTTACATCCACTCGAAAGACGTTGTTTACATTTTTACCTCCAACTTTTGATAAGGACATGCTTCTTGTCATCTTGATGCACTCTGT
Organism: Cirrhinus mrigala; assembly: GCA_036247105.1. Taxonomy (NCBI): domain Eukaryota; kingdom Metazoa; phylum Chordata; class Actinopteri; order Cypriniformes; family Cyprinidae; genus Cirrhinus; species Cirrhinus mrigala. Next base: position 25,114,824 of record CM070009.1, read on the forward strand.
AAAAAAATACACTAATTAATCATGACTCAAAAGGAAAGCAATAATGAATGATAAAGGGCCAGCATGCTCTGAAAACTGACTTGAATATCCCAGTAATGCTTTGTCTTATTGTAGTGGTTGGAACTCAGTTGACCAAAGGGCGCCTTACTTTACAAATAAATTATTCCTTTGTTCAGTTGTCCTTGTATGCATTATTTTGTGTAAACTATATCAAAGTTTGGCTTTGCAAAGATTTTTAAATGTTTGAAAAAAGCATCTCATAGGCATTAAGGCTGCATTTAGTTGATCAAATATACAGTAAAAATAGTAACATTCTGAAATATTATTACAAATTATTTGGTTTCTATTTTAATATATTATAAAAATAATTTTTTACATTGATTTCAAAACTGAAATCATCAATCATGATCCATCAGAATTCATTCTAATATGTTGATTTGCTGCTCAGGAAACCTTTATCAATGTTGTTTAATCTTTTGTGAAAACCACGATTTTCAGGTTTCAGGACTCCTTGATAAATATAAAGTTCAAAAGATCAGTGTTTATTTGAAATAGAAATCTTTTGTAACATTATACATTTCTTTTAATTCAGCTCAGTTTTGAGCCGTGTGTTCCAGGAATAAAGGTATCACTTTCCTTCAAATAAAAAAATAATGGTAGTGTATTTTCCACTAAAATATTTTTAAGTACGGAATAAATGACCATAGGCGGTTGAATTATTAGAAAATAATGCACACAGGAGGTGGTCGGTTACCACACCTCATATTGTTATGATATTGTATTTAAAGACATTCGTAAGACAAAACGTAATTTTAGGCCTAAACGGAGGCTTGAACCTTTGATAGCGGACTAATGCAGTTAATAATAAAGTTATTAGAAAGAGAGAGAGAGATTAAGCGTGAGTGAATTACCTCTTTGAGTCTGGGCGTCTCTCAACATTGTTCGGCACCAGCGTTTTCTACTAATAGCGAAACTTCAAGAACAGCGCCGTACTTAGTGAGAAATGACATGTAGCTTTTAAGTATTTTACTATTTTACTGATAAAATCGTCGGAGAAACGCAAACAACATGTTTCTGTGCGACTATGTGTCTGTACTATGTGTGTGCGTTTGTAAGGGAGAGAGCGGGAGAAATAGAGTATGTGCTTTCCTTACATAATAAAACGCAATTTTGTGTTAAAAACATGTAAGTAATTTAGCGTTTTTATCCTGTTGTTTGCTATATTTATTTGCTTGGTCAGTGTCGTTGTGGGTTTTGCTTCTTTTGCTGTTGTAGACTGTAAGGACCTTTGAATAACTGAAATAATTTGGCGAAGTGATATATGAACATGGAATGCGGTCAAGACCTGCCTGGAACTACTTTCTCCATTCAGACTTTCCATTCAGAACGTTCGTCAGCCAATCAGATTCAAGCATCCAACTTATCAATTTTGTTGCTAGATTTAGCAACTTTTCAGACTACCCTAGCAACTTTTTCTTCAAAAAGCACCTAGCAACAAATTTAGCTATTTTTAAAATTTATTTGGCAACTTTTAGCAACTGTGACTCAAATGATAAAAAGGCACACTTTTTCTCTCTAAATTACACAAAAATTGGAAATCAAAGGTGTCTAGCAGGACACATATCACATGAATCAAATTGCTAGATGCAGCGGTTCAATAGTAATTGTTAATTTATGATGACACCTTATTAGTTTCTACCTGCACTTGGTGATTGAAAAAAATGTAGAAAAATGGGAAAAAGCACTGTTAATTTCTAACTTGTAACCTGAGAACACAAAATGCCCTATTTTACAGAATAGGATACTAACTACCAAAACACTGCTTAGGAATATAATTGTTCAGAATGTATAGTTATTAAGAAAATACTTAAAGTGTGATTCCATGCTCTATTATTTTATGCAGTTTTGCATTGATTAGATGATGTTATCGCACAGTGAAATCACAACGTCATTTAGCAACTTTTAGCAACAACTTCCCCTAAAAAAAATAAGTTGGCAACACTGAGTCTCCACCTTTTCCTGAGTAACCGATAAACGGCACCATGAAGGATTCTACTTCCATAGAAATCCATGTTAAAGCGGGTAAAAAAAAAAAGATTGACTAAACTGAAACTGTTTCTGTGTAACTAAATAAAAATATGTGCACAATTTTACCGTTATATTATCGGCTCGGAAAATTTGTTAATTTGACTAGAGACCGGAAATGCAAAGCACCGTTCCAGTCAGACGAGACTTCCGTGTTCAGAAAAAGGTGGCTAAAATGTGTAAAAAGTATTGCTCTACCTTATATTTAAAGAAAAAAACCATGGACAGTGTTGCCAAGTCCATGGTTTTCCCATGGATTTGGGCTACTTTAACACTGTTGCCGTGGGTTGTTTTTCCATGTCTGTGGGTTGAAGCGATATATTTAGCCCTTCGATTGGAATAATTTAATTATTACCAGGGGAACCCCAACAAAGAATGTGTATTTTACCCCCCAGGACGTGATTTTTACTGGGGGATCCCCCTCGAAACGCCATTGGGCTAGTTTTGAGTAGCAATTGGGTGGGTTTTGTTGTGAAAACCTGGCAACAGTGATCATTAAGTCGTGACAGCATTTCAACAAATTATGGCACTGAAGGCAGAAGTATTCAGCACATAAACATGTTTATTTCTTAATACTTAACCACACAGAGAACACAGAGTGATGATTTACATACAAGGCGACTGGGACGTCCATCTCTCTCAAACCTCGTCCAATCGAAGGCTTCGGTTTAGCTGTTAACCTCATTCTTAATCCCAAAGGGAAATTAGCAGAGCTAGTCAGCACACATCTCACTGAGGCTGAAAATGGATAGCTGCAAATAGCTGAAGTGATTTTGAGCTTTTTAAATCAGTTTTGTTGAATGTTCTTTTACATATTTACTTAATAATGAGTTGAAATGTCTTTGGGACATGTTTGGGTTGTCCTAGATTGCCAAGAAATCCGGACCACTTATTTGATAATCCTCAAGTATTCACTCGTATTTCTCTCTCTGCAGTCCATGATGCTTTCCAGTATTTACATATTGAGGTCTCCTTTGCATTTCCCTCTTGTATTCCATTACACATCTAGAAAAATTATTCCTCTCATCTCTGAAGTCACTTGAGTTCATGATGAGTTCCTGTCGTTCAGTGAGCTGTGTGCTGACGGACTGTAAAAATAAAAGTCAGGGTATTTGGCAAAAACTGGGTAGTTCTTTCAAGGAACGTAGTTTGGTACTGGTTTAAGCTGTTTATATTTCATTTGAAATTGCCATTCAGTCAGAAGATGCAGGAAGTTCTTGAACTTTGTGTGTTTTTGTTGGGAAGGGAACGTTACAAGGTGGATTGAAGGATCGTACAGGTAGTTATAATTGAGGGTAGGAAAATACAGGCTAACAGGGTCAATATAAGACTTTAAAGGGGTAGTTACAAGGCCGTGGTAGTTACATAGCTTAGGTACAGAATTGGGGCATAGTTACAGAAAGGATTCATACTTCATCTTTGGGGGGGGGGGGGCGGACTTGTAGGGCGGAAAGTGGGGCAGGCAGGAGGCGTCTGTTAACATCACTCCGGACCATAAGACACCTGCCATACAATGATATGACTCCTCTCTGCTTTAGACAACGCTGGCTTCATCTGAGGAGCTTCACCATCTGCTTCCTCTGTCTCATCATCTTCGCCGTCACCTGAGCAAGAGAATGAGCAGATGCTATTAATGGTTGTATGACCAAACAAACGTGTATAATTTAGTGCGTTTATAGTTTCTCACCGATACGGAAGTCGATATAACCCTCTCCTCCACTCAGCACTAGCACGTTTTGGACGCTCTGTGCTTCTGTGTCCGTAGGGGCCGAGGACCCCTGAGACTCTGATGGACTGTCTAACACGCTACCATTCAGGGTGGCCAACACATTGCCTGAAAACAACAGATGAGATGCAAAAATGTAAATATGTCTAAAAAATACATGTAATATATCGACATTTTCTTCCTATAAGAGCGGGCTTGGCCATTTGTAAATTTTATGGGTCTGGCTTCTAGTCTCATCCACGTCCAGCTATTAAAACAGTTCGTTTTGCAGCTTGATATTGCAAACTGGTGTGTCATACCATATTATTTTAATGTATTATCTTAATTATGAACACACTTGTAGTGCAAACAGTTTTACCGTTTACTGCACGTTGTTGTTCTTCCGTTATTTCCCAATAGCGGCTAATTAACCGTAAGTCTCACCCACAGGCTTACTTCTGCATTAAAGAAAAAGGTGGAATCTAATCTTCAAATATTTAAAATTGGCACAAACCTGGCACTGACACGAAGAACTTGACGGCATCTCTATGTCCATGGAAACAGAGCTGAGCCTGTGCCATAGAGCAGTATGGTATGAAGCTACTCTTCTCAGAGTTACTGTCATCTGCATATACATGGATCACACCCCCCGACGACGTGGGCGACACCTTATTGGCTGCAGGAGAACAGAAAACACCAATCAGAAAGCATAACAGCCAATCACAGAAACTCACAGGGACTGTCAGTGCTTAAATCTGCTGCAAAGAAAAACAGTGTTACAAAGCATGCAAAAACAGGCACAGATATTCATCAAGCATGAAACATGAAAAAAATTAAGCATAATTAAGGTGAAGATTGTAATACAGAGACAATTAATAATTAAAACATGCTAAAACCACTGACAGAAATAATCTATTGAACAACAGAGTGAATGAAAGTCTGAGGTGTTTTCTTTTTTTAGTTTGTTGAAAAAATAATTGACTTGATATTAAAGGGATACTTAACCCAAAAATGAAAATTTTGTCATTACTCACCCTCATGTCGTTCCAAACCAGTAAGACCTTTGTTCATCTCAGAACACAAATTAAAATATTTTCGATGAAATCCAAGAGCTTTCTGACCCTGCATAGACAGCAACGCAACTGACACGTTCAAGGCCCAGAAAGGTAGTAATTGTTAAAATAGATCATGTGACATCAGTGGTTCAACCGTAATGTTATGAAGCTACACGAAAAGATACTTTTTGTGTGAAAAGAAAACAAAAACAACATCATATGCATACGTGGTGTTGCTGACACAGGAGCCAGTGTTCTGACAGAGAACGTCCATGTCTTTCAGTTTATCGTCTGTATATTTTGGTTCAAATAAGTAAGGTTGGGCAAAAAATTGCAAGTTATCCTCTGCCAAAATCTTCAGATTATGTTTATGAAGACTGTTTTATGTACAGCATGCGTCTTCCTCTGCTTGTTAACAGTTCTACATCAGAACGCTGGCTCCTGCGTCAACAGCTACACACGCATGCGTTGTGATACTCCCGTGAAAATGGAAGAGAAGTTGTTGAATAAAGTCATTATTTTTGTTTTCTTTGTGCACAAAAAGTATTCTCGTAGCTTCATAACATTACACCAGAAAGGTATAAAAGGTATCTTTCCCATGTTAATCAGAGTTGTTGTCCTAACTAGCCACGACAGCGATGCAAAATTTCTATTTTAGAAAAGGTTTCTATTTCTGCGATGTCGCAGCTGGAACAACATACTATGGCAATCATAATCTTTATAATTTATTTAAAATTGATTTATTTTATTTGAAAATAAATTTAAGCATATACATTAAAACTGCGAACTCAATGCAAGTGTTTTCCATGACAAAGATGGGATCAGTCACTCAGTATGTAGTTTTATTCATGTTAAAAAGGTTTAATATTTATGAATTAGATTATAAACTTGTCCATTTCATTGGGAGTGCAGTGCACTTCTGCTCTTCTAAATGCCTGTGATATTTGAGTGATTCTGTTGCATGTAGTTAGGACACAGTGTTATGGTTGAATCACTGATGTCGCATGGACTATTTTATCAATGTCCTTACTGCCTTTCTGGGCTTTGAACGTGTCAGTTGTGTTGCTGTCTATGCAGGGTCAGAAAGCTCTTGGATTTCATCAAAAATATCTTAATTTGTGTTCTGAAGATGAACGAAGGTCTTTCAGATTTGGAACGACATGAGGGTGAGTAATTAATGACAGACTTTTCATTTTAGGTGAACTATCCCTTTAAGAAACTTCTGATGAATGTGTATTTATATGACTCTTCATTCCACTCTATAAATAACTTTGAAAAAAAAAAAAAAGAACACAAAATTATTAGGAAAGTAGGATAAAGGTTATTCATCCATGACCAAAACATGCTAAAATCACTTTTAAAAAAGTCAAGCTTATTAAACAACGAAATATAAATGAAAGAAGACCATGGAGTACCCAAAATAAGTGTGATGTTGCAAAATTAGAATGACAGTTGTAACGCTCCACACTTACCCCTCAGTCCGAGGAGCTGCCCTCGATGAAGCACTACGGCTACAGGAAAAAGGAAGTGGGAAGGGGAACAAGGCCGGATAAGAGAGCAACACTCATGAGACAAAGCGAAAGAGGGTAGTGGCACAATAGAGAAAAAGGAACAGGAGCAAAGCTAGAAAGGAGACCACAAGAGGAGTCACAGGGATTGTTGGGTAATTAATGGATGAAGGAAGTTGACCTAGCGGTTAATGATCGGGGATGATGACATTAAAGTTTGCAGGTTAATCCCAGGGTGGTGGCGACCCAATGAACTCAAGGGTTGGTGAGATTCAAGCCTCTTAACTAGCTTAACCGGTAAGACTTCCTTGGTCAGACAGCTTTCAGAATGAGCAAGAGCAAGTTGGCTGACTACCAAAAGTAGCACTAACCAGCATGTACCAATGACAAGGAAATGTAATGGTTGATCAGTGAAAAGGGAATGGTTCAGATGATCAAGGACCTTGTCAACATTAAAGCATGTGTGCATACAAACACCTCTTTGACTTACTTTCAGTCAAAGGGATTGAGATGATGACACCATTTCCGGTCCCCACCCACAATCGGTTCCCTCCAATCAGTAGCGCAGTTATCCTGACAAAAGAGAAGCCCAACTTTCCTGTACCTGTTAATCATAGACAACACAGATTAAGTATAATCTCAATTTTAAATGAATCTATGAACAGAACACTATAAATCTGAAGTGTTGAAGTCACAGCAACAAAGAGAGAAGTGTTACCCAGCATCTTGCTGACATAAGGCTCGATATCCACGTCTTGCAGATGCTGATGTGTGAGCGCGTGGTACAAGCGGAGCGTAGAATCCAGCCGGATTGAAACCCAGACACCATCGCCGATCCATGCCAGCTGCCTCACTTGGCTCTCCTTGCGTGGGTGAGCGTCAAATGATTTCTATAATAAGGAGAGAGAAACATAAAATGAAGTACCAAGACAAAGATTATAATGAGGACATCACATTGACTATTTGAGACTCACCTCAATCTGCATACTCTTGGGCTGGATCACATGGATCTTGTTCTTGTTACCACACCAGACTTTGTCATGAACCACAGCCATGCATCGGATGGAGTGGTGGGGTCTTCCCAGATCCATTAGGTGATAGTTAGATAGATCCCATTGTCCATCTGTGTTTACATTTCACATGTGTTATAGTAAAACACGTGAGTGAAAAATATTTATACCAAAACTGTTGTAAAAATAAAGTTTTTCCTTTTTCTCATATGTTTAACGTTGGAAAGAGGAAGCAAACCTTCAGCTCTGTGGAAGATTGCAAGTGTTCCATCAGCTAATGCAACTAAAACTCTCCCCTTCACATGTCTGAAGCACAAAGAAAAAAAAGTAGGACATTATTAGTATTTTTATATATAACCGGTGTTACTTGTTATCAGTCTTTTTATGTATGATACCCTTTTAAAGTTTGGGGTCAGTATGATTTTTTCCCCCGAAATAGATACTCTTAATCGGCAAGGAAGCATTAAACTGATCAAATGTGAAGGTTAAGACTTTCACATTGTTGCAAAATATTTCTGTCAATATAAAGCTTTTGAACTTTCTATTTACGTGAAAATATTAAGCGGCACAACTGTTTTCAAGTGTGATAATAAGAAATGTTTTTTGAACACGAAATCAATGATTCTGGAAGATCATGTGACACTGAAGACTGGAGTAATGATGCTGAAAATTCAGCTTTGCCATCACAGATATAAATTACATTTTAAAATATATTAAAAATATATTTATTTTAAATTAAAAAAAAATACAGTCATAAAATAAATACAGCTGCAAGCAGCAATTAAGGATCCAAGTACAACAGAGGTAAAATGAAGAGCTGAGGAGCTGTCTTTAATTACTCAGTAAAGACCAGCGTTGTCCAGTCCTGCTCCTGCATTTAGCTGCTAAACTTGCTAACTAGGCGATCGCAAAGATTCATAAAAAGAACCCTTATACTCACTTCTGCTGTAAGTGAAGCTGGATCATTAATGATTTGCGCGAACATAGACGGATATATGTAGATCAGGAGGTGCATTCCCTTCACAAACAAACATAATCCACTGCATCTTCAGCGTCTCAGATGTCGGGAGTAAATGACGACGACTACGTTCGTTATTACATCCAGCAACACAACACCTTAATCGCTCAATCGGAGATATTCTTGTTTAACTTACATCCCTGCTCCAGCATCGAAACAAAGAGGGCGGACTGAGACAGCTGATCTGAGGTAAGACGCTCATGTCAATCAACTATGGTGGGAGCGGCCTCTGTCAGTGTGACACCACAAAGACAGGCATCTGAGAACGGCTCGATTTGAAAAATGGGATATTATTTTTACAGATTAATTAAAAACCACTGCATGGATTTTTATCATTATAGGGTAGATTTGTACATACACTGACAACACACATTAATGTTCAAACAACATGAAAAAGTGAACTTAGTATCCGATGACCCCTTTAAGTTCCAACCCTGCTTCAACACACCTGTCTGTAATTAAGTAGTCTTGAACACCTTGATTAACTGGTTTAGGTGTTTGATTAAGGTTGAAACTGAACTATGCAGTATGGAAGCTCTCCAGGAGCAGGCTTGGAGATCCCTGTTAAAGACTTGTTGATAAAGCATTTTACTACAAAACTCAAAATGGCCAACGACCAAAAAGGCACTGGCATCTAACGAGAGCAATCTTAGGATTTTTGGCCAAACTGGTCAGAAGTTATAAGCAGAAATGTTTATTTTTTTATATATTTTTATACTTTTGACCAGTAGACGACATGTATAACACCTACTAAGTTTGTTCTGAATCTAATAAAGCATTGCAGAGATATAGCCTCACGTCCAATTTTGCATAAACTTTGTTATCGCGTTGGTTAACACGCTTTACAAAAACAGTTTGGTGTATCAAAAAGCTTTTTTAACGTTTTGCCAGAATGCACTGAAAATGATCTGACCCAATTTTGGGTGAAAAGTAAACATACTGTCTAGGACGAGTTACAAAAAGTACATTTTTTGGAAAATTTAAAATTGTTAAAAATCTTAACCTGTAAAAATGTACATTTTGGCATGCATTTGACTATATGAGCCAAGGAATCAGAGGGAAAAATAATTCTGCTCCTAGACCTTATGGTTCAAAAGTTATTAGTGGAAACATGACTGCAAATTTGCCTGTTGGTGGTGCTAGAGATTTTGAGTTAGAGTTTCCAAATTTGCTGTGGTTTATGATGAGACTGTCCTCTATCTGTGTGCCAAATTTCATAACTTTCCCTTAAGCAATTCTGTAATATTCATAAGATTCATAACAATACGTTAAAGCATTTAAAAAAATACAGCATTTTACTACAAAATTCAAAATGGTCCACACTCAAAATGTGTGACATAGGAAAATTTAATTTGCCACTCCAAAACTAACAAAATCACTCTCATGATTTTTGGTCAAACCGTTCAGAAATTATGAACAAAAATGTAAAATAAAATTTCTGACCAGTAGGTAATGCTGTGCTGAAACTATTCATGTACCCTCAGGTCTTACTTTTGCTTGGTATAACACGTACCATGTTTGGTCTGAATCTGTTAAAGCGTTGCAAAGATATAGCCTCATGTTCATTTTTGCGCAAATTTTGTCAAATTCGTTTACATGCTTTACGAAACCGATTTGGTATATCAAAAAGATTTTGATAACTTCTTGGCAGCATTGTCTGAAGATGATCTGAGGCAATTTTGATGAAAATCAGACAAACCATCTATGAAGAGTTTAAAAAACATGACCTGTGGAAATGTACATTTTGATATGCATTTGACTCAGCATGAGCCGAGGAATCAGAGAGAAAAAAATGTTTGTAGACCTTACGGTTCTACAGATATTAGTAGAAATGCGAGTGCAAATTTGGCCTATTGGTGGCGCTAAAGAGTTTGAGATCGAGACCCCAAATTTGCTATGGTTAATATTGAAACTTACATCTGTGTGCAGTGTTGTGTGGGCTGCCATACACTCCCAGAGAGGAAGAAGAAGATGAAGAGGAGGAAAATGGATAAAATAGGTGCCTAAGTACCTTCCCCTAATTACAACTATACTGTTTTTATGCAGCCTTGGTGAGTATAAAGACTTTAAAAACATTAAAAACCGACCCCAAATGTTTGAACAGTAGTACACATACTTCATTAGGACTCTACTTACACCAAACTCAGTACAGAGTCTTTGAGTTTGATTGAATGGAGGCATTTCTTCCAGTTAGACACTGCAGAGTGGACATAAAGCCTGTGGACAGAGTTTACAAAGACCTTACAGAATATTTTACATGGTGCATATTATATTTGAGAAGTAATTATGGCTTAAGAATGTGAACATGCAGCTGAAGATGTGATACCAACCAGCCGTTTTGGGCTCCCAGCCACATGGTCGGGGCAGCACTTGTTCCTGCCCGGTCGTCTCCTGCCTCTTCTGAGTCTGCGGGGGCTGATGTCACTTGCTCCTTCGGCACACCTGCCTCACTGATGACACAACACGCAGAGCAGACCATTTAAGGTCAACATGCATACCTAAACCATTTCCTTAAGTATCCAGCAAACAGAAAACCATCTGTCTGCAGTGAGAAAAATAGGATTGGTTTAGAAAGCTGTCCTTCTTGAAAGCATTTGGTAGGCGCTTCAATCTAAAGTTTTTGTGGTTTAGTAGGCTGTGCATGAGGTACCTGTGTGTGTTGTCAGTAAAGACATGCTCAGTGAAAGATCCAAGCGTGCTGTCCGAATTCTCATTAGGCCCTGCCTCCTCGGACACCTCAATGGCTTCTGTCGCTTCCTCCGCAGACTGAGACACCGCTAAGCTTCTGCACACTGGAGCTGTAGGAGCTAAACACAAACATATGATGAGCACTATGTAGTCTCAAACATTCCTAATAGACATTTTCAGTCAGTTTGCTCACCTTGGCTTCGGTCCTGCACAGGTGTGTCTGTGCGTGAGGAGCAGTTGCTGCGCACTACGCTGCAGTTTGTGGCACAGCCCACGATGGTGATCCCTGCCAGCATGCCCTCCACTCCACCCTTCTCCTCTGAAGCCCCATCTCCAGCCTGCTGCTCCAGAAATATCTCACCTGCTGGGTAATCACTCTCACTGGCCGCTACATGCACAAAAAATACAAGTGACAGTTAACATCTTTTACAGTGTCAGTAACAATTGAGAGTGTATTTACTTGTATGTAGCACTACACAAACCTGGTACACTGGAGATGCACAGCACATGAGCATTACACACATTAAACTGGTCGACCAGTGAGCAGGGCTGGTTTGCGTCGATAATGACTACTTTACTGGCTGAATGAGTGCTGGTCAGAATCCACACGCGGCTGCTCATGGAGTCAGTCTCATGCAGTTCTTTAGGCTAAAAGCGGAAGAAATACCAATGTTTGGTTAACTCAATTTATAATTGTTTGAAAACACCTCTGGCATTTATTTACTTACAGGAATGAGATGTACAAGATGTACAAAAGTCCAAAAGTCTATGACCCCTTCTTAACTAGTGACTAGTGCATTTAATAAACAATCACATAAACGTATTTTAAAATGTTATTATAAAGCAGAACAAATTGAGTGAACGTTTAAATCAAATGAGCATAAATTTGACAATTTCTTAGTATTTGGTTTGTCTCGCTTTTGCTTTAATTGTTGACGCAAATTTGCTTATTTTATTAGGTAACCTATAAAAAGTGTAGAACTGTGAATAATTCATTTTACATAACAAAATTTCTTTACATTCTTTACTTTAAATTTAGCCGCAAAATAACTTTTTCCAGGTTTAAATTTGATTGAAATTAAATGTTCGACACGGTCTCAGATTTTCTGATCCCACTGTGTTTGTTACACTACTGTTCAAAGGTTTGGAGACGGTAAGATCATTTTTTCTCTTTTGCCGTTTTAGTGCCACGTTAACATCTAAAATTAAGAACACCTTAAATTACGAGATTAAAGTTAGAATTTTGACTTTACTCTCCAACATTTCAACTTTATTCTTGTAATTTCAACTTTATTCTCGAAACATTTCGACTTCATTCTCAAAATATTTCGATTTTATTCTCAAAACATTTAAACTTTATTCAAGACATTTTGACTTCATTCTCAAAACATTTCGACTTTATTCTCAAAACATTTCAACTTTATTCTAAAAACATTTAACTTTATTCTCAAAACATTTCGACTTTATTCTCAAAATATTTCGATTTTATTCTCAAAACATTTAACTTTATTCTCAAAACATTTCGACTTTATTCTCAAAATATTTCGACTTCATTCTCAAAATTTTGACTTCATTCTCAAAACATTTCGACCTTTTTCTCAAAACATTTAACTTTATTCTCAAAACATTTCGACTTTATTCTCAAAACATTTAACTTTATTCTCAAAACATTTCGACTTCATCCTCAAAACATTTCGACTTTATTTTTGAAACATTTCAAATTTATTCTCAAAATATTTTGAGTTTATTCTCAAAATATTTTGACTTTACTCTCAAAACATTTTGACTTTATTCTCAAAATATTATGACTTAAATAAAAATTATGAAATATTATTACAATTTAAAAGAACTGTTTTCTACTGTAATATATTTTAAAATGTAATTTATTCCAGTTTTAAATATCACATGATCCTTTAGAAAAATAATACAACAAAATAAACATTACTAATTATTATCAATGTTAAAAATGTTGCTGCTTATTATTTTTGTGCAGGTTATGTTACTTTTTTTTTAGAATTCTTTAATGAATAGAAAGTTCAAAATAACTGATTTTAAATACAATTTTTTTTTAACATTCTAAATTTTTTTTACTGTCACTTTTGATCAATTTAATGTATCCCTGAATACAAACATTAATTTATGAAATGAATAAAAATTAATTTTTTTTAACATAATTTTTTGTTTGTTTTCAAAGGCCATTTACCTTCTTTTTCTCTGGTGAGCTCTGCTCACTCTTGCCATCTCCACCTTCATCTTCACTAGTTAAAGGATCTGAGCCATTGGACGGCTTTACAGTTGCAGTTTCCTGATTTGTTGTCTTCCACCCAGTGAGATCCACACCAGCAGCACACCACAGCTGAAGAACAAGTCTGAGTTCATAACTTCAAAACCTCAAAACAAATAGTCTGTAAGACTGTGTGTACTGTATCTCATACCTTCCTGTTCGGGTCTTTCTCCACCAGAGGGCGGCAGTACACTGGCACAGGGACATTTTTCATGCGATTATCCTCTTTCTCATTGGCCTGTGAGGACACAGGAAGACAGTGATGTTCACAAGGCCTTTGTAAACAAGATCACTGTCACACACTACAAGCAGAAAATGCCATAATCAGAGCTCCCATCATGAACTGGTTAAGACTGCCTTGCTCTAGGGCAGACAGAGAAAGGGGAAACCAAGAACAGCAAACCAGAGCAGCAGATCAAAGTCTGTTAGAGGGTTACAAGGCAAACGCATGCGCCATGACAGGAGTCAATCTACTGTACAGTCAGCAAATGCCACTGAGAGACAGAGAGAGCAGCAAATCATGATTCAACTGTTTCTAAGATGGAGGAAGATTTGATATGGACCAGCAAACACTGAAAAAAAAAATAGTATTTAATTTAATTTAATCTAAGACTATGTTCCCTGTATACAATTAAATACTGGAATGTGATTATATTAAAATGAGCTTTTGTTACATTTTAGACATCTGGAATTTGTTTGAAACTGTTAGGCCAGAGTTCAGCTAAACCCTGCTGACATAGTAGATTGGAAAAACCGCACTCCTAAAAATGCTGGGTTAAAAACAACCCAGAGTGGGTGAAATATGGACAAACCCAGTGATTGGGTTGTTTTGACCCAGTGGTTGGGTTCAATGTTTAAACAAACCTTCTGGGTAGTTTTATTTGACTCAACTATTGCTTAAAAATGACTATATTTTTTGCTTAAAATGAACCCAAAATTTAATTTATTAATATATTCATTAAATGAACATTTATTTGAATAAGTAATAATTAAATAATAAACATTTTTGAAATAGCTTATTAATAAATGTTATAAATGTTTTTTACTGCTAACGCCTGTAGTAATAATGTATATGAATTTTAATTGATAGCCTATTTTGGGTTAATAAAGCCAGACATATAGTCATTTTCAATTTTCAATTTTTTTTTTGGTTAAATAAAAATACTCAGAAGGTTGGGTTAAACATTTAACCCAACTGCTGGGTCAAAACAACCTAGTCACTGGGTTTGTCCATATTTCACCCAGCGCTGGGTTGTTTTTAACCCAGCATTTTTTTTAAGAGTGCATTTATCTTTATTATCTTTAAAAAGGCAACCCTTGTGAAAAAGAAGTACACATCAGCATATTTTTAATTCATGCTTGTTATTGTTTTTGAAATGGTTAAACCACACTGCCAAATGTACTGACAAGCAAGTATGATAAACTATATGGTAAATATGCTTAAATATAATGTCTACTGAAACCTATGTGTCAGTGTGTCATATATTTAAATATATTTGCCACATTTGTAATGATGACTTTGCAATTTAGTACATTTAATATATATTACAATTAAATTTAATACTGAACAACACACTACAATTGATATGATAATCAAGTACTGTACATGTGCTATAGTAGTCAGTGAGTCAAAATAAGCATGTCTTTAAAGCACAAAAAACATTAAAACGATGATTTAATGTACCTTAAAGTTAAACGTTCAATATATTTTTAAAAGCACTTGAGTGTGTTAAGACATTTAAGTACACCTAAGTGGCCTTTCATTTCCTTTTTATAATATTATATGCAAGTACAGTAAGTGCATTTTTTAAAAATATACTTTTTCACAAGGGAAATGAAACTATGTAAATTAAATTGTAATAGTAATAACATCAACTATGGCTATTGCATTACTGACCTAATAAATAAGAAAAATGTGAATGGAAAGAAATCTCTGTAATAAACTTAAATATATGATTATTTTTTAAAATTGTAGTGTTTTTTTTTATTTGTCTGTTTTAATAAGCTAAAGTAAAAGTGAAATTTAGCAGAAAGGGTGGCCTTTCACAAAATATATAAATCGGCCAAATGTCTAAAATGCAGTAAACATTGCGTTAACTTGATAGTGTTAGTAAAACAACAGGAAAGCATGACGACAGCTATAAATACCAGAGCTTTCATTCCTAAAGATATTTTCAACTTAGCAAAGACATTATTCTCTGCTGTATCAGTTTTCTGCTGCGTCTACGCTATGATTTGCTGACTGAGGCTGAGTCAGGTTAGGGCCGGGATTTAAAGGGACAGGGTGGGAGAGGTGCATGCTGGTCCTCTGCCGCTCAGACTTGCCTGCGTCCTCTTCGCTGCGGCATCTTGAGCACTGTCCGCCTGGGAGCCGTTCTGTGGGAGATCACAGTTAGAGCCACGGCGACATTGTCACCACGGCAACCCTGACAAACACACTGTCGCCGTGGCAACCCTAACACTGTTGCCACTCCAGAAACCAGTACAACGTGGACTAGTTAACTAGAAAGACAAAAAAACTAAAAGAAAATACTATTCCAGACTAACCAGTGTGCCATTACTAAGACAAAGGCAGCATACAGTCATAGCTGTGCTGCTGTGTCACAGGAACACTCAGATAAATGATGTGGCACTGAACATTTTAAACCATTTATAATAGTTAAAGGATTAGTTCACTTTCTGAATTAAAAGTTCCTGATAATTGACTCACCCCCATGTCATCCAAGATGTTCATGTCTTTCTTTCTTCAGTCAAAAAAAAATGAAGGTTTTTGAGGAAAACAGTGCAGGATTTTTCTCCATATAGTGGACTGCAATGGGGATCAACATGTTGAAGGTCCAAATTGCAGTTTCAGTGCAGCTTCAAAGGGGTCCACACAATCCCAGCCAAGGAATAAGGGTCTTCTCTAGTGAAACAATGCGTCGTTTTCGTCATAAAACTTCATATACTTTTTAACCACAATTGCTTAACTTGCACTAGCTCTGCAATGCAGGTCTACGACTTCACGAATTATATAATCATGTTGGAACTTCAAAATCATCCAACATTGTTGTACATATACATATATGTTTATTTATTTATTTATTTTTTTAGAAAATGACCAATTGTTTTGCTAGATAAGACCGTTACTCCTCGGCTGGGATCATGTAGAGCCCTTTGAATCTGCACTGAAACTGCAATTTGGACCTTCAACCCGTTGATCCCCATTGAAGTCCACTATATGGAGAAAAATCCTGGAATGTTTTCCTCAAAAACCTTCATTTCTTTTCGACTGAAGAAAGAAAGACATGAACATCTTGGATGATATAGGGGTGAGTAAATTATCAGGATTTTTTTTATTCTGGAAGTGAACTAATCCTTTAAAAGAACTGCTAAGCTGTTAGTGGGAGAAAACTGCAAATTGTTGTATTTTTCTTCACATTTTACTGTTTGCAGCTTTACAGCAAAATGAGCAAAGACAGTAAGCAAACGTTCACTTTTCTGTCTCCCTTAGAACCTATATTAAGCCTAAATTATTTTAGAAAAACTGTTTATTTGCAGCTTTTGTCACTTTTTACGTTTTAATTAAAATAAATAAAAAAGGTAACATTGACCTTATGTTGACCTCCTCTAGATTTATAGGTTCTAATTAGACTCATCATATATCAGATACATATATATCAGAGGTTGCGTTAGATGTTAACATTGTCTGTCATTTTGATGGACAGGGTCATAAAAATTCCGTCATAATCTATTATTACAATTTTCATATTTTAAATATAATAACATATTTAATTGTTTTTACTTTTGCTCACATTTTCATTTTTAATTATGAACTTACAGGACGATATAGGCTTGTGCAATTATTTTGAAGAGAACAGATGAACAAATGAGACTGCATAACTCTTCATGTTCAACACCACACCCCGCAGTGACAGCGATTTTGATATATTCTCATTTTTATGAACCAATATCGATTCATAAATCCCAGTCGATCTTTTGGTCTATGCTGTTTGTTTTCGGTCGATGGATTAACAGTACATAGTGCGCCTCCCATCCAATAAACTGCAATAGCCTAAGCTTTGTGTTACTTTTGATATGAAACAAAGTTTCAGATTTTAAATTTTGTCCATTTCATAGGAAATTCAAGCAATAAATACCGTTTTGGCGCTCTTTAATGTGGCGTGATAGATCGTTGTAGCTTCTGTGCTCTCGCCTGTGTGTAATCAAATGCATAGGAAAACATTCGTGACAGTTTGGTTTTTGTTCTGGATCCAGTGCTCTGCTGCTACACTGGAGCGCACTCGCCACCAACTGGACAGGGGTGGGAATTACAGCTACAATTTTACAATAGATCACCCTCAGTATATAGTTTTTGTTGTAGATGAATGCTTTAACTGTTACATACTTTTTGCCAGTATCTTGTAGCATAGCTAATTCATTTTTTTCTTTTTTTTTCACTAAACTGCCCTTGCACATCTTCAACAAGCCATTCATTACCTCACATAAACTCCCTATCTAAACTAAGACATGCCCTTTTTGATGCATTTGGGTTCATATTTATTTTATTTTTTCTTTTCTGTTTGACTTCCTGACAAAACAGAGCCACTTCTATCTCTATGTGGAGATAAACTGCAGATCGGGGGTCAAGGGTCAACATAGGGGCAGATACCTGTTTCAATCGGGACGGGACACTCCAGCCACAGGTCTGCATGGGGCCGTCCTTCCGGCGCATGTGCTCACGCACCTGCCGGTACTGCTCTCGACGCTGCTCTCTGCGTGTACAGAGTGCAGAATCGCTGAGGAGAGATGCAACACCATTACTGGGCAGTCTACAGGGCGAAGAGAAAGAGAGAGGGAGCGGTCAGCGAAAGAGCGAGAGAACCAGCCAGCCAGCCAGCCGAGGCCAAAAAGAAATGCCAGACACACTGCGTGATGTCAAAATGTGATGCATCATTTGGGAGATGCTATTTAATGCTAATGGAGTGTGAGGCAAACAGACTTAAAAAAAAAAAAATCACATTTATTAAATTGGCAGCAGTGCACTATTCTTAACTAGAACTATTCAAATTAATTTTCGTGAACTGAAAAAGCTTAAATAAAATGATATTTTATTAGAAAAGAAATTTAAAACTCAAAACTTAAATAAATTAACTCAAAAAACATTGCCTCAGCAATGACATAAGTATTACAAATACAATAACTAAAGCTAAAATAAAATGATTTAAACCTAAAAAGAACATTTTTCATGATGCATGTTCCCTGGGAACTAAACCTAAATTATGTAATTATTAAATAAATGCTAAAAATGTAAAAAATGCAAGTTTTCCTTTAGATATAATGTTAGAATTGGTCTGTAGTTATTATTATTATTCGCTTTTTTTTAAAGCAATAGAAGTATATGATATTTCCTTGGATAACGCAAGTAAACGTGTGCGTGAGTGTGCAGCAGCTAACAGTCAAACGCAGCATTAGCACACAGCATTTAGCAGAAGTCAGCTTGCCTGAGCAGAAGAAAGAGAGAGAAAATAGACTTGGGGGACAGAGGAAGAGGGAGGACAAACAAACAGGTACAGTGTGTGGATGAGGATGTGAGGACATATGGGACAAAGACACAGTCAGGTATGCATGTCTCTTCTCACTCTTCAGGCATGAACTCCAGTATGCAGTTGGAGGTGGAGATCTGGCACATGGTTTGGGAGCGTCTCTGGTTGTAGCCAGCAGGAGAAGGAGACTTGTAGTGGATGTTGACACTGGTGTACGGCCGTTTTACTGGAGGAGGACTCGCAGATGAGCTGAAAAGACGTGCAAAGCTGGAGAGAGACAGAGCAAAATGAGTAAGCAAAAGAAAAGAAAAACAGAATCTATAATAACATCATTAAGATACTTCAGCTGTGTGAAATCAATTACATGTGAAATCCTTACATACTGATTTAAAGAAGTTCACTTCCAGAACAAAAATGTGTTTGTCATCCAAGATGTTCATGCCTTCCTTTTTTCAGTCTTGAAGAAAGTATGCTTTTTTGAAGAAAACATTTCAGGAATTTTCTCCATATAGTGGACTTCTATGGTGCCCACGGGTTTTCAAAATGCAGTTTAAATGCAGCTTCAAAGGGCTCTAAACGATCCCAGCCGAGGAATAAGGTGTCTTATCTAACGAAAGGATCTGTTATTTAAAAAACAAAAAAGACAAACAAATGTATATACCCAAATGCTCGTCTTGTCTAGCTCAGCCATGCGTATGCGTACTCTGTGTAATCCGGTTCAATACAGTTAGGGTATGTCAAAAAACTCCCATCTTATTTTCAACTTCAAAATCATTCTACATCACTGTTTTACCTTTTTTTTTTGTAAAGGGCGTTTGACCTTCTTTGCACATTCAATTTGTGAACATTGGGTCGGTACCTCTGTAGCGATGTAGGGCGATTTTAAAGTTGGAGGAGAAAATGAGATGGGAGTTTTTTGACATACCCTAACTGTCTTGACCTGCATTACACAGCTAGACAAGACAAGCATTTGAGGTTAAAAGGTATATGCATTTTTTTTTTTTTAGAAAATTTCGCTAGATTAAGACCCTTCTTCCTTGGCTGGGATAGTTTAGAGCATTTTGGAAGTTCAAACTCACAGACACCATTGAAGTCCACTATATAGAGATAATTCCTGAAATGTTTTCCTCAAAAAACATGATTTCTTATCGACTGAAGAAAGAAAGACATGAACATCTTGGATGACAACGGGGTGAGTACATTATCTGAAAATGTCTAAATCTGCTGTAATACTCACAACTGCCAAATTATGGACTTCTTCTTCTCTGGTAGAGGAGGACTCTCTCGGGACGCCCTGTGGAAGTGAAATGCACAAAGAGAAAATTAAGAAATCTTTTATTTATAAATGGCACAGTTAAAACCTGTTTATTGGTTAACCGTAAGTTACCTTACTACAGTATACAGCGTTGAAAACTGTAAATCTTTTAACACGGCATTATATATAATTTCACTGTAAAAAGTTTTTTTGTAACTAGAAAGTATAAATTAACATATAATTTATAGTTACACTTAATATAGTACTCAACAAGAAAATAAATGATTGTGTAATTTTATTCCAAAAACTTGAATGGAGAACTCTAAAAGGGCATTCCCAGAAGTCCCTGCATGATGCATCATATGTGTTTATTTTTTTATACACAGTACCAAAAAAAAAGTTTGGGGTTGGTAAGATCTTTAAATATTTCTGAAGTAAGTATCTTCCAAAGCTCACTAAAGCTGCATTTATTTGATCAAAATCATCAAAAAAGAAATAGTGTGAAACATCATTACAATGTAAAAAAACTATCAATTTTAAAATTTGATTTATTCCAGTGATGCAAAGCTGAATGTTCAACATCATTACTTCAGTCTTCAGTGTCACACGATCCTTCAGAAATCATTCTAATATGCTGAATTGGCATTCGGGAAACATTTCTTATAGTATTGTGTATGTCATCAGTTATGTACATTAGAGTGTTTTGTATCACTGTATATTAGATTACAATGCATCAATGCATTTTTATTCCCCTATTGACCAGGTTTTTATGAGTATTGATAAAGTTATTTAGATATACAAATCTCCAGGAAAAGTAAGTGTCTGAATCAGAGTTGAGATGCTTTATGTCTCTGGCTCTTTTCTTTTCTCCTCACCTGATCATCTCAGTCCAGCGCACAGCTTCCTGAAGCTCCATCAGTCTCTCCTTGTACTGGTTGCGCTCCATCAGCACTCGGGCCATCTCTACACGTGTGAACCGTCGTCTCTGTGTCATGGCGACATCGTCCTGCAGTGGAGATGAGTACTGCATCACAGAGCCACGCAGAACAGAGCGGCGCCACAAAACACAACAACAGAGAAGCGGAGGTTAGTGCATCAGGCCTTCAGCAGTTCACAGCATCAAATATGAGGTTACCGAAGCATTGTGAGAAGGTTAAAGGTTTACTGCACATAGCATTTTAATTAAAAACTGTTAATGCATAACAAAGCAAGACCTGCAGAAGTGATTGGTAATAACGGTTCTCATATCCAAACACTGACTGTGTTTACAATTTGATTTAATGTAATACTTTTGAAATCATACTTTAAAGGTTATAAATGGTTTTAATATTATTAGTAATATAAGACAAAACATTATGTGGTTATTTGACACTCTGTTCCAAAAACTAGTGAGCGTGATTTATTCACTGAGCTCATGACAGTGCATTCTGGGATTGTTTTCTCCATGGAGGATACTGTATCCACCTTATTTTTTGCTGTAAAATCGGGCAGGGCCATTTGTAAATTTTATGGGTCTGGCTTCTGGTCTCATCCGCGTCCAGCTATTTTTAGCTGTACAAAACAGTTCATTTTGCTGCTTGATATTGCAAATTGGTGTGTCTTACCATATTATTTTAATGTATTATCTTAATTATAAACACACTGGTTTGTAGTGCAAACAGTTTTACCGTTTACGACACTTCAATATTCTTCTCGTTATTTCTCTATAGCATAAATAAATCTTAATTTCTCTATAGCGAACTGGAAGTCTCGCCCATAGGCTTACTTCAGCATTGAAAAATGGGTGGATATACCATGCTGCTGCTGAACTGAGCTAAAACAAGGTGTTTTTGGAGAAAACATCCATCGGTAAGGCAGCTCACTACATTTTGGAGCAGAAAAACAAGTGTTTGAAATGAGACTGAAGTGTTTGACTTACATCCTCTACACCCTCATCTTTAGAGTCCTGAGATGCTCCTAAAGCTTCAGCTCTCAACCTTTAATCAAAAGGAGACATTCAGACTTTAATTAGATTGGAGTCACAGAGACATTTAGACTCACAGAGAGACTCTCAAAAAGATCATAACCCACTTCCAGACACACAGAATGTTTTTTTGCATTCCATTGTACTGCTTTTCTGTTGTCTATATAAACATTCACTAAATGGGCATGTTTGGCCATTGTGCTCAAGTCTCGCATATTTTCAGTGCCTCGCACATGACAAGGCATTTTAAAAGCTCAAATAAATAACAAACGTGTAAATAATAAAAAACGTGTCTCAAAGCCTTGCATTTTCTGCCCTTTTGACTGCCCACATCTCATGTTTTTTGCAATACTCAAAAACGCATTTTGCGTGAACGGTCCCTAACTGAGTGACTCATGCTAGTGGTAGTTCAAAACAAGGCTGTAAACAATTTTTCTTTTATTTTAAAATATGCACACAATCACAACAAAAGCCCTGTTTCTTGTCTCGCCTCATTTAATTACAAATACATAAATCACATAAATAATAAACAAGGACCGAGGCAGACCAGCCTAAAATGTAACTTATTCACCTTTTTTTATCCGTTTGTTTTGTAACACAGAAAATTACACTTCACGGAGTGCAGGAGAGCTGCATCAGTAATATCAAATATAAGGGAGGAGCGGTGACAGGGCAATTTGGCCATATCTCTTTAATGGGGGGGACTTGTCCCCCTCAGTGTCTATGATGTTTATAGCCTTGGATTAAAATGGTTTTTAAAGGGATAGTTCACCCAAAAACAAAAATTCTGTCATTAATTACTCACCCTCATGTCATTCCAAACCCGTAAGACCTTCATTCATCTTCAGAACACAAATTAACATTTTTTTGGATGAAATTTAAGAGCTTTCTGACCCTGCATAGACAGCAACACAACTGACACATTCAAGGTCCATAAAGGTAGTAAGGACATCATTAAAATAGTCCATGTGACATAAACCGTAATTTAATGAAAAGAATACTTTTTGTGCACAAAGAAAAAAAAAATAATGACTTCAATCAACAATTTCTACTCTGTCAATCTTCGACGTGCATTCACGAGAGCACTACGACACATGCTGACGTAGAACATCCATCTCTCTTAGTTCAACATCTGTATAATCTGGTTCAAATAAGTAAGGCTGGTCATCCTCTTTGTCAAAATATTCAGACACGTTTACATGTTTTATGTACGGTGTGACTGAATTATGTGTGATCTGACTGAAAACAAGGCGCAGTGCATCCGAGTTCTACATCAGAACGCTGGCGCCTCCATTAACAGCACCACACACATGCGTTGTGATACTCTTATGAATACATGTTGAAGACTGACACGCAAGAAAGGAAATTGTTGAATAAAGTCATTATTTTTGTTTTCTTTGTGTACATAAAGTATTCTCGTAGCTTCCTAAACTTAAGGTTGATTCACTGATGTCTTTACTCCCTTTCTGGGTCTTGAACATTGTAGTTGAACTGCTGTCTATGCAGGGTCAGAAAGCTCTCGGATTTCATCAAAAATATCTTAATATGTGTTCTCAAGATGAACGAAGGTCTTAAAGGTTTGGAACGACATGAGAGTGAACAATTAATGACAGAATTTCCATTTTTGAATGATCTATCCCTTTAAAGGGGTCATCGGATGCAAAGTTCACTTTTACATGTTGTTTGAACATTAATGTGTGTTGGCAGTGTATGTACAAATCTACCCTATAATGATAAAAATCCATGCAGTGGTTTTTAATTAATCTGTAGAAATAATATCCCCTTTTCAAATCGAGCCATCCAGCTTTACTCACAGCAGAAGTGAGTATAAGGGTTTTTTTAATAATCTTTGCGATCGCCTTTCCTAATAACATGCTAGTTAGCAAGTTTAGCGGCTAAACGCGGCTAAAGTAAACAGGCTCGTCACTCCACAGAGAGAGGAGAGGGGCGGGGCGAGCAGAGCTCATTAGCATTTAAAGCAACCTCGACCAGAACAGGATGAATTTTGCAGAGCTGATTCTGGCAAGGTAAAAAAGGTGTTGTTTTACACAACCATTGAGAATTCTTAAAGTATATTATAGACTTTTCATCAAGACCCTAAAGAATCATATGAACTTGTGGAAAATGGGCATCCAGTGACCTCTTTAAAATCTGTCAACAAATGTCAATGTTGTGACAGAAAAATTCAGTGGAAACAAACAGGCAAAAGTTCCAGACCTCTTTAGCTCTTCCTCCAGTTCTTTCACTTTCTGGTCCACTTTGGTCTTGGACTGTTTCACTGTTTCCAGCTCTTCCCGGAGAACTTCCTGTTCGCTCGACAGCTCATCTACTTTAGCAATCAGGTCATTCTTCACAATATTCAGGGCATTCCTACAGATGGCAAATGATTCCATTAGAACATGCAGGCGCGTATATACATGTACAAACGTATACACACATTCTGTCTTTCTTTCTCTCTTACTTGGTCTCCAGTAGTTGTTTGTTCTCTGTTAGTAGGTTTTCCACCTCTTTCCCCATACCTGAGGGATATACAGTGTTAGCAGGAGTAAAGACCACCATGAACTCTTTCCAAATCTCAGATAAACAAACTAAGGGACAGTTGATTCAAAACTACATCACGATTGTTTAAATTACACCACAATCACGAATAATTACAGTACATTTTATTACTTCAGTGAAATCTCCACTTTATTTTGGACACTAAACAATGACCTTTAAGGGTTTTATCCAAAGGGGTATAATCACAGTCTAACTTGATAAGTGGACTAGAGAACATCCAAACTGACTTGGTAATATGATTCATATGAGCCGTAAAGCCATGCATTCGAAAGCACAGCACTGAGCAGCTGAAGTTAATAGGATTAGAAGAGCAGAAGCACAGGAGAACATCTCACCAAAGCATAGCTACAAATACAGAAAGTATCACAATGTCCTACTAAAAATAACATGAGGGGAAAACAGGAGGCTATGAGCCTTACCAAAGAAATCATCCCGGACTGAAATAGAGAGGCGAGGAGGAAACGGAAGGAAAGTGGCGAGGAAGGAGGAGGCAGCCAAATGACAGGAGGGGTAAAGGTATGAATGTAAAGACAGAAGAGAAGATTAAAGGAAAAAAATAATGATGGAAGTGAAGAAGGATGGAATTAAAAAAAGATTAAGAGAAGAGAGAAAAACAAATGGACAGGTACATGTTAGATATTTATCATCACACACAAATAAGCACGCGCACACGCACACCTGATAATTCCTTTATAAAGCAAAATTAAAACAAATGATCAGCTGTCACTATTACATTAAAAAGTATTTTTTTAAATAATATTAGATCTTTAAATACATTACATTTTTGAGGGACTGCCTTTAACAATTAAAGACATGCACATACACATTCAAAGGTTTGGGGTTATGAAGATTTTTAATTTATTTATTTTTTTTAAATAACTCTCTTCTGCTCACCAAGGCTGCATTTATTTGATCAGAAATACAGTAAAATGTTAATATTGTTAAATATCATTGGCATTTAAAAGAACTGTTTTCTATTAGAATGTATTTATTTCTGTGATCCAAAGACAAATTTTCAGCATCTTTACTCCAGTCTTCAGTGTCACATGATTCTTCAGGAATCATTCTAATATGCTGATTTGATGCGCAAGAAACATTTCTTATTCTTCTTCATAAGTTTGTGGAAATCATGCTATATTTTTTCAGGGTTCTTTGATGAATAGAAAGTTGTCTCCACTGTAACTTTTGATCAATTAAAGTCCTTGATGAACAAAAGTATTACTTTAAAAAAAAAAGTTATATATATATAAAAAAAAAGAAAAAAAGTATTCATATATAAATATATATGGCCCCAAAGGTTTGAACAGTAATGTGTTTTAAGTGTTTTAAATATAATTTTTTTAATGTCATGTGTTTCTGAGGTACAGTTTAATGTGGTCTTTAAAGTAGTATGACTAATTGTGTTTCAGGTTGATGTTAAATCCATGCAGAGGTCATGAAGAGCAAAAAAAGAATGAGAACTAAAAAAATACCAACCAATCGGTGATCAGATACACACCTGAGAATTCCCCTAGGGGCGTGGCCGAGAGAAGCACACACAGGAAGGAAGCACAGAGAGGGGTCAAGGGTCAGTGAGTGAGACGGCCAATCAAAAGAAAGATCCACCTTCACACTGAGATAAACAAATCAACCGCTCTACCTTGATAATGAAACAAAACAAATCAGAAATCTGCCAACATAAATAACGGGAATCACTCAAATGAAACAACTCAGGATAACTTCTATCAGACTAAAATGTGCTTAGGGTGCAGGAGATACAGCCATGAAGCAAGCATGATATCCCAAGAGACCTTGCTTTGGGGATACATCCAGCAGTGTGGCTTCCTGACAAAAGGCATGCAGTTCAAAGTGCAGGGAAGAAAGGCCCTTAGCCACCATACGCTTAGCAATGGTACTTAAAATATAAACAGAAAATTAAAAATCACTGATCTTAAATCCAGGTTACATATAAACCAAGGTAACCTGCATTTATGAGAAACTGCACAGGTAGAATATTCAATAAAGGTTCATAATCGGAACTATGAAGCTTACCGAGAAGTTCCGCTCCCGCGTCCACATCACCGATGATGTCAGACTTGGCGTCTTTGATCTCATGGTACAGAGAGTCTGTGTTGATGCCGAATGCCTCGTTCACTATGCCCTGAGAAGGACTTCAAAGGAACAAGAATTTTCGTCATTATATCTGTGCCTTATTTCACTTCAAAGCTTAAATGTCTTTTGCTGAATTCTTTATATTTCACAAAGCTACTTTCTAAACAGCGTTTTTAATGATTCAGAACTTTAAACTTGATGGTTCTTTTGTGTGGACTGGCTATTTTGTACTTTTTTATTTTCTGCTTAATTGCGTGAATGATATGTACGGTATGTCTACCTGTTTCCTCCTCCGAAGATTCGAGGGTCCATGTCTAGCTCTGGTGTTGAGTCTATAATTTCCTGAAACTCTGACCATTCATCACTACTGCCCATACCTACACACACATGCAAATGAAAAAAGATAATCATTTTCTTGTAATAAAAAAATTTAACTTTTGCAATTAGTAGAAAGCACACAAAATGTTTCTTTTCTTAGAATGCAAGTGAATGGAGCGGTTTCCAGTAGTTGCCATTCAAAAGTTGGGATCAGTAAGATTTTTAATGTTTTTTAAATAAGTCTCTTAAGTCTTTACTATTACTTTGTTGCAATTTAACACATCCTTGCTCAATAAAAGTATTAATTTCTTTCAAACAAATAAATAAAGAAAAAAAATGTACTGACCCCAAACTTGGAACGGCAGTGTATATTGTTACAAAAGATTTCTATTTTGAATAAATGCTGTTCTTTTTAACATTTTATTCATCAAAGAATCCTGAAAAAAAGAATTGCAGGTTCCAAAAAACATTGTTTCCAACATTGATAATAAATCAGCATATTAGAATGATTTCTGAAGGATCATGTGACACTGAAAACTGGAGTAATGATGCTGAAAATTTTGCTTTGCATCACAGGAATAAATTCTATTTTAAATTATGTTAAAATAGAAAAACACTATTTTAAATTGCAATAATATTTTTTTTTCTGTATTTTTAATCAACTTTTTAATGGCAGTTTATATCAGCAAGGCTGATAAATCAGCCCATATCTAATATTTTTAATTACTAGCATCAGCTATATATTATAATATTCTTACATAACAAAATCAAGGAGAATATTTATTGCTTATCAAGTTATTATTATACTACTATTATATGAATTATTTTCACAATAACTATTTAAAATGAATTAACGGTAAACAATATCTAAAAATATTTATTTTGTTTTATGTAAATTACGTTATTTACTATCTTTAAATTTCCTTTAAAATATATATAGTACTGTTCAAAAGTTTGGAATCAGTAAGACTTAAAATACTTCTGTTCAGTAAGGATGCATTAAATTGACTGTGTAAAAGAGACTGTAAATATTTTAAATTGTTACAATTTAAATACTGTAAATACTGCATTTTTCTTCAAATAAATGTAGCCTTGGTGACCCTAAGAGACTTCTTTTAAAAACACTACAAAATCTTGCTAACCCTAAACTTTCAGGAAATATGTTAACATATATTGCTATACTAGTGAACATCAGCAGTGGCATCAGCCTTTAAAAAAATCTTTGTCGAATTGGTCGACCACTAGTTTTCTTTGTTCTTGGTCTCAGTTCTTCCTCTTTCTCACCAATGCTGACGTTCCTGGTTTCCTGAGAGACCTGCACTTCCATGTTTCTACTAAGACGCTTTGCATTCTTGCGGCCCCGCCCCCGGGACGTGTCGTACTCTCCCACCGATACCACCCCATCATTCAGAGGGGTAACTGTTGCCGAGGGAACAGACGAGGTGGGAGTGTTTGATTTGCTCCCTGTGCTGCTGGGCGTGGCTGCGACCGAGTCTGAATCTGAGCCATCCTCCTTAAAACAGAGACAACAACATATTACATACACATTTTGATCATTAACACACTCTGCTAAACTTCTAAACTAGCAAATTTGGTATTGCTTACTAGCCAGGCTTATATGCTACAAAAAGATATTGTCATAAAAATTCAAACATGTAAATAAACATTTAAAACATTTCTGTACCACCACATCCTTTAAATATCAAGCCATTTATCTTCAAAACAAAACATATAGAAGCTGAAATGGTAACAGATAAAAAAGCTTTTTCAGACAGCACTGAAACTCAAACTGCTTTATACTCATGTGACTTGAGTCATTTGGAAAACAGGAAGTGAAGAATCACGTTTTTTCTCTTCCTTCAAAGAACAGATGTATAGTTATGTGTGCACAGCTGACAGATGCTTCATGTAGTTGAGATTCAGTTCATTAAATCAGCTTATTTAAAACACATCTGTTCATTTCACATGGCTAAAATAAGACAGCGACGTCACAGGACAAGGCAGAGGATGGGCGGCCAAACCAAAATCAAGGGCCCTGCTGGTGTCCATCGGAAAACCACCCATGAACCTGATCTTGACAAAAGCAGGCGTAAGGGGGAGTGGCTGACAGAATGATGATTATCATGACTC
This sequence comes from Cirrhinus mrigala, assembly GCA_036247105.1. NCBI lineage: Eukaryota > Metazoa > Chordata > Actinopteri > Cypriniformes > Cyprinidae > Cirrhinus > Cirrhinus mrigala. The sequence goes on from CM070009.1 coordinate 25,144,018, forward strand.
CTCCCCTGACGCTTTGGGGCGGAGTCATATCTGTCACACCTGGTAGCCAGGGGCGTAGACAGGTCTGCTGATATCGCTGGAATGCCAGACATCTGTCGAAACCATTCTAGCCCCCCCAGGACCCCCACGTACCATGCCATCTCCGCCAGGAAACAAACTCAGCGATGGGGGGCGCTCTGTTTTACTGCAGAAATAGAAAGAGAGACAAGAAAGGTTAAATATTTTAAACTCTAAACCGACATTGGCACATAAAAATGAGCAAAAAAACTCAACGGACAGGGTGAGAACATATAAAGACACAAAACCACATAGGAGAAAGAGGTACAGGTTTTTCAGTCTCTGACTTCAAGACTGCTAAACTGGGTGTTTGGGTGGATGGTAGGTTGTTTTTTTTATTTTAAAGAAGTAAAATGGGAGATAAAAGGATTGCAGGGAGACTGGGGTTTGGGGAGCTGTCAGATATTGCGGGGCATTTTTACCTTTTCCTCCAGTTGGGTCGATGACTGCAGAGACACACACAGCGCCACACGCACAGAAAGAAAGAAACAAAAAGAAGGTGAACACACGCACACTCACAAACAGCCACACTATACTGACACAGGACATAACGTCACATTACATACAGCATACAGTACATAAAAAATAGATAGAAGCATGATAAAATTGCAAGCAAAACCTTAAAGGAGAAGTCCACTTCCAGAACAACAATTTACAAATAATTTACTCACCCTCTTGTCATCCAAGATGTTCATGTCTTTCTGTCTTCAGTCGTAAAGAAATTCTGGTTTTTGAGGAAAACATTTCAGGATTTTTCTCCATATAATGGACGTCACTGGTGCCCTGATTTTGAACTTCCAAAATGTAGTTTAAATGCAGCTTCAAAGGGCTCTAAACGATCCCAGCCGAGGAAGAAGGGTCGAAACGATCTGTCATTTTTTTTTTTTTTTTTTTAATTTGTATACTTTTTAAGCACAAAAATCTCGTGTAGCACAGGCTCTGGGATGCGCGTCCACGATGCTACGAATTAGTGATGGGTCGTTCTTGAATGATTCGTTCATTTTGAATCTTTAATGTGACTCGGGAAGAACGAGTCGTCTCGGGGAGTGATTCGTTCAGTCGCGCATGCGCAACATCCTATTAGGTTCGAGTCTTTGGGTTTTTCAAGTCGTTCGTTCATCTTATGGGGCTGTCACGTAATGCTGATTTTGCTAAAATGAACGAAATGACTCGAAAAAAGATTTGTTCATTTTGCTGAATGAGACTCAAAGGTCCGAGTCGGTAAAATGATCCAAACTTTCCGCCACTACTACGAATCACGTCTAGGTTCATCGTCTGTGTACTTCGGCTCAAAAAGGTAGAGTATGGTGGAAAACTCCATCTTATTTTCTCCTACAACTTCCGAATCATCCGACATCATTGTACCTTTTTGTTTGTAAACAGCGTTTGACTTACTTTCTTAGTATTTGTGCGTTCGCTTTGTAAACACTGGGTCTGTAGATCCGCCTACGTTCCGCCTGACCTTTCGACGTGATTCAATAGTATGTAGCGTCATGAACACACATCCCAGAGCCTGTGCTAAACGAGCTTTTGTGCTTAAAAAGTATACAAAGTTTTATTTTCCGAAAAAAATAACCGATCGTTTCACTAGACAAGACCCTTCTTCCTCGGCTGTGATCGTTCAGAGCCCTTTGAAGCCACATTTAAACTACATTTTGGAAGTTCAAATTCAGGGCACCAATGAAGTCCATTATATGGAGAAAAATCTGAAATGTTTTCCTCAAAAACCATAATTTCTTCACAACTAAAGACAGAAAGACATGAACATCTTGGATGACAAGGGGGTGAGTAAATTATTTGTGAATTGTTGTTCTGGAAGTGGACTTCTCCTTTAATTGTCGCAATTAGCAACCGTGTAACTGGATAACTTATTTCATAATGTGTTATTTTGTATTTCATTATAATAATGTATACATATACAAAATAGGGGGGGGGCGATATATCCAAAATCTTATATCATGATATGAGTAATTTTATTTATGTAACGATATATATCACAATATAGTTATTTTTGCTTTAAATAAGGTCTTTATGATATCAAATATTTTGAGAGCATAAAAACGTCATAATTCTTGTCACCAGGGTAAATATCACAAAAAGCTAACCTAAATTAAACTCAAGCTCACTGAAGACAAGCAAACAGTCAGCGATTTAAAAAAAGAGAAACTGATTACAAGCAATAAAACAAAAAAACTACAGTAGAACAAATAAATAAGAAATGCTAAATACATAAATTAATCAAATACATAAAAACTTCATATTCTTCACTGTGTAAGTTAAATATATATTTAGTGATTCAGTCAAGAGCAGTGAGAGATTTTCTCTCTTTTGTTGTTTGTTAAACATGAATGACAGACAGCAGGAATATTAGACTGCTGTCAGTTTAAGAGCTGCCTGGATCCAGTATACTGTTAAACATGTTTTCTTCTCAGCTGTTTGCCTTCACTTAATACCTAAATTACTGTGTTTACAAGGATATTTGCAAAGACTGGCATTTTGACACTTACACCTGTGTATTTAAACTTTCTAGGCCTATAAAGTGGCAAATATAACTTGGTTCAATACTCCCGTGCTCCATGAGCACCGCTTCAGAGTGTCTCTCAGACAGTGTGCGCATATAGCGAAATTAATTCTCTTTCACAGCTGATTGCGTTTCAGCTTAAAATCACTTTTTTTAAACAGAAATGCTTAAAAACACATGCAAATGTTACGATTTTGTGACCACGTAGCACAGCAACGTCACATGAGCATGTAACCACGATAGAGATGATAGTCCAAAATCTCTACCCGTTGACAAATTTCTACCAGTTAATTGTGTCCACTAGTATATCGCCCATCCCTAATACAAAAACAAAAATATTTCTTACATTCTGTGGATAAATGAGTAATCAGTGCAGCTGACTGTTATTCAGTTCTGACTTGTCAAGATTAAACTCCTAAAGCTATTTAAAATGTCTGTATCTTATGATTTCATAATTTAGTAACATTTAAAAAAATAATGTATACAGCAACTAGAGATGTAACAATATAAAAATCTCACAGTACGATAATATCTCAATATGAAGTCCACAATACAATATTTATTGCAATATTTAAAAAAAGTATGAAAACTGTAAAATTTTCTACATTTTAAATTTAAATTATTCTATGTAATGCAATTTGTGAGTTCAAAATTAAGAGCTCCAACCCATGTTCTTAACTAAGAAAAGTCAGAAAAAAGTCAGTGAATTGAAGCCTAACAAATTAGAATATAATAATAATAACAACCACAAGGTTATATTATTGTTATTCCTATGACAGTAATAGCCATATATTTTAAAACAACTACACTGTAAAATAAATGAATATTTCATAGGCAAATTATTTTTGCTTTACACCACAGTAGGGAAATTACAATACTTCTTTCCTAATTTCTACACTTGAAAGAGATATTTTTAATTTGGACTGCAGTAACGTTACCCATTTAAACCGCTAGCTCTTGGCAATTCATACTAATTCATATTAAGCTTTTATTTTGACGGAAACAACAGTAGAGCTTTTATTTTGAAGGAAAACACCAGCTACAGTAAAAACAGGCTTACAAAAATCTCACTACAAATCCACTGAAATGCTGTAATCATCTCCTGCGAAAATTAGGCATAACTGGCTGTTGCATTCCCAAACACGCGCTAAACTCTCAGCAAACCTATTGTTTCATATTGTCATATGACCACGATGATATAGAGACAGTTTTGCTATCGCAAAACCACCATATTCATAATACCGTTACATCCCTAACAGCAACTGAAAAAGACATGAGTTCTGACTCTGTCACAAATCCAAAATTCGAACCTGCAAGTATACCTAATTGGTTGAAATCAACTGGCTGTGTTTAAATGAAAAATGTGTGAAATGTGTGGAGATGTGTGTATAATTGAGTATGACTATAAGCCAGCCACAACTCTCTGACTAAGCAAGACATGACAAACTGTCACTGAGCATCATCACCCAGCGCCTAGCAACGCTGTCTCCAAGACAACTGTTTCAATAATGGGCCATTTTGTATTATCAAAATCCAAAGCATTCAATACATACATTTAAACTGCAATACACCGTGATAGCTGATTTTCCACAATTAGAGAATATGAGTTTCCAGTTCGAAATTCGAAATATTTAATTCTTTTCAGAACAAATCATAGGAATTCTTCCAACTGGTTACCAACAAAGCATGATATTTAATGGCGCCAAAGAAACATGCAAAATCACAAATGAATTCCAAATGCGCATTCCAAACTCTTCATGCAAATGAAGGCTCGGAATTGCTACATGAATGTTAATTATACAAGTTACTCACGCCCGTCCGCAGCCTGTAGATTCAGACTGGTTGCTGCCTGACTGTTGCATCTTTGAGCGCTCAATGTGTTCCACATATGTCTGTATCATCTGAGGAAAAAAATCAGTGTTAGTGTATATGCTGATATTTTGTATTTGTAACCTTTGAGTTATTGCTAATAGTGTCCCCACAACTAATGAACTTCCATTGCGTTTCCATCCATTTTCCATGCCAAAAATAAATGTATCACGATCGCAATCACAAAAAGCAATTTTTAGCAGCTAAAAATGTTTAAATAAAATAACCAGAAATAGTATAGGGACATTTCCATTAACTTTCATAATATTTTATACATTTCCAACTTTTCCTACAATTCCTACATTCTTTTTCATCCTTACTGACAAGTTTTCTATTACGGGAATCGTGTGTTAATTTGAGTTATGAATATGTGCTGGGGGGGTTTTACTGACCTCTGTATGGCGCTGGTGAAGGGCGTTATACTCTTTCTTCATGTCTGATTCTCGTTCTTCCAGACGAGAGACTACAGGAGACAAATGCAAATGCATAGTACAAGAAACTCAAATCTCTGTTTGTGCCAATGTGTGTGTAGGAACATATGTAGTTAAATGCACAGGCTCACTCTGGTCAGCATAGTTCTTGGTCTTCAGCTCGAGTTGTTTTGTTTGTAGCTCCAAAGTGTCCACCATGGACTGCAACTCCTTCTTATCTGCCTCCAAGGCATCTTCAAATTCAATGAACTTCTGTTAACACACAAACACACACACATTCACACAAGGTCAGATCCTTTATCTTACAGTCTGAATCAGGAGAAAATACAGTGGCCAAGAGAGCTCAACAGGCTGCAAATGAGAAAAACACATGCAATTAGAAAAAACACCAGCAAATTATAAAAAAAACTTGTCTTAATCAGTTTGCCAACACATGTGCTGCAAATACTCACAACACAACCAAATACAGACCACAAACAGAAATGTTTAACAAAATCGCAACTAGTGATAAACCTGGTTGTGACATGCCAGTGTCTGCTCTGAAAGGTGAGATTTTTGTTTATTCTCTGATCATATGTTTCTTTAGCTTTTCAGATATTATTAGAATAAATAAACTGATGGAACACACAATTACATTAACTATGAAAAGTTATGTAAGCTGACTCTTACTTTCACAACTTGTTGGTGTTCCCTTCAAACATATTGATTGTGATCTGTGTTACTTGCAATGCTGTGTTGAGTATTTGCAGTGCATTTCTGTATTTGCTTGCATTGTGAGTATTTGCAGCATGTTTCTGTATTTGGTTGTTTATGAGTATTTGCAGCACATTTCTGTATTTGGTTGCATTGCGAGTATTTGCAGTGCATTTCTGTATTATCTGGTTGTGCTATGAGTATGCAGCGCATTTGGTTGTGTTATGAGTATTTGCAGTGCATTTCTGTATTAACTGGTTGTGTTATGAGTATTTGCAGCACGTTTCTGTATTTGGTTGTGATGTAAGTATTTGTAGCATGTGTTGTCAGACTGATGAAGATGTTTTCGTTTTGCTGGTGTTTTTTTATTTGCATGGCCACCATATGAAAGCCTGAATTGGATGGAACAATGGATGAATAGACAGACAGATAGACAGATGATAGATAGATGTGATCTCTGAGATATAACACTGCAGAGAGAGAGAGAGTGTGTGTGTGTGTGTGTGTGTGTGTGTGTGTGTGTGTGTGTGTGTGTATGTATAACTGAACTGACTTTCAGTGCAAAATTATCTATAACCACATTATGAAGCAGAACAGCACACGGTCAAAAAGCATTTTTGAGAAGGGATTGTTCTTCGAATACAATACAGTCACATTTACACACACAGTTACCCGGGTACATTACACACACACACACACATACTCCAAGTGCAGTGTGTGGTGACTTTGAGCTGCAAGGATTTAAGTGGAACACAATAGGCTCTTTCTGCAGTGCAGCCCAGCCACAAACAGCCTCCTGGAATTCAGTAATCCCAGTACTGCAAAGAGAGGGAAAAACCAAATGCACTCTATCTGACACTATACATTTCAAATCTCTCTTCAGTGAACACATCACACTAGGCCGATCATGTCATTCTAATGAGTGTTTTGACTTATAAAGTCATTTCTAGAGTACTACATACACCCCATATCAAAACCATGTCTACATATGGGATTACAGAGGCATTAAATGTTGCGTAATCCTTTTCATAATGTAATTCCAGAATGCTAATTTGAGTTCTTGCTATACCTTGATATAACAGTAACCTTCTTTCAGTACTGCAGTTTAATCTCAAATGGCCATTAAAGGTGATGTGTTTATTTTCTGCATCACTAGCTACACTGAATTGAATAATCTCTCTGTCTGCATCTGGTTGGCCAGACAAATGGTTGCCCAAAATTTGCAGCATTGGATGAGATTATATTACTGTGTCAGGCTGGTTGGGATGCCCAAAAAATGAATGTGCAGTCTCACAGTGTTTACACTTGTCTCTGCAAATTAAGCAGGGATATAAGATTTTAATATTGAATATAATTACACATGACAAGCTGGAGTAGAGCCAAGTGCACCTGTTATGCCACCATACATCAGAAAGATTCTAAATGAAAGATTTTAGAATGCAAGTTCATCAGAAAGATTCCAAACTTCAAGTTCACTGCAATGATGTTTAATTAGAGTAATCAGACACTGACTTCTCCCTCAAGGATCGATAATTGTATTATATCAAGCTGTTTGACATTCAGAATGTGTTCATACATGGATGAGTCCATATGAGAGGAAGACAGTGAGAAATAGTAGAGGTGGATGTTCTTACTGCGGCCATTATAGTCTACTGCCATAATCCCACAGGATGCGAAACTGGAGAATGCTGTTTACTCCCTCTCTCTCTCCCTCCATCCCTCACTATCTCACTCGCTCTGTGCTCTCTGTCTGTCTCATAACATGAGAATCGGGTTACAGCGGCAGCCAGCCTCCTTCTATGAGAAAATTGATTACCCATAATCACCCTCCCTGCCCATCATCCTCCCACTTTTGTCCTCTGCACCCCAAGCACATAAGTCTTCACATTGCTGCAATAAAACATAAATCACCTATCCCAGACACTTTGCTGTTTTATTTTATTAATTGTATTGTTTTGAACCATAGCCTATTTCTTTCTGCAGTAGAAACAATTACGTAAATGCACAATAGATTTGAGTGAAATGTTTATTATAGAGTAAATATTGTCTATATATAAAAAGTGCATTACTTAAAAATGCAGCCTCTTTCGAACAGAAATGGTAAAATAAATAAATAAATAAATAAAATAAAGAACATTTTTGAAAAAATAATGAAGAAAACTATATTTAAAATAAGCAATACATCTAGAAGAAAAACAAATAGACTATTGGCTTTCATGTTAAAATTCCAAGACAAAATGGAAGTAATGGAAGTAATCAAGTAATTGCATCACTGCAGTTTCTGCATTTCGTAAGCACATGTTCCTTCTCTGTAAGATCTACGATACTGAAAAACAGCCTGAATTTTCTCTTTTTTGTACTTTCTTTCTGTGGTCTTATACAATAATCTTGCTCAGTTCTGACAGATCTATCATCACTCACTCTCCATTACATATTCACACAATAAATCTTTACAATTACCACAATAACTTAAAGAGGAAGCACACTCACATTTTGATTACGTGTTATTTACGCCGTCTAAACTGCTATAAAGCTTAACACAACAAGAATCCCAATAATGTTACGGCCGTGCAGTCGATAATATAGTTACGTTTGGAAAATGTTTTGGCAATGTTAGCATGTAGTGATGATGCATGTGGAGGGTCATAAAGGGCATCTGTTCCCTGTAGCTGTAGCAGTGCCTGTGCTGATGCCCAAAATAATGAGAGTGTTTGTCTGTGTATGATTTATGTACAAACATGTACGAGATAACCTTTTGTAGGAGATTTAGAGATTTGTTTCCAGCAAGTATAGGCTGAGCAACACATACAATTTATTGTTATGGGACAAAGCAGAGGGGTTCATGGTACAACTATAGTGCTTACGACTGGACTGTTGGCTTAAGTTTCTCAAGTGGACATCCGAGGGTCAAGAACAATAAACTGACCAAGTCAAACACCAACAGATGTTTACAATATGAGTTTCTGTGTGTAAGTAAAGCAAGAAGGTAGTATTTCATACTAATGGATACAGACAGAAGCTTTAACCCTATAAATCCTACAGCATCATATTTGCTACATGAATTTATAAAGCATCTAAATGATCAACATGATCAAAAGTGCTGAAAACCTGTTGCACACAATCTACTACATTCCTTCTGTTGTCTAATTGACAGTTTATACTTTTTTAATAAGTAAAAGGCCTTTTAGTATGATTCTAAAAACATTACCCTTCATGTTGTGGTACACATGGTTTTGCTGTGAAATATTTAATGATAATAATTAATAAAAAAGTAAACGTGAGAATATCTTTTATATTGTTAGTAATATTTCAAGATGAATGCTAACTGGCCTGGAGCAACTTCGGTTTACTTATGATTTTTTGAAGGGATAGTTTACCCAAAAATTAAAATTCTGTAATTAATTATTCACCCTCATGTGTTCCAGACCTTGATTTTTGATGAAATTCAAGAGCTTTCTGACCCTGCATAGACTTTCTCAACTCAACTGACATGTTCAAAACCCAGAAAGGTAGTAAGGACATCTTTAAAGGGGTCATCGGATGCAAAGTTCACTTTTACATGTTGTTTGAACATTAATGTGTGTTGTCAGTGTATGTACAAATCACCCTGTAATGATAAAAATCCATGCAGTGGTTTTTAATTAATCTGTAAAAATAATATCCCCTTTTTCAAATCGAGTCGTTCTCAGATGCCTGTCGTTGTGGCGTCACACCCACAGAGGCCGCTCCCACAATAGTTGATTGACATGAACGTCTTACCCCAGACCCAATCGGCTGTAACAGTCCGACCTCCACTGTTTCGTTGCCAAAGCAGTGATGTAAGTTAGACAAGAATATCTCCAATTGAGCAATTGAGGTGTTGTGTTGCTGGATGTAATAATGAACATAGTGGTCGTCATTTACTCCTGACATCTGAGCCGCTGAAGATGCAGTGGATTATGTTTGTTTGTGAAGGGAATGCACCTCCCGATCTACATAAATGCTACATATGTTTGCGCAAATCATTCGTGATCCAGCTTCACTTACAGCAGAAGTGAGTATAAGGTTTTTTCTATGGATCTCTGCAATCACCTTTCCTAATAACGTGCTAGTTAGCAAGTTTCGCGGCTAAACGCTCTAAATGTGGCTGAAGTAAACAGGCTCGTCACTCCACAGAGAGAAGAGAGGGGCGGGGCAAGCAGAGCTCATTAGCATTTAAAGGAGCAATCCATCAGAATGGGTTGATTTTTGCGGAGCTCATTTTGACACGGTAAAAAGGGTGTTGTTTTACACTACCATTGAGAATTTTTAACCAAAGTATATTCTGGACTTTTCATTAAGACCCTAAAGAAACTTGTGGAAAATGGGCATCCGATGACCCCTTTAAAATCAGTGGTTCAACCTTATATTAATGAAGCTACAAGAAGAATTGTTGAATATAGTTTTTTTTGCACAACAAAAAGTATCCTTGTAGCTTAAAAAAATTACGGTTGAACCACTGATGTCACATGAACTTATTTGTCGATGTTCTTGGTACCTTTCTGGACCATGAACGTGGTAGTCTCAGTTGCTGTCTACGCAGGGTCAGAAAGCTCTCGGATTTCATCAAAAATATCTTAATTTGTGTTCTGAAGATAAATGATAGTCTTACAGGTTTGGAACGATACGAGGGAAGAGTAATTAATGACAGAATTTTTAATTTTAGGGGAACTATCCCTTTAAGAATATCATGTTAAAATGTAAGTATCAAATATGATACAACAGGCTGCTAAGGAACATTTACTTGTACATCTGTCAATCATCATTGTGTTGTACTGCATTATGTTAGGCGCCCAACAATTAAACCTACAGAGCTTTGAGCATAAAACTACACATTTGAATATCATCCTACAAAGTCATATTATTGGGAGATATAGAGTTACAACTGATATTTATATACATTTTATGTAAATAGTCTGTTATACTGTCATAAAAAAAAATCAAGCTATCAGAATTTCATCTTACTTTTTGGCCACATAAATACCAAAACAGCAAATTGCCTTTTATCTCAGCTTTGAATAAAATTGATCTGTTTATGAGTGAGCTCCATATCCTCACTGCTAAATTGGCTATTAAACCCTGAGGTATTGAATATGTTACAAAACATAAAACACATGCAAACTATTTTGCTTTTTAGACTTTTTTTTAATTATTTTTTTTAGATTTTTAGTTTCTTTAGATTGTTTTGACTATTATTTCATATGCCGGGCTTCACAGGGTTAAAGAGCCAGTGTCAGTGTTTACAGGGCCCTTGTAAATGTTTACAGACCCAGTTATGATCAAATAATAAAACCCTCTTGTGTGAAGAGGAGGTTGTATTAAGAGAAAGGCAGGATGTGTGATGGGATTATAATATTGTTATTAGAATTTACCTCCTCCGCCTGTTTGCGCAGCGCTTTCTCCCGTTCATACTGCGTGATGAGTTGCTCGTTGTCCTCCTTGAGAAGTTCCAGCTCCACCTCATGCTCCTGGTTCTCCGTTAAAACCGAGTCGAGGTTCTCCAGAACATTCACCACCAGCGGCATCAGCTCCTTCACCACCTCCTCATCGTAGCTCTTGATGAGGCGCTCGAACTCCCGGTAAATGCTGCTGGCGAGGCCCGACACCCGCTCTGACATGACAGACACGGCCCCATAATCGTCCTGGTACACCACCTCGTCCAGCTCCATCATCTTGGCGGCGTTTGATCGAAACTCGTTATTAGAGAAAGAATAAATAATACACCGGCGACACGAATCGAAATGGCGAAATGGCTTCTATGAATTCATGACAATGTCATCAGGTGCACATGATGCCACTTCGCTCCACGGCCCGATTTCACCAGCAGCAGCCGGATTTCGGGACGTACGGCTGTTTAATATTCAATATTTGTTGATCAGACGGAGCGCTCTCGAGGGGACGAGCCCTCTTCCCCGCCCGTGCTCCTGCGCCACAGTGTCGGCAGCTCGATCACACGCGCCTCGCCGCTACTCGATGGTTCTCCGGTTGCGTCCGTCTCATCGCTGCACTGGAGCGAAATCCATCGCATCACATCACGCCCAACGAGCGTCTGACTGACGATGCACCTGCCTCTCAACAGCCGCAGCTCGCCAGCCCAGCCATTACCGAAAAATCAATGGAGGAAAAAAACGAGTATAAATAAATAAATAAATACGGGAATAAATAGCTACCGTGCGCTTTGCCTATGTGCTCTTGTTGTCACTGATCGGATTTTGCGTTATAGCGTTATGTTAGACCGATCATTTATGGCATTACAGATCAATCCGGTGGTTGACAGGGCGGCGGGGGTTCGTGATGCTGTTTCCGTCGGTGACTCTCGCAGGCTGATGATGGAGGGGCCAGCTGACGTCACAGCGCCTGCATGGAGCAGGCCAGGATAATGATGTCTCATCGCTGCTGTGCTCCCACAACCATTAACGACATCAGTTATGTTATTGTTATGTTTAATGTATTCTATGCCGTAAATAAGTATTAAACGCAAACAGTGGCGCCTTGATCCTTAATCCTTCTTTGACTTAAGAAATTTTTAATATGTTTTTTTTTCTACACTCTGTGTAAACAGAAGCTGTTAATTTAGGTGCCCAGGGAATCACAAATTTGAGGTCACTTTCCCAGATAATCGGTTTAAGGCATCACAAAAGTAATTTTTTTGAGCCGACCGCAAAAGTTCTTGCCAAACCCATCACAGATTGCATCATGTTGCTCTCTAGCCCCCACGCGACTTCAAATGGGATTGCGATTAACGCAATTGCCAATGTGGCACGGTCTGCAGCAGTTTATTGAAAAGGAAGGCTACATTTTATTAAATTCCTGTGACATTTTTTTAACAAACTTTTGTCATTTGCATCTCTGTATTGACCTGACCTCTGATTCTTGAACGAAACTCATGAGACTGTCACAATATATCAATACATCACGTAAAATAAAAATTAGTGTTTTTTAAGAGAAACATTTCTCTCTTGAAGGGGTCATCGGACGCTAAATGCACTTTTACATGTTGTTTGAACATTAATGTGTGTTGGCAGTGTATGTACAAATCTACGCTATAATGATAAAAATCCATGCAGTGGTTTTTAATTAATCTGTAAAAATAATATTCCCTTTTTCAAATCAAGCCGTTCTCAGATGCCTGTCGTTGTGGGGTCACTCCCACAGAGGCCGCTCCCACCACAGTTGATTGACATGAACGTCTTACCTCAGATCAGCTGTAACAGTCCGCCCTCTTTGTTTCGATGCCGGAGCAGGGATGTAAGTTAAGACAAGAATATCTACGATTAAGCGATTGAGGTGTTGTGTTGCTGGACGTAATAATGAACACAGTGGTCGTCATTTACTCCCGACATCTGAGCCGCTGAAGGTACAGTAGATTATGTTTGTTTGTGAAGGGAATGCGCCTCCTGATCTACATATATCCATCTGTGTTCGCGCGAATCATTCGTGATCCAGCTTCACTTACAGCAGAAGTGAGTATAAGGGTTTTTTTATGAATCTTTGCAAACGTCTTTCCTAATAATATGCTTGTTAACAAGTTTAGCGGCTAAACGTGGCTAAAGTAAACAGTCTCGTCACACCACAGAGAGAAGAAAGGGGCGGGGTGAGCAGAGCTCATTTGCATTTAAAGCAGCCTCGACCAGAATGAGATGATTTTTTCAGAGCTCATTTTGACAAGGTAAAAAGGGTTTTGTTTTACACTACCATTAATAATTTTTAACCAAAGTATATTATAGACATTTCATTAAGACCCTAAAAAATCATATCAACTTGTGGAAAATGGGCATCCGATGACTCCTTTAACAAAATTTACAGGGAAATGGTATATATTTAACCCTCTGGTGGTCTTCGGTCATTTTAGACTGAAAACTATTTTATTTTATAGGAATCCTACAGAACTTGGTATACAATTATACAGTGCCTTGTGAAAGTATTCAAACCCCTTCATGGCATTTTTTATGTTTCAGTCTTATGTTAAACTGCTATAAATAGCTTTTTTCACATCAATCTATACTCCATACACCATAATGACAAAGTAAAAAATTGATTTGTGACAACTTTAAAAATGTATTAAAAATAAAACACTAAAATAAGTACATTGCATTAGTATTCATACTCTTAATGCGGTACTTAGTTGAAGTACTTTTACAGCCTTTTTTTTTTTTTTTGGGTATGATGCGACAAGTTTTGCACATCTGCATTTGGCAGTTCTCTGGCATTCTTCTCCTTGCCTCTTTACCTCTCAAGCACCGTCAGCTTAAATGGGGGCTGGCAGACATTTTCAGGTTTCTCCAGAAATGTTAATTGAGTTCAAGCCCAGGCTCTGGCTGGGCCACACAAGGACATTCACAAAGCTGTCTATAAGCCACTCTTGTTTAGGGTTATTGTCCTGTCGTAAGGTGAATCTTTTGCCCGGTCCGAGGTTCTGAATGCTCTGGACTGGGTTTTCATTAAGTTTATCTCTATATTTTGCTGTGTTGAGCTTTCCTTCTACTCTGACGAGTCCTTCAGTCCCTGCCGCTGAAAAAGAGCAGAAAAACAGCCCAGGTTTTTGGCACATGTAAATATTGTCACATTTTTACTTAAATAATAATAATAATAATAATAAACGGGATTGAGGATTGAGTTTGGCCACACCACCATAAAGCCCAGATCAGTGGAGTGTGGCAGTGATGTTTGTCCTTCTGTAAGTTTCTCCCATCTACATATACGACAGAGTTTCCCATACACCCCCCACCCCAGATCAAGTCATTTAAGGTTACCCTTTCTATAGAACAAGTCCATACCTTGTTCTTTTATTAAACAAACTGAATAGCTTTATGTTACTAATCTTATTTACACGACGCCATGTAATTTCTGTCTCTACATGGATTGATTTTATACAACAGTTCAATAAACAAGCAGTTAATATTAAGAGACTTACGTTTTATACAGCATGTTTCCTCTTTTTGCTCAATTTCGCTAACAAAAATCATTCCAAACACAGCCACAGCATTGTTTTACTCTCTGAACAACGTGACAGTGTTTCGTTCACGAATGAATCAACCGTTTAAATGATTCGGTTCAATCGCAATGACTCACTTAACAGTGACTTGCTGCCACCTACTGGCGGTTTTAATTTCATACTTAAAGTAGCCTTTCTTTTCATTTTTAATTAATTTCAAATATGTTTAAAATATCTAAACAGTATTTATTACCAGCATTTGTAACTGCAGGTTAAAGCATTCCATGTACCTCTGAGATGCATTAAACAGTGTGTAAATACATCTAAATGCTACTTCTGATGCAGCTTCTGTGTTTCCTCTGCACTCCAAAGATGAATTTTGTTGATACTGATTTCATTTGCTTGGTAACAGCACAAATGTCTTAATATTGTAACTGACTGGTTAAATGCAAGAATTTGACTTAAAAGATGAAAAAATCAATTTAAACTTACTGAAAAAGATGAATTCCTATCCCTGCAAATTCAGGAGTCAGCTGTCCATGGTAGTCCTTAAGATACTAGCAGCACAATAACACACTGAGCAAAATATTGTGTAATTATCGTTAACAATAAAACTTCTTCCATCATGGATAATGGACGCAACATGCTTCTGTGAACCTTCAATGCAGCTGAATTTTTTTTCTGACCTCTTCCCCAGATGTGTGGCTTGACACAAGCCTGTTTCTGAGCTCTGCAGGCAGTTCTTTTGACCTCAGGGCTTGGTTTTTGCTCTGATATGCATTTTTAGCTGTTAGACATTTTCTGAGAGGTGTGTGCCTTTCAGAATCATACTCATTAAAATGAATTTGCCACTTTTGTCACTATAAGTGTTTTAATATCTACAAGCAATATGAAAGCTCCTGAGCTAAATTTCAAATGTCCCAGAAAAAGGTATGCATACTTATGCAATGGAAACATTTCAGTTTTTATATCTAATAGATCTGCAATAAAGTTGTTACAAACATGTTTTTTACTTTGTCATTATGGTATATGGAATGTAAATTAATTGGGGGGGGGGGGGGGGGGGGGGGAGAAAGCAGTTTAAACCATAAGGCTGCAACATAACAAAACATGAAAAAGTCACTCAAGACTCAAGATATTTTTATCTTATATCTTTCTAATATTTGATATATAAATAAATTGCACTTAATTCAGAGGTAAATATTGCCTTGTACCATGAAATCCATTAAATTACATTAAAGAACAAATAATAATCAAATAAAAGAGGATCCCAAGTGTAACCCATTAAATGAGGAATACCAGAGGGTTTAAAAAAAAAAAAAAAATTACACCTTTTAAGGCTACACATACTAGAAAATCAGGCAATATCAAAATCAGCCTCCATCCTGAAGCTCCTCTTTCCAAATTTAACATGTTATCAAGTAAGTAGGCCTAAAAATATCCCTATATATTTCTAAACATTTTACATGCCAGGTATAAAGTAATTTTGTATCTGACAGTGATTACATACTGTAAAAAATTAAACCAAGACCTTGCACAAAAACATGAAACCAAATTAATTCAGTGTTACATAAACCAATTAAGTTGCAATTATGTAGTCTGTTTTGTACTCAAGAATCACTGACACCTCCTACTTTGAACAACATTGACCTAACTGAAAAATTCAACAAGCACATGAACACAAGTACCTTTTCAGATGATGATTTATGTTAGTTTATTTCAAGCAACATGGTAAAACATCCTTTTGTCATGGAAAAAAAAAAAGCAATACAAAACAGCATACAAATGAACAATACAGATGTGTATTGTATGAAACAGGCCTCTCTGACATCATTGCAGATAGTCACATTGCCAAGCAACCACTGAAGTATTTTGGGCAGGGATGGCACTAGTAATGTGGGAAATGCCCACACACACACACACACACACACACACACACACACACACACAGACGAGTCATATCTGACCTTCCACCTGCCACGTAAATAATAAAGCAGATGGCTAATGGGAGGAACGGCCAAATTCAACAGAAGTGGAGGAATCAATGACGCAGCAACTCTTTTCAAGTACAGAATCAGGCATATCAGACAATTCTCTGAGTTTTTGGGTTACATTCAAATGCATGTATGGACATTATATAGAGTGATACGCTAAAGATGGCTGATTGTACATACTTGATTTATTGTCATACATGTGTGCTTTGGCGATCATCAGTCACAAAAACTGTGCATTTTGGTTTTGGCTTCTAAACTACTACTTTTACAATTTGCTTTGTGCCAAAAAAAGCATAAACATAGTAAAAAATGAGAAACGAAGTCACCTTATTGCACAAAAGAAATTGCCATCAGAACACATTCACTGGGTTTCAAAGGAAGATCTAAATACGCCGATACTGAAGAGCTTGCTTAACAACAGTGGTACCAGTTGAACACTGCATAGACTGTGCTGAGTTTCATGAGGCAAACTTGTATTTAACACATTAGCAAATTGAGAGAACAATCATATAGAGAAACAACCGTCAACGCACACCATTTGAAATGAAACATAACCATTCGGTTTTTGAAGCGACAGTGATTCTAATTTGATGAAAAAGAAGAGGGAAAGTGAGGAATGAATCAGAAAGTGCAGAAGCAAAAAAGGAATGAAGAGTGACAGACTAAAGGGGAAAAAAAAAAAAAAAAAAAAAAAAGATAATGAGAAAGGATTGGTTTAGTACAGGATAAAAGCAGATGAAAGAAAGGAAGTGACAATAATGCAATGGCTAATAGAAAACCACACTGGACTTTCCACCTGGTGGGTTGAGCACTTTGTTGTGAGAGCGAGGGCGGGGTCCGAGGCGTGGCTCGTGGTCCTTTTCTGTTGGTTGCTGTGTGGCTGGCTCAGAATTCTGATTGGCTGCTGGTGCAGGGGCTGCTGGCTCTTTTTCAGGTGTTGGTTGAGGAGTCACTGGCTCCGCCTTCACTTTCTCCACTACAGTCTCTTGCTTAGGCACTGGGGCTGCGACAGAGAAAAACGGTGGGAAAGGGAACTGCCTACCAACAATAAAGTCCGAGGAGAAACAAACTGGGGCATGAAGAACAAATGAGTAATATTGGGTAAATAACAGGTTTTCTTTACCTGGTGGATCCGGAGTAGCAGGTACACCCACACTTAAATTGTCCTGCAGAGAATAAAAGGCCATTAGTTTTTAAATAGTCAGATATTTTCAGATTTGTACAGTTTTGCTGGAAGCATAATGAAAATGATTAAAAATGATTGTGTTGAGTCACATACACTCCCATTCAAAAGTTTAGGGTTGGTACAAGAACGCTCATTTATTTGATCAGAGTTTTAAAGTGCCCCTATTATGCCATTTCCAATATTGCCTTTCATGCAGTGTGTAAACGTAAACGATCTGCAAAGTTGTAAAGCCAAAAGAGCACGATAAATAAAGTTACTGTCTCCCAAAATAAAGAATCGAATCTGTACAGCCTAAATGAGTCGTTAGTAATTCAAATCAAAAACACATTTGCATAATGCCTGGTTATGTTCTACGTTGGCCGGCCGCTTGACCCCCAACTTGACCCATCCTCAAACACGTCACTTTACTACTGACAGCTTCTCTAATCTCAGAGAGTTTAACAGCGAATTTACAAAACACTTGCTTTTGAAAGATGGCCCAGTACCCAGCTCACTCTACTGAATTACAACCTGCAAGTATGATAAATAATACAGGGTGGGCCATTTATATGGATACACCTTAATAAAATGGGAATGGTTGGTGATATTAACGTCCTGTTTGTGGCACATTATAAACGGTCAGAAACTTGTAAATAACTCATGAAAGAATAAAGTTACGTTAAAACCAAGCACACCATTGTTTTTCTTGTGAAATTCCCAATAAGTTTGATGTGTGATGTATCCATATAAATGGCCCACCCTGTAGATGTTTATATTTTCTATCAAGCATTGAAAATACGGAACTATGACAGCGGGTGCATAATTTCTGACATGTGCTAAACGCAGTAGACAAATCACAACAGACTGAGCCATCTGACCAATCAGAGCAGAGTAGGCTCACGGAAAGGAAGGGTTTAGAGAGACTGAATCTTTGAACCGCTTTGAATGTATCGTTTGAGAATAGTTAAAAAAATTAGGTGATATTAAAAGCATATTTTGAGAAAAAGGCTGTTTTTGACCTTGAATGCATGTAAACCTATTGCAGGAGTCTCCTAAAACAATATCAGGAAACTTAAAAATGGCATAATTGAGTCACAATAATTGTGAAATATTACAATTTTAAATATCTTTCTATTAAATATGTAATTTATCGCTCTGATTGCAAAACTGAATTTTCAGCATCATTACTCTAGTCTTCAGTGTCACATGATCCTTCAGAAATCATTCTAATATGCTGATTTGCCGCTCCAGAAAAAAAAAAAAAAAAAAAAATTATATATATATATATATATATATATATAATATATATATATATATATATATATATGGGTTTGTCTACCTTTGGTTTGTTGGGATGTTGACTTTTCACAGAAGGTGGGGTTGACTCTGCACCCCCAAAGATGTTACTGGATGCTCCACCAGGGGTAACTGACTTGCTCTGAGTTGAAGGAGCCTCTGGTCCCCCAAATATCCCACTGCTCTTTCCGCCTGAGACAATAAGAGACACTTAAATGAGAGTTTACTGAGATACAGTGTCGTGGAGCAAGCAATGGTCTTCTCAATGAAGTTAAGAAGCAGAGTTTCATTTTTTTGATCTTTTTAAACCAAAAATGGGTAATGTTTATTATCATTTTTATTGCATTATATTTTTAATATACAGCTCTAAGAGACCACTCCAGATTTTTCTTAAATCAGCATGATCCCAACATCCTTAAAATTTCAAAGCCAGTGGTTCATAAGAACAAAGTCAAGCTGCAGACATTGGGGACAACAAAGCTACAGACAGCAGAGGGCGAAAACAACTCTCCACTGCCCGGGATGACCGCCAACTCATTCGAATATCACTCAACAACCGTAGGATGACATCAAGTGACCTACAAAAAGAATGGCAAACGGCAGCTGGAGTAAAATGCACAGTGAGGATGGTTCGAAACAGGCTCCAAGCGGCAGGGCTGAAGCAAAGCTAGAAAAAAAAAAAAGCCCTTTGTCAATGAGAAGCAAAGAAGAATTTTTGCGCCAGGAGTGACAAAGTCACCCAACAGCAATGTGAAAGACTGTTGGAGAGAGTCTCCAGAGATGCCAAGACACACGAAAGCTTTGATTGAAATTCACGGCTATTCCACCAAATATTGTTTTCTGAACTCTTCTGAAGTTAAAACATTAGTATTGCGTTTAAAAATGAATAATGAAATTATTTTCTTTGCATTATTTGAGGTTTGAAAACATTACAACACTTTTTTAAAAAATAGTTAGACCAGTTGTCATTTTCTCTAAATGACAATGTTTACTTAAAAAAATTTGAGAGAAAAAAAAAGTAAAAGTAAGTTTATCCACCTTTTCCTTCAATGCATAAGTCTGTGGTTGAGACTTCCAGTTTATTATCTGCTATAGGGAAATAACAAGATAAAATATCAACATGCAGTAAACGGTAAAACTGTTCGCAAACCAATATAAAATATAAATAAAAAAAACATAAAACCACAATATAAAAACCATACATTAATATAATACATTAAATACATAATACATTAAAATAATATGGTAAGACAACAATTTGCAATATCAAGCAGCAAAACGAGCCATTTTGTATAGCTAAAAATAGCTGGACACGGAAAAGACCAAAAGCCAAACCCATAAAATTTACAAATGGCCACGCCTATTCTCACAGGAAGAAAAAGGTGGACAGAATGAACCAAAAATGTTCATTTTACACAAACACATAGGACTACCTGTAAATAGTAAAAACAGAGGAACTGATTATTTTGCAGCAATCTCAATTTCTTCCAGAGCTGTGTATAGTAATGAAACGTGTGCTTGTGTGTGTGTGTCTGTCTGTATAGTTCTATTGCTTATTTCAGTTTAGTTTTATTATAGCACATCAAGTTTTTCTGATTTTATTTCAGTTAAATATTATATTATATATATATTTCTTTATATATATATTTTTTATTATTATATTATATTATATATATATATATTTTTCTTTTCTTTTCCTTTTATGATTTTAGTTTTAGTAGTAACAAAAGTTACAAAAATACAATTTACATAAATACAATAAAATAAAAAACAAACAAAAACAAAAATACATCAGTCAGGTAAGATTAAGATACAAGATGTTTTACATTTGCATGTGATAAAATAAACCAAAAAAATAAAATAAATAAATAAATTAAAAATTCAAAAACCTTAAATCTTAATAAACAAGTTCTTAAGAAAGCTTGGTTTTAGTTTCACACAACAATAATAACCCTTCTTTGCAGGGCTATCTGGTCATTTCTAAAACCATAGTAATGACACCACAGTTTCTTCCTGGCCAATTATAAAACACCATGTATGTCAGCAAAAGAAAAAAAAAAAAAGAGTCTTTCTTAACACCTGCTCCCTCAGGGCAAAGCATGTGAACGGCATGAAATATTGTTACTATTCCAACAGCAGAGGAGCACTTAACCCGGAACTTAAAGTCTCAAAATGAGACAATGTTTAAGAGCACTTTAGACTTAGATCAATACTTATCCCATGACAGAGCTGGTAGTGTTTTATCACTATGATCTTTAACCTTCTCAAGATGTCTAATTTCATCAGTTCAGTCTGTGTATGATCTCACAGAGTTAGACTGAGAGGTTTTGATGTTGCTTTTGGTGACATGATAACGAATGCAAAGTGCCCCTGTTTGCATAATAGAAGATAGAGAGAGAGTGTCACGGACACATAAAACTAAGTAACAGTGTGGTGATGACTTTCACTCAGAGAGTGCAAGAGGCCCCAGACAGAAAACACTGTGTCTGCTGAAATCTCACCTGGTGGATTGGAGCGTCTGGGACTCCCCTGGGTCTCCTCTGGAGGTGCAAAAATAGAGGAGGACATTTTGTTTGGCCGTCTGGAGACAGAGGTGTCTTCTTCATAACCACCGAAGAGATTGCTTGACCCTCCACCTGGAGGTCTTAGTACCCTGCAACATACAGATACGTACCTTAATTCAAAAGGATATTACACATATCTTCTTACTGATATTTATAGCTTAATAAAATGATCTAAACTACAGCGCCACCATGTCCGTGAGACGGAACTTCGCAATTGCAGTTATAAGTTTAGGCGGTTAGGCTTTTATGGGCCACTAAGTTGTTCCGTGAAAAGCTGAATTTTAATAATAATTGGTTAATTTCTTTAAGAAACGTAAAGACCCGCACAGTAAACTAAACTAAATCCTGCGGCATAATTTCGTTTCCGATCAACAACACTTTAAGGAAATACGCCTACTTCAATGTCTGCATTGTGCATACGTTCATATTTATTCATAAACTCATGTTTACCTTCAAGGTAGCATCATCTAAATTTACAAATACATCTCTGATTTAAAGTAAAATGCGTCTATGTAGCCCCCAAAACTTCTCTTTGAGCCTCGGCACATATGCCGCTAACGGCTAACAAATAATATTGACCATAATAAAATCACAGTTCCCAATATCATATTTTAACATCACACACTCCATCGTACTTTATTCATACAGTTATATCCAGTAATTTGACCTCACAGTGTAGATGTAAAACAAGCTTTGTGGCTTAACTAATAAGAGTTAGCATGTAGCGCTTAGCCATGCTAAAGTTCCTGTTTCATCCTTGTAAAGAATCACGATTGCTGATTCAGATCAACACATTTAAGTGTCAACACCAAGCCAGCTACAAACACCGGTTTGTTGCAGATAAACTGTCAGCACAAGGCCCATACCTTGAACTTGGTTTGCCAGTATTATCAAGTCCCTGAAACATATTTGTTGAAGTCATGGTTGCTTGTCTCGGTCTGCTGCGACGTGACCCAGTAACTTCAACAACAGCCCTCCCTGCAGAAAGTGCCCAGCCACAACCGCTAAACTGCAAGTCTATGCCAAAAAAACCGTGAAGTCTACCCGACCACGCCCAGAAAGGCTTGGACATCTCGTATGCATTTAGGGCAGAGCTGCAAATATGATTATGTGAATGGCTCTCTTAGAAATCAATCTGATTTAAGTTGAATTCTATTAGCTGTGAGGTTATATGTCCAACAGAGTGTGCAGGGTCGGATGTTGATTGGTTAACTAAATGCACTTACTTCCTAAGTAGTGTTGACTGCAACCTCGATTATAAAATTAAAAATAATAATAATAATAATAATAATAATAATAATAACATAGAGAAATTCAGTTTTTATTACTATTATAGTTACATTTTATATTCGTAGGTTAATATTCACCAGATAAAAAAAAAATATATATATTTTCCTGTATAATTTCTGGAAATTCTGTCATGGTGTACATGTGCTTTGTCTTGTGCTTTGTATGCTCTTGTTTAATATATATATATATATTTTAAATATATATATAAATAATTTGTACACAATATAAAATATTTATTGTATTTAAACATACAATAATGATACAAATTTTATATATTACACTACCAGTCACTACCACTACAAGATTTTTAAAGTCTCTTCTGCTCACCAAGCCTGCATTTATTTGATCCGAAGTACAGCAAAAAAAACGTAATATTTTTAAATATTTCTACTATTTAAAATAACTGTTTTCTATTTGATTATTTTTTAATGTAATTTATTCCTGTGATTTCAAAGCTCAATTTTTATCCTCATTACACCACTCACATGATCCTTCAAAAATCATTCTAATATTCTGATTTGCTGCTCAAAAAACATTTGTTATTATTATTATTATTATTATTATTATTATTATGTTGAAAACAGCTGAGTATAATTTTTTTAATGAATAAAAAGTTCAGAAGAACAGCATTTATCTGAAATAGAAATATTTTGTAACATTACAAATGTCTTTATCATCACTTTTGATCAATTTAAAACATCCTTGCTAAATAAAAGTATTAATTCTATAATTTTTAATTGTACTCAACTGTTTTAAATATTGATAATAATAATAATAATAATAATTATAATAAATCAGGATGATTTCTGAAGGATCATGTGACACTGAAGACTGAAGTGATGATGCTGAAAATTTAGCTTTGATCCAAAGTCCCTTTAAGGCAAGTCATTTCATTCGGTGGCCATTTTTAAAACGCCTCTCGGGCAGGCAAGTGCAGTTTCTGTCTCTATGAATGGGGAAACATCAAATTCTCCAAAACTGTTCACCAAGCTTACGATTAAATTTCATATTTGAAATCACCAATGAAATCTGACAACAAACTGCCTCATAAATATCGCTCATTAAGCTCCAATAACGTTAAAAAGCTTATTTTTCAGGCAAATTCAGCAAGTACTGAGCGCACGTCTCAGAACACTGACTGTTTCTATAGCAACCGGGACTTCTAATGGCAGTTGCAGTGAACGCGCTGACTTTACTAATTAACGATTGGCTCTTTCATTAAGAAGGCGGGACTTCGCGGCCATAATGAGCGTTGCATCTTTCCTCATTCAAAATTATATGAGTAATAGGTCTTGGGTATTCTATATTCAAACAGTTATTTAATTTTTTTTTTTTTTTTGACTGTTTTTTGCAGTACTTTTGATCAAATAAATGCAGGCATGGTGAGCAGAAGAGAGAGACTTCTTTAAAACATTAAAAATCTGACTGTTCAAAAACTTTTGACTGGTAGTGCTCATTGCAGTGACTGTAAGTATAAAAACATACACTTTTAAAATTTAAATTACATTTACGTTCAGTACCAATACTGTTTTCCTTCGCGACTTCTGTCGGTCTTTGTTCATTTAGGGTGGGACCGTTATTTTAAAACATTTGCCAGCTGAAAATGAAGTTACGCTCCGTGAACGTAAGTTTCGATTGGCTGCTTTGAAAAAACGCCCCTTCTGGCTGTCATGATTGATTGCATAACTCGTCCGTCAATCATATTACGAACGCGTCGACGTGAGTGCTATTGACCAATCAGAGGATTTGTTTTTGAGTTGTGGTAGGCGTGTCTGAAAGCTGAGGAAAACAGGAAGGGATGCATTTCTCAGTGGTTCTCCTGCTACCCCTTTGCTCTGGTCTTTCTGGATACCGTGGAGTTTCTTAAGGCCAAAAATAAATCTCCCAAGCAGGTACAGAACTTGTAAAATCATTTTTTGTCAAGACGTAACTATCCATGACACATCCGAGCTGATTATATGACTTCAGCAGAAACGAAACGGTAACTGTTTAGCTAGCAAGTTAGCGAAGCAACTTTCTCAACAACTGTGCTGCTGACATGAACTGTTACTGGTTAGGTATCAGTTGTTGCATTCTCTTATGGTGTAATCAAACTAACAGTCCCTCCGTTAAGCAATATGTTATCCCCCCAAAAGATGCTTTAAGCTTTCTGTGGGCTGACAAGCAATTATAAACAAGCAGTCACCCAATGCCACTGTGATTTTGATAGTTGAACACTTATCAAAACTAACCCTACGTTTAGAATTAGGGTTGCTTTGATAGCTAAACCACCTGGATTTACTATCAAACAGCACTCACAATTGTGCATGTGACACGAAATGAAGTTGTCACTGTCTGTCAAGCTGTTTATTCGCACATGCCACTGTTGGTGCACAGTCAAATGATGTGCTATATTTGAAAATGCAGAGGTTAATGCAGGTTCAATTTGCTGTTTAGCTTTGTACTTGTTAAGGCGTCTATACTAATAAATGTACTTCACTGAACGCTCAAGAGGATGATATAAAAACATTTTGTTTCTGAATGCTCTCCTCAGTAGTGACTAGGCACTGGAGTATTGACAGCTGCAGCTGTTGGTAGCAGTGGTCGAGCAGCTGAAGTCGGCATTGCCTTGCTGTATCTTATTTCATAAAGACATTGTAACAATGTTGTTCGTAGGATAAATCAAGCGAAATGTCGCTTTACACCTTATATATATAGGCCTGGTTTCACAGACAAGGCTTAGACTAAGCCAGGGTTAGGCAATAGTTTAATTAGAACATGAAAGAAATGTTTATAAACATGCCTTAGAAAAAACAAAAACATTACTGTTGTGCATCTTGAGAAAGCCACTTACACTAATGTGTTTTAAGATCAGTCAGTGTCAGTCAAGTTTCTTTCAGTTAAAACAGCTCAGACTTACATTTTAGTCTGGGACTAGGCTTACGCCCTGTGGAGTTTTTTATTTCTGCAATATTGTTTTAAATATAATAGGAAGCAGTAGACCTCTAGCATCTAAACATGCATGATTGGTGTTCGCAACTACTTCTATGAAGTAAAAACTTCAGTGTTTGTCCTTCTTGACAAAGTATGTTATGTCAAAACTGTTTAGCTGTTATGAACTGAAGACACACCCTAATCAAGCAAAACATGGTGTCAGTTGACTAATGCAATCTTTTTATTTTAAAAATCAGCATAGATGACAGATTCAAGAAGGAGCCACTGTCATATGTGCGGCTACTAATGTTTAATATTGAATTTTTGGCTGTGCATGCAAAGCACCACACCCCCTCTCGCGTACGTGATCTATATGTGCTCTATCAAGTCTGTCCTGCTCGTTGTTGAGATGATGAAATCAACGTACACTTATCTCGGGATAAATTGGCACTGTGGGTGTCAGTGAGCGAAATTTAAATTTGAATAATAAATCAGCTCCTGCTCTGATAGTTATGATGACGTAGATAGAGTAAGCAAAGTCCAGAGAGAGAAACAGTGGCTGCGTGCATTAGGTTTGCATTGAGCGATAAATGCCTCAAAACAGACCTGGATCCAAACTTAGCGTGGTCGTGCGATGTTTTATCACAAACATGTGCTAAATGACAGGTGTTTGTTGTTGTGATAAAACTAGTGAGTTTATGAGTCAGAGTTGCTGTGGCTACGAGAGCTCCCAGTTGCGCTGCGCGGAGTTGAACCCCAGTAGGAGCAGCAGCCAGGAGAGGACGACTTTGCCTGACCTCGTTCGCGCTTTGAATATGTTCAAATTCGTCAAGTTTTGCTCTCGAAAACCTTCGAACTCATGGTGAAGCGAAAGAAGACGCCGTCTGCTTCCGAAGAGCTCGAGAATGGGTAAGGGTGCTGGAGAAACAAGCACTTTAGATAGAGGTCGAATGCGCGAAAGATTTGTGTTGTCGTCTGTCGTTTCTGCAGGGCGCTAAAGTGAAGGCGCTCTCGCTTGAATTTCAAGGTAAATAAAGGGCAGCTCGCAAGTCGAGCCACGCGAAACTACACAAAAGGGAGGCTGGGATGGAAGCACGATGTGTGTTTTTGCTCGCATTCGTGAATAGTCGAAGGGCTGTTTTTCGATGCGATTTGTCGGGACGGTGAGAGGGGATTTGAAACAAACAGCGGCGGCCATGTTGAGTTGAGCAGAATGTCGTCTTTCCAAGTTGATCGTTGTTTTGTGTCGCGGAAAATGTTTACGATTGTGCTTCGTTTGTGTTTGCGCAGGATGACAGTGGGCCAAGGGGGCGGTTCGGGAGTCGAGGGGCCGAACAAACCGGACCGAAAGCCCGAAGGAGGCGAGGATGGAGAGAGCGCAGATCAGGCGAGCGAGGAGACGAGTACAAAGAGAGTCGGAGAGGAAACACTTAATCCATCAAGCACGGCCAGCCCCGGTTCGGCTCCGACTCTTTCCACCCAAATATCAAGCCCGCCCGGAACCCAGGTGAACCCGACAGCGCTTTCCCCGGTGCTGGCAGCCCCGAACAACCAGGACCAGCATCATTTTCTCCGCTCCAGCGTGCGACCTCCGAGCAAGCGGATACGGAAAGATGCCTCGTCCCCGGCGCTGAACGGTCACGGCGGTGCGAAAGCGAAAGGTGAGTGGCCACCTCGACGTGCGTCCGACGCACACCTGTCAGGGCATCCTTTCCCTGCACTTTCACCTCACTTTTGACCGTGTTGTGAAGCATATGTGCTGTAGTCTGTGAGTCTTTGGGCTGCTTTTGGTTTGACAACGCGGAGAAGCTCTCATGCTTTCTGGAGTGAAAGTGACTTGACAAACTGCTCAAGCCTCTGAAATCTCAGCACTGAGATGTTTGGGTTACTTGTAACCACATTAAATGCCTTAATAAGCATCAGTGCACTGTTTTAAATGAGTATGCTCAATGATGAATTTATTTATTCCCCTTTCATATCACTAGTTTAGCTGTCACCCAGCAGCAGGTGACAAATCACTGAGGAGTTTCATTCTGATGCATGTTCAGGAGATTGTGTCAACACTAAGTGTGACCATATACCACAAAGGGTCAGTTTAATGTATCTTCTGAAAGCTGAATAAATAAGCTTTTCATTGATGTATGGTTTGTTAGGATGGGACAATATTTTGGCCGAAATGCAACTATTTGAAAATCTGGAATCTGAGGGATCCCCCCCCCAAAAAAATCTAAACATTGATAAAAACTCATTTTAAAGTTGTCCATATGAAGTTCTTAGCATTGCATATTACTAATCAAAAGTTAAGTTTTAAAATATATACAGCAGGAGATTTACTAAATATCTTTATGGAACATGATTTTTACTTAATATCCTAATGATTTTTTTTCCCATTAAAAAAAATGGGTCATTTTGACCCATACACTGTATTGCTGGCTATTGCTACAAATATACCCGTGCTACTTATGACTGGATCTGTGGTCCGGGGTCACAAATCAGGATCACAAGTCAGGAGTTTGAATGATCTGTTTGCGAGTGGTTATAAAAGGAAATTGGTGTTTATTTTAAATTTAGACAATAGTCTTGCATGCTGTAATGTATTCTGGGGTACTCTCATTGCATGCTCTCCTATGTAAGTAAGGGAGAGAGTTATTGGCTTCTCTGGTTCCCCACGTGTTGTTTTTGGATCAGTGCGCTGAGCAGCAGGTCTGGATGCCCTCCGAGGGACTCCGCACATACTTCCTGACACTCTTGCTGACATGCACGCACATTAACACAGTGCATAAAAAGATTTTAATATGCTAATAATCTGTAGGCCTTCTTAATTAAGAACAGAAATATAGTATTTGTGACCCTGGACCACAAAACCAGTCGTAAGGGTAATTTTTTTTTTTTAAATTGAGATATATGTGTATGTATATATAATCTGAAAGTTGAATAAATATGCTTTATATTGATGTATGGTTTGTTAGGATAGGACAATTTGGCTGAGATGCAACTGAGAAAATTGCCTTTAAAGTTGTCCAAATGAATTTCTTAGCAATGCATATTGCTTATCAAAAATTATGTTTTGATATACTTACTGTAGGAAATGTACAAACTGAGTTTTTGCATAAAAGAAAAATCTATCATTTTGACCCATACATTGTATTGTTGATTATTGCATACCCGTGCTACTTTAGACTGGTTTTGTGGTCCAGGGTCACATTTTTCTGTTAGGTCTTGGTACATTTTGCAGTTATTTTCAATATTAAATTTCATTTGTTTGATCTGATTGTTTGATTTATAAAAGAGTTGTGTTTTCATGGTTTTGTAAATCTCTTATGTTCAAAAATGAATTTAGAAGCTCAAAGTGTTATAAATAAATTGTAAGTGGTTTCACACCCATTCAAATTAAGCTCGCTCATATCAGCGCTCTTTACTGATATCTTTTGTGTATGAGTGACAGTTGTTTTGTTTGTGTGTGTTTAATATTGTTTTTTTTGGCTGGTGTAGCTATGCCCCAGTGAAAGTGATATATCGTAGTGTCAATTAAATTAATAGTCAACAGTGCTCAGTAATCTGAAAAACTGTATTTTGCATTAGAAATCTGTCTGGAAATATATTTATACACAGTAATGCATAGTTGATGTTTACATAAATGCGCATTATGATATTATTGTTTATATACATTTCATATATATATATATATATATATATATATATATATATATATATGTATATATATGTGTGTGTGTGTGTGTTCAACATGTGTTCAGAACTGACATACTAACCCTCTTTCTTTTCCTGCCTGTTTGTCAGGTGCAGAAGCAGGTCCCTCTGTGTGTGTGACAGCCGCTGCAGGTTCAGCCGGAAGCTCTGGGGCAGGTGGGACATCCAAATCGGCCCCAAAGGGCCAGGGTCCTGCGGAGAAGGAGGAAGGGGGGAGTCAGAAACGAGTGCGCAGACAGTGGGAGTCTTGGAGCACTGAGGACAAAAACACTTTCTTTGAAGGACTTTATGAGGTGATTTGTCAGCTTTGATGATAACAAAACTCACTGAAAGCTCTTGGCGGCTCTTTGGACTTTTAGTAATTTGCAGGATTATTTTCAATGATATGGGACAATAACATTTTCCGAATTCCATTATCAACATTTCCATCCCTCCCTGACTTGCCAGGGACGGACTGATATTTAAATCTCCTGATAGGTTTAATTTATTTACATGCCATCTCTAATGGTATAATTAAGGTTTGTGATGACTTTTATTGATTTATTTCTTAACAAGTCCTGATTTGTCACGTAACTGAAGGTTTTTTGTATTTTATTAAGTCTTTTGGAAAACGGCTATAAATAACTTTTCGTCTTTTATTCTCTCTCCTGTCCTATTGTAGCATGGGAAGGATTTTGAAGCTATTCAGAACAATATTGCTCTTAAATATAAGAAGAAGGGTAAACCGGCAAGTATGGTGAAGAACAAGGAGCAGGTGCGCCATTTCTACTACAGGACCTGGCACAAGATCTCTAAACACATTGATTTCAACAATGGTGAGACTGACAAATGCACAGTTTATACTTTGTATGACATTTATGGCTACAGTGTAGTCCTTTGTTTGATAGGAGGATATTGTCTTGTGGAAAGCCGTCCTCTGTCTTGCTTCTCACCAGTCTGTTAGTTGTCAAGATTAGTTCCTAAATATATACATATAGGGGTCAATAAGAATTTTTTTTTTTTTTTTGAAAGAGCTAAAAGTGACAGTAAGGATATGCAAGATATTACAAAAGATATCTGTTTCAAATAAATGCTGTTCTTTTAAGCTTTCTATTCAAAGTTTGAATTTTACAATTTCACATTGTACTTTCACGCTAACAGACTTGCTTACCAAAAATTTATGTGGTGCTACTCAGAAATAGTGGTGCCTACATGATCATTGTTTTATTATTTACCTTTACTATTGTTTTATGATTAAACTTTACCTTTGAATGTCAAGGTCAATGTAATGTACACATGTAGGAAATATCAGGTGCAAACAAGTATGAATTTAAATAATCTTTTCAAAACTGAACAGTAACTTAGCTAGTTTCTTATATTTTTCTCCAGTTGAGACTTCTTTTTCTTTGCATGAATTCTAGGATGGCGTACCTGCAAATGCCTCTTCAAGTTAGCTGTGTTAGCTTTTCCCCCACCAATTTTCATAAGGCATGGCTCACATTGGGTTCTGTTTCCCATCAGGTCACACATA
The DNA here is from genome assembly GCA_036247105.1 of Cirrhinus mrigala. NCBI lineage: Eukaryota > Metazoa > Chordata > Actinopteri > Cypriniformes > Cyprinidae > Cirrhinus > Cirrhinus mrigala. The sequence continues at coordinate 25,174,982 of CM070009.1, forward strand.
ATTTGTTTGTCAACCAGTCAGCTTGCCACAACAAAGAAGTACCTGTCATCCAATTTAAATTCAGTCTGTCACCTTCATCTGTCTTATAGTTTAATTTTCTTGGCTGCCACACTGTCTTGTTTTTGTCAGTCAGGGTGTTATCAAATCATGAGTGTGTCCACAGCATGCACATTTGTTTGCCTGTTAATGATTACATATATTGCGTTCTTATTGTGATTTAATAGCGAACGGAAGTGTAATATAAACAGCATTACCCTCTACTGTGACGTTTCACAATTTCTGGTAATTTATTGGTTGATTCAAAGTATGCTACCATTCAAAAGTTTGAAGTTTTATACATATATTCAGCATGCTTTAAACTGATCAAAAGTGACAATAAAGACATGTATAATTTTACAAAAGATTTCTATTTCCAATAAATGCTGTTTTTTTTTTTTTTTTTTCTATTCAAAGAAACCTGAAATAATACATTCCTCCTATTTCTTTTGCTTCCTTTTGTTGTCCTTTCAGTGTATTCACGTGTGCTGAAGAAGTCCTCTCAGGAGCTCTACGGCCTCATTTGTTATGCTGAACTCAGGAAGAAGGTTGGAGGCTGTAAGTATATCAGGCAATTGGTTTTCTTGATCATGGGGGGACATTTTAAGTGTTTGCACATGGGGACATTTTGAATGTAACATTCCTTGATGTATTTCTATTACTTCTAGTGATGGATGACAAAAATGTGGCCAAACTTAATGAGCTTATCCAGCAGGGGTAAGTGTGTATGTGTGTGTGTGTTTCAGAGAGAGAAAAGTTAATAATGCACAGTACTGATTATGTAGGTCATGTCTAATGGGGGCAGCTCCTGTAGATCGCTGTAGGTTATGATCATATTAAGGTACATGTATAATTTTGTGTGTGTATATTGTTTCAGGGCCACCACAGTGCGTTCAAAAGGCAGAAATCTGAGAATCAAAGCTCCCATGTGCCGTGCGTTGAAGAAACTCTGCGACCCAGATGGTGTGTATGAGAGAGAAACAGAGAAATTGCTTTATAGACTCTTGAAAGATTGATTTTGCTAGCAAGTTAAACAGACTGAATAGGGGTAAGAAGAGAATGCTGACAAAATGGAGCACTATGGGTATTTAGGTGGACCAGGGCGGTGGATGAGTGTGCCGTGGCTGCTCTCCAGGGTGTAGGAGGAGTGGTTTTTCATGGTTTCCATGGTTTCGGGCTGTGGGACTGATTGGAAATGGGCGGTGATGCAGATTTAGGCCACCATCAGAATCATAGAGTTGGTGGTGTTCATTTTATTTTCTTGTTCTTTGTTTCAGGTGTGAGTGATGAGGAGGATCAGAAGCCTGTGCGTTTACCCTTGAAGGTTGCTGTCGAACTTCAACCCCGGAGCAACCACTCCTGGGCTCGGGTTCAGAGTCTAGCCCATAATCCTCGGCTCAGGTGAGCTTTACTAATGCGCGCACATGACCTCTCTTGGATACCTCACTGATCTATCTCCTTTAAATCATACATTCACTTGGTTTATTTGTTATTTAATTGCTTATTACAAAATGTTGTTTTGCAGTCTTAGACAGTATGTTTTGTAAGCTGGTGCGATTGGAGTTGGTTGGATTGGGCAGGAATATTTTAAGCACAAATATTGTAGTATATATATATATTAGGTCTGGGTGATAAACACTTAACGCAATATAATTTTCCTCGATAAAATGATAAGACTTAAATAATATGTTTCTGCACCAAAAGTGGACAGGAACAGCGCTACTCATTTAAACCATGCTACATGGATCGTTTATCCACTCGGTACAGCACAAGCTTACTAGATAGATGCATTTTCTTGCTGTTCAGTCTCAGTCACGCGAACACCAAACAGCGTTGTGAGATCCAGTGTGAAGCACTTGAAGTCAGCAAGGAACACAAATGACTGGGTGATTTAAACTAGTTTAGAGCCAGATGAAACCATGCTGTCAAACAGGACAAACACTGTGTGCAACGAAACAGTCAGAAGGCTTTTCAATCTACAAATCGCCATCATTTAACATGGATTTACTGCAGTAACACTAACTGAACCATGATATTGTGGCATAAATGTGGGATGTTCATATTGAATCTTATTACATTATATTAATGTAGACATGTATTAAAGGAGTAATGGAATATAATTACAGTGTTTTTGTGATTAAGCTATAGCATTTGTGCATTTATACTAAATCGGTTTAGATTACTTTCATACAAATACGTAGAAACCATATAGTAAAAATTTTACTATGGTATTGAGGCACTATATGTGTGGTTTTTTTTTTTTGTTGTTGTTGTTTTTGTTTTTTTATATAACTGGTTGTCATGATCTAAATAAATGCTACTATGGAAGATCAATAGTTAATTTTAATAAAACTCAAACAGTCAGAATAAGTAAATTTTACCATTTAAAAAAATTAGTTTGTTACTGTTTTTGATAATGAATGTAAATTTACATCTGCATCCTAACTCTAGCTATTACTACTGTCAACTGAAGCTGTGAAATGTGCATAAAAAAGTAATATTAATATTTCAGCCTGCACTGCAAACAGTGCTGAAAATACGCGTCATCAAAGTCAGGCAACACAAACCCGTTTCAAGATTTGAAACAACATGAAGAAATGAATAAATTATTGTTTCTATGAAGATATTTGTTTTTTTTTAAGGAGAAATAACTGGAAAGTGTAAAGAATTCAAAAACGTGAAGTGTATGTTATGTTTTGACCATGATGAGTAGTTTAAAACCACAATTAAGAGTGGTTTTAAACAGTGGTTTCTACAGCTTTGACTCAAGAGCAAAAATCTGCCTTTAAACTTGAAAGAAATAAATATTCAGAATTTATCACAATAATTATCAATATCAACTGTTATGAAAAAAATTGATTTTTTTTTTATTATTATTTTTTTTTTTTTTGTATTTTGTATTTTAAGTTTAGTTTTCATGCTGTCAGTGTAATTTTTTGGTTATTTTTAGTATTTTTGTTTATTCAGTTTTATTCTATTAAATTTGGCATACTTGGTGTCATTTTAATGTTGAATGAAATAGTGAGATTGCTTCACAGCTTTTTTTGTTTTATTTTAGTTTTGGAGTCGTGAAAATCTATTTTGATGCATTCAGATTTTTAAAATCAAAATACAACTCGATCTGCCGGTGAAACACCGGACTTCTCCTGTCATTTTATCTGCTTAAATCCCCTCTTGCAAGCATGTGCTCATTTGCTTTCATTTTTCACAGTTAATAATCAATACGTAGAACCAAGTTCCTTACTTTTTTTTTTTTTTTAGTAATGTTACACTTGGATGTACATTACTATACAGAAGAAAAGATCTGTCAATACTTTCACTTCATTGTGACATTTAAAGTACAACAAATTTGGTGATGCCTATCACTGTGCTGTGTTTGTAGGATGGTCATCGAGTTGCACCGGAAGGTCTCCACTCTCATAGAATTCCTGAAGCAAAAGTGGGCTGTCCAGGATCAACGAATTGTATCCTTGCATTCAGATCTCAGCCAGAGTTCTAAGCATGCACAGTCAGGAGTTTAATTTCCTTCCTTTTTCCTTCCTCGTCTGTTTTATGAGATACATTTGTGATAGATTTGGTTGCTTTGTTTTGGAGATTTGTCAAAGATCCCCCTATGTGTTTGATAACAGTAATTCCCCTTAACTTGTCACTCGTAGCGTAAGAGCCTGGCAGAACGAGAAGCTCTGGACGGCCTGGCCCAGTCTAGCGAGTCGGAGGACCTGTTCCTGTTTCCGGCAGAGAACAGCACGGTTACTACATTGCCAGGTGTGGCTCGTGTTGTGCACTCAAAAGCTTCCTGCACAGTCCACTGGCAGGAGAGTGGGCGTGGCAGGACAGGTATTAGGGACTTACCCGCAGCTCACATTTTGGGAATTCAGCCTGCAAGAGGAAAATCAGGCAAGTCTGGTCCGGGGGCAGCAGACCAGAAAAAAAGCGAAGGACATCCTGTTGACGGTCCTGATAGCGGCACTTCAGCTCCAGGGTTGGAGACCAGTGGAAACCCAAACCTGAGCACTACCTCTCCAGTCAGTCCAACCCTCGCTCCATCACTCCCCATTGGACCGGAGGGAAATGTGGTGGGGACTCTGGAGCAAGAGGCAACGAGTCAGACTCAGACTGATGCTAGTGGGCGGGACAAAGAGACTGTGACTCAGGGAGACCCCGCTCTGATCGAGGTCCGGACTGAGGAGCCTGGAACGGCAGGAGGGGTTGCGACAGATAAAGCACCACCACCACAATCAGAACCTCAAGGGCGGGGCGAGGAAGTGAGCGGGACTGGACGATCTCCTCAGCAAATCCAAAACGAAGGTTGGAGCTCACAGGGCTCTGAGAATGTGACACTGGCAGAAGTCTACCTCATGCTGGGCAAGCCTGGGAAACTACAGCTGGAGTATGAATGGCAACCTAAACCCCAACCCTCAGCTCTGCCCACCACTCAAAGTGTGCTTCGCTGTCTTCTGAGACTTGTGTCATCAGAGGTCAACCCCAAACCAGTGAGTCTGTTTTATATACCTCACACTTGACCTCTACAATACCTCAAGGTGACTAAAAAAAGTCACGAAACAAGCTTTTGTCAGAAATTGTTAAATTTGGGTAATGTTTACCCAAAAATTAAAGTTCTGTCATTAATTACACACCCTCATGTTGTTCCAAATCCGTAAGACCTTGGTTCATCTTCAGAACACAAATGAAGATATTTTCTATGAAATCCGTGAGCTTTCTGACCCTGCACAGACAACAATGCAAATGAAATCTTCAGGTCCCAGAAAGGTAGCAAGGACATTGTTAAAATGCTCCATGTGACATCAGTGGTTCAACCTTAATTTTATGAAGCTACAAGAATACTTTTTGTGAATCTTCTCTTATGTGTCAGTCTTTAGACGCATGCATGTGCATTCCTCTGCTTGCAAACAAGATGCAGCACATCCGGGTTCTACGTCATAATGCAGACTCTTGCGTCAGCAGCACCACACGTATGCCTCATGGTACTCTAGTGAATGTGCGACAAAGACTGACATGGAAGAAAAGAAATTGTTAAATAAAAGCGTTATTTTTGTTTTCTTTGCGCACAAAAAATATCCTTGTAGCTTCAAAACGTTAAGGTTGAACCACTGATGTCACATGGACTGTTTTAACGATGTCCTTACTACCTTTCTGAGCTTTGAACGTGTCAGTTGCGTTGCTGTCTATGCATGGTCAGAAAGCTCTCGGATTTCATGAAAAATATCTTAATTTGTGTTCTGAAGATGAACGAAAGTCTTACAGGTTTGGAACGACCTGTTGATGTTGGTAATTAATGACAAATTAGTCTAGTTAAACAAATTAAACTAGTTAACACTAGGCTAATTGAATTACGAATTTGTTAATCTGTGGTTCTGTTTGTTTATTTTTTAAATTAAATTATATTTTTCAACCAAATTTGTAATGAAACAATGTAAGTATTTTAAGTTCATTTAGAATTTGTGTGTTTATTATTATTTAATTGCATTTTTTTTTATTCCTAGACCCCAGAGGTGTGTTCAGTGGGCACTTCACCTTTGAAATCAGGTCAAGAGGAACCATCTGTGACTCCTCCAGGCAGAGCTCCAGCTGGGGCGACCCGCAGTCCTAGCTGGGGTCGACAGCAACATGCAGCGCGCTCAAAAATACTTCTGAATAATGCAGTCATCACAGGTACACTTAGACGTAATTCTATCAGATTATAAATTGAAGTGTGTCTGCAACACTATTTGGAGTTGCAGAAATAGTGACAGTTTCCCAAATATCCCCTCTTTGCCTTTGGATGGCAGGTAGTTCCCAAACTCACGAACATTTTTTATTATCTCAGGCTGTTTACCAAAGTTATAGAAATGAGTATACAAATGATTTACTTATAGTTGCATATTAAACTGGTAAAGTATATATATTTAAAGGGGACATAACACACACACACACACACTTTCTGCCAGTCTTGAGTACCTACAAAGGGGCGGTCACACTGCACTTTTCATTCCATTGACTTTTAATTCATATGCATGTGAATGTGTCAGACCCAAAAAAGTTTCGCATTTTGCTGCTTTCCAAAATTCAAGCTTGGTGAACTCTGACCTGCGAATTCGTATCACGTGACACTGTGTGACCAACAGCAGATCAATACGTCACAGCTTGACCTTAATTAAAAAAGAACATAAATTTAAAACTGCAGCGCTGCAGGAAAGCGGAGTAGATTGTATGTTTTTACATTTTAGATCTATTATTACTCGTTATGTGTTAAATTTAAGTTTTAAAAAGATGCTGCAGAGCTTAACATCATATCATGACCGTTGTGTCTGAGGCAATTTCACATGCTCAGAGTCTAGTGTGAGTAGTCCACTTCCAGAACAAAAAATTTACAGATAATGTACTCACCCCCTTGTCATCCAAGATGTTCATGTCTTTCTTTCTTCGGTCGTAAAGAAATTGTTTCTTGAGGAAAGCATACCAGATTTGTTCTCCATATAGTGGACTTCTATGGTGCCTGTGAGTTTGAACTTCCAAAATGCAGTTTAAATGCAGCTTCAAAGGGCTCTAAATGATCCCAGCTGAGGAAGAAGGGTCTTATCTAGCAAAACGATCGGTTATTTTCTAAAAAAGAACAAGTACAATTTCTACACATTTTTAAACTCAAATGCTGGTCTTGTCTAGCTCTGTGATCTGAACTCTGGGTCAATACAGTTAGGGTATGTCGAAAAACTCCCATTTCATTTTCTCCACCAACTTCAAAATCATCCTACATTGCTGCAGAAGTACCAACCCAGTGTTTACTAAGTGAACGTGCAAACGGGGGCAAACACCCGAGCTAGACAAGACAAGCATTTGAGGTTAAAAAGTATATAAATTGTACATTATTTTAGAAAATAACCGATCGTCTTGCAAGATAAGACCCTTCTTCCTCAGCTGGGATCGTTTAGAGCCCTTTGAAGCTGCTTTTAAACTGCATTTTGGAAGTTCAAACTCATGGGCACCATATAAGTCCACTATATGGAGAGAAATCCTAAAATGTTTTCCTCAAAAAACATAATTTCTTTGCAACTGAAGAAAGAAAGACATGAACATTTTGGATGACAGTGGGGGTGAGTAAATGATATGTAAATTTTTGTTGAGTAGTATTGCATCGTTCATATCCCTGAGGAGTCTTTAGTTTTATCATATTTATAAAAGACAGATACAGCTTTAGGCCCCGATCACACCAAACGCGTTTTTTAGGTCTGAAAACATGAGGTGCACCTCACTGCCTTTTTTTGGTGACTTTTAAAAAAAGAGCAGTGCGTTGCATTTTTCAGAAACTTATACGAACCCCGCAGGAGTGTATTTGGCACAGAAATGCGCCGTCATATGTCCAACTGTTTTTTTGAGATATTGGCTGTGTTTCACATGAGAATCCTAATCTTTAACAGTGTAAATAAGTCAGAATGCATGAAACAGCATTAGACATCCCCTTTAAATACTGAAACACTTTTAAAGCCAGTGTAATAAACATCTAATAAACATCTTTCCAGAACCAAGTGACGTTTATTGCAACAGATGATGGCTGGAAAAGCCTGAACTTTGACATCTTCTTGAACCAAGAGCATCATATTGACTCAATATTGTGACAAAATTGCAGTGTTGCTGTTGTGTATCAATTTGACCAGCTGGAACTTAAATAGATGTGTTCTCCACAGGTGGGAGAAACCTGCCGCGTTCCGTGCTGGCCTCCGGAGGTGACAGCGAAGGGTTTGCTGTCCCGACAACCCTGCCTCCTAACAGCTCCCGCCAGTTGCGCATGTTCTCTCCTAATAAGGAGGCGGAGCTAGCCTTTCGCCAGCAGCTCGACTCCATCAGTGTAAGTTGTGTCAGGGAATAGGACATGAGGAACACGCTTTTCATTTTTAAAACGAAAACAGCCAAAGCATACACTGCCATTCAAAAGTTTGGGATTGGCATTTTATTTATATATATATATATATATATATATATATATATATATATATATATATATGTATATATATATGAATAGTTCAGATGCAAAACCAGCTAAATCCATCTGACGTATTTCTTTAAAATGAGCATTTCTTTCTGACTACTTTGTATAGGTTTCTATGTAAGTACTGGTACTTCTGATTGGGCTGAGGCTGGAATTTAGTGAGTTTGAAGTATTTGATAGACGTATAATATGTGTCAGGAGCATTCACTCAGTATCATTATCTCATTTTTGACCAAGATGGCTTTTAGCTGGTTTTGCATCTGAACTCTTCACATATATAATATAATATATATATATATATATATATATATAATATAGAGAGAGAGAGAGAGAGAGAGATTATCATTTAAATATAATTTATTACAATTATTAAATGTAATTTATTTAATAAAAAGGCAAAAACAAACAAAAAAAGAAAACATTCTAATATGCTGATTTGGTGATCAAGAAACATTCCTTATTAATGTCAAATAAATTGATGGTTAATTGTGGCTTTAAACTATTCTTTATGGTCAGAACATGGCAAACACTTTGTTTATTGAATTCTTTACACTTTTTCCAATCATTTTTCCTTAACAAATAAATATCTTATAGAAAAAAAATATTTCTTAGTTCAGCATTTTTAATGAGTAATATTGTTTCAAATCAAGAAACAGGTTTGTGTTGCTTGATAATATTAATAATAATATAAAAAATGATCTTAGTAATACACATTTGATAGTAGCTTGAGTTAGGATACAGATGTAGATTTATGTTCATTATCAAAATCAGTAATATCTGTTTTAGATTGACCATTGCTCTTCCATAGTAGCATACATTTAGATCATGTTAATAACAGTTAATAACACAAATACAGCACCTCAATACCATGGTAAAAATGTAATATGGTTTCTAGGTGTTTTTTATGAAAAACAGTAGTCTAAATACATTTAGTATAAATGAAACACTATAGGCTAATCAACGCAACTGCTCTAGTCAGTTTTAAACTCCAAACGAGTGGATAAACAGTCCGAGTGGCGTGCTTCAAATGACTAGTCCTCTTTCGTTCTGCCTTTGCCACATAATCATTATGTCAAACATTTATCAAACTCTTTTTATCGTTTATTGAGGAAATTTATATTACGCGATAATTATCGTTATTGATTTATCGCCCAGCCCTGAAGTACATTCAGTCTCACATGATGTCATCAGGGCTTTTTATTTATTTTCTCTGAGGAGAAAAATGTTCTAATTTATTTATCAGCAAATTTGTTCCTCTAATCATGTGTTGCTGTTTTTTTGTTGTTGTTTTTAGTCAGATATATTTTCAAAGCAGCGGAAAATAGGAAGGGGGCGTCCACTAAGGAAACCTCTCGTGGTTCAGGTGAGTGTGAATGTAAGAAAAATAAGAAGTGGCGCTTTTTGCTTTTTACCTAGGTGCTGCTGTTTTTGTTGTTGTTCTTAATCTTACAGCTGTCAAATGGAAAAATATCTATGTATGTATTTATTTGTTTGTTTAATTAATACAGAGAACACTACTACCACGAACAACTGGAGACACGTCACCTCATGTTTGCTCCGTCTCTATTTTCTCCAATTCATCTGCTACAGGTAATAAACCTACACAAATGCGTAACACTTCATACATGCAGTGGCCCAAGTATTTGGGAACTTATGCCACACTCAAAAGGATAGTTGACCCAAAAAAGAACATTTTCTGTCATTAATTATTCACCCTCATGTCGTTCCAAACCCGTAAGACCTTCGATCATCTTCAGAACAAATTAAGATATTTTTTATGAAATTTGAGAGCTTTAAAATAGTCCATGTGACATTAGTGGTTCAACTGTAAAGTTATGAAGCTACGAGAACACTTTTTGTATGTTGTGGTACTCTTGTGAATGGTGGGTAAAGAGTGACACAGAAGAGAAGAAATTGTTTAATAAAGTTATTTTTGTTTCTTTGTGCACAAAAAATAAGCAGTAATATTCTTTCATTTTTAAGTGTCTGATCTTAATGCAGTCACTTCTCTCTCTTTGTCAGGAACCGGTTCGTTTCGTCCAATACAAACTCGTCTCGCCCCATCGAACCGCCAACTTTCCTCAAAAGTTTCGTCCGCGGCAGCCAGTTCTGCACCTGCTACTCAGCTGTCCAGTAAGGATCAAATCAAAGCTAAATGATAAAAGATGTTTTTATCCACTGAACATCTGAAACCAACTGCTACATTCTCATAACCTTCTCTTGAATTTGTTTCAGGTGCAATTGACCTGGCTGCAAAATCTGCAGGTATTATCCCTGGAAGCCCATGTCGGGAAGTGGAGGCCCCTGGTATAGATAAGGCCATTGTGGAGTCTGAGGAGGCCATGGACTCGACACGTGCTGCACCTGAGCTAGAGCCAGATCTACTTGATCAGGAGCCTACTGAGGTAAGAACTGATTGCCTTCCCTAGATCCTCTTTCACTTCTGGGTGCACAATTCATCTTAGTCTGTTTGTTCTCATTTTGCTCTCATTATCTGCAGGAATCCCTGCAAAATGGTGTCTCTCCACCATCTCCAGGCGGCGGGGACTCGCTCTTGGCTCCTCCCAGTGTTGCCTCCCTGTTGGATATCTCTCTACCGGGCCCCCCAGAGGAGTCTCTCCCTTCTGGAGAGCAACAAACTCAAATCAGCGACTCTATTATTGAGCTCGCCATCAACTCGCACTATGGTATGACCTATAGGTTTGAACCTGAGTATTAGAGGATTTCAGTGGCATCATTTTGTAGTAGTTTTATGTACTTGCTCACTTTCGGTCTCTCTGTCTCTTTCTCAGGTGATGGATCATTGCTCTCACCTCCTAAACTCAATGGGAGTGATAGATCCAAGCTCCTTCCCTCTTCCTGTGACAGCTGGATGCCGTCCCCCACACACGACCCTCAGTGGTACCCCAATGACTCTACTGATTCAAGCCTCGGCTGCCTGCTCTGTAAGTATCAAACACTTCTCAATTCCCTGGTAGCAACAGATGTTTGTTCTAGATATTATCAGTAACACAACAGGAAACAAAATGAAAGTCTCATGAGTTTGTAACTGATTGATTTGAGCTTTTTTTAAATGTGCGTGTATATATACACTACCATCCTGTCAGTAAGTTGTTTTGAAAATAAATTAATGCTTTTATTCAGCAAGGATAAATTCAGTTGATCAGAAGTGACGTTAAGACATTTACAATGATGCGAAAGATTTCCGTTTCAAATAAATGTGCTTTTGAACGTTTTGTTCATCAAAAAATCCTTAAAAAATATATTTTTCTAGATTTTCTACAGAAATATTTAGTGTTTAACATTGATATTAATAAGAAATGTTTCTTGAGCACCAAATGCAGTATTTCCCCTGCCATTATATTAGGGGGGCACAAATACTACAGCACACGTGACGCTCGCGGTGATTTTAGGCCTCTGTGTTGACGACATAAACGCATGAACGTAATCTCCAGAACTGCTGTGCGAGTCACTTCATGTAAATTTTACCGTTTCATTTGAGAAAATTAGCATCATATCATAGCGTATACACAAAAATTAACCGGCAATCTGTCAAAATAAAAGTATGGTTAAACATGTAACAGAAATGTGTTAGTCTTGTACTACTTTGTACAGTGTAATGTAGGGGTTTAAATATTCCTATTTCTGGCAAATGTAAATAAAACCATTAAATGCAGAAATTATAATAATAGCAGAAAAAATGTTTGTTTGGCAACAAATAAAAGGGTTTAATTTTCATTTCATTAAAAATAAATAAATGTTTAATGCCTGTATTTGATTATCAGAAAAATTAAAACAAGAATTTCTGAGGGAAAAAAAAAAAAAAAGATTGCAGGGCCCCATTGTTCAAAATGTTGATATTGAGATTTTTCGATTTATTCTTTCACTGAAAGAATAAGAGAGTAATGTGCCGAAAAAAAATATAGTACCGTTGGTGTTCTATCTATCAAAGAACAGAAGAAAATCATTTACTGACAATTAATGTATGTTTATATTTGTGAAAAGAGATTTATAGTGTTTTTAAACTTTTGATTTCAATTTCTGTACCCATCTTATTGCTGTTTTGAATTACTTATGGCTTTAAGTTACTTATTAGTTATGACTGTTTACTTGTCTTTAACAATTTAATGTTTAAAATTTATTAGTCTAGTTTTTTTTTTATTTTTTTTATTTTGCTGTGGCATTTTTTTTTTTGTTTGTTTGTTTGTTAAAACCATAGGCAAATGTAAAAGGCCTAAGTGTTCTCTAAGCTAATGTTATTCAGCTGCAACAGAACACTTTGTAAAAAGACAGAATAAGTATGTTTGACATCTAAATGTTTCACTTAATTTTTTTTTATCTTATTGGAATCGAACTAGGAATTGATAAGAATCGTAATTGATAAGCAGAATTGCACGTGAACTGATCATACTCCACTTTAATAGCAGTTTTAGCACGAAATAAACACGAATGAACATCTGAAGGTATGTTAAAAGAGTACAACTAACTGAAATCCACGTTAAAAAAAACTGCTTGTAAACAATGTCATGTAACATCAAATTTACCTAAAAAAAAAAAAAAAAAAAAAAAAAAAAAACACATTCGGTGGCCAAAAACTTGTTAGTTAGCTAGAAGAATGAACTCTAGAGAGCAATATTTTGCTAAATATATACAGCATAAAACACATTAATTATAATTTTAATTAGTTTGAATAAATTTGTCAGTTTTTTTTTTTTTTTTATGACTGCTACTATTTAAATTTTATATTTCAAAAAACTAATTGGAGTAGAAATATTATTATGTAATTGTAACTTTACTATTATAAAAATGTTTTTGAGTGTAATTTAAGAGTTTGTGTACAATTTAGTTATTTTAAACTCTAATATTATAATGTAGTGCCAACCGACTCTCATGTATATTTTACAGCATTAGTTGAGATGTAGTTTATCTGCTATATATCAAAAATAATTGATATTGAATCAAATCTGAAATTGATTTGAATCGCAAGCTTGTGAATCAGAATCTAATTGAATCATGAAATTTGTATCAAAACCCAGCATTTAGTGTAATATCGCCAAATGCTCTTCTCTAGACTTCATTTCTCTAGTGAACTAACGAGCTGTGGACACTGATGACTTGCCTGAGGTGAATGAAATTATATGTGACATTTTATTTCCACGCTGTTTTGTTGACGTCTTTCCACAGTTGAAACACTGATTGAGGGATTACATTAGGCATGAGATGACCGGAGCTGATTGCGGCCACTCTAGTCAATGCTTGTGTTCATACCAGCACGTTTCTGAGTCCCAGAAACGGCTCTCTGAGGCTTTTATGCAGCGATCTGTCATGCCACATCAAAGACTGTCAAAACGCCATTTATTGTTTCAATTTCCTGGATAAAAAAAAAAAGCTATACTTGTTCGGTACACATGCATACCGAACCGAAAGACCTGTACCGAAAATTTTGGCACGAATACGTGTAACGTTACACCCCGGATAGATAGATAGATGGATAGATATTCCTTAATGTGTTAATGTGTTGGATGAATTGATTTCTTCATATTGACTTGTTAAACTATGACAACCCTAGTTTAATTTCTTCATTTAATATGTTGCCTACAGTATCTATTCAGCATTGAAACTGGCTTCAGACCGAAGCTAAAATGTCCACAGTTACCTGTCTGTGCTCTTACAGCAAACCTCCATCAGTCTCAGCACTATTGACAAACGCATCCTTGTTTTCCTGATTTGCAGCAAGTCTGGCATCTCCTGATAAGACAAGAAGGACAGCCCTGCCCCCTTCGAGTAACACAGCCTTACTTGGACCCAGTTTACTGGACAGCAACTCCCACGATTGTTTTCAGTCCCGCGGCCTGCCGGATGTAGCCGAGGTGAGAGGAAACACAGAAAGTCCCCAGCTGCTGTCTGCTAGCTTAATGTCATTTGATATGGCACATTATCACCAGGTGTTCCTGTTTTTGTTTTTTTTGTTTTTTTGTCTTTTTTTTTTACATCCTGGCTTACATTGAAGATAAACAGGAAGTGAGGGTGTTTCAAACAATGCATGCAAATTAAATCAGACATCCATCTTCGGCTTTGAAAGTGTTATATGTTTACTGTTGTTGTCATGTGCTGTGAGCCCAAAAGGCATTTGGACACTTGCTCATAGGCTGCTTTCTCGCTACAGGTGGATACCCAGCTGGCTTGTATGATGAGTGAGAGCAGCGTTGACTACATTGCCCGCTTCAATGACCTCGCACAGGAGCTCTCTGTCACAGAACCGACCCTTCCACCTCCTCCAGAGGACTGATGCGGGGGGCGGAGCCTGTCACTGTTCCGCCCCTTTTTATATTGGACAGAAGAATGTTAACCAGAGTGCAGTTCAGCTGTAGGAAGTGCAATAGACTGGCAGGGTCCACAACAGCCTTTGGGCTCTAACGTGTGCGTGTGTGTGAGCGTTCGTGTAGGTGTGTGTGTGTTGTTTATTCTGTGTCTGTTATGAGCCACACCCAGGACACTTAAACAAAAAAAAAACAACTCGAGTTTACAGCGCAACCTCATGTACAGCAAAGACAAGACCTGCCATATCTGAACAAATACCGTCTTCTCATCTGTATATCTGTCTCTAATGTCTTCGTCTCATTTTGTGTGCGTGCATGTGCATGCATCTGTAAGTGGAGCTGCGGATTGTATGTGTTTTGTCTTTGTGAGTTCTTTCTATTGTACAAAACCCTCTAAAGCCATAGGAGTGCGTCTGCGCACACCCACCGTTTATGAGACCTCAGATTCTGATTGGTTTATTTTCATCTGAATGTTTCGAGTTGGTGAAAGCCACACTACTGAAAGGGACAAGGGCTTCTTTTTGTGAGATTATTACGAGGACTGAAAATCTAACAGACACTAAACAAAATTACTGATAACACGAATGCAGTGTAGTTGCATCAAAAGGGAGATTGAATATATTATGCTATTTTTCCCCACAACACTAGGATTTTCGTTTCCTGCCGAATGAATATGAAGCCAATAATTTGTAGGTTCTAAAACTGCATTTTCTTATGTGAGACTTTCTGTGTGTGTGTGTGTGTGTGTGTGTGTGTGTGTGTGTGTGTGTGTGTACGTGTACGTGTGTGTACGTGTACGTGTGTGTACGTGTACGTGTGTGTACATATATGTGAGTGTTTGCACAGATGTAAATAGACAATAACAGACCCCAGTATTTACTGCTTTTGTAAAATATTGTAAATTATTGTCATTTGGATTTATTTATTGATAACTCACTTTTTTTTTTTTTTTTTTTTTTTAACATGCCACATGCAGGCATTTAGGAGCTCCTCTCCTCTGTTTTAAAGAGTTCTGTGTTGTTAAAAGGGGGTTTTAATCCCAATATGTATAAATAGAGCTACAACAAACCATATTGTGTCTTATTGTGTTTTATTTCAATTTCAATGTTTTAGTAGTTTTGTTGTTTTTGTAATTCTTATTAGTTTTTAATGTTTCGTTTTAGTTATTTCAGTACATTAAGTTAAACTAAATGGAAATGTTGTATTTGCAACTATTTGAAAACTATTTTTATATTTCATTTTATTTCAGGTAACAGCTTTTTATATATACATTTATTTAGTTTTAGTAACCAAAATGAGCAGTAGTATCTGTTTCTAATTTGTGACCCTGGACCACAAACACAGTCATAGGGGTAAATTTTTCTAAATTTGAGATTTATACATCATCTGAAAGCTGATAAATAAGTTTTCCATTGATGTATGGTTTGTTAGGATAGGATAATATTTGTCCGAGATACAACTATTTGAAAATCTGGAATCAGAGGGTGCAAAAAATCAAAATATTGAGAAAATCGCCTTTAAAGTTGTCCAAATGAAGTTCTTAGCAATGCATATCACTAATTAAAATGGAAATGTACAAAAAAAATCTTAATGGAACATGATCTTTACTTAATATCCTAATGATTGTTGGCACAAAAGAAAAATCGATCATTTTGACCCATACAGTGTATTGTTTGCTATTGCTACAAATATACCTGTGCTACTTAAGTTTTGTAGTCCAGGATCATATTTGTCTTTTATCACATCCAATGTTTTGAGGTGTTCACTTGCTGGAAACTGTAGAGGGCGTGATGGCTTCGCCTCTTCGGAATTTTATTGGACAGCCGAAATCACGTGATGCTGTTGAGTTCCGGATTCTCCATACAATCATATGGGTCTTAGCTTACGGTAGGTAATGTGTAATTATTCCTGACAGTGTATTTTATATGTTTACAAAACAGTGCATGCAGATACAACGGCCTTAGAGACACTGATTATTAGAGATATTAAGATTTTGTGAAAATAAGCTCGGTTGCATAGTGCACTGAAACGTGACTTAATAGTAAGCATAGTTGCTATGGATTAGTTCGTGTACTACACATCAGTGATAACGTGCCTCTGTATTTTACACTAAGGGATGATTTAACGATACATTAATTACGAAAATGCCTTAGCAACACCTACTGATGCCGTTGACATAAGTGTGTTTTCAGTATTTCCATAATATTATAGCGTTTATTATTATTTTGAATTATATTTCAGTTATATTTTGGGTAAGTTTATGTGCTTTTGTGATTTTAGTTTTTTAAACGTTTTATTTATGTTTATTCTAGTTTTAGCAATTTTTATACTTCAGTTTATTAAGTCAAAAGTTTACATACACCTTGCAAAATGTTATTTTACCAAAATAAGAGGGATCATACAAAATGCATGTTATTTTGTATTTAGTACTTACCTGAACAAGATATTTCACATAAAAGACGTTATATGTAGTCCACAAGAGAAAATAATAGTTGAATTTATAAAAATGACCCCGTTCAAAAGTTTACATACACTTGATTCTTAATACTGTTGTTGCCTGAATGATCCACAGCTGTGTTTTTTGTTTAGTGATAGTTGTTCAAGAGTCCCTTGTTTGTCCTGAACAGTTAAACTGCCTACTGTTGTTCAGAAAAATCCTTCAGGTCCCACAAATTCTTTGGTTTTTCAACATTTTGGTGTATTTGAACCCTTTCCAACAATGACTGTATGATTTTTGAGATCCATCTTTTCACACTGAGGACAACTGAGGGACTCATATGCAACTATTACAGAAGGTTCCAAGCTGTCTCTCAATGTGAGGTCAAAATATGAGGTATAAAAGCGTTAAACTGATCATATACCATAAAAATATTTACATTTTTTCTTCAAAATATTGTTTACAGTTTACAGTTCTGTTTACAGTTCTGTTCTTCTGTTTAAACGCCATACAATAAAAAACATAGCCACATTTGAGATCAGTGACGTTTTCACAGAATGCTGCCATGTTACTTGTAGATAAAGATTCTGGGTTTTTATAAATGTAAATGAATATATATATCTCTTCATATGTGTGTACAGACTCATGGAGCGTTTGTTAGGTTTAGGCATTGCGCCACTGGCAGCTGGGACTGTTGGGCTGCTGATTTTGCTGAAAGTGATCCAGAGATTGAGACACAAGCAGAATCTACGGGATAAAGTGGTGGTGATCACTGGAGCCAGTTCAGGACTGGGCAAAGGTTACTTGAACATAAACTCACTTATAATGCTGATCATGATGTCTTATCAATGGCATTTGACTGTGGATATTACATCATTGTTTGTTTAATATGTCCATCTGTCTTTTGTATCTCAGAGTGTGCGCGGGTCTTCCATGCGGCGGGGGCCCGCCTGATCCTGTGCGGACGGGACCAGAAGAGACTGCAGGAGGTCGTGGAGGAGCTCAGAAACAAAAACAATGGAAAGATACAGGTAAAAACATCCAATCAAATCTCTTGCCTGTTAGGATTGTGCAACTTACGTTATCTCTTAGGCCTATTTTAATCTTTAAAGCCTTCATTTATGAGAAAGATATTGTGTTGTTTATTTATTTACACTAGGCAAAAATGTAAGTGTGAACGTATCTAAACATACTTATGTCCAGTCTCTTAACTAGGATTATTTATTACTTTCTTTTTCAGACTTACACTCCCTGCACTGTCACCTTTGACCTCTCCAACACATCTGTGGTTTCCAGCGCCGCCGAGGAGATTTTGAAGTGCCATGGTCATGTTGATGTCCTCATCAACAATGCAGGCATTAGTTACCGTGGCAACATCCTGGACACCCATGTATCAGTTCAGCGAGATGTCATGGAGACTAACTACTTCGGTCCTGTCGCTCTTACACAAGGTTAGTGGAGAAGACTCACAGAAAGAGATCAGTGGAACGATTATATCTGGTTATATATACACACAGACACTACCATTCAAAGATTTAACCTTTATGCTTACAAGGCTGTTTATTTGATCAGTAAAAATGGTACTATTGTGAAATTTTATTAGAATTTAAAATAAGACTTTTATATTTAAAATGTTATTTATTCCTTGGGTGGCAAAGCTGAATTTTCAGCATCATTACTTTGGAATTCAGTATCACATGATCCTTCTGAAATCATTCTAATATGACGATCTGGTGCTCAAGACAAGGTTGCCAGGTCTGTAAAACAAAACCGTCCCCAGTGCTGTTTAAAACTGGCAACAGTGTAAAAGTAGCCCAATTCTGCAACTGCAGACTTGGCAACACTGGCTTAATAAAAATGATCCTCATATCATATTTGTTGAAAACAGTTGTTCTGCTTAATATTTTTGTGAAAACAATGATGCGTGTTTTTAGGAATCTACTACTGATAGAAAATTACAGACCATCTATTTGGGGGAAAAAAGCATTTGAATTTTTTTTTTTTTGTAACATTATAAATGTCTTCACTGTCACTTTTGATCAGTTTCATGTGTCACTGCTGAACATTCATTTCTCACAACTGACCCCCAACTTTTGAACCATAGTGTATAAATATTAATGTTAAAATTATATTAAATGTGAAAATATATATAAATAATAATATATATATATATATATATATATTTAAAGATTTTTAATGTTTTTTATTTGATCCAAAGTACAGCAAAAGCTGTACAATTTTGAAATATTTTTACTATTTAAAGTAACTGCTTTCTTTGTGAATATATTTTAAAACGTAATTTTTCCTGTGATTTCAAAGCTGAAACAATATACAATATATCATCACTTTTAATCAATTTAAAGCATCATTACTTAATAAAAGTATTAATTTCTATAATGTCAAATTTAGCTTTGATCACAAGAATAAATTACATTTTAAAATATATTCAAATAGAAAGCAGTTATTTTAAATTGTAAAAATATTTCACAATATATTTCAAATAAATGCAGGCTTGGTAAGCAAAAGAGACTTCTTTAAAAAACATTAAAAATCTTGACTTATGTATATAAATAAAATATATATATATATATATATATATATATATATATATATTATAATGTAAACTATATAATTTAGTTCACATCACATTATACATAACATTATGTTAGATTTTTATCATAAATTTAATTCAAAATGATTTTTTTTTTCGTCCAGCCATTCTGCCTTCAATGGTTGACAGACGTAGTGGACATATTGTTGTCATCAGCAGTGTGCAGGGAAAAATCTCTATACCGTACAGATCTGCTTGTGAGTATACATATAATCACCACATATGCTTGTTAATCATTTTAACTATTTCTGCTTGAATACATGTCATTAACTTTATGATTTGTACTATCCTAGAACTGTATATTTCTGTATATGAACATCACTTTGACGTACCACTGATAAATTACTCTTAAAGGGATAGTTCACAAAAAAACAAAAATTCTGTCATTAATTACTCACCCTCATGTCGTTCCAAACCCATAAGACTTTCGTTCATCTTCAGAACAAAAATTAAGATATTTTTGATTAAATCCGAGAGCTTTCTGACCCTGTATGGACAGAAACACAACTGACACGTTCAAGGCCCAGAAAGATTGTAACGATATCAATAAAACAGTCCATGTGACAGAATTTTCATTTTTGGGTGAACTATCTCTTTAACTGTACTGTAGAAAAATCATTTTCTGTGAAGCTGCTTTGCAACAATGTGTATAAACGTGATATACGAATAAACATGAATTGAACTGATCTACATACATATACAAAAGAAGCAAGTATACATAAAAGAATGTATTCAAACGGTTTCATGTGATCAAGTACCTTGCTTGCATTTCTGAAATGTTTTCTGTCAGATTCTGCATCTAAGCATGCGACGCAGGCCTATTTTGACTGTTTGAGGGCAGAGGTAGACAGGTTCGGCCTGCAGGTGTCTGTCATCAGCCCTGGTTACATCAAAACAAACCTGTCCATCAATGCAGTCACGGGGGACGGCTCTAAATATGGAGGTGAGAGCATGTTGTTCTTGTCAACCAATCTCTGAATGTGAGTTATGAAGTATGTTTTGGAAAATAAGTAACATAAATATACATATTTTAGTATTTAGTCATGTTTATTTTTGTTTTTTTGTTCTTTTGGATCTGAAGTAATGGACAAAACCACAGCGAAAGGGGCAGATCCAGTGGACGTGGCACATGCTGTTCTGAAAGCTGTCTGTCACAAACAGAAAGACGTGGTATTGGCTGGGCTGCTGCCTACTGCAGCCATCTATCTGCGTACACTGTGGCCTACTCTCTACTTCAGACTGATGGCTTCACGAGCCATAAAAGAACAGAGAGTGAAGGAGGAATAAGGGAAAGCAGTATTAAAGAATTAGTTCACTTCCTGAATTAAAATTTCCTGATAATTTACTCACTCCAATGTCATCCAAGATGTTCATGTCTTTCTTTCTCAGTCGAACTGAAATGAAGGTTTTTGAGGAAAACATTCCAGGATTTTTCTCCATATAGTGGACTTAAATAGGGATTCACGGGTTCAAGGTCCAAATTGCAGTTTCAATGCAGCTTCAAAGGGCTCGACACGATCCCAGCCAAGGAATAAGGGTCTTATCTAGTGAAACAATCATTTTATTATCAGAAAAAAAACACAAATGCTTGTCTTGCACTAGCTCTGTGATGCTGGGATCGTGTATAGTTCCTTGAAGCTGCATTGAAACTGCAGTTTGTACCTTCAACCCGTTGATCCCCATTGAAATCCACAATAGAAAAATGGTAGAAAAATCCTGAAATGTTTTCCTCAAAAACCTTAATTTCTTTTTGACTGAAGAAAGAAAGACATCTTGGATGACATAGGGGTGAGCAATTTATCAGGAAGTTTTTATTCTGGGAATGAACTAATCATTTAAGGGAAATCTTTGCATCTTTCTTCTGAAGATTTCATAGCTAAAAAGTGTAATTTGTATCTCTGAGAGTAAATACATGTGTGTGTATGTATTTAATAAATATTTAAAAATGGATTCAGTTGTTTGAATCAATCCCTTTGAAAAACACAAAAACAAGATGACCAGTCCTTAGATAAACTCAACAAGCGTTTTTCGTACAAGAACCAAACTGTTTATATCTGGTGTTTTGCATGGTTTTAGAAAAATTAAGGCCTTGAAAGGTTAAAGCAGTTATGGCATAAAATGTTACATGCAAAAAAACTGTATATATTTGTCAGTAATATTGTCTTGTTTTCCAATACAAATATCTAATTCTTAAATCAAGATACATAGTAATGGGATATGAAAAACTTTCCCTTGACAAAGGAGATACTTGTCCTTTTTTTTTTTTAACACAGTAATTCACTTAATTTGCTCAGAAAATAAGACTTCTAATGTCATTTTTTACAGTTTTGTAACAATCGCTAGAACACATTTCTCAATACTTAGGTCACTTTTTCAAAACTCTTCACACAGCTAGCAACATCATTGCTTTGGCACAAAATGCATTCATTGACGACATCTGTCAAGTTACATGAATTCTTTTATCACTTTAACACATACACCACCAAAACTTTATGTACTATACAAGCCAATTTGCACATGTTTACTGTTTTCAGATCTGTTAAACTTGAGTTCAAACCTAGCACAGTACAAAAATGAATTAACATTAATATATAGAACAATATTCTGAATGTAAAAAATCAAATACTATCAAAGCAGTTGCACATAGCTGAACATCTTCACAAGTGTTAGTCTTTCACTTTCACTACCATCTGTACAAAAGAGGAAAACTTAGGAATAATTTTGTACTGTAATGTAAACATGGACAATGTAACATATAATGCACTGAATTATAAACAGTAAAGAGAATCATTCTTGTTTTGTATGAAATTTTACAAACGAAACATTGTATAATGCTAAAAGTTGTTAGTGTTTTTTAGATTGTGTTAGTGAGTGTGCTTGTTATGTAAGAATGACTTGATTTGAGATATTAATGAAGTTTTTTGGTAGTTTTAGTGCATTTTGAATGTGAAATGAACTGCTGTGTCAAGTTGAAAGATGGTTAGGAGAACTGTGTGAAGAGTTTTAAAAAAAAAAGGGACTTTAGTATTGAGAAATGTGTCTTAGTGATTGTAAAAAAAACTAATTGGTCTTTTAAAAAAAGCCTTTAATTTACCCTCATAAAACTTGCAGAAACCCCATTATATTGTTCTGTATTAAGTAGTTATTAACTAAATGATTACTTATTAATCCGAATTTATTATTAACTGACTTTTCCGTTCCATGCACCCTGATAAGACTTGGCAAATTCTCATGCCGCGTTTTGCCTACAGTTTTAAATCAAATCACATTTCTTTGTAGTTCCCTTTTGGCTATCTCCGATTAACATCAGAATGTTCAGGTGCCCCTTATTCCAAAAGGAAGTTGAAATAATCAAAACATTTAATGGTTTGTTTATGTTTTAATAAAGTCCTCACCTGCCTTCTGCCCCAATTAGATGTTCTTGAAAAATTCAATGGCAACAGAAAACCAAAACAGATGTGAGTGTCACTGCAAGGGACCATATCATGATAATCTGGTTATGACAGATGCTCATGACTCATGGGATGCACCAAACATATGCAGCTCTCAATAAGAATTAGGGAGAAGACTGTGCATGATGAAACGGATGTGCTTTAGAGGAAATGCAGTATCTAAACAGTGCATTAAGACACATAAGACACATAGAGGGAGATTTTTTTTTTCTCAAGAAATTCACCAATGGGCCATGATTAAAACTCTCCATTTGCAACTTCCTTGCAACATTTCAGTACTGAACAAAAAAAAATTAAATATGTATTTCGCAAAGCCAGCCCAGGTGATTTTTGTCTCCAAATAAGGTTGGTGCTAAAAACTCGGCAGACATTTCTGTCACAGCAATGTTATTTAAATGGTGTTCAAACAGTCAGTCTAAACACAACGAAAATTACTGCCTCACTCATTTCGTCGTTTCCTCCAATTCACATACAGCTCCAAACACGCAGATTTAAAAAGGTGTCCACATGCGTGAAATATGTGGTATTTCGGCTGATTCGTCTTCCAACAGTTTACTTTAAGATGCCTTAAAATGAGTTTAGCATTCTCAGTTTTAAGCATACAGTTTCCTTCGAAACGCAGTAAAACTTTAACATCATAGACTTGTACAGTGCCTCAGCACTTAAAAACCCCATTCCAGTCCTCTAGCTAAATGTTATCTGTGACATATTTTGAAACTGATTTTTTTAATCACAACATATAGACTCACCGACTGACCTGAGAGCATCACAGACATAAATTATATAAGAACTGCCTCACATGACCTAGACACAAACTTAAACATTGTGTTTAAGCATTAATCTTAAATCAATCTTTACCCTAAAAAGTAATCTCACACTTCACACGTTTACAGTTTTTGGGATTGACAACCGCATTTAG
This sequence comes from Cirrhinus mrigala, assembly GCA_036247105.1. Taxonomy (NCBI): domain Eukaryota; kingdom Metazoa; phylum Chordata; class Actinopteri; order Cypriniformes; family Cyprinidae; genus Cirrhinus; species Cirrhinus mrigala. The sequence continues at coordinate 25,198,741 of CM070009.1, forward strand.
TAAAGGTGTGAGTCTCGAAATATCCCGTTCACACAGCACCTTACAGAAGCCTCTGGAATACATCTATATGAGCGTGCAATGGGAGTCATAGCAACAGAGACCAAAGTTATATCAAAGATGGCGTCCTCCATAAAACTTAAAGTCTTACCACTTTAAGTTTGGACAACAGTCCAACTGAGGCGCGAGTTCATCCATCAGATCATTATTAACCGACAGCAGCTTTTATATTTGGGTATAGAGCGGATGATTTGAGTCGTGCACAGAACACAAAAATGAGGGGAGCGGCTCCGCTGGAGACTGGATATAAAACTTTAAGATGACACGCAGCTTATTTCTCCTTCACTGTAAGTTACCGAAACCACAAATGAAAGCACACAACACACGGTAGACGCGCGTTTGTGCGGCAGAGCAGCTCTCTCGCACTGAAAGAGGTGATGGACAACTAGTTGTCCAGTCCTGTTCCTTTCACACAGCGCGTGTGTTCAGAGAATGCGGTTGTGAGTCCTGAAAATGTACGGGTGTGAGTTCGGTTATAGAATACGGTTGTCACACCCGTAAATAACCTTACTGTGTGTGAATGTAACCGTATTAAGGACTCAAATACAGGACTGATAACCATATTTTGCTGCTGTTTGAACGTGGCCTAGTGTCATTTCTAGGACATTCTAAAACAAGCATTTTTGATAAACCCAATTAGACTTTTAAAAGGCCAAAAATGCAGTTTTTAAGAATTACTGACACTTACCATCCGACTTGTCAAAACTAGAAGATATTGGCTTTCCTAACTGACTTCTGAATGTAAGTGTTGTCCAACTGCAGACAAGAGGATGGTTTGACAAAACATCAATTTTGCAAACCTAGTGAGCAGAAATTACACTTAAACACTTAAAATATTGATTGGCCCTACCTTTTTCTCTCTGAATAGCCTGTGTCAGATATTATACACTACAATATGGAAATAAAACATATCAGAAGACTAATTTAAGATCCACAGGCTGGGATGCAATCATTAAAACATGATAAACAAAAACATTATTTAACATGGTACCATTAATACAAAATACCATTTGAGACTAAACCTTTCACAGTGTTGTCTTATGCAAACTGTTAAGCAATTGTCATTTAATTAAACTGGTTTATCTGCCAGTTAAAGTAACAGTAATAACCAAAAATGAAGCAAAGAAATTAAAGGGGTCATGAACTGTGAAATCAAAATTCCCTTGATCTTTTGGCATACAAGCGGTCATTGTACTATAAAAATATGTAAGCTTCAAAACTCAAACTTTCTCGTTAGTCTAAAAACAGCTTATGCGCATGTAGTGTAAATGTAAATGTGGTTAAACACCGCCTCAGCAGATGATGATGATCAAAGCCTGACTGTTTAGCCCCGCCCACCAATTTGCACTGGCTCTTAAGACAACAAGACACTGTGCAGCACCAAGTTGTGGAAAAACACAGTCTTTGCATTGCCTTTCTTCTGATCCCAACATTAGGAAAGAGTGGATGAATTTTATTTTTAATGACGATCCAGTAAGAACTTTGTTCACTTCATTTACAAACAAGTCACAATTCGACACAAGACTTTCAGAAAGATTGAAACTAAAAGACGACGCTGTGCCGACTATATTAAATCCACAGTAGTGTCACAACACACAAGTGTGATTAACTGTTTTTATTACGTGTTCATTATTGCTTTATCTGTCATTACAGATTATTTGATATGTACTGAGTATTTATGCGTTTTTGACCTAAATCACAGCAGCATTCATCTGTGAAGGATGTAGGCTGTCAAACATACACAACTGTCAGCCAATCGTAGCAGTGGGCGTTTAGTTTTGAGTTTACAATCCGCCACACCTATTCAACAGAGCGTTCTGATGAGGGTGGTTAAAAACAGGACAGAAAATAGCTTATTACTTCTAAATGATGATATTTTTTGATGTAAAAATCTTGATAACGTTATAAGTGGACCTCAGAAAACAGTACAAAAAAATAAAAAGGCAGTTCATGACCCCTTTAAGTAACAGTATGGGTCTGGAACAAGTAAATAATAAAATCTTAATATATGGGTGAACTATGCATTTCAGCGTGTTTATCTTTCATTACTTCATAAGAAGAACTGGGTTCATACTAATCCATTTACTGCCACATACAGTTCCAATCTCACTGATTTGGAACGTTTCCGTGTGTATGAAACATATTCTATTTCGTCCAAATATTTTCCACAAGTTTACTCTTAAGATGAGTTATGCATTTCTATTTTGACCTCTAGTTTTCTTTCTAAACCCAATAGCATAGCATATATGGGTCTAGATCAACATAAGTAAATGACAAAATTGTAATTTTGGAGGTGAAGTGAACTATCCATTTCAGATGAGTTCACATTTACCGCTCACCTTTCATATTTACTTTTCATAACTTCTTACAAAGAACCAGATTTAAGCTGATCCGTTACAAACCACGGCTTGTAAAGCAAATCTGCCTTGCAGCGCTGCGTGGAGGCTATAAACCAGATGTGCGGTAAGAAAGAATCTGAGCCCTTGAGGGTCAAATAAAGGTGGTCAGAGATGCCAGTGAGGTTAAATCTCCTACTGTTTAATGAAAAGGTGACGCACCAAAGGCAGGGTACAGTAAAACTACACAGAGGGAGAAAAGAGAGGATTCAAAGGTCATTCTTAAAACATGATCCGTCTGTCTGTCCACCACACGTTCAGTCCGACAGGTCGCTGCCCGGGTGCGGAAGCTCCGTGTGGGTGGCAGGTGACGTTCGGGGAGGGCCGCCGGGACGAGGAAGGGGCTGGACAGGCGCAGGGAAGGAGCGGGAAGGGGGGCTCAAGTGCACTGGTGATATCACTTTTAAAGTACAGAGAAAAGGGGAAGATTCATTCAGAACTATAAGCTCCCCCCCAACCCTTCCTCTCAGCCATCCGTCCATCATCTGTCCAATCTTTAACCGATTGAAAGCAAAACGCTGAAAAGCGTAACAAGAGAGAGCGCCGCATCTCGCCGCCTCCTTTTTTTTTTTCCATCACTCTCTCCGTCGGTCCATCCATATGTTTTGTTTGGTGTGTATGTGTGTATCTGCCAGTGTCGGGTGTTTAGTAGTGCTTCTCACCTCCCTGCTGCGTGTTTGTGTGTGTGTACGCGTATATCAGTATCTGTATGCGTGTGTGCGCACGTGCCATAGCGCTCATACGGCGTACAGTTCATAGATCTTCTTGGCACAGTACGCCAGGGCCGCCAACGCTATCGTGTTGTGCAGTCTCTTTCTGTGCACGTCGTCCCGTCGAACCAGAACCACCGGCGTGGAGGAGGTGAGCGTGTGCAGCGGCAGCCGCGAGAGCTTCTGACTGTCGTACTCCACTTGGTATTTGCAGCAGGGGTCGAACTGCCAGGAGATGCCGTAGAGCGCGGCGCAGGCCAGGCTCAGCGCACCAGCAGGGAGCGCCACGTAACGGGAGTAGTCGGCGGGAAGGGCGAGCGGCGTCAGGAGGCAAGCGGCCCCTGCCAGAACGGCGGTTTTGTGCAGGCAGTTTCCCACGGCCACCCAGCGGGCCGTCTCGTCGCCGATGCGCGTGGGTTCGATTACGATGTAGCGATACTGCGCCTCCAGAGCCTGCTCCAGCTCGTACTCGAACTGCTCCTGTGCATTCTCGCCGTTGTAGATCTCGTGGACGATGTAACACTCCGTGGTCGCCATCACTCCCCTGAAGAGAAAAAGTGAGAATTAGTCAATCTGAATAAATCCAATCCCATTTCACATTCTGAAAGTTCTGTTTATGAACATTAAATGTTGCAACTGATTCACATTTCATTCATTTACGTGCAACAACTGGTGCATTCACAATTGGAGAAAGCCAACTTGAATTGTCTAGATTTTTTTTTTTTTTAGCAAATAATTAGTAAGATTCAGTCTCCACTGACCAGTTCGTAAGATGTACAGTCAAACCAAACATTATTCAGACACCAGATATAATTTTTTTTTTTTACACTAGTGAGTGCAAGACACTATATTTCATTTATGTAAGTAAGGATAGCAAAATAAAGTAAACTGTGCAGGGTTGCCAGGTTTTCACAACAAAAACCACGGGATTCCCCTGGTAAAATTTGAATTTCAGGGGATAAATATCATGTTATTGGGGTCGCTTAAACCCGCGGAAATGAAAAACAAGAGTGTTAAAGCAGCCCAATTCTGTGGGAAAACCGCAGACTTGGCCACACTGAAACTGTGACATATTATACCCCAAAAATTCTTCAGACAGTGGACTACCAGTAAAATGAATGAAAATTTGTGACCAAAAATTATTCAGACACTTTGAGCTGACCATGTTTTGCTTAAGTGTTTTTTCTTTAATTGCTAATGCAATCTTTTTACACCACAGACTGAACAAAATTAAACATTGTTTGGTAACTGATCAACAAAGTATTAATAGTTGTGTAAATATTTTCATACTAACAGTTTTCTGAATTTTTGGTTTACTGTAATCCATTACATACCTTTCTATCCAAGTTATCTGACATTATCAAGATGAATTTGTTCTGACACAGTTTAACTCTGAGTTCTTGTCATATTTTATTACCATTTTCTAAACTATAGTGAATAAACTGTGATAATGTGAGAAATGCTGAAGGTGTGTGAATAAATTTTGGTTTGACTGTAAATAAAAAAAACATACACATTCATGACACTGTGCATGAGGTATTTTTTTTAATGTGATCGAGAAAACCATTGTATTGAAGCATTATAGAATTGAAGCACTGTCTACATCGAAAACCAGAGTAATACTGTCACTGAAGCTACTGAGCATATAACTGATATTTTTGCATATGTCAGAAAAGCATTTTAGCTAATATTTAGTAAATATTCAGTCTCCACTACTGACCAGTTAGTAAATGCAAGTAAACATGCTCATATTCATAAGACATATGTAAATATATTAAGGAATTATTGACTTCGATTGAGAAAATAGATTCAGTGCTTAATTCTTTATTTCATATTGATCATTTATTTAATGACTGATTTTAACCTAAAATTTTATTTAGACAGAGCTCAAGCAAATCAACTTTTCAGTCCAACTGAGCCATCAATGTTCATTTGGTTGCATAAATGTAACTACTGCGATTTACTGTATGGAAGAACAGTAAAACTGGTTTAACAGATACTTTGAGACCAGCCAACATCTTTTACAGATGGGATGGCATTTCCTGTGTTTTTTTTTTTTTTTTGCCTGAAATTTTATTTGGAGTTTTGCAAAAAATATTTTTAAATGACCTTATATTCTGGTCTTTATTAGACACAACCGGTCTCGCGTTATCTAAATCTGCCAGACCATCTGAGGCCTGAGTTCACACAGTGAAACAAGAAACTTTTGAGCGATGTTAAAGAAGCATAAAAACTGATGGGAAATTTTCATATGTACAGTGAAAGACCCTTTGCTCAGGTATACAAAATAAAACTTGTTTTCAAAATTTTAGAAAATACTTAGCTGCTAAATAAATCGATAGAGATAAGAGACAGCAGTCCGCCTTTTTAACGGTTAAATAAATTTAACGCATACTGTCAGTTTAACAAGCAGTGCAATTTTTTTTTGGCTGATAATTACAATTTCTTCCCTTTTTCCAAGGCAAACACTAAAGTTAGTATAGCGACTATAAATGCCTGCTAACTACACACATCTCCTTGAAACCCGCTGTCATGGCTGTGAAGCGCTATTTTACATTGTTCTTCTCGTGTCATTATGTTTAACACACACTGCAAAAAACATTAGTGATCAATGTCCAGACTTAAGATATAACTGCCATAAAAATACATTTTTGCTGGTCTCTGCACTGCTAATCAGTTGAGGGACCCCAGTGTCAGTAAGCTAATCAAAACAACACATGCGCTCTATTCAAACAGTGTTTTTTAGTGTTTGCGGCTCCACAAAACTCCAACCGACCTAGTATTTTAAGGATAGTAAACTAACGTAAATTTTGCACAAAGCCTAAAAAATTCACGTCACGTTTTATGAAATAATGACAGGTTTTAATCTAACTGACCTCTCCCTGTTGACTGGGACACCGCGCCTCCTTCCCAGCGACGCCATCTTGAAAATGCAACGGACTGGACTTGACGCAAAACCCGTCGCGGTGCGCTGTGGGTAATGTAGTTCACCGCTTCAGCTCTGTTAATTATGTTTAACGTTTTCGACAGTATCAAAGAGACTACAAATCCCGCGAACCAGTTTAGTTGAGGAGCCTACCACCTGGACAGAATGTGTAACGATATTAATATTTGCTTTGTTTTGTTTAAGACAGTTGTTTTTAATATATGAAACACATTATTTCGTGCAATAGAACAGTAATTAATTTTGATCATGGTTTTATCCGCCAGCCTATGTAATTTGGGATTGTGTTTTTGAATAGCGGAGGTGACCAATCGAAAGCAAGGACAACACCATGGGGCTTTTAGTAGGACAAACCATTCCCAAAGCGAATGCAAACATTGCACAAAGAATGTGGTCTGACAAAATGATTTAACTGTTTTGTAGCGTGTCCAAAACTTTCGGTCATGTTATGACCGTGGATGCGATCAACAAGGCACTCACCCATAATGTGGTCGGTTCTCGTTTATGCGGTGAGTCCCGTCCTCGTACGGCGCTCACGGAGCTGGTGCATAGGGGGGTGGGGAGAGCCGTGTTATAACAACTACACGGTACTCGGTAACACGTGCAGGGTTTGCGCTCTCTGTCTCCCCCAATAGTGATGGGTTGCATAACATAAACGCATTGAAAACAATAAACTGACATTTGTGCATCAATGTAAGTGAGGAAACAAATTGAAATAGCCTACACTATCAGTCATAAGTTTTTGAACAGTAAGATTTTTAATGTTTTTTAAAGAACTCTCTTCTGCTCACCAAGCCTGCATTTATTTGACCCAAAATACAGCAAAACAGTAACATTTTGAAATATTTTTACTATTTAAAATAACCGCTTTCTATTTGAATATATTTTAAAGTGTAATTTATTCCTGTGATTTCAAGGCTGAATTTTTATAATATTCTGATTTGCTGCTCAAAAAAACATGTAATATGATTATTATTATCATGTTGAAAACTGCTGAGTAAATTCTTTGATGATTAGAAAGTTCAGAAGAACAGCATTTATCTAAAATAGAAATCTTTTGTAACATTTTAAATGTCTTTATCATCACTTTTGATCAATTTAAAACATCCTTGATAAATAAAAGTATTAATTTTTATAATAATAATAATAATATAATTTCTTTCCCAAGAAAAAAAAAAAAAAAAAAATATATATATATATATATATATATATATATATATATATTGGGAAAGAAATTATATATATCCCAGCTTTTAAATGGTATAGTGTATAATGTTACAAAAGCTTTTCATTTCAGATAAATGCTGATCTTTCTATTCATCAAAGAATCCTGAAAAAATTTACTCAACTGTTTCAAATATTTATGATAATAATAATAATAATAATAATAATAATAATAATAATAATAAATGTTTCTTGAACAGCAAATCAACACATTTGATTTCTGAAGGATCATGTGACACTGAAGACTGGAGTAATGGTGCTGAAAATTTAGCTTTGATTACACGAATAAATTAAATTTTAAAATATATTCAAACAGTTATTTTAAATAGTAAAACTATTTCACAATTTTACTGTTTTTGCTGTACTTTTTTCTTTTAACAATTAAACAAAAGAACAATAAAAAAACAATACAAATCTTATAGCTCAAAAATGTTTGACTGGTAGTGTAAGTTTAACATATATTTAAGAAAGGGAACCATGGTAATTATAGTCTATATATATATATATATATATATATATATATATATACATTTTTTTTTTTTTACTTGAAATAAAATATAAATAAAAAAATATATACATTTTATCAAACCTATAGTTGCAAAGACATTTTAATTTTAACTTGATGTACTAAAATAGCTAAAAACAAATACAAAATAACAATTATGATAAAAAGATATTAAAAAAATGTAAATTATAAAAAATCAAAATAACTAAAATATAAAAATGATAATTGTATCTCTATATGATTGTTTACCTAAATGAAACATAGGAGAACTAAAAAAACAAGTTCCTTTAGAATAAATTTAATTTTACAGAAACATAATAAATTTAAATGGAAAACATATTTCAAAAAAATAGTATTAATTACTGTAACTGTACTAGAAAAATCCAAATTGAGTAAAACAAGAACTGAAAAATGAAAATGATCATAATTTACTCACCCTAACATCACTCAAACCTTTATGACTTACTATGCAATAAAATTTATACAACATGAGGGTGAACAGATGCACTGCTTATAAAATGTTTAAATGCCTATAATATCTCTGATGATACACCATACTTGTGGACATAAACACTCATGAACCAAGTTTTTCTTAATTTTTTTTTTTATTCAAAACCATGAATAGTAATATTAAGAATACATAAGTGTGTAAAAACAGATGAATTTCAGGCATCTTTAGTCTGTATTACATCACACGTTGACATAACAGAGCCCAGATGTTTTACTTAAAAAAGATGACCTTCATTATCACCAACCAGAAACATCACGCTCATCAATGGTGTCAGCACAGAGCATGGCATGATGGTCTGCTCCGTGTGCTGCCTACCCTGGAAACAACCCATCTTGCTAAAGGCAGTTCATCAACTGACTTTTAATAAGACCCCTGGGAATTTTGGGAGCAACTAACATACACTGACATTCATTCATATACTCGGTTATTCAATGCGCACACACACACACACACACACACACACACACACACACACACACACATCCAACCACATGTAACAGAATCCTCTATGCAGAGGTGCTTTATTGTTTTTATAAAGTGTGCATCCTGAGAGGTTCAGCCCTGCGAATATATGGGCAGGCGATTGTCTCCAGAGTCTGAGCTCTTCACTGGCCATAGTATACACAGACACACACATGCAAAAGCACAAGATCAGCCTAGAACATGCACAGAATAAAATAGTCGTCTCCGACACTTCCGGTGTCCCTAAAACTGAGTGTGCACGCTCTGCGCAAGTGGGAACACAAGCACGTGTGTATTTCTCTCGTGAGCACCGCTAAATCTGAAGGTGTAAGGCCAGAGAGGCATATGGAGTCTAACGTCACTCTTATGATCATATCAAATAGCTGATATTTAGAGTTCATAACGGGTGTCATAATTCTCTTACTTCTCTGGATTGGCTTGAAAAAAGTCCACACTCTTATGTGTCCTAAGAAAACGTTTAAGAGTTTCAGACCTTTCCTCCCCTTCTTAAATCGCACTCGCTCGCAAACAAAAAAAAAAAAAAAATCTCTTTCTTTTGTGGAGTTTCAAGACCAGTCAGACAGATTAGGGAATCCCAAAAGATACCCATCCCACCCAATCCCAAATCAGAATCGAGCCCCATCTCTCGCTCTCAGTGGAGGACGTGCTCCAAGTAATGGGGGTGAGGGTTTTCTTTGACGTATTTCTGGATGTACCAGCAGGTTAAATGGGCTTTCAGGTCCTCCTCTACCACAAAGTCCATTGCAGCCTAGCAAAAACGATCACAAAATATATTTTAATGCACAACAATAAACAAAGTAATATCATCATTTATACAACAGTCCTTTCTGGTCCTCAAATTTGATTGGCTAATAAGAGTGTGATATTAGAGTCCAACAGAACTCCAACAGCCGTTTCACCGTTTATAATTGCATCACTCCATTTGCGGTACTTCTCACATCGAGTGTCATGGCGGACTCCACTGTAATAACAATAATAAACAATAATACTGTTTTTGTGTCACAGAATGTAGTTTTAAAAGGTTTTCAGGCGAAAAAGCACTTGTTTATAGCTCAAATATGCACTTTGTTAATAAAGATAATGTCTATTTGAAAATTTGGGCCTACGTTGTCCGACGTAAGTTCCAGGGTGTCAGTGGCCGAACCTGCTGAGAGACTCATCTCGGCCAGATCTTCTGAAATATACCGCTGGCTCTGATGTCTCCATAGTGGTTAAACGAGATATAATTCGTTTTGGGTAAATCTAACGAGTAGTCTTTGGTCTCATTAAACTATTATTTGTTCCAGAGCAAATAGTTTTGGCAAAAGTTTATGTAAATTCAATGCTGCATATGAGAGTGCTGCCTTTGTACTTTGGCTGAATTGCCTAGCAATTTTTATTAAGCCTGTTTTTGTTGTTTATTAAATATTATTATTCAATAAATAATATTTTAAATAAATAACAGTAGTATTTAATAAAAGTGTTTAGTATTGAGAAACAGTACATGTTCTCGTGGTGAGTTTAGTTACATTGTTCTGCCATTAGATGGTGATACAATAAGCTTTTAATAAAGCAACTCAACGTTCCTTCGTTACTAGTTCTAAAGTGACGTTTTGGAATTAGTAATGGAGTCTTGGGCTCAAACGAAGGTTTGATTCCGTGGCGGAAGGAAGTAATTCTGCACAAAAGAGGGCTTCTAAAGACACTCTGCTGTTGATTCTTATGTATTTACACACTCATGCCGTCAAACTGTTGTATAAACTCAATATCACACTTATAGCCGTGTGATATGGCTGTATATCGGCACGCCGTGATTACCTAAGGCCGAAACACAGCAATGCAGATATACAGCCATATCTCACATCTACCTATGTGATAGTGCACATGTATAAACCAGTTCACACTGATTTTGAGTGACCTTCTACAACCTTGGCAAGGTGTTTGGCAATCTCTCGTCCTCGGTAAGCCTCAGGAACCTCAGTATGCTGCAGATCCACTGTTTTCTTCCCCACATATTCATACAACAGAACAGCCTTGTCATGGGAACCTTCAATATAGATGAAAATATATTAGTCAGTGTACAGTAAATAAAGTTATTCATGACCGTGAAGGAGTGCTTAGTCAAACAGGACGCATATCTGTGCTTTGTTTTTCATTTTCACCGTCGTAAACGAGCGCTTTCCGGGGAAATAGTCGCATAGTCGTGGGCTGGGTTTGTGTCTGTGTGTAAGCGTCATTTCTGTGAACACGACCCTTTATTTTTATGCGAAACCCGCAAGAAATAAACGCAAGTCTGTTCTTGTTCCTCTGCGGTTGCTACAGAATGACATAAACGTAACGATACGGGTTTGCTTTGTACCTACAGAAAGATGTTGGAACAGGAAGTAGCCTAAAACAAAGTCTGCATGGGATGGCTAGCGGGTAAGCTAGCAACTTAGTTACTGATTCAGTCAGAGAAGAAAACAAAGCTTGCGTTAGAGGAAATGCACGAACTGACAGGCGAGATTTACTGCGGCTCCGTACGTCAAAACAAAACAACTAATAATTGCTGCATGCGTCGGATGAATCAGACTCATTAAGCGCTTGTTAAACTCAGGAAGATAAACAATACGCTGATAAAATAGTTCCATTCGTTCCAATAAAACAACTAGCGTTAGTTAATGTCGTATTCCATTAACTGTTATTGGGATCAAAGCATGTAACGACAGTTACGTAAACAACAATGCAATGGGTGCTATATAACTAGGACGGGTTTTATTAGATATTATGCGAAATATAATAAACAAAAGGCACATTTTGCAAGCAAACGCCAAGCGGACGGTGGTTTGTCCTCCTCCGCCAGCGACCACCATCTCGTTATCTGACGCATTACTAACCGTTCAGTCGGATGCTGAATTGTCGTCGTTTCTTGTCGTGCTCCACTCGGAGAGGAGTGTTGATGTCGAGGACGTTCATCTGTGCAGCCTGGGCCATGGCGACTGTACTATGGGTTTGCTGTCAGGGGGGAAGCTGTGTGTCAGTGTGCCACGGCTGATTCGACTGCGATGAGAGGCGCATTCATGCCTCGCCGAGGTAAGGACGAACATCTGATCCTGCGAAAACACGCCATCCACGGAAATCAGCTGTGAAGTCACGTGCTCGCCGCTGACCAATGAGGATGGACGTATTGTTTTGATGCGAGCGGTCTCTTTAAATGGAGCTTGACATGCGGCCGCCAGGTGGAGGTAAATGTTTGCTGTTTAGATTTTCTTTATAAGCGGTATTTTACGAAGGCATGGTGAGAATTTATTTAATAACTAGTAAAATACACTACCAGTCAAAAGTTTTTGAACAGTAACATTTTTAATGTTTTTACAGATTTCTCTTTTGCTCTCCAAGCCTGCATTTATTTGATTCGACATACAGCAAAAGCTGTAATATTGTGAAATATTTTTACTATTTAAAATAGTCCAGTTTTCAGTGTCACGTGATCCTTCAGAAATCATTCTTATATGCTGATTTGCTGTTCAATAAACATTTTATATTATTATTATTATTATTATTATTATTATTATTATCATCAATATTTAAAACAGTTGAGTAAAATTTTTCCAGGATTCTTTGATGAATAGAAAAATCCAAAGATCAGCGTTTATCTAAAATAAAAAAGCGGTTGTAACATTATACACTATACTATTCAAAAGCGTAGTCAGTTTAATTTTTATTTATTTATTTACTTGGAAAGAAATTACCAAAAATAATATTTTAATTTATCTGCTTTAAATTGATCAAAAGTGACAACAAAGACATTTATAATGTTACAAAAGATTTCAGATAAATGAAAGAAACCTGAAAAATTCTACTACTAATAATTATATATATATATATATATATATACTTATAATAATGAATGTTTTTTTTTGTTTTGTTTTGTTTTTTTGAGCAGCAAATCGGAATATTAGAATGATTTCTGAAGGATCATGTGACTGGAGTAATGATGCTAAAAATTCAGCTTTGAAATCACGGGAATAAATTACATTTTAAAATAAATGAAAATAGAAAGCAGCTATTTTAAATATTTCACAAACTGACTGTTATTGTTGTACTTTGGATCAAATAAATGCAGGCTTGGTGAGCAGAAGAGACTACTTTAAATACATTCAAAATCTTACTGTTCAAAAACGTTTGACTCATAGAGTATATCACAAAGGTATTTTAGAGAAAAACAGAAGCTTATTTTCTCTATTCTTGTGTACTGCCTAACTAAAATAAAAATAATATAATTTATGGTGATGTATTTAGTTAGTTCTTTTTAGCTGTTCTTTACCCTAAAGCAGACCTAACATAAGAGTGCATAGGTGTTTTGATATAAATGCTAATTTAAGATAAGATAATCAATTAGTTTAATCAGTATAAATACACTGTTATTATTATGGCCAGATGAAGGGAATTTGGGGCGTTTTAGTAATGTGTATAATTGAACAGTCTCTTTAAGAGTAATTATTCTTATAATTATTTAAACTACTTTTTAATTTGCAAAGAAATTGACTAAATCACAAGTGTGATCATCTTCCTCTTGTCTGAATGAAAACATTCTGCTGAATTCTGGAATAATAAATATTCCGGTTTTTATCTAATTTTTTTAAATTCTTAATAGCTTTTAAAGCTATATTCCCCAAACTTTTTGTGTCAGTTAGTCAGATTTTGATTATACAAAACAACACGTACTGTAAAAAGTGCTACACAGGTCAGCATGACTTAAATTGATTCTGGAAATTGATCTCATTGTGTCTATAGATATCCTGAAAACCATGTAAGACACATGACAGGTGCTGGGGTGAGAGGTCAAAAAACATACTCGGACACAGAGTTGAGTAAATGGCTTTATATCCATGCTGGTGAGAGATCTCAGATCCATAATCTCACATCCAAAATTCACAAACTTTGTATAACAGAAAGGAACAAACACACAACAAAACACAAATACTTAAAATCATAGGTTAAAAAACTACACCACATCCTGCCAACAGAGGATTGGGTTCAAGTTACTAACAAAAACCATAGCATACAATACATAGCACCTCTCAGATTTGCATCTTTAAAACTACGACAAAGAACAGATATTTAGATTTATGTGTGAATGACTATACAAGACAAAAACTGGTTCTAAGCATGATGATTAAAAAAAATGCATTTAGGGATAGACTCTGTAGGCCAGTATTAGTGTTAATGCAACCAGATTAAAAAAGTCTAAGCTTCTCAATTATTCACACACACACACATATTATGTATTCATTATCATATGGATGTGTCTGTGTATTTGAATGTAAGTTTTTATGGGTGTCATTTCATCTGCACCAACAACGCTTCTTAATAAAAGACCCTTAACAGCCTGGCAGTTTCAGCTGCCAGAACAAAGCTGGTACATATTTGGCAAAACCAAATGAGTTTGGAATGTATTCAAGTAAAGCTGTAGACATTTTAGGGCCTCGTTTAGGTGTATGTATATATTCAAGGCCTCTCTAATATCTTCCTCAGTGTGTTAATGACATCCTCTCCACTTTTCCAGGGTACCACACTGGCCTTGAACTCCCCAGGTTTGGCTTCCGCCATCTCCTGGATCAGTTTGTGCATTGGAAAGTCTCGACGTGGGAAAGCTATATCGCCCGGTGACAGTGTGAGTGACGGGCAAAAGTCATTGGCCCCGTCGCCCACGTACAAAACCTTCTGATACGGCCGTCCGCCTCTCTCTCGCACGCGCTGGGCCAAGTACTGCCTCACCACCACCGCTTTGCACATGTTTGCCGGGCATCGCAGGCACTCGTGGGAGTGGAATGGGCGAAGCTGCAGCTGCCCATTATCATCAAAGTGAGCCGGGTTGGTGAAAATGCGCAGAAACAGCGGGCGGAAGCCCAGGTGCTGCAGCCACGTCTCGATGAAGACAGTATTGGCGTCTGACACACAAACGACTTCAAAGTCCCTTGATGGCTGGGAGAGCAGGAAATGCATCAAAGTGGGGATGCCTGGGCAGGGAGGGAGTTTCTCCACTGTGCTTCGAATAGCAGCAGGAGTGACGCCCTGTTCGGCGAGGTAGGCCAGCACACGCTGCATGTACTCATTGTAGCGGCCAGGACGGTACGTGTCCTTCAACCAGCCGGGCAGGGCTCCACCAGGCGCCACAGTAACTATAGAGTCGTCGCTGCACTCGTCCACCAGGGTCTCGTCAAAGTCAAAGAATATAAGGAAACGCCTGTCGTTAGGGGGCGGAGCTT